>CM056841.1:10202824-10806574 GCA_029853015.1 Chelidonichthys spinosus | reverse complement strand
AATCCACTCATTTCATAGCAAGGCTTTTATTGTGAAACATCTTGTTGCACCACTAAACTGGGAAAGGACGACAACAAGCAAGAGCCGTAATGTTCTTATCCAATTTCAGCCCTGAGGTTGTTTCTACTTTTAGTTTGGAAGGCGATTCATATTTCCAGCACACATCTTCAAAAGGTGGCTTATTAAACAGCATCGTATGCATTTCTTTAGATGACACTAATCTAAAAAGGGGCTACACGTGTGCTGTGTTCTCCGCAGGGAAACAGAAAACACTGCAGCCGGGCGTGATCACAATCTGTGAGGGATTATTATTATTAGCGATGGTTGGCGAGGGTCTGTCTTGGGCTTGATAACAAAAAACAATAAAAAAACAGACCTCTGAATGACTAAAACTTCACAAAGACAACTTGAGATTGAGAAATACTTCTGCACCTGCTCCCCAACTTACCCCCTCCTTCCAGTTCCACTCTTAAAGACAGGCAGCGAGCGCCGACAGCAGCTTTTCAATTCCGCCTCCACAAGTGGCTTGAAGTACGAGGAGGGGCGGCGGGAGTCGCCCGCAAACTCTATTTGGTCGTGTGTTTTTTTTTTTTAAATTTTGGCTTTGTTCCACGGTCCCACGTCTCCACTTGTTTTAACATTCCAAATGTAGGCACTTAAAAACGCCAAATCTTTTATTCATCGGTCTGATTGTGAAACACGTAGGTGGTATGAAGAGCTCACGGTCACTTTCCCAAACAGCATTTAGTGATTACAAAGCTGAGGGACTGAGGGGCTGCTTTCACTCTGGTGGCATGGTTATTCAATCAGTCCTACGCTGTCTTCCCCTCACACACACACACACACACACACTGATATATAACAATATGGCCTGTTTATTCAATGGGAGATTTGATGATCTGCCCCCCCCTCACACAGCTACAAGCATAAAATAAATGACTTGATGGATACCATCCTAATTCAAACTATGTCAACCTCTCCTCGTCTTTTACAGTCGCACAAGTGCTCACTTTCTCATTTCCAAGTATCAATTGCCACTAAAGGAATGTATCAAAAAGCCAACAGACCTGTTCCTCATCTTCATTCAATTCACAAACGCGTATACGTTCACAAAATATAGTGCCCGCCGTCGTTGTCAGCGCTACATTTATGCCAACCATAAAAAAAGGAGTGGTATTGTAAAATGTAAATGTAAATGACCTAAATGTATTCACTCAGGGTGTCGTCATGGCGACTTCCTAAGGCTTTCTGTCGTACATATAGTTCAAATGCAACCTGCCTTTTTGTTACGCTTTTCATTGTGGCTGTAGAAATGTAGGAAAGGGGGACAGACTTAAAAGATCATTCTTGCAAGGGGAAGCTTCTATAAAGTGTTGTGTGTGTGTGTGTGTGTGTGTGTGTGTGTGTGTGTGTGTGTGTGTGTAGATAAAACATCCGTGGATCAAAGAGAACAGGAAGAGAAACATATAGAACAGCTCACTGTGCGGCATATTATGTTTTCATAGAATCAATCCAACTAAGCGAGATGGATTTGGCATTCTAACATATTTTAAACACTTTTTTCTTATCTCGCCCACGCGGGATCCGAAGATTGCTCAAGCATTTACAGCAGTTATTGTAAACACAACATTGTTGACAAATACATCATATTCATAGCACACGAGCGGCTCTTCCCATCCAAGATGAAATAATGGATCTGATGAAAACGGCGGTGTAGATCAGGGCCGGCGTACCAGAGCTGGTTGAAAAGAAAGAAAAAAAAAGAAGGGAGGCTGAGGGGATAATTTAAGAGGAATAATAAAAGTCCATCCAGGAATTCACTCTGAACATATTACACAGAGAGAATAACGCTGACTGATTAATGGTTTTCATTAAAACCACAATCCTATTTTTTTTTTTTGTTCTTCTTCCTCGGAGCAGAAGATGTTTATTACCCCAAAGCACACGTCATTAGTATAAGGTTCTGCTTTCTTAAACAGACAAATTCATTTGCCTGAACACGCGTAATAAGGAGTTGGTGTTGCTGGTGCAGCTCTGGAAACCTGTGATCCTCCGCGTCCTCTGCAATCAACCCACGAGTGCTACAAGGGTGCAATCCCCTGTATATCTCATAGGGAAAGGCTCTGTGTGTGTGTGTGTGTGTGTGTGTGTTACAAATAACAATTCAATTTTGATCACGACATTCAGTCAAAGCGCTGAGCTGACACAAGCCAAGAAACACCCGTTAGTGTTTATGAACCTGCTTCCATTACCTTCACTGCCACTTAAACGCAATGAGCTCACCACATTGGTAAGATATTACCCATAGTCCCCTCGGGGGACAAACACACACACACACACACACACACACACATGCACACACACCTCCAGGGTTGCTGATAAGCCAATGTCACCCGCACAAAGCATTAACACAGCACCGTGTCTGCTCCATCCAAATCGATAGCGGCCCCCGGGGTGAGCGTCGCCGCGGCCATGTTTAAGAGCAACAGCACAACGCCGGCAGCAATAATAACCATGTTAATGAGCTCCAGAGGAAAGGTCAAGGCTAAACAAAAGAATTCCTCCTTATAAATATTTAAGTGCGATTAACATTAGCAGCCCTAATTAAGCCATCGCTCTTTTGCGGGGGGAAAAAAGGCCTTTGATTAGTCAACACTCAGGATGCCTCACTCCACTGAAGAGCGACTCAGCAGGACCTGATGGGGGAGCTGCTGAGGGGTTGGGGGGGGGGATTCTAACAAATAGCAAACTTTTTTTGGATTTTTGTTCATGCAGAAAAACCCCAACTGATGAAATTGATCCAAATGGTCTCCTTGACAACAGCCATATGTTAATGGGACACATTTCCTGCTACTTTGCACCCAAAGATCACCAGGAAGCTGCGGTTTCATCGTCGTTTTTATTCATTGTTGTTGGGTCGACTACAAGCTGGCAGACACGCGGATGCGGTGGCCCGAAAACCCCGAAGTCACATTCCAGCATGAAAAACGCTGAATGCTATCAATCATCGTGATGGAAGTAAGTTTGGAAAAGAAAAGTTTGCCTGAAGCTTGAAAACAAACAGCTGCACTATTAAGATTTTCATGAGTTCAATGAAAATAGAAAAATAAAAAAAAAGAAGAAAGAAACAGCATTTTGCTTCAGTATGGAGGTGGAGCAGCTCCCACCGGTATTGATTTGGACGTCACCTCAACATTTGTAATCTGCATACAGCCACGCGTTATGGAAGTTATGTTTTTGGGGGGTGATGCAGGAACCATAAGACCCGTTGGTGCACGATGCCGCTCAAAATACTTTGCCAATTTGCCTCGCACAGTGAGCTCAGATCCTATTTCCCATCATATTAACAGATGTTAGTCTGTGGACACCACGGGGCTCGGCGGCAGGCGCTGTCGTCTCACAGCATGAAGGTTCACAGCTGTAGAATATCTCTGGGAGCATCTTTTGATTTCCTCTTGTAGTTCAAAGCCATGCAGGTTCTGGCCCAAGACTTATATATGGGAGGCAATCCACAAAACATACAGTATGCTATCGCTACCACACACACACACACACACACACACACAGCATCAAAGCTCAGCACACAAATTACACTATTACATCATGCAAATGTCTTAAGTGTCCATGTGTTAGACATAGATGTTTGTGTGTGTGTGTTTGTGTTGAGGAGGAGTCCATGATGTCATCTGTCCCAGTATGACCCAATCTCAGACATCAAGTGGAGATAATCATGTTTGAGTGTCTGTGTTGCGAATGCCTTGAGGCAACCGTACGTCACCGCCAGGGAACGATGACGTCTCAGACACAACATGTGTGTGTGTGTGTGTGTGTGCTATCTTATGTTTGGCCTTAAGTGCTTTGCTTACAATGTGAGAGTGTGCATGTGCATGAGCTCAACATTCTTAGGTGCTAAGTAGAACCATATAAGGTTTTCGGCTTGTCCAGAACCTATTGTTATACCTACAGTGGAATGGTTCCGCCCGGAACTGTTTCCTACCTCTAAGGGTGCTAACAAGGATCCACTCAAGGGGTTCTCCCCAGATCCCTTTTACATCCCAAGGGTTTCATCTAGAACACAACACACACGCATTCAACAATCCTCGGAGAACCCTTTGTTCCAAAAAAGTGAATTTAAGAGAATTTTATTATGCACGGCAATAAAAAAATACTATAAAGTACATTGAAGTGTGTGCGTGTGTGTGTGTGTGTGTGTGTGTGTGTGTAGGACACAATATGAGCACAATCACACACACACACATGAATTTATAAATGGGCCCCGGTCATCCAAGTGTATTAGGCTTGTGGACAAAATTAAGAAGAGAAATGCTCCAGGCACCAGCTGCACATCACATCGCAGGCAGAGCCACAGCACAATTTGTAAGTGTAAAGTAATTTAAATCCTCTTCTGAAGGATGAGAAAACATTTTTTACAGCTGTGGGGATTAGTCTAAACTGGCTCCTCGCGGGTCACAGATGGATAGGCTTATGTGGGACCATGTAACAGGTTTAGAAGCCAGTGGCTTGTGGCACAGTCGTACGCCGCTCTAACATGTACGGAGCATCCAACCTTCTCACCTACAGCTTCTGGACAACCTGCCTCTGGTTCGGCCATTCAGTGCGTATAAAGCAGTGTGATAAAGAATACATAGACACCGATTGCAACAGGAAATGTGCTTTAGTTGGGATTTTAACTGCATGATTGCTTGGTCACTAACATTTGTACTGAAGACATGGGATGATATGAAAATGTCATGTCACGATTATCCTGGCCAAAATAATTGGGATTCATGATATTATCCTGATAATTATTTAAAAAAAAAGCGCTTAAAAATGACATTTAAACATATTGGAATCACATTTGAAAAATAAATCAGGTTCTGTGACATTATAGCATAATGAAAAACGAGCAATATGCTTTAATTCAATGCAACGAACGGAATGAATACTATTATACAGCTGCAGCATTTTCATGGGGAAATAATAAAACATTTAAACATGATTTATTAACTGCGTCTCCCATTACTTTTTGTCATTTAAAAGGCATCAAAATAAAAATAAAAACTTGAAAATGCTCCAGAAACAAAAAAGAAGAGGAAAACTTCCACTGTGATGTAAAAGTATGAAACACAAACAAACACAAAGTTTTTCTTGACAGCGATGGAGATTTCTTCTCCAAACTTCCATATTATCATTATTTTTTTTACTTCAGCCATCCATTTCTTTTTAGTCGTGCCGCCCAGAAAAGAGCAGGAGAAAGATTTGTTATTGTCACAAAAAACACTTCAAACCTGCAATCTGTTACTTTCCTCACATTCAAACTGTACAGAAAAAGTCTTTTATTGAGCTTTTTGGAGGCTTTTGCTTCCCGGCAGAGGAAATATCATCGACTAACCAAGTAACATGAATTATAGTCAATTCACTGAATTCTTCAAAGGTTGATGTTCCAACACCTCTCACAAAGTCTGTTGAAATGTATTTCATTCTAGTGGGGATTCTATGCTGAATTAAACATGAACGCTTCTGTTTTTGCTCTAATTTTTCACGAGAAATCAAAGATCTAATACATTTTCTCCACAAAAAGGCCTTTTCTCTCAAATTCTGTTCACAAATGTGTTTAAATTTGTGTTAGTGAGCGCTTCTCCTTTGCCGAGATGATCCATCCACCTGACTGGTGTGGCATAGCAAGATGCTGATTATGATTATTGCCCAGGCTGGTCAAAACTAAAAGACCACTCCAAAATGTATGGTTATATCACCGTCAAAATGCCACAGGAGGATTATCTTGGCAAAGGAGGAGTGCTCACTAACGGATTCAAACTCATTTGTGAAAACAATTTGAGAAAAATTTAAATTCTTAGTGGAAAAAAAAAAGTCTTAGCTCATGATAAATTAGGGCAAAAACAAAAGTGATGCGTTTTCTAATTTTGTTCAGTGTACTTTTCTGTCACTGAGATTCAACTCCATCACCATCACAGCTCAATTCACCATTTAGCCCCAAATATGGTCATAAATTACACACGAACGAAAACTTAAAGAAAAGTCAGCTTCTGGCGAACTTTTACATTTAAAGATAGATTGCTTGTGTGTGTGTGTGTGTGTGTGTGTGTTCATGCTCTACAAGGTCATCCTCCTATCCCGGCGGTCCTACCGTCTCCTCAGCGCAGCAGCTCAGGGCCTCATTACTGCTCTCACTCACTGCCTCCGTCTACCTTCACACACACACACACACACACACACACACACACACACACACACACACATTCATGATAGAGATCAACCATGTATTTTTTTTATTCTTTCCCTCACATCATTTTCCTTCAATTCCTCTCCTTTGCTCTTATTCCATCATTTACCGTATTCAGAATTCAGAGTTCTTTATCTCTGTAGCTTCTTTCCACGCCAGGACAGCAGGCCTGTGATCGATAGATGATTGAAGCTCATTAAACTGACATGGCGTACCGTTCTAACAGATACCTATTTAAAAAAAACGGTTGCAGGGTCAAACCTGTGGATTGCAGAGGGATAGATGGCTTTTTGTTTCCCGCTCTTTCATCCGGAAAAAAAAAACAGCGGCTTTATCCAGGAAACCTGCTTTGATCTGCTTATATTCCATGCAGAGGCCATCACAATCATACATAATTAAACAGGAGCAGTGAAGTCTTTTAGATAGTTCGGCGTTTTATGGAAAAACACTTATTTGCCCCCCAGGGATGAGATGAGAAGATTCATGAGTGAATATACTGAAGTTTAGCATAAAGACTGAAAACTTCCTGAGGTCCGGTTGTAACTGTAACATTACTAGTGATGACAGAAATTAACAACATATTTAAATGTGCTGCATTCATATCTTTGGACGGATTCAGGCTGTTTTCCCGTTTCCAGTCTTTATGCTACACTGGCTAAGCTAACCAGCTGGTGTCTGTAGTGGTATCGATCCAATCTCTTATCTTGTCCACTTCTGGGTATGAAAGTATAAACAAAAACATCAAACTTCATCTGATATTTACTAGACTAGAAGGTGTTTTTTGTGTTCCGAGGTAGATGACTCGCACCGCAGCAAACTGGCTTTAGCTCAATAACCGCTTAAGTCTGACTCAGTCCAACGAGACTCCCTCTGCCACCGAGCGGCTCCGCTTCCAAACAGTGTTCGCATGACCAAAACTTCAATCTGCCAAAAAAAAAAAAAGAGATAGAGAGAGAGAGACAGGATGGTAGCAGCACTTTCTAACGCTGAGCCAATAACTCACTCCCCACGGCAGCGGAAACTCGAGCTGGAACCAAACAGCTTTTTATGGCGCCAAGCGGACAGACACCGGGCGCAGGACTCGGGGAAGGGGGGATTAGAGAAGAGGTGCGGGCTGAAACAAAAAAAGTAGATAAATAAATAAGAGCGGGAGAGACCAGCAGAGGGGGAGTTTGAGAGGAGAGGGAGCTCCATAAATTGCAACCCAGTGCAGAAGCTGCAGGGAGGGCGAGCCGTCTGATGAATAGAGCCATCAGCCTAAGCAGAGGCTACAGAGCAGCCTGCCATCTGCCTGCCCATTACTAGAATGGAGTGTATGACGGCCGGCTCTCATCTGCAGGCCCCACTGGCATCGCTGGCAACCGGGAACATCCCGCGCGTGCGTCTTCACTCTTCCTGAAGTCCAAACGAGACGAGGTGTCCTTGCCTACACACGACTACGACCACATTCCACCATTGTCTTCTGGTGTGAGTTTAATTCCTGTGGGTGAACGCAGTTGTCAAGTGTATCTATTTGGAGCATAATGTGTGTGTGTGTGTGTGTGTGTGTGTGTGAGAAGGCGAGGGTGGCCCTCAGAGAAGAGTTACAGCAGCGTGGCAGACGCTTCACACCTCATTGGCGAGCGAGGAGAGCCAATCACCAGCAACAGATCCGCCCCTCAGGCTGCCGGTCTATTCCTCAGTATCCTTGATGACTCATAGAGGGAAAGAAAGAGAAAATATAAAAAAAAAAAAAAAAGGAGAGTGAGACGGAACAAAAGGGACAAAAAAAAGAGAGTAAATGCAAACACAAGAATGAGGATTGACTATGTGGAGAGACACTAAAAGGCACAAAGAGACGCACAGACGGATAAGAGCCGGGGAGGGAGACTGGGGAAAACTTTCAAGGGAAAAGAGATTTTTTTCCCCCCCCTCAGTGAAGGTCATTAAATCAAATGTGATTCGTCATCATGGTGTTGTCTTTTGTGTTGTGGAGTTGAGTGCATCTGGTGGTTTTAGAAGCAGGACTGAAATAGCATAAAAAGCATTGAAAAGGAAGTGGTAGCCTCATGCTAACGGCTTCACCACTGCAGGAACCGGTGTTGCTTGGAGTGACAAAGTTTAAACGTTCATACGGAGACAGACGGTACAGGACACTTAGAAAAACTGTGAAAGCCACACTGACAGATGCTGACACATCACCTCTCTTGGGCTGGCGTGCAACACTCTGTGGTGACTCTCTCCTGGCGGATCCCAAGGGTGCAAGTCAGTGGCTAATAAGAAGACAGACCTGCCCTAAGCACAAACCTACCAAACAATATATATTGTCTTGAGCACAGATGATCTAGGTGTATGATTTCCTTATTATTTCTTTCTGCTTTTTGAACCGAAAGAAAATAGTTTGAATATTTTCGGAGCGAGGGCAGTTTCTCAAATGGAATTGCACTTTATTTTATAACCCTACGTTTTGAAAACACTAAACGAAGGCCAAATTGGTTCCACCTTCACATGAAGTACCTGGAATGTGATGGCGGCCTTCGGGACCACTCAACTACTCTGGACATAATTCCAACCCTGCCTGTTTTCCAGTGTGCAGCCCGGTGCTCAAGGACGCCTCGGTCACACCTGTGGAAGATGCACTGAGATCAGAGAACGGAGGCTTTTTTCTGTTAACTTCTTCTTTTTTCTGTTAACTTCTTTTTAACTGTTAACACCGTTATTATTTATATAGAAAGAAAAGGCTCATATCAAAATATCATTACTGCCTGCTGATAAATGGAGGAGTCTAACAGTGGCTTCCGGAGGCATGCATATAAATTCCAGCTAATATCGCACTACATTATTTTTCAACATTATGCCCTTCCCTAATATACTGTTTCTCAGGAAATGCATCAAACTAAACAACAGTAACGCTTCACATATAAGCTCATGTTAAAGTATTTTACTTCTAAGAAGGGTTGCTGAGGTTGTGGTGGAAGTTGAGCCCCGTGTTCAGATCTCATGATTCTCAAATCATCCTTTAATCATATTAGAGGGGATATAATCTCATTACAGGCAGAAGACCCCGTTAAACCACTTATCTTGGCTCGGACGTACAGGGTCAGATAGAGGAGTTCTGCAGCTCCAGTCACGGGGGGAGAAAAGAAAGTGGGCAAAAGAAGACGGGGCTTGTGGAGAAACACCTGCTATGAACTCCAGCAGTCATTATCCCAACCTTTAAACCCCCCCCCCCCCCCACACACACACACACACACAAACGCGTGCGCTCTGTATAATAGAAGAACCCCTCACCCCCTTCGAGACTCGAAAAGTCAAAAAAGCAAAAGGACAGCTGACTGAGAGACAGAGGGGGATTAGTCACAACGGATCACATGCTTGCAAGCACACACACACACACACACACACACACACACAAAACCTGCTTCTCACACACACACACGCTTTCTTCTTCTGATGCAGAATTAAGATAACGTCTCCTCTGCGATCACCTGCCTTCACATCAAACCCAGACGGCATCCCCTCCAACGTCCACTCACTCTCTCTCTCACACATGCGCGCACACACACACACACACACACACACACACACACACACACACACACACACACACACACACACACACAGTGTCTGTCTATCCAGTTAAACCCAACCCATAGTCTGGCAGAGAGCAGACAGCGTAGAGAAGCCGTCTCCTGCAAGGCAACATTAGCCTGGGAGACTGAGCAGAGGAGAAACACACTGGTGGGGGGGGGGGGGGGGGGGGGGAGAGAGAGAGAGAGAGAGAGAGAGAAGGGGTTGAAAGAAAGAAGTACATAAATAAAAGGAAGAGGTAGAGATCCCTCCTTTCTTACTGAATAGCTATAGCGCACCAAGGATTCATAAAACAGAGCTAAATAAAGAAGGACAGACGGACGGACAGACAGACAGACAGACAGACGGACGGACGGACAGACAGACAGACAGACAGACAGGCAGACTATGAACCAGAACATCTGGGATGAATGTTTCCCCTGCGCTGCCGTCCCCCTCTCTTGGGCTCATTCACTCCGTTTGGCAAAATGTCGCCGTGACAACACGAGGGCTGCGTATCCATCAAAAGATGTACAATTCTTGCTGTAATTACCATAAAGTACACACACACACACACACACACACACACACTAACGAGAGAGACAGAGCCTGCTGCATATATTGATGGAGAAAAAGTTCAACAACAGTTGCTGCATCGTTTTGTCTTTTATTTCCTCTGATCATCGTCACAAGTGTTGGTCTGGATGAATACTCAGCACGCAGATACTTTACATTATTAACATAACACACCAAACAGATGCAGGGACGAAACAGATGCATACATGTGCATGTGTGTACAGATAGTGCATTAGGAGCAGGAAAACAATGAAATAGGACTGACTTTGGATAGTAAAAATAGACTATTATTTCCCTAACAGTGCTGTAGTGAGGGTGGTGGGGGGGTATGACAGAGATGGCGTTCTTTCTTGTGTTTGATTCTGGTTCATGTTTACTGTCCTTGTAGCAGGCCCAGCTCAGGCCTGCTGGGTCCCATCAGACCCTGCTGTTTCCCCAACATGGCAGACAGTGTCACTGCCTCCTTACACACTCACAGGAGAGATAGACGGGAGGTCAGAGAGGCGGGGAAGGAGGGAAGAATCAAAAGGGAAAACGTGTCTATTTCTCTATCAGGGTGCTGTGTTCGGTGCCTCGGGTCCGGTCCGGTTTGGAGGGTGTGTGTCTCGGTGCTGACTCGTTCCTCACTTCCTCCAGTCAGGGTTTTGGTCTGTCAGTCGGTTGATCAGTAATCCCGCACTTCTTCGCTCTCTCACGCTTAACCCCCGGTTCTCAACTTGTTCTGGAGGCAACAAAAATAAAAAACAGAGGGAAAAGAACATTGGAGAGATGAAAACAAAAATATAAATAGACGGAACAAACCGAGGAGAATGATATCATGTCAAAACAGACGGAGGGAGGCCTGGGAGGACAATAAAAGGGTGGAGGATGAAGTGAGTTGGAGAAGAGACCCGAGGGCAGTGGATTCCATGTTAGTGATAAGTGCAACCACAAATCCCCAGCACCCCCCTGTCAATAACCATTTCACATGGCCTACTGCAGCTGGAGGAGAAGAGAGGAAGAAATAAAGAGGAGGAGCCGAAACAAGCGACACCAGGGAGATAATTACTGTTGACAGAAAGTCCAAATTAATAACGGCGTGGATGACATTCAGGAAGCCCATGTCGGTAACATTAGACGATATATAGGATTTTATTGCAAATTGTGACAATGACACTGTCGGTTAGCGAATATGGTGAATTCCCATTCACTATACTTTAATTAACTATCATGGTGAATATTGTCACACGAGTGACTTGACAAAGCGGTTTAGCTCATCGTGGTAGAGAAGTGAAAAATAGATTATTTATAGATGTATTTATCTTATCTTATTTAAGAGGGTTTTCACAGATCTGGGGTTCAATAAAAACATGTTTCTTTGAAAAAATCAAGTCTGTTTTAAGTTTTAAGCATTTGGATGATTATTGTAATTGCTAATTACAGTATATTATATTACCTTGGTACTTGATAATATTGTATAAAAAGGACCAAAGTGCTGAGAACTGGTAACGTGGCAACATCGGATCACTGTGGTACTATTTCTTCTCTGAGCTGATCTGATGAGAGCTTTTGGGTAATCATTTGTTCTTCACATTAGTAGAATGCGGCTAACCTGAAGGCTTCATTAAAACCTCCATAGGTGTCTAACTGCTTGTGTTTCTTACCGCCATACTGAAAAATGTCTCTTCAGATCTCACTGATTAACTTTAACGTAATCACCGATTGAGAGACGGCCAAAGTACATCTACGACATCAATGGCAAAGAGAATATTCATAGACGAGATTGTCTAAAAATATCAAATGAAATCGTTAAATCTACTTTATCAAGAGCAATTTGGATTGGAACGTCAATACTCAAGATGCTGTCGAACCAAGATCTTTTTCCATTTTGGTCCTTGCAAACATAACACCCTCTGAAACCACAAACAGGGATCTCACTTGGCCCTTTGAGAGTAAAAGGGAGATGAAGGGTCAGTCTAAAAAATGAAGTGGGGAAGGAAGAAGATAGGGAGCAAGACGCGGTCATGCGGCGGGAATACGCAATGAGGAGGCGAGCGGCGGATGGAGAGATCGGCTTCCATGATAAACTCTTATTCGCGGAGGGAGAAAGAGGGACTTCATCCGTCCTTCAACCGCCTCTTCCTCACTGTTTGCTATCTAGACCTGTTAAGTGCTGAATGCATTCGGGATGCGACGAGGGATGAGGGGACAGCGGATGGAGGGAGTGAAGGAGGGATGCCGGCAGGGGAAAAAAAAAAAGGTAGAAAAGAGATTGAAAGTGGGTTTAAATGTTATCGCAGACAGTGGCGATAAGAACACTAATTATCAGTGACAAAGAGCGGGGGCTGACAACGCTTCTCTCTCGGCCGACTCCAGTTGAGGGGTCATTATTGTAAACCTGAGATTTGGGGGATTTGGTTTTATCCCCAGCGAGATGGCATCTTGCACATCTACACCCATGGCACAGCGGGATTTAGTGGAATTTAAGATTTGAAGCGAAAAAAAGCAGAAAAGAGATTTTTTTGAAAAACATATGACCGATGCTATCGAGCGTCTTCAACAGAATAGGGCAAAGGAGATGAGAGACGGCTGTTCGAGGGCACGTTTTGGATCTTCGGACCTCCAGAGGTCAAAGCCATGTCCTTTGACATCTGTTCTCAGTGGCGCTTCCTGCTCGGCTCTGATAAAGCTGTGTAAACACCCTAATCAGGAAGCTGCATCAGCTCATATCAATCCTACTTCATTCCTTACCTATTTTGTCGGCTGTGTAATTCTGCATATTATTCCTATAAAGCCTTATCAACGGAACTGCGGTTTCTTTTTTTTTCCGCCCCTAATGACTTTAAAAGCAAGTCTTATACAGATAAGCGCAGACGAACAGGAGTGTTGCTGTGATTGCCACAGGGTGATAAACACAAGCGGATTAACATATTGTCTCAGCCTCGCTGCCAAACAATTTACAAGATCATAACAGCATCCGGACTGTGAACGAACCCTTGCCGAATCCTGACGAGGCTACAGGTAGCTGTCTTAAATTTGCACGCACACACACACACGCGCACGCACGCACGCACGCACGCACGCGATGAATAAAACATTGTGTAATTTACATGATGTATAGCTTAAAAATCTGCCTGCATTTGACTTTTAGATCTAATACCAATACCCACGAGAGTGAGCGCGACAAAATTCGGTTTCCCTCATTTCCGGCAAAACAATGCAATTGTACAAAAAAAAAAAAAAAAAAAAATCTAATAGAAAAGCTCTATGAATGTAAATTGAACCTTTTGGGGCCAAGTGATGTTACATATTGCAAAGTGAGAGAGGGGGAATGAAGTTAATATGAACCTGAGTGACATTACTATTACCATACAGTGTGTGACTGCAGGAGACAGATGGCAGAAAGAAAAAAAAACATTTGCACTTGGCAATGAAAGGAGAGAGCATGGAGAGGACAATGCTATCTAACTAGCAGCAGCTACTCCCTTGGTCTTATTACATTAAAACACACACAGAGACAGTCAGGGAACGCCTGTGTCAGCAGGTATTATGGAAATAGACCGTAAGGTTTAAACCGGCTATTTAGAGTGAGCTTTATTCAGGCGCCAGTAGCCCGGTGGAAATGATATTCTCCCATCTAAAAGCAGGGAGCCGGCACGCGGGAATGGACGCCGCTATGTATGTGCGCGAGCGCGTGTTACATTAATTCATTTAGACGTTTAAAAAGGGGAAACGGCTGCATGGCTGTACCACACACACATCTATGACGTATGCTGGAGCGAGCACACACATGGGGCTACTTGGAAATACACACATCGATTCGACTGAGAGCTAACACCACAGGATAAGAGATGCCTCAACTTACATATCATCTCTCCATGAGGGCGCATGTGCATACTTGTCATTCTTCACAGAGGGGAAAAAACAACAATTTTGGAGCTTTTATAAGGATTTTAGGAAGTTGCACACAGTGAAATGCTCATTCATTCTACTTAACAAGCATGCAGAACACATAACCACATGGCAAACATGCAAAAAGATGAGGACGTTGAGTGTATATGCACCTGTTTGGCGTTGCTGACACACTGCAGGTAGAGGGCTGCTATGTTGGAGCACTGAAGGGTTTTTCCAACGTTCTCCTTGTAGCAAGCGAGGATCTGGCCTTGCAGGTCCGCACACACAGGATACATCTCATACCGCCTGTGGAGGGGGGGAGAGCGTGAACACAGGGAAAAATATGGTGTTAAAATTGAGGGCAAGGTGGGGCTAGAGAAAAAGTGTGATGGAGATGGATAAAAGCGTTAAAAAAGCAGAGTCAAAGGTGGACAGGAAATAACGGATACATGGAAAATGTATTAAGAAATGGGCGATACAGAGGGATGAGCATGAGCTGTAGAAATCAAGGAGAGGAATACCAATATATTATTATTTAGAAAATCTGCAGTACAGCAGTCCACAGTGTGTGCATCCCCCGCCGTTTCTATTGCTACCATCATTCCACACCAAAAACACCTGAAGCAACAACCAGAATGACGGTATCAGCTGGAAAGAAGGTCAAAGGGCCACCCAGCCTCCACAGCCTACTGTGCAGATGTGCGTTTTACAGCGTATCGACACAGAGGACAGAGGGTTTTCTGAAAAACGGACAATAAGAGGTGTCAGATAAAGCTGCCAGCCACGGTGGCTTCATCGCCTAAAAGGGGAGAATCATCAGCGCTATGGGACCGCCAACTCAGCAAATCAATGCGTGATGCACGGTTAACAACAAAAACCGCAGTGGTTTAATCTAGACGAGCAATAAGGTGTAGTTGTTGCAATGATGATAATGATGATGAGGTTGAAATTACCGGCAAGCTAAGTATACCTTCCATGAAATTAGTCCCTCTTCTTATGTCTTACTGCTAAAAAAAAAACGCTTTTTAAAAGGCTCCACGGGAAACAGTATTGATCACACTACTGGGCGCTGGTTTGCAAACTGCATAGCTTTCACCTTGGAGTGGTCTAAATGGCAAATTCAATCCTTCAGCTTTCACAAGGCGCTTGTTGTTGTACACTGTGAATGCTAATATGTCTGGTTATAGGCTACACATCACTAGCTTAGCATGGCCAAGTCTGCCCTTGAGGTCTGCTTTGGCGCTGCCGTCTTAGCCGGCATGATCCAGATGCTCACACGTCTAATAGTAGATGCTACACTAAACTTCACTGCATTTAAATGGGACTCTTATGCTAGATGTATGCAAGAGTGGGATCCTTTTAGCCAATCTAAGTAGTGGGATGTACCACCGGCGCTGGTGGCTCGCCCAATGTTAACTGCTTTTGTCTGTCTCTTCCCACACCCCATAAAAATGCATAATGACGACACATGTGCATGCGAGGGCTATTATGCTAATGGCGGTGTCATCGTTTTGTTCACACCAGTGCTCAGGACACTCCATCTGCCTCACTAAACGGCTTGCACGGGTGTGAAAGAGGAAGAGATTTTTATGCCCGTCAGCAACTCTCCAAGATCTCAAAGGAATATTGTGGGGGGAAGAAGCCGAGCCCCTGGAGTGAGAATCAGATGTTTGATTTGCCCCCTGGGGTGAGAAATTAGCCTCCCCCCGCCGGATACAAAGCAGCGGATTGGTTCGCACGGGTCATTACCCAGGGTGCAATGCAGCAGGAAGCTGGTGCAGTGTGTGCAATGTGTACATATGTGCATCACCACATGGTCATATTTGTTAGGGAGGCCTGGAACAAAAAATCCATAGTCCTTGTAAGAGCGGGTCAGTGACAATTTGGGAACATAAGAAAATGCTCTCCACACATTCATCATAGTGATTAATCAATGCACTTCATCATTCACCTTCAGAATTAGTGCTCAGAGGCCAAACGGGTTAACACAGATATCCACAGCGTGTGAGGAATACTTCAAAAAGTAAATATAGTCAATTTGGTCGCACGTTGCCTTGCTTTCCTGCCTGGAGATCAATACCACTCATGTCTGTTCAGTACATGTGTAGCTACATCCAGGGGGACGTTAGCATAGCTTAGCAAGAGACCGGAATCAGGATCGTTTTTGGCCAGCTTCCTTGAGGTGCGAAGTGTTAATGAGTGAGTTTTAGAGGTGCTGGGAGGACGGTTTCCTCACCTTTGTAGCCGGCTGGTTGTAACTTCTATATTTACTGTACAAACATGAGTCACATCAACTTCCTCTCCGAACCCTCAGCGAGGATATGACGAAGCGTATTTCCCAAATCGTGGAACCACTCCTTCAGATTTCGGTCGATTCCGCGGCGGGTCTTATCACTTTGAGTGCAGACGGGGATATTCCGCTGCTGGGCGTGTGGAGAAGGTTCTGCATTTGTGGATCCAATGGGGAGGAATTCAGTCATTTGCTAGGAGGCATGACAAGGCCATTGCTCTGCGTCAGGGTACTGAACGATGACAGCAGCGCTCGCAGAAATCACTGCCATCCCTATTCCTATGGATGCCGGCGCTCATTTATTACACCGCCTATGGGCATCTACGGGGACGAGAGGAGCGCCGTACATCCGCTAATTACTTTTTTTTTTTAAGCATTCGCGTTAATACCAGGTGCATCCTGCTGATACAAACCACAGTGTTTATCACCAGTAATGGCCTCTGAGAGAGAGAAAGGAGGCCAGAGGAAGGGAAGGAGAGAGAGAGGGGGGATGAAGGGGGAGGAGGTGGGGATTGAGGAGCATTTCTTGATGAGGAACTAGACAGTGGTACTTCCATTTTTTGCTCGGCTCTCTGGTTCTCTCTGTGGGGGAAAAAGGGCTGAAACAGTGGTGGAGTTTATCATGGAGACAATAACACTGTCACACACACTCTGTGGCGGCACACTGCCTCCTCTATCATCGATCATTAAGATTAACATTAAGTTCCTGCAGCCAACCACAACCACAGAGCTGGTGGGGAAAGACTCCCCCACTCCCTCCCCCTCAGTTTTACATTAGGAGCCCTCATGCCATTTACTATAGTATGACTGCTGTATTGCTATGCAGCAGGGGGAGCAGATGCAAAACGGTCAGCATGTTATACCATGAATACGCTGTAAACCATACCTAGAATATAACCACCCTTTTTTATCTTTAAATAAGGGAATGCACAATAATATTAAGTCATGATATACAATATATCAGAACAAATAATACACTCAAAGAACACTTTAAAACGATCTGAAAACAGATGTTTTTTTATTTTATATTTTAATTACGGACCAAAGGTAATCACCAAATCCTTGCAGCCTATTTATGGAAATACATTCAAGGTATTGTGCTCAGTATTAGGTGAGGTTGGGGGGATTCTGATTCTTGCATTTAATTACAATGACCTAACAATACCTCCCTATAGCTATATTCTTCATGTTGATCTCAGACAGAGATAGAAGTATCACGAGTAAAACACTGCAAAGTGGAAACACATTAGATTCTTCCACTGTGGGAATCATCTAGTGTAATTATAAATAGAGTCAAAAACATATGAATCATCCAGTTCCCATGTAACCTGACCAGCATTTATAAACAACTCGAGAATACAATCAAGACTGTATCACATTCCCAAAAGCAGAACCTTATTATTTTTAGCTGTGAAATAAGAAAAGAATACACATGATTGGCCAGTGGTTCCCATCTGGATTATTAGTCCTCAGACATGTTTTGACGATAAGAAATAGGCCTGAAATGACAAAAGGTTATTCTACAGGTTAGAGAAGCAGCCATTGCTAACAAACCCTCCCCTTCTCTTTTTTTTAACATCTCTATCTTCCCTTTATTCCTTCCCTCAACCCCCAGAGGTTCATGGGATATTTAATAAAACTGCATGTGATGTGAGACCCTGAAACCAATAGAGACATCTAGCCAGATACAGTTGGTTATTATTTGCACTTTATGTGTATGTGTGTGTGCTGCACCCTCGCACCCCAGAGACAGTAAATCTAAAGAGTCATATAGGGGTCTCGCCTTGTGCCATCATTATAAAGGTCTCTATAAAAACCACCATATCCACCCACCCCCCAACACACACACACACACACGTCCCTATTGCTTTGATCCACTGATAGGAATGACATGGTGGTGTAAAGGTGAAAAAAATGACAAAAAACAAAGGAAAATGTGGAATATCCGCTGGTAACTTACACCACAGTCATGTAATAATTGATTCATACGTTGATTTTAAATCACTGAACTCTATCACTGGAGATGGACTGTGTAAAAAACATCACAATGTGGTCGCATTTCGTATGCATGTTTACTAACGTAAACTGAGCTTGCAGTGAATCAAGAAATCATATGCCTGTGTTTTAATCATTATGTGATACATGGCCAACACAAGACCTAATGGGCAGCTTACATCACTTCTGGGGCTCCGTGGATTCCTCAAGCAAGGCTGAGTGCTGAGGATTGATGTCATGTTTTTATTTAACAAAATATTCTGCTTTAATCGATATTTGTTGGCAGTTAGTTTTGCAAAAAACAACATATTTACAGCGGTAAAAGAACTGCCCTCCAGCAGGCACACACACACAGGCATCACAAGCAGGTTCAACTACATCCCCAGATGATGACTTTTTGTTTGTTGTCTCCATAATCTTCCCTTTGTTTATCAAGGACCACATTCATTTGCGAGATCAATATCCACATTGTTGTTTGACAGAATTATGACATTGACGTCGGAGGAAATCTATTGATCGCGTGAGGGAAAAGTCATTATTGTTTGGCTTGTTTTCAATGGCATCTGAAATTTCGGGGAAAAATCGGGGAGCTCTTGAAAAAACATTGCAATGGAAAACATGAAAGATTGGGATTCAGTGTGGCTTATAGAGATAGACGCGCTCAGATTTTTAATTTGCCGTGTGATTAATTCACAGCAATTATTAGCGTTTGGTCTGATGAGACCTTTAAGTTGGTTTTCAGATATCTACATTAGTTTCTGTGCTGTGTGTCATAAATAACAAAGTGAAGGAAGGGAGGGAAGGAGAGACCAACAGAGAGACTGGAGGGGAGGGAGAGGCCACTCCATTGAGAAACTGGCCAACATGTGTTTGTGTGACGGAGGGCAGAAAGGAAAACAAAGTAAAGTAGAGAATGTGGGAGGGCAGGGGTGAGAGAAACAGAAGGCCCACTTCCTCTGTTTACTTCAGGAGAGAACAGAAAAGGGGGTTTAGAGGAGGGGCAGCGATGATATGAGGGGTGAATGTGTCCCATTAACATGTTATAAGGTCTCCCTCCTCAAAGTGTCCCTATATCATTTAATACAATCCCGTCTTCCAAGCCCCCCTTGATGTACAAGTCAGCACATTCCCAGGGAGGGGACATATTCTGGCAGGTTTATGGCTACGGCCACATTCTTCAAAGAACATGTTGATATGTTGATGGTAAGCCGGGGGGGGGGGGGGTACTGAGATCGATGCTGTGATTTTCATACAGCACGCGATGTGTTATGCCCCGTACACTGAGCGAGGAACAGTGTCAGTGCATTTTTCAAACCCAATGTATATTGACCATGACTACCATCTGCTGTAACGACGTCAAGCTAGTGGACTAAGATGACATTCATAGATCTCCGTTAAGGGAAAAACATGCTTCAATAGTGTGAGGCACATCTGGAAACGTGTACGTTCATCCGTCATAATTTGAGATGCATTACAACTCCGAGCAGAGACACACAGATACACGCAGTGTGGTGAGAGCCCGAAGAGACAGGAAGGCATACAGAAGAAGAGACACTGTCCCTTCCCTGGATAGCAATCTATCCCGCCTGCACAAACTGGATCCAGCAGGACTGTTGTTCAACTTTTTATTCCAGCTGCAAGAGCATATAATATACTAACATAGTAAGCAGCGGATGGCTACAACCAGCAAAAGAAATGAACACAAGATAAACTACAATTACCGTCCTGTGGTTGGACACAATTTTCACATCCATCTGTCCAAAATGTCATCACTTCATCATTTGATCACATCTCAATCTTGAGTTTTGAGCAAAAGGTGGATTTGTGAGGTCACAGTAACCTTTGATTACCAAATATAATCAGTTCATTCTTCCCTTCAGGCTTTCTTGAGATATTGTTAAAACAAGATTGGATGACAGTACGGACAAAACACCCAAAAGCAAACCTTTTTGTCAGCGCGGAGGCATAATATGACTGATATGAATGTGTTTCCATCAATGCCGGACAGAATAATGTGTTTGTTGCCACTATAATGATGTCATTTAAAAACTTTTGGTACAAGTGCTGAAACAATTCAGTTTGGCACCAATACCTAAACCATATTTTATCTTGATACCTTAACTTGATAGTTTCTTCAAAATCTTTTTTTTTTAAGATAAGAAAGGAACACTTTGTTGGATTCTTGACACAAAAATGCTCCAGATGATGAAAACGCTTTCCTTACATAAATCACAATCTCTAAAACTGGCAACCGGATCAAACTTGATCAAAAAATAAGTAAACAAGACATTTTGTTTGGTACGCAAAAGTATTCAGGTTAATTACCCGTGTCTACAATCCAGAGCTTCTGTCAGAGACAAAGGAATCAAAATGCATTCATCTTTTACAATAAGCAAGCAAGCATATGAAGTAAAAAAACAATTTGGTATTCGATCATATGACTTTACTAATAGACTTCTCCTTCAATTATGAGTAAAAGTGCTTGGCAAAACAGGTAGAAGCCTTTTTATGGTCTGATTTAGTCAGATTCCACTCCAGTATTTATCTTCCCCAAATCACTAACTTGTTCTTTCAAATCATTCGACACACACACACACACAACAGATCCTGCAGCTCCATCGACGGTATGGATTACACTCGGCAGCCACCAGATTGAGTTCCAAATCGCCACATTCTCTATTTATCATCATTTGGGTCCACTTAAGGGTTAATAGGGTTAAGGGGCGGGTGCCGGTTCCCTCTTAGAAAGCCCTCATGCTCTCTCTAGTTAAGGCAGGCGTCAGTACTGAGGGGGGCAAATAAATACAAATGATGCAGTTAAGGAGAAAAATGACACACATTTCGCTCACGCTGCTTTTTAAAAGCAGAACTGAGTGATCCCCCCCTGCAGTGAAATCCATCAGTATGGATAAGAGATTGAATGAGAGGAAGGGACAGAAATGGAGAGAATCGAGAAAAGCAGGGAGACTGAGACGGAAGAGTGGGACAGAGGAAAAAGAAAAGGAGTCTATGTCTGTCCTGACCACCCTGAATACACACAGGAGAAGAACCAGCCTGTTTGAGATACATATTGAAACATCCAGCTGAAAAGGACTCGCCAATTGTGTGAGGAACACCTTGAAATGACAAGGTTCACCCAACGCAGAGAGTGGCGGTGCTTTTGTGGCCGCTAAATATACGGCAGACATTTTCTGCATAGCCGATGCTAAATGTCACTTCTTTTCTGTTCCATCATTCATGCTGCTGTGCTCACTGTATGAAAAAAGCCCCAAAGAATAAAGCAATAAAAGCGGTGAGTGGGTTCCCCCGACCATTTCCAATGCAGCAAAGTCACTAAATCAGCCACTAAAAGGTGTGCATGTGTGCCCACGCGGTTTCCTGGGATTGTGTGTGCCTTTTACAGCCGGCACAGCGAAAGCTCTTAAGGCCGAAAGAAGAGCTTTTAGAGCAGTTATTGACTTCTGTCTCCTCAGCTGACCACCATCTTGTCCCTGCAGCCGGGTTGCCTAGCGACGGAACTGCGGTTCACCCTTACATGACAAAAGGGGTCAAAGTGCCGCTCAGTCTGTCCTGCGACGCCGACGACTACTTCAGAGGAAAACACCTCTTCTGTTACAACTGAAGGACTTTCCTGCTAATTAAATTCCTGTCATTTATTAGTAATTAAAAGTGCTGCTTGGCGTACTTTGTTAATTTTGGGACATCGGAATTATTCCCTTAAACAAACTAGAGCCCTGCCAAGAGTATGGAAAGCATCTACACCTTATTTACATTTTGTGGCAGCAGGGTGGATTTTGCAGGAAACCTGATGGATTTTTCCCAGCGTATTTATCCTCTTCAGTGGTGAGAAAGCTAAAACAAAAGCACAACGCAATATCCTGCAATGCTGCGTTGCAGGGTAAGTACTGGATTTTATTATGTGGCACAGGATTTCCAGATTTTTAGTCCGCTTTTATGACAATCTTTTTTTTATTCGAAAATAAGGAAATGTGTAACTTATTGGAAATAAGCATAGTCCTTGTTTACTATAATTAAACCAAAGTATTAGAATTCATTTGTTTGCTGCTCGGAAAAACTTAACAAGCAGCAACTAAATGACTAAAGGGGTTGCTGGGAATATTGTGTCATGTATTACTGTAGATAAGAAAAGATGTTTCAGTTGTTTATGGCAACATGTTTATGGTTTTAAGGGGCTGAAAAAGGGATGAGTGGAATCTACTTTCTCCCACATGGTCTGGAGTATTATGAAGAGAAACAACGAGACATTTACATTCAACAAGTTTTTCGCTCCACGCCTCCTCATTCCACCTCTGCGTGCGTGCGCGGAGAGACGAAGCGAGGACGGCTGCTGCTGTTATTGTCAACTGGATTAAATTAAAAAAAGATTTATTCAAAAGAGCTAAAAAAAATAATAAATAAATAAACAACAGACAAAGGGAGTGAGTACGTAGCCTGAGGGAGGAGAGGAGTGACAGTGAAGTGACAGACCAAAATGAGATTTTATTCTCTATAGCTGACTGTAAAGGAAGAGGAGGGGGGGACCAAACAAGTCTTGGCTTCGACACACACACACACACACACACACACACACTCTCGGCCACAAACACAAAAGCCTTAAAACACGCTGACTTATATGATCTTATCACAAATGTCACCATCAAGTCTGAAAGCTAAGAGAAATTCAAGTTCCTGCGAGCTCAGAAAGGGAGACGGAGACGTAAGATCGTTCAGTATTACACAGTCCTGTCAGTCCCTCCCATTCACCAACATTAGATGTGCCCGCCCCATCTCAATCCTGCAGGGACCCTGGACAAACACAGTGACCCGCTTCAACAAAGAAGCCCAAAGCCCCACCAAAGGTTAGCACTGACAGGAGGTTTAGGACCATGCCACTGTTCTTCCCTTCACCATTCCATCATTTCGCATAATCTCACATCCATCATTTTCCTCCGTGGCTGTCGGCTTGCATCTCAAACTAAAGCCCCCGTCGAGACACCGCACACATATGCACACGCACGCCAAAGTGAGCTCCCGCTAATTCATTCATGCTCACATACAAAAGCACACGCACTCTTACGTACATGTGGTGCAGGAAAGGTCACGCATTCAGTGCTGGACAGTGTGATAATGCATCAGACTGGGATAAACAACCAGTGCTGAAGGTGGCAGGATATAAATCAGGTGCAGGCAGAGATGCCCTCTTTTCCAGGGAACTCTTATCTCCAGTCATTGTCACAGGGAAAGTGAATAAAGCTTTGGTCTGATGTGTGTGTGTGTGTGTGTGTGTGTGTGTGTGTGTGTCTAACACACTTGTGATTACATTATCTGTAACATGTTGTATATTTTACATATGTGTGGAAGGACACGTGCCTCGTAGTATTACTGTGGCTTAGAACACAGTCTCAGTGAGAAAGTGTAAAAGAATGCAGTTCTCTTCACACACACACACACACACACACACATATGTGTATATATATATATATATATATATATATATACACACACACACACACACATATACATAAATGTGTGTGTGTGTTTGTGTTGTAATGAGGTCATAGTGATGCAGTAGCGTTCCGGTTCGAGAGCTCCATCATTCTCAGAAAACTCTGGCGGGAATACTGCAGGAGAACGGCAGGGAACAGCTGTACTGCACACGTACGCAAACAAACTACACCTTTACACACTGTCATAATGCGCACGTGCACACACGCACGTGCACACGCTTCCCTCCCTTGAGTATCAACCTCTCACACTTTCATTTATTTCTTTCAACCCCGCCAAGGAAAATGACCACGCTGTGCGATGAATGGCGAAGCTACGTGCTGAAGCCTATTTATAGACTATATATATGTTTAACTTGTGTATATAGCACATAGCATCAGGCAACTGAACTCAGCCAAAAAGGCAAGACTATTACTGATGCAAGAGAGAGACATTGTAGAGAGTGAAACAGGAAGGACATTTCCATCTTCCTGTAATCCAACAGAGAAGAATGCCAAGAATGTCTTCTCCCAATCCAATTGCCCAATTCTATCTAAAATCATGGTAATTTCTTCCCATGTTGACTATGACAGAGCATGGACCCAAAGAGCTGCCACATGAACAGGTGTAGCTATGACACATAAATTCCTCACTTACACCATCCACTCTTGAGACCTGATCTCCCTGATCTGAATGTCACGTAAGTAATAACAGCTTGGTTGTATTGAATAATCCCACCTACTCCCAGCTGATCTGACACCATATGTTACGTACAAAAAAAAACACCCAACACCACTAATTAAAACTTCTAAAGGCACATATACAGATGTTATAACCCTCGACAGGCAGAATCCTCTGGTCCCACACATTCTTCTTCTACGCTATAATAAACCGTAGCCTAAAATCAGCCCCATCACTAATCAATCCCTGGAGTACTATCACTCTCTTTACAGTGGTACTGACATGAGCTGGAGTGGGGAAATGAAGACATTCTAATAAGAAAGATGTCATCTCCCACACTTTATAACATCCTCACATTAGCATATCAAATGCTAATTCTATCAAGTATGGATAACACCCTGGATTTTTTTTTTCTTTTTATCTCTGGGGGACATTTTCAACTTTGAGGAAATCAGAAGCCCGTGTGAGACAAAAAATATTTTCTGCTATATTCAACAGAGGGCACAGATAGCATCTTATCTCTGTAGGGTCTCTGTCATATGAGAGAGAGAGAGAGAGAGAGAGAGAGAGAGAGAGAGAGAGAGAGAGAGAGAGAGAGAGAGAGAGAGAGAGAGAGAGAGAGAGCTTTGAGGAGAGGCACACGCATTGTGTTCAACACATGAGTGCATACAAACATACACCATCACACATGAACTCACAGGCATAAACAAAGATGGGCCAAACATGCCCCGTTAAATCCAATTAACCCTCTGCTCTGATCTCCTCAATGCATCCCTGCCCCTGTCTCGCAACACCAGGCCTTCCCGCCATTTCATTAGGGCACACACACACACACACACACACACACGCACACACACACACACACACACACACGACACACACACACACACACACACACACACACACCACACACACACACACACACACACACACACACACACACACACACGCACACACACACACCCTCCTCTACCTTTCCCCAATTGTAATCCAGTCACGACTCTGCTAATGTACCTCCTATATAATCCAATCAGCCAATCACCGCTCTTCATTCAAAGGACTGTGTCACATGACTACCCGCACGTTAGCCCGACGTTTGCTTGCAGTTAGCGCCGTCATTTGGCACTAATGTTATTCCAGTGTTTTTTCTTTCTTTTTTTTTTTGGTCTTTAATGTGATTTGGCATGTCTCAGCTCCGGCTTCCACGAGCCTAGAGCGAAACCCCCCGGTGGGCTAGGCTAATCAGTTTCTAGCATTTCTGAGGGAGACAATGATCCCGGTGTTAGCGATGGCTAATGACATGCTAACACAATTAGCCTAGCCTCCCTGGAGGACAGCTCAGAGCCAGGGCCCATTCTTGCCCCACCTCCGACAGGCTCCTCATCCACTTTTCCTACATTACTATGGAGCCTAATGGCCTCCTATTAAGAAGACAGATGGAACACGGATGGCAAGGGATTCAGCCTCTTCTTGAGTTACATATATGTGTCGGTTATGTGCTACATCCATGACTGATTGGATGTTTAATATTATCTCCTCTGTTGACAACTTCAATGAAGTAACACGGCAAGGTGTGGCTGTAACATCAATTTAAAGCATATAGTAGCGTAGCATAATCACAGTGGGGACAATACATTCACCCTTGGTTATGTAATGCACTTTGGATCTAAACAGATGCTATATATATATATATATATATATATATATACACACACAGTAAATATACCGGTATCTATAAATAAATTAAGGGAAAGGAGTTGAAACTAAAACTGCTGCTTTGATAATCCCGTTTACAGCTTTACAGGATGAATAACACAGAAGAAGCACACAAGAAACGTCCCGTCAGCTATTATCAACATGCAATCAGGCTTATCAGTGAACCACATCATCAACAACCGCTAATGGACCAGGCTAATGTGATTCTGATTGAAAGACATTGGTTAGAATGCGGCTAGCATGATTCAATAGTGTGTTCTCTGGTCCACATGGACGTCTAATCTTGGATGAATGCATAATTTGAGATAATACACATGAAGATTACCCAAGATAGTAAAATAAATACATTCTATGCATGACAAACAGGCTTTCTTTATGTAAAAAAAAGATAATAAAGAGGAAGAAAGCAACAATGAAATCTATTTTTGTAGGGGAATGTAAAGAATGGGTTCAATTTTAAACTGTTGGTATGTGAGTTAAAGCCTTTGATCTACTTTGGGTTGACTGCATGTAAACTTACTTGAACTTGGCATTCACTTGGTCGGCAGCTTTATGGTAGTTTTCGGTGGTGACCTTGTAGAACTGAGCACTCTGCAGAGGGACAGAGGGAAAAGCCAATGAGTTAGATAAATGCATGGAAATGCAATTGTAATCTCTTATATAATATATATAAATCCATCCAATTTATTCACACCATCCCCTGCTTTCAGGTTGAAGCTTTTTAGGCAAAAGGAATCATTTCAGCAAAAATATCATCCTGCCTACATTGCAGCTGAGCCTACATAGCCCTGCCTCATCTACCACCACTCAATCTCCATTAAAACTTTATGAAGAAGGGGATATGTCCAATACAGTGGGGTTTATTGTCCACAACATGGAAGCTCATGTTGTCATCTGTAATGTACATAGGTTGTAAGCGGGGAGTATGTGCTTGGAGGTATGAAGTCTGCAAGGGTGAAAAAAAATATTGAATTTTCCCATTGTGTTTGCCTCTCTGTGTGTGAATTATGGGTATTTGTGTGTTCATGTGTGCGTTTGTGCTTATCCGCTCACAAACGGCCGCTGTAATAACAGGCAGCAATCCTGTAAGGTCAGAGGGTTGCTAGTCAACAACGTGCAGACCACCAGTCATAATCCCCCAGTGACCCATAGCAAATGAACCCATCGCAGGACCCCCTCAACATGAATTACCTCCTCAAACACGACGATATAACATAGGTCCTCCACCGTTTATACTACTTGGGGAACAGTGGTTTTGCCAGCCCTCGGTTGCTGTTATGCACATTTATGATCAAGTGGTGAAAGGTTGTAAAGAGTGATGGATAGCTTGATTGAGAGCCGTATCAGGTTTGATCCGGGGGCGAAACAGGCCACGTCTACCAAAGCCATCCTTCCCATGAAGTACTCCACTTTAATAACACTAAAACTTGCTCAAACAGTCACTTAAAAAAATCAAAGTTCACACAAGGATAATAGTAATTTCCTGCACACATCAGACAGATTAGAGGCTTTGTGCCATCTCCTGTTGGGTTAATGTTGAGCTACACAATCACCACTGCATGATGTCATGCTGGGAATAAGATCTCTCAGATTATTATCGGCCAAAATCATAAGCAGACCTTTCCAAAGTTTTCAAAAAGAAAATCATTCATTCACAAGAATAATACTTTTGATTTAGTGCAGAGAACAGTCTTTCACGTTGGTTCTGGAGAAATTTTAACCAAAACTTTCCAGGGTTAACTATTTAATCCCAATACTTTGTTCCATCTCATCTACAACTGACCCTTCGCTAAACCTGATTAGTCTTGAGCCACACAGGCCCTAGACAAGGCCCGACAATAACCTTTGGCCAAGATTTTGTCGTGCAAATCTCACACAGATTCTGTGACAAGCTAATCAATGGACATCACATTCGCTCGATCCTCTGGAATATATTACAGATACACTAGAAATGTGACAAACTTAAGCATTGTGGTCCCATCTGCCCTGACTTAACCTTCTAGCAGGGAAGACATTAATCATAGTTCAGAAGAGATCAATAGGAATGAACTGCGCTGCTGAAAAGATCAATAGTTGTGTGTTGTAGAGCTAAAAGAAGATGGGACATGACAATGCTGACAAAAGGTCTGATACAGATTGGAGTCCTCTTCATTTGGGTGGACACATTCGGAGTCCTTTACTTGTTCATATTCTGTTAGAGACATCCTTTAAACCAATCACATTTTTTGTATCAATATGCTCTCCATAACAAAAAGATCTGTTTTTAAGATATACAGATAGTAATATTTCATAGGGAGTGTATTGAACTGAAACAACTGAAGTGATTAATATACATTCAGATCCTTTGCTAAGACGTATCAAATTTATTGAATACGTTGCTTAATTTATTTACTCTTGAGATGTCTCAAGTCCACGTATGAAATTCAATTAAATGGAAATTATACCTGTAATGCCTATGTGTGGTCCCATGTCCCATGAGTAAAAATTAAGTCATGTCCAAGATAAGGACTTTTAAAGGCAAAAAAAGGCCCCTGCATGAAAGTTATACAAAACCATATGTGGAAAAAATAAATGGCACTGGAGAGTTAACTAACTCACTGCAGGCGTCCCTCAGACGGACAATCACTTGTATGTAAAACACAATAAAGAAGTATGCCCAAAGTTTAAGAGTTAACTTGTAAGGTCCTGCTGTATCTGTGCCCTCTTGGCCTTGAATCAAGTGGTTTTTCAGTGTAGACAAAGACACCGTCACGGGCTAAGGAAAAAGGATTTAAAAGAGAAGCTTATTCACAGATAAAAAGCCTAAAAGGAGATCTTTGGGGCTGCTAAAGAGGCAAGAATAAGACTTCTCCTGGGCGCTGAGATTGAACCATTGGAAGAGAAAGGGATAGTCAGGAAGAGCCGGATTTGCGTCTCTGTGTAGAATACTAAGTATAAAGTAATAATACCTACCTAAATGGGAGAGTTGGCACTAATCAGCACAGTAATCCACCTGGAAGGCGGAAGGCCATGTGCGACATTGACTGCAGGACCACTTACAATACACCTACACACATTAACACACCTCCACGCACAACGTACTAACACACACAGCATGGGTACACACTGCCTAATGCATCAACACTTATCCTGGTGGTAATATATAAAAAATGACAAAAAAAAGTTGACTCGCTCGCCATCAGATAAGAGTGTCTTTTGTGGGATTTCTGAGTGGCGTCAAATTGTGATTTCCTGATGTCTCCTCGACTGATTAAGAGAGTAGCCCTGACCTTTTGTTAGCCCTACCCTCAGTCTGGTTGGAAACATTCCTCCCTGGATCAAAATTTAGGAGCTGAAATATATAACACAGTTTTTTTGATTGCCATTGAGTAATTCTTTGTCACTGGATGAACAGAAATTGTGTAGCTACAAGACCCTTGTTTGGAGCGTACCCCATGTCCAATCTACCTCTAAAGCAGTGTTTCTGTTTATTTTCATCCTATTTACTTTATCTGCTTTCCACCAGGGTTTTTAGCTCATCTGGAGCCAAACAAAATGCTGGTGGGGGGTGTCACAGACAAATTAAGTCATTACTGCTAATGCACTGCAGCGATATGGAGAAGATAGAAGCCGTACCGAAACGCAGGCTCCGGCTCAATTTAGAGGAAAAAGCCTCAAATTTTTAATGAATAAAACAAATAACTCCCCGTAAAGATGGCTTCTCTCTCTTATCTGCTGCTGAGCAGGAGGGCCGAAATTGGGAGAAACCCCACCATGGCCAACATTACGGTTCTGCAGAGCTAGAGAAAATGAGACTTCTGCTGTGTGCAACTTGCACATATGGAGATCAAAAGGGCTGGAAAACTATTATTGTTCTCATCCTTCTGCACAATATTAGCCGAAGGTAAATAAACCTGCCAACCATTAACTCTAACAAAGTGTTCATGCAGAAAGCAAGGTGAATATTGGAGGTGGTGAGTGCATATGATAACAATGAAAAGTGTACAACCTGACATCCAAGACGCAGGGTCAGCCCATTGCTAGCTAACGTCTGCAGTGGCTACATTGGTAAAAAAAGACGACTGGTTGCCAAGCAACCTCACAAACTTAATGCTAAGCTAAGCTGCTAAGCTAAGCTGACTGCTGAAAGCGGTATCAATCTTCTCATTTAAGTGAAAAGTGCCCATTATGTTTGTTATTCCATAAGTGTATATGAGCAATTTAAATCACTTTTATGCAAATCACTGCTCCAACTGTGAGGACAGAAAAATGGATATCCTCAATATAATGCGGTCTAATAAAATACCACCCATAACTATAACCTAGAATCTTACCATTGGATGAATCAACCTCTATGAGCTCTATGACAGACATTTCCAAACGCCGTATCTCGGCGTTCCTGTTTCGGCCTGTGGAACGTTACTGCTGTGGGATTTATTTATTTTTTAACATAAACGAATGTGCCGCCCTGTTGTTGTAAAATCACCATTCCTTGAAAAGGCTTCCCGTTTAATCCCCGTCTCAGACACAATAATTCAACACTGCAGCACTCTGTCATGTCTTCACTGCGGATTACTGTGTCTCCAGTTATACAGCGAGCAGAGGCGGAGAGAATACATTGATCACTGCATGGTGAGAGAGAAATGTCGAATTCAATTTTTAACACACAGCAAGCAAATGTACTTAAAAATTGAGATCCAGTGCAAAAGGATGAAGGACAAAGAAATGTGAGTCCGAGGGAGAGATGAAGATACCGAGACGTAGATAGAGATAACTATTACTGTTTTTTTTTTAATACTCTTTCCTCTGTATTTCTTCCTTTCAGAGTGTTGTGGAACTTTGCTATGAGATGGCAATTGCTGCAGTGATTGTCCTCCATGGGAGAGCAGAAAAATCCAATTTCATCGATATATAAGGCGAAAAGAAAGATAGAAAAAGAAGAAGGAAAATCCCTTCTGAATAAAAAAAAATGAAATTGAGGCATGGAGGAAAAGAAAACACTCACAAAAATAGAAGAAAAGAAAAGAGAAAGAGAAAGAGGCAGATGGGGCGAGGAAGGAGGGCTAGAAAGAGACACGGTTGAGGGAAAAAAAAGAAAAAACATCGGCAAGTTGATTGTTAAATATGAGATTGTTTTACAGCAGGGCAGGTATTGAGTGAAAATGTAATAAATATATAGATATTGTTTTCAGGGGCTATTTGGTAGCTGTGGCCCCAACGAGTCGCAGCGGCGGGCTGAGCTGCCTGGGAGCTTGGTGATGGCCTGTCACTGGAAGCCCCTCTGATGAATGGCCATGTTGGATTGAAACAGACATGTAACATATATCAGACTTATAGTTTCTCTCTCGCTCTCTATTGGTGCTGGTGTGCAAGACGCTGGGGGGGATCCTGAGGTAAAGGGAGGAAAGGAGTGAGGGCCAAGCAGTGCACGGACTAATGCCTTGTTTCTCCGCCCACCAATAGGCCACACCATCACTTGGACAATGTCCTGACTGAATCTGGGCCACAGATTTATTCCAAATATTACTATGTGGGGAAAAATGCCCATTAAGAGGCCAAAGTCGTATATCTCTTTAACTGTCTATGTTAACAGTCTAAAACCTAAAGTTATGAAATTAATTGAAAAAGGCAGCAAAGTCTCACATTCGAGCAGCTGAGAACATTTGATATTTTTTCTTGTGTAAGTCTAAGAAGACCTTTAGTAATTTGACATGGATTGGGATACTGTTTATATATATATATTTATATTAAGATTGCATATCTTTGTTAAGCTGTTTGACTTTCAGCGAGTACACAGGAGCACAACATGCCCAAAAATAAGTGAGTTTGTTTGGTAAACTCATGTTGGGCGAAGAGAACGGGGCGGCGAGGGAGGGCTGAGAGTGCCAAACGGGGCCAGAACATGAAAAAGCAGCGTTATTAACACAGTCCAAACAAACCGCACCCCCAATGGAGTCCCAAGCCGCTCGCTGCACAGTAAGACAACATGCAATATGTCTACCATTGATCCTCAGTTACACGGAGGATCACACACACCATCACACAGTCCACGCACATCAAAACGCACACATGGTCGCCACTTCTGTTGTGTTTTCGTCTACCACAGGCCAGAAATCCTGATAGCATTTGCAAATAAAAAAACAGCGGTTTGTTTGCAAATGTTGTGGGAAAGGTACTTTGGAAATATAATTCATTTTTAATTTAATATAAATCAATGAATATAATGTGCTCCTTTTTTCCTCACACTCATATATATATATTTATAATAAATGTATTTATCATTCAATAATGCGTTGTAATCCTCTCTCAAACCTTTTCTTTTACGTGGGTGGTTCTTTATCATTCTGTGACATTTTATCTTTTTCACCACACCTCAGTCTCGGTCTTTTTCTTTGGTCTTTCACTAGTTCTTATCCTCACTCACTCGTACATGTCACTTTATCGTAGCTCTTGTGATACCTTCTCAGGTAGAATCTCTTTAATTCTTCTTTGTCCCCAGCTGTCCTGTCTTTTCTCCATTTAGTCTTTTCTTCTGCTGAATCTCTTGTTTTTTTCTGTCTCTTTCTATCTTCCGTCCATCTCTGAGGTGTGAAGGTAGTCTGGTTTTCACCATACTAAGGTCAATCTTTTAAGATTGAACATTAGTCTGGGGAAGCTGCGCTTTGTTTCTACTGCTCAAGAGGCGGGATCAATGGGCATCGTTCAAATGACTCCGTACGCAATTGGATAGTCCTATAACCAATCAGAGCAGGCCAATAGCGTGCCAGGAGAGAATGGCCGTTTCTGATTGGAGCCAAAGATTCTGGCAAGAGGCGGGATCAATGGGCATCGTTCAGATGACTCCGTACGCAATTGGATAGTCCTACAACCAATCAGAGCAGGCCAATAGCGTGCCAGGAGAGAATGGCCGTTTCTGATTGGAGCCAAAGATTCTGGCAAGAGGCGGGATCAATGGGCATCGTTCAGATGACTCCGTACGCAATTGGATAGTCCTACAACCAATCAGAGCAGGCCAATAGCGTGCCAGGAGAGAATGGCCGTTTCTGATTGGAGCCAAAGATTCTGGCAATGTAACAGCGAAAGTAAGCCTGAGGGTGTCCAGCCTAAACTGCCGAGCGAAATCCAAATTTCCCGGAAGTTCAGGCAGGGTTCACCCAGCCTAGTGTGAAGGTGATTTGTTGACACTTTGATCTAAGATATATTGACCACTGACTGATGGATGGTCGCTGCCTGAAGTCGATAACCCCTGTGTTAGTTGGGAGTCATCGCTTCGACCATCAGCGCTCACGTTTACACCTATACGGGGCGATACAGTAGAACTACGCTGTCTAAAGGTGTATTAATGTAACACAAAGCGGAGGAGCTGAAAAGTGGGAAGCCCAGCTTTACGGCTGGATCTGTGACGTTCAAGTGTGATGAGACATCTTCAACATCTTTAGGTCTTTTGCCAAGCCATCAACCTGCTAAAGCAAGTCGATCCAAAAGGTATAGTTGTTCTCTTTGCAAATGATCCGTCACTAAACCCCCACCTTGCCTTGACATCAGCAAATGGTGTCCTCTCCTCTCCCCAACCAGAATAGTACAGACCGATGCACTTTCAATTACTGATGGGAGTCCACTACCACTCATTACCCACTGGCTAAAGAATTCATCCTCAGTGAAGGAAGACAATTGGCTTTATTGACCCAACACTGTCTTGTGTTGAATGGGAACTAACAAATCCACTCTAAATATTATTATTTAAGCACAGTTACTGCAACATTGAATTATTATAATAACATATTCTTAAACCAATTTCTGTAGTAATGGTATGAGCATGCACATTTCAGTCCACACATGGACAAACAAAACTTATTTGTCATTGAGGTCCTTTTGAGGACAAAGCATCCCCCCGAGTATGTGATATTTTGCCATTGTATTCATGTGAACTAAGAAGAAGAATATGTGAGTGCCTCCCCCTTCCATTGTGAATATCTGGCTTCACAACGGTGTGAAATTTCCATGTGGTTTCCACCATAGAGAGCATTTGACTTTTTGCACTCTCCAAAGGGGAGCAAACTCCTTACCAGCATGAAGGGACCATTTTAAGCACATTAAATGTGGCATTGTGTCCTTTCTAAGATATACTTATGATCTCAGAGCAGTATGAGGGCGTCCTTTTAACACCCTTTGACAGGGCATTTGACCCCGGTTGCCCGCCTTGCAGGCGTCTCTCTCTGGGGCCAGCATGGAGCTGCCATTTGAAGTGGGCTAAGCACCACGACTGACCCTTGTCCACCTTCATAGGACACGAGTTTGACAAGGACCATCAAACTGGTGTCATTTTCAAGGGCAGGAGGACACACACAGGGATGAATGACATGTAACCTTTTATCCTTCAGACGGAGGTAAGGAGGGTTGAAATTAAAAGGGGGGAAAGAGAGCCTGCTGGAGAGAGACATAGAAGAAGAAAGGAAGAGAGAGCGAGGGATGCACACCACAGTGGGGAAAGCATGCAGAGTTTAAGTTGAGGGATGATAACACAAACAGTGGGGCAGAGGGATGAAGAAAAAATAATAAATGGTACTGTACTTTGGCTGAGCCCCGGTGGTGACCGAGCCCACTGCGAATGCCGGCTGAATTGTGTGCATTAATCTGTGTGCGCTTGTGTACGTGTACACTGGTGTGTGTGTGTGTGTGTGTGTTTCTGTGCGCACTGCTGAGTGCATTATACATTAATGGGGGTATGTTATGAGAACTTTTCCCCAGGCATCGACTAGAGCTGCAGTGCGTCATGTATGCTCTTGAAAACAGCAACAATGCCATCTTGCTAGGTGATTGTATAACGCAGCATTGAGTTTTTACTTTGTCTCCTGTTGGAACATTGAAATTGCAAACTGCACCTGCACTATTGACTACTCTCGTAAGTTGTGATTCAGCGTGGTTATTCATCTTTTATAGGTGCAAAAGTCTGGAATTAATCAATTTCCATAAGCAGTTACATACATATGTAGGGTATGTATAGCTCTAACGCATCAGTAAGTTTCTGCCTTTTAAAAATGCATGTTAAGCTCACCATCATTTAATGAGGAAAGATTTCTGCTTTAATATGAGAAATATGAGGGGGAAAAACAAGTTTTTAAAAATTCATTCAGAGTTCCTTGGTTGAGAATTATACTGAGTGAAGTGTTATAAAAGCTATACTGATTAATAATCAAAAGGATGGTTCAGATATCAACATTTTATTCCTGTATTAACTGATAAAGGTTAGTTATGTTACCCTTGTCCATATTTGGTAACTGTTTCTTACCCTCTCCTCCAGCCGGGCCACCTGCTCTCTGTAGAAAGCATCCTGCTTGCTTAGGTCCGACTCTCTGGCCGCCAGCTGCTTGGCCTAAACACACACACACCACACACACACACAACACACACATACAACACACACACACACACACACACAAGAGGGAAAAGCCATCACTTATGTGCTCAGTGGAGCGTTGCCAGTGATCACACAATGCACACATAAACAAGTGTACATGCACATGAGAAGCAAATAATGAGAAGTCAGACAAGAACCGTATAAAGAAGAGACACTTCTCTTCATAGGCATCAACTACACTGTGAAACACTTTGTGAATGACCTTTTATATATATATGTTTGATGATGTGTGCACATGTGGACCCACAGAGGTAAAGATGAGTTTTGCATGTAAAGGAGTTAATGTTTAGCAAAATTACAACTGTGTGTCCATGTGTGTGAGACTGATGATGCGTTGGGCATGTATTGTACGTGCTTCTTTGTCCTCTTGTGTTCAATCTTGAGCCAAACTCCTATCGGGCCGGGAGGATAACATCAGTTCTCAGTGCGAAGGAGCACCATGGCCTGGCATAAATATCTACCCAGCACTACCAATCTCCACTGTCCTCCCCTCTACTGTGACCTTCACTAAACGTACGACTGACTCTCTGGCTGATATAGAGAGCAGATAAGATTTCCAGAAGAGAGGAAAAAGCATACACTAGGAGGGCCAGCTCAAATCCAAACGGTAATAACATCTTTACTAATCGTGATTTATAACTATGGAATGACCTCTCATCATTGACTTCTCAAAGCCTATCGCTATATTGATGACTGTATGATAACAATGATAACATAACATGTATAAACTGGTGGAATTTGAACTTATATTTTATATTATAAATGACTGCAGTTAATAAGATCAGAAAATTAACAGAAATCATCATCTCATCTAAGTTTTACAAAGAATTTGGGATTTAAAAAAGCTGTACAAAAATATGGAGCAGCTGATATATCTGGTGAAAAGAAAAAATGTGTCAAAGGAGCTGAAAGGGAAAAAGAAATCCTTGACTCTATCATACAGGAAGGGCGAGAGAGAGAGAGAACCGTCGAGTCTAGAAGGTAAAACCTCTCGACTTACCTTCCGTCCAATCTCCTGAAAGGGAAGCGTTGGAAGGAAACAAAGGGGAAGGACGAGAGAAAGAGTGTAAAGAGGCACTGATTCATCCATGAACTTCTTCAAAGTGACATTTGAAAAGGTTTAGTATTCAGAGGCTTAGGGTGACTGGCTACCACACTGTTCTGCTTGAATACTCACATTTCATCCACACTATCTCCTCTTGCACTAGCATATACACAAAGGAATATGTCTATGCTTTACCACAATTAACTATGTTTGTATGTGCAAATGCATACATGCAATCAAACTCAAAGAAACCTTTTGTAGTCGTATTCGGCCACGCGGAGAAACTTTGGGATGCTGAACGAGACGGAGAGAGTACGAAGAAAACACAATGTATGGGGAGAAAAAAAAAAATTGCATTACCCCCATCCAATCTCTACTACACTGATAACCATCTGTGTTTGGCGACTCGGTGCACTGCAGGTGGAGCTGCGTGCGCTATGCATTGTGATGAGGAGTGGTGAGGAGTGTCTCCGAGGGGGCTGCGCTCGCATGAGATGAGTGGGGCGAGTTTCAAAGTCAAGCTCTGAGCTCACGCGCTACACACCACACAATAACCAACAACACAGGGGAACACCTGCACACACACACACACACACACACAGTGACATTCCAGCTCCACGTCAAACAATAAAGTAAAAAACACTCCATTGCGCCACTTGATCACAGTCCTGACAACGCTCAGTTAAGCACCGCCATGACCCAGTTGCTGCCGTCTCTGCTGTCCTCAGCACAACCTGACATTAACCAGCCTTATTGTTGAGGGCGGTCAATGGTCTCCATTGTGTGCCCTTACATGTCTTAAGTGCCATTATGTGGCCAGTGTGATACAAAAGCTGAAGCTGCCCGCGCATGATGGAATCAAGTTGAACTTGAACCTCAATGATGGTGCCGGCCGAATGTACCTTGAAGTACACTCTTAACAGTACGGTGGAAGTAGCGCTGTCATGACCTTAAAATGTTTTATCGATTCCGAGCAAGCAATCAGGGCTCCGAGGATGGAAGGAAGTTTTTTTTGACGCACTGGGTTTCGTTGGATGAGGTGCCAAAAAACTGTCTCCCTACAACAGCTCAATTTAAGAGAAAGAGGAAGGGGATGATGGGATGGAGGAAAAACACCATCACCGACGGGAGAGGAGATTGGCAGGGGGGTTGTGTACTATTCACAACTGTGTCCAAACTCAATGTTACGCTGATAGGTGGCGCCTAAAGACTTTAGCTTTCCAGGGAGAGAGACAAAAGACGCACACAGACGCCGGGACATAAACAACGGCGCAGACACTGATCTGAAACGCACACATCGGCACATACGCACACACCAGCCGGAGCAGCTGTACCCACAGCAAGCGGGTGGAGAGATAAATGTGTGCTGAAGGCGAGACTAAAGGGGTCATTAAAAGAGGAGAGGTTGCGACAGAAATGTGTGCCTAGGGACTTTTTTCTTTTTATCTGCTCACTTCTGTGCACGTCTATGTGTAGGTCTATGCATACATGCGGTCGTGCACGGGTTCAATTTCCAATGCGAGCAGGTTGGCCCTCCCCTTTGAGACCCAGACGCACACACTATGTCAGGATTACTTCCCACTGATTAACCCCATTCAGCGCACGTTAAAGATAATACTAAAGATAATCATACTAAAGGCCAAACAATGGGACAGACTTCACCACTGGCCGTGCGGCTTTTGTTCCCCTAATGAAGAGGCGGTCACGAGCAGAGGAGGAGAGCTGGGGGTAAGTGTGGGGGATGGAAGAATTAAGATGAAAAAAAATTAAATATAATAAAAACTTGAAGAGTGGAAAGAACAGAGAGATAAGAGACAAAGAGGACAATAAAAGGTGATTTATCATTGGAGATGTCAAGAATGGAGAACTGGCAGTAAGATGGGGACACGGAGTCTGGGCCAAGTGCATCTCCTTAAGTTTAGAAGGAGAGAAAAGGATTTGCAAAGTACAGAAAGGAAGATAAAAGTTAAAGAAGCAGGAAAAGGGGACACTCCAAACTCTTTAAACTTCCCAGCTCTGAAATCCAGACTTCTCCACAATGATTTATTTTCTGATATTACGAGCACTTTAATAGTCCAGAGGAGGATGTAATCCATTTTGGCTAATTTACTCATTCCAATTCAGCCTTCCTCCGTCTAATTTTCCTGTGCAGACACCCATGACAAGTGGAGAAAAAAAAAAACAGCCCAGTCAAGAAAAAAAAACAACACCCAACAGTCGACGACCCAGAAAACCACATTAATATCAACATGCAAACTTTTACATCCCCCCTCCTGTTCCCGACTCCCTCTGGTCTCTGATTAAGTACAGTAGCACAATGGCTGAGGGTGACAGGCAGTTGAGAGTGAGACCACGGTGGTCAGATTAAACGGATCGCTTAGGCGAGGTGAACGCCTCTGTGAATATCAATTAGCAAGTCGCTGAATAATTAAGGACAGCCATGTTTTTTAATTAGCCGACTGCCGCAGTCTGAGCTGGGAGCGAGGGCGGAGGAGGAGGAGAGGAGGAAGAGCGCAGGAGGGGAGGAGAACAGAGGAGGAGGATGGAAGAAGGATGAAAACAGGTGGATTTTGCTGCGTCAGCCCCCCCCCTGCCCACCTCCTGCTCCCTCACTCATTCGCTCACATCCTCCATTTTCTTTTACACCTGCTTTTCTGTTCTTAGTGTTTGCTCTCTTTTCTTTTACAGCATGGGACTGAAATAAAAATACTTTGAGTACAACGTTCAGCAGACTTGTAGAATGTAGCATGTACAGTATCTACATGTGTTTTTATATATGGGACTCCCCATTACAAAACACATTACATAGAATAATCCAATTACATCATATCTGCATACTTCCCTGCTCTCCTTCTTGAATGACACTGCATACAAAATATATAAAAGTCGAGCTGAAACAGCATTTCAAGGGTTCCCGTACTGTGACACATTTCAGAGTGAAACGTAGAGGCAGGCGGGACATAATGTTGGGAGGGTTTGATCGTTCAAAAATTAGCTCACGACCTTCTCTAACTCTGTGGAGTGCCGCTGTTTGTACATTGATTGATTGATGGATGGATGGATGTCATAATAATATTGGATGAATTGGTGAGTACTAGCTGATGTGAGCAAGCGTCATATTGTAGTGTGATCACTTCATTTAATGTTCAAATGACAAAGATGTAGCAGCCGTAGGACATTGGACTTCATCACGGGTGCTGTAACTGTGACAACAAAAGGTCAATAACCCCAACCATGTTCACCTAACCTCAACTAAGTATTTATTATTACCGAAACCATGATCTTTTCCTGTCCAAGAGACTTTTGTGTCTAATCCTAACGAATACATGACAGTACAGCGTTGTCACCTCATAAAATACACGGCAGATACAATTGTTTTGTCCTGCCTATTAGAAAACGCATATATTGTTCTATTTCACTTCATTTTAGAGGCTTCAAAGGATAAAACTCTCCAGTATTTTTCAAGAAAAAGTTTATCACTGTATTACGGACAAGTCTGGAAGGTATGTGGGACTTTTTCATTTTTGATACCAATACTGGACTTTAGCTCTGAACTTTGTAAAGGTAAATGTAGGAATACATAATTATAAATGTAATGAATTGTTATTTATTAAAAATAATGGTACCCGACACACAATCCAGCCGTTAGGGTCAGTGTAGGACCCAACTCTAATATCAGTATCGGTGCATCATTTTGGGGGAGTAATTCATTTCTGATTCTCCCATTCATCACACAAACATTTACATTACAACTCCTTCAGGTAATCCAGGCCCTCAAGTTGAGAACTATCGACCTAAACAAGTGGATCTTCTGACAGGTTAACAACAATTGCCGAGAGCAAACCTGCAACATATGAACCACAATGTCTTCAACAACAAAAAAAGGCAAATTTTTATGGCTATTAGCAAATCTGTACACATTACATTTTTCATTTCACACCTCAATGACGGAGACCTCTGCATTGTAACAATGAGGTGATTCACTGTTACACTGTACGCCCGCTACATGCTTATAAATCACGCTAGATGAAAATCATCTTGCGAGATGCTGTGATCGATAGAGCACAAATCAAATCTCATCACATTAACTAACAGCACCTCATCCATAACCTCGGCCTCTTTTGTCCCCCCCCCCCACTCTGCCGCCCTCAGCTCAGTCCTGATTCACCCCTGTCTCGAGTAGCATCATAATCAATGCTCCCTCACACCATCGGAGCGAGTGCTGCAGCACGGCGGGTCAGAGCTGCTCGCCGGGGCCCATCTATCACAGACCTGCGCGACAGGGCCCGTTGACAAACTAATGCTGAAGCAGCGGGCCTCGGGTCCTGTGTGCTCCGACAGGCAGGGAGAGGGGGGGGTCAGAGGGCAACGCAATGTGACCGTGCTCCGGTGTTAATTGGGACGGCGAAGGTGTAGGTGGCATGTGGGAGGTTAGAGATGGATGGAGGGAACGGAGAGGAAGTTCATGGGGTGGAGAAGATAGAGAAGATGAAAGGCAGGGAGAGAGATGAGTCAATGTGTGGATGGAATATGGATGACAAGATGGTTGGAAGGTGGTTTTTTTTTTTGACAGTTGTCGGGAGAACTGTCATACCAAGAAGATGGGAGAATATTTTAAAAAGAGAGGTTTTGACGAAAAACACATCGCGTCTTCCTTTGAGCAGGCATTAGCGAATACATAAAAAGCTACCTGGCGTTTCCGACACACATCCCTTCCACAAATCTTGGCACATCCCGTAACTGCCTCTAAAACCACTGCAACTCTATCTTTAAAAGCTATCACTGGCAGATCAAATCTAAGTGATGGAGTGTAAAAGGATATCACCGAACACAGACCTTACCGGCTGTATTAAGTATTAGCCTTACAGTCACTAATAAAACATTTGTCCTGGTGGCAGCGGCTGTAAAACTCCATTGGAAACCATTCACTTTGGCTGGTTAATTAGCATCATGGGGGTTTTACTGAGCTGCAATAACACTTAGGTTCAAGGCTAGCTATCAGTCTCCACGGGAGGTGGTGCGGTTATGGGCAATGTGATTCCTGTCAGATATAGTGTGGTCAGTTAATGGGCTTAACCTTGACTGATAACACTAAAGGGCAAACACTTATTCACACATATATTGATGGCTGAAACACATGTAACTTTTTTATGACAAACTCTGCTGCTCTAGGGTCCGTTGGCACAGTTGGGCTGCTAAGACTGAATAAATCCATATAAAATCTTGATTATATCTAAGCTATTATGTTTGGTCTGATTCACTGGGATCTTTGAGAGTTTTCTCCTTCAGGTCCTTTCATTTTAAGGAGAGTGAGATGATTTGTGAGGGTTTGAAACCAACTAGTTCAAGTACAACTTCTCTGAAAGCAAGAGTGTCACTGGGTGTTCAGAGGAGCCACACATTAAGGCTCCTTTTCATCCGCACACAACTGGCCAAACGCTGCATTTAGGTGGCATGCTTGTCAGATTGTCGGGATTGTAAAGTTACAGTTGTTGGAAGCAGTCCATCCAATTCTAAAGTCAGAAAAGACGTGTGGGAGGTTCAGACGCTGCTGGACAATCCAACAAGCAGTCTGTTTGAAACATACTGACCCCTGACGGTGAAGTTACCTTGTTTAAGAAAGCAAGACAGACGCTGTAGAGAGAAGCATGGGGAGAAAGTGTGGGAGTTGCAAGAAAGGCTGCTGACTGAGTTCCAATGAGTTACAAGCGTCTTACACCACTGGGCAACAAGGACGCCCTGGAATAAACTTGACAGCATGGGCCGCGCCGTCACAACATAATAATGCAGCATCCTGGGCACCTCTTCACAGGGATTTATGTCAGGGAAGCTGGGAATGGTCACAATAAAGTCAAAAGGAGCTCCGGTATCATTAATCACAGAGAACAAGCAGGCTGTGGCTAAGAAGCTCCGACTGGAGCACTACGCTGTAGGAAGCCGTTTATGTTTTGCATACACAGTTTTATCCTTATGTGGCGTGACCAGTGCCATTTTTCACAAATTCTGACAACAGTCCTGTGTGTTTTACAGAAAAGACAGGAGTGGGCGAACGCTGCTTCAGTCATGACAATGTAGTAATGTGGCAGATCATCAAAACAATTAATTATCTGCCATGTTACTCGTGTTTTAATTTCTTTGCATCCAGTCCATCCTCTACAAGTACACAAGTATATGTTTGGAAATGTTGGTAACTTGACATTGACAATCAAATGACTGCAGCGTGGAGCATCCTTGTAGAAGAAGACCTCAAAGCCACAAGCTGCAGACGGTAGTATTCTCCCGGGGGTGTCTCTTAGTGCAGTGAGTAATGACCTGGTGGGTCAAAGGTCTGACCTGACCAGGACAGGGGCCGAGAGGCCAGGACAGGGGCCGAGAGGCCAGGAGGTGTAGGTGGCGAGTGTGGGTGTTTCAATGTTTGTGCATGTATCCTGACTGCTGGCTGTTTAACGACACATTAAAATGAAGTGTCCTTGTGGAGTCTGTAGCTCATTGATTGTGAACAGGGGTCAACAGAGGGCTTGATCTGGACCAGCTGGCCTTAATGGTGTCAGCCCACTCACACATGGACATTAAAGAATAAACTTTGTTTTAGATGCACATAAACAGTGAGGCTTAAAGTAATCATTAACTTTAAAACTTCAACGAAAGTTCCTTGAAGACATACAAGATTGAAAAGCAGGGCATATTCTTGAAAGAGCAAGATGAGAAAAGATCATCCAGTGAAAACAAATGGTCCACAAAAGGTTGAAGTGCTGGTAGAAACATGAAAAATGACTTTCCTTTCTACTCGCAGACACTTCGAGCCCCTCGGCCTTTGTTGGAGACACCATCTCCACCACTCCACTGCCAGCGCCTCCACTGAGGGACGGCAACAACATCTGCTGGCTCGGAGATTGATTAATTGGCTGATCGGGCGCCCGCGGTGTAAACTGATTGATTGATCATCTTGCGGTGGGAGCTGCCTTTATCAAGAGCCCTGGGGAGCGAACCTCTGGAGGTCCCCAGTCATCTGTCATGTCCAACACACGGAGAGAAGACGAAGGAGACACGAAGAGCTGTGGGTTCATTACCGAGACATGGGGGGGGGCATGTATGGTGGAAGTCCCTCAGCCAAGAATGGAACGGAAGGCATACCGAGAGAACAATGGGGACATGGGGGGGAGACGATATGCTGGTGCTTGTTGAGGGAAAGAATGATACAGATAGGAGTGTGGGCAAGCCAACAGAAATAGGACTTAATGATCTTCTCATTTAGTTTATTTGAGGCTTCAGGATTCAAGGTTTATTCTGGCCAATCAACCTCCACTCACTTAAAATTCCTGACCACATGCCCGTTTAACAGCGAGCGGTACATGTGATGGGATACAGGGATGAAGAAGTTGGCGGATGAAAACAGGTATGGCGAATGTTCTTACGCGTTCATTCAGAAACATAAAGCGACGGCAGGGGGAAAAAAATTCCTTTAGTTGACAGCAGAGGACACAGTGAATGACCTGAGAGTGGAGAGGGGGCATATTGTCTTTGGACAACAGATGTCCCTCGGGAGGAGAGTGAATGAGCGAGAGAGGAGTTGGTGGGAGAGAGATTGAACAACCTAGAGCAGAGAAGAAGGTGAGAGGAATGTAGAATGAAAGACGTAGGGGGGGGGGGGGGGTGGACAGCCCGAGGATGTGTTCCTGACACCGGACCTCGTCGACAACTCGAGCTGCATGTGGCTGACCCGTCTGTGAGCCTGCAGCATGTGAATCCTTAACCGGAGCCGCCTGCATGTGTAAGTGACTGGATCCTTGTGTGATTATGGCTGTGGGCATAGTGTACATTTCTCCGTGCCCGTGCTGCGCATCTATGCATATTCATTCCACCCAGCAGCAGGTGGTCTTCTCAGGCCTGATGGAGCCGGAAGGGGGCCGCAGTCCACCTTCAACTACTGTCTATCAAGCCCACGTCAGCAGATTCAGGGTCACCTCTAATGCAGTGGCTGAATATTCCCTTTCTCCATGCCCTACTTGCCTACTGTTGGCTGTCCAATCGCACCATGTAACAATTTTATTTCACAAAAACAAATTCAGTGCAATGCTGTTGCTATTCTTCCTCTCAGACTATTTCACTTTTGTTTAAAGTTTACACCTTCTTTTTTTATATATATTTATATATATATAGTTTTAAGTGCTGTTTTGGATTGGTTTGTTTCCTAATTGGAGTTTGTAACCTTGTTTTGAAAACTGCTTTGTGAATCAATATCTCTTTGTCTGCTCTCTATTTATTCCCCCATCTTTTATCCTCTCTCCGCTGCTTTATCTCATCCAGATTTTCTGCTTCTCGACTCCCATCTCGTCTTTGTTCCCTCCATATGTTCTATAAGTTCTTTTCATCGTTCAATCAAAATCTCTACCTCTAGCGCCATTAGTTGAGCCGACTCTTCACTAGTATAGAACCATATTAATAGCGCTGTCCTGTCAGAGCCAAGAGGGAAAATGCCGGAGAAAGACCGATAAAAAAGGTAAAGGGACGAGCTCAAAAGAGAATACCTGTCATATTAAATCCAACATATCCCCTGCACTGCGCCACACACAATTTAACTTGCTTTTCTAACCTTTGCACTACAATATCTGGCCAATTAAGTCTCAGCGTGAACCCAAAGAGGGTGTAGGAAATAGAAAAATACTGCACAACTATTCTCAATGATACTACAGGCTACAAAGAAGTTGTCACTATTAAATTAAGCACTACCGTACCACTGACATCACAGTTTATCACGTGAAAAAGGGAAGGAATGTCACATTCAGCATGTTTACATTTGTATTTTTTCAAAATCAAGTCACACATCCTTTAAATAAATGTCCATTTCTTGTGAGAATCTTGTTTTTCCCAGATGTTCTTCATTGCAGAACCAACACACAGAATTGAGGTTCCGTATTCAGGCTCAAAAAGAAGTCACATTGGATACAAATTAACACCATGGCAAACAACAGACAGCCACCATTATAAATCTACAGCACCACAAATAGCCAGTCACATTCACTGCTTATCTACACCTTCTCGCCCTGAACACTCTAAAATCCATCAAATCCTGTTCAAATCAGTTTAAACCTGCCACAGCTCACTCTTAAACCAACTAAAATGGTAATCGCTGTTGTTGCAATCCCTTTGACCAGAAAAAGAAAATCGATTTTTCACTAAATGACGGGTTATACGCTTGCTGTAGGAGTGTCTTTAGCTGTAATGAATGGCTGCAATTAAAATTCACAAGTAACACCCTCTTGCTGCATTCACTAATGGCGACGGCGAGGAATTTATAGAGGAGAGAGAAAAGTCAAAGTTAAAAGACTTTTTTTGGGGGGAATCTTTTGTCTTGCTTGGCTGCAAAGCGCACATATCTCCCATTTGCAGTCATGCATTTATGCTCTTAGGCAATTAGTTTATTTACGAGTGAAGTGCATTTATTGCTCAGACAAAGGTGAAAAGCACCACACAACACAATAAGACTATTCAAGTCGGCTTTCCAAAATGTTTAGAACAAATGAGGATGAATACATACATAAATACATACGCCGCCCATTGAGGCCGAGGCAGTAAATTGACGCTCTCTTGTCAGAAAGAAGCTTGGCTGACACGAGTTTCCATCCATCAATCGAAGAGCACGCCGTACCCCGGCCCCGCTGCTGGACGCTCGCGGTGCCAATTAGCCGACAGGGTAAGGGCCTGCCGCACAGTGCCAGCCACGAGCCCTGCCAATTAGAGCCTGACCTTATGTCTAACCCCAATACTGGCACGGTGTGTAGGCACCACACCCTGGGCAGGGGTGAGGTACGGCCGGCAACATGTAAAGGACGGTTGAGTGGACACCCTCCAAGACAAGAGTGAGAGCGGTACAAAGACGAGAGGGAGAGAAAAATAGAGGGAACAGTACACTGCCAGTAGGAAGACAGAATATCTGCTCATTTCAGAGTTTTTAAAGTACACATTTCATCAAAACACAGACAAAAATTCACAAAAAAAGAAAACAATGTCTCTAGCATACTTAACTCTTTATAAAACTTAAGGATGAAAGCTTTGCATGTCCAAATGAGGAAAGAGACAGCAAACAGCTGATTGTCATGTTGCCAGTTTGTACTTTTTCATGTAAATTTAATAATATAGCCACAGTGATTTCCCCTCGTTAGATATGTAATCGTAGTAAGTTTAGGTTTGTTATATTTTTCTGTCACAATAGATAAACAGTGGTGCCCTGTAGGGTTTCTATTAAAAACAACCAAAGTACAGATTTGGTTCAGTGCAAAAGACTATCTTTTGCAAAACCGTAAATATAAGATTTATCTCACTCAAGATAGTACTGCAAAACCAGTGTTCTCAACCAGGGATCCTTGAGGGAGTTCTAAATGGTTTGTTGAGTAGTTCATTTCTGTAGTGAATTATCACTATTTAATTTACTACAGAAATAAACCAAACGAGGGCAAGTGAGAGGTTATCTCCTCAAGTGTTGTTGACATAGAATTCTGGAATTAGCATATCTAACAACCCAAATCTTTTCAGATGGAGGTCCTTGAAGCAAAAACGTTTCAAACAAGGGTCCGTGACCCAATGTGTATCAATTAAGGGGTCCTTGACGTGAAAAGGGTTGGGAACTGCTGCTGTAAAATAGAAAACATACTTTTCCAATTGTCAGTATTCAGAGGTAGAGCAGACAAAATATTCCATTCTTGATTAAACGACTGTTCAATCAGTAAATAATTGTGTTTCCTCAAGGGCTGAAAACGGTTGTGGAGCATCTGTCAGGAAACAAGTACAGAGCATAACGGTGGGAGAGAGATATAGGGTTCACTCTATGTGGTAAAACTGGTCTGATGGGAGGATGAACACGGTTGCATGACAAATCAAAGCATCGCCAAGATCCCGATTTCACCACAAATGCAACAGGGGGCAATTACTTTTTATCTCTTTAACATGTGCAGACCTTTGATAACACCATGTAAAATAGTTGACGATCTTGCATCACTTATTGTTTTAGTTAAAAGTTTTTGTTCTTCGCAAACTGGAGGATCAATCTCTGGTGGTCCTACTTGTTTACCTTCAGTTTTGGGTCAATTTGTCATTCAAGTCACATCATCCTACTGCAAAAAAACATCTAATAAATTCTTTTTAACTTCACACAAATCAAACAGACTGACAAATGTTCTTAAATCCAGTTGCATCAAGCCTGGCAGGGGTTACGCTTAGAAGAACTCGAGTAACTGGAGTCAAAGATAGGATGCAATTTGTCCACGGTGAGCTGAGCATAATCCAAAATATATGTAAATCACAGTGTACCACGACCCCTCTTTATCTCATTTAAAAGTAAAAGACATGAAGACCTTTTCTCCCCCCAATCTTCTGTATACGCTGATGTGGAGCGAAAAAATAATAAGTTTAGAAAAAAGCAATTTTTTTCTATTTCTCTCTATATATTTATTTATATTTTTTTCAAATACCACCAACGGGCACCAATTCAAAAACCAGCAAGTCTCCTTTAATACCTGGGAAATTAAATTGTCTGCCCATTATCAGGCAGGTCCAGTTGGTTGTATCTAAAATGTAGTACACAAGTAAGTACAAAAGACTTTCCAAAGAGAAAAAAAAGCACGACATTTGCTAGCGACTGCAGTTTTCAGAAGGGTGGAGGGGGGAAGAGTACCAGGGTGAGCAAAGGAGGGCTGCATTAAAAATGTTAAGCTTTACCCAAAGTCATTTTCAAGCCAGCCAAGCATCAAATGGAACACAGTTTAAGGAAAGAGTAGGTACTGATTTTCTCCAGGAGCTTTGACAGGATGGACATGTGGCATGTGTGTGTGTGTGTGTGTGTGTGTGTGTGTGTGTGTGTGTGTGCGGAGCAACAAACTCTTGGTACTCTGTATTATCCCATGCTGTGAAAGCAGATATAGTGGAAATATCATGAAACATCACATTAGCTGTATTTATTTCACTTTTGCATTGAATTAAACCCAGTATTTATGTTTATTAAAGTGGTCTAAGGTTTCTTTCCATCGATACTTTTTGTTTTGATGTCTTTTTGTTTATGTCTTGGTTATCCAGGGACTTACACATCTAAACATATCCTTCTGTTGCCGGTTTATGGACTTTATGCTGCTGCCTGTGTCTTTCAATCAGACCGTTAGCTTGGTCTAAAACAAAAAAAGAAAAAAGTAAATGTAAGACGTGAGTGTTTTAGACCACTTGCCAACTGTAGACAAAACCGTTGCCGCCAGGTAGACCCCACCTAGGCCACTGTTTGGAGCTCGGAAAGATTTGATGACTCTGGGTTTGATTGAAAAGTCTGCCTCGGGGTTAGAGCCTGTGTCTCGGTGAAACACCGTGGCCAGTGATTGATTGGCCACTGGGCCGGTTTGGCTCCCGCAGGGAGCAGAGTTGTTGGAAATCAAAAGAGGGGACGGCGGAAGTCTGTGATTTCATTAAAACGCAGAGGTGTCGACTGACAGATGGTCGTAGACTGTAAATAAGTGCGTGACTCATGTGCTAATGCATCTCTCCGTCAAAACGCATCATTTGTCAGCACATAAAAACAATACTATATTTATATCGAGCTCATTCATTCACTGGTCTTCTCTGCTTTGCCTTCAGCCAGAATCCACTGCAAAGAATCACAAATTCCTAATTGATGTTGCTGGGAAATTAAGCACTAATTGACCCATTCTCTAATTAAGGGTTTATTTCTGTGTAATGACTCTACAAAGTAACTACTTGATGAGGCCATCTTGACCAAATAAAGGCAACAATCAGAGTTCTTCCACACCAAGCTGCTTGCTCATTAAATCACAATCATCTGGAATGAATCTGATTGACCACATGATGAGAAGACACGGTCTGCCCTTAGGTTGCCGAGCGCGTTGGAGACGAAACAAGGCGGTGTTAAGTGCTGTGACCATTTTCTTTTCAGCGGGAATTTGACCAGATTGACCCCTTGTTATTTGCAGCCGCTGTTATCTCCGACGTGAGGCTTTTTTTTTCTCTCCTGATCCTGACAAGGCATAATTAAACATGACAAATACAACTTGGATTGTCAAACGCTTATCTAAATCTGAAACATTCAAACAGCGATTCTGTCTGTTTTTGTTTACCAATAGCTGATCAAAGAATGCAAAGAGGTGAAAGCACCATGCAACTATACTGCTGTGCTTAACTACCATAAACCCCTCGTGTACGCCGGTGTTCCCCTTTCTTCTACCGTGGTTCCCCCTGAGTGGCAGAACATGTGTGAGCGCTGACACCGAACATGTTCCCCTCAGACAACAGAACCCCAGGAACCCAACAACAATGACAACACGCACTGCTGCCTACGCTGCTGTGAAGTTTCAATTACTGGTAGACTTGGTGGCTGGCTACTGCCAGTCAGCTTGACAAGGAGGGGAGTGACTAGTGGTGGAAAAAAGGCTGAAGGACAAGTACTCCCAGCAGGGTGGCAGGAACCATCTACGGCCGCGGCTGCACTTGATTTGACACTGCTACGCCGGACTGTTTAATTGTACTTTTATAATGGCTTTCATTTGCACTTGGTCCTTTGGCCTTTGATGTTTTATGCAAAGCACGTTGAATTTCCTTGTTGCTGAAATGTCCTATGTAAAATCCCCTGCCTTTAAACACAAGTCATTGCATTAGATGACAAGCTTAGATGTCCTCAAATTGTTTGTTACAGGAACAGATAAGTGTGGACAGTCAATTTGTGCATGAATAGAGGCATTTCTTTTAGTATTTTTTTTTTTTTTTTTTTAATGCAGTGCGCCCACCAGTTTCATTTAAAAAAAAAAACATGTTCCGTCTCTCTGCAACGACATTTGCTTCTTCATAGTATTTACTGATGCACGTTGGGTGTAATGGAATCTAATGCAGAGGTAAATCAGTGTCTGTCTCCACAGTAAATCATCTGTTGAGTGTTCCATGCTTATTTAATAGTGCGTTAGAACGTGACTGCTGTGAAACAATCAGAAAAATAACTTTGTTTTCTCTCATTCAGAGCACCGCCCCGCTGTCTGCCTTTCTTTTACCGCTCGCCCTCAGCTCATTTGAGATATCCGTCTTTTTTTTTTGTTTTTTTTAATGAGTCCGGAAGCCAAAAGAAAAGCCTAACTTTTAATTGTTTTTCCACTTTTAATGTTGTCAAACAAAGAGATATGCTCAAGGTACAACGGTTGAAGCAGCAGTGCTGTGTGTGACCAATCAGTGACTGTCATCCTGCAAACTACACCCAGAATGGTCCTGTACTTTTAAAGTGCCTTTTCTGGGGGTTAGAAAATGTTCTCAGAACTTAATTTAGACCCTCAAACCGCAATGAGTTCCTCAAAAGGTTCCTCGGTTCCCTGGGGAAAGTTCCTGCTGTCGAAAAGGGGCTTAATTATGACAAATTACTGTTAACAGTTTCCCTAAAATCTGCTGAAATTTAAGGTGGCTTTTCCTTATACATTTCTTTCCGTTTCTTTTAGTACTTAATAAAGAACGAATCAGAGGCGGTGCACAATAAGAATCAGAATCTAAGCGGAATCTAAAAATCAATAAAAATCTAAACGCTACCCAGCCCTAGTCTAACCCCGCGTCTCGGGGCAATTCTCCAGAATGGGCATCACTGTAATTGGTGCAGCTATGGTTGCCGAGGTTATGATCATTATAGGTAGTGTGGGGAGGCATAACTGCTCACAGCAACGCTCTCATTGAGTGTGAAGAAGAGGGGGGGGACTGTATGGGGTCCTGCTGCTCACCGTGACCTGTATCTTAATGAGGAGGACAAATCAATACCACGCCGGACAAAGAGCACCACAGCTACAGCTGCTAGACAAATGTTTTTTCAGCGGCAATGAACATGAGAGCCGGGTTGAGGTCAACTCACATTCAATTAAAACAATTTGATGCGCCATAAAAAAAAAAATCACAGATGCAATAACGTCTACATTCTAAATTCTAACTTAATATTCAACCTTCAAGTAAATATATAATATTTTCTATACTTAAAAAAGAACTAAACAACATTTCCAGCCTTTCAGAGGTAAAGCTAGATCATTTTCCCTTTTTTTTCTTCTGAGAGGAAAGCAATGTCTGTTATTTTTCAGTAGAGCACTTTATGAGAGCACCCTGTTTCTATAGGTTTTTCTTGACCACATTTCAAAAACACTACTTCAGGGCCTCCTAGTGGCCGAGACAAAGTCCCCGGTGAAAGTCCAGTCAAGGACATTTATTGCATGACATCTCTGTCTTTCTCCCCATTTCTATTTCCCATCTATATTAAACCAGCAGGAAAAAAAAACAGTCCTGCACAATTGGACAGACAGATAGATGACAGATGCAATCTCTACTCATGTAGTTGAAGCTTTCTTAACTTTTTCCCCACTACCCACAATGCTGAAAAACAACATCATTTCTTTTTGACACCAAAAACTGCTCGCGGGCTGAGATAAATCCAGCAGTTTCCAAAACACCCTGACTTGTTTCAGTGATTTTCCCCCCAAAAAAAAGAGTTATTGTCTGGGAACACAGCAGAATAATGTTGCGACGACAAGATTTTATGAGTCACCAGTCGATGAACCGGAAAGTATATTATTCACTAACAGAGGAAAAGGTAGGTACATTTCCAACTATCTCCTTAACATGATATAACTATTATCATAAGGCTATTTATGTAGCGAGAATCAGCTAAATATTGTATGAAAACAAGAATGAGACAAAAACAAATCTTAATCTTCATCTTGTATAGTGATTATTGCTCAAGGACAAAACAGTGTAGCCTATAAGATATACATGAGGTGTTCACAGGTTTACTGGGAGGAGGACTGAACAAATCACCTCTGAAAGCTCTATCAGCCACCAGATTATGTGCTTAGTACAGCAAAGCACAGCCTCCCCCCTCGGAGCTCTTTTCTCCATCAACTTATTGACTTTGTTCAGCAATCGGAACCAGTTTCACCTTCCAATTAGTGACACTTATGTGCTTGTTCATAGGAATGTAATTTGTTGGGTAACCTATGCAAACGGGGTCATCCAACGGGTAGTTAAAAGCACATCAAGTGAAAATGAGCAAAAAATAGCCTCATATTCTGAATTCATTTGTGGGTTACTTGTTTTTTTTATCTTTGAATACAAAGAAATAAAGTCACAGAAAGACACACAAACAGGAGAGAAGGCCACAGCCACAAACAAGACCTCAAAACATGTTTTATGTTTCAAAGATGAGTTGGTTTTGGGTAGCGGACAAACGGAGTGAAATGATAATGGGTGGTGGGAGACGTCTTGGGCGAGAGGCTGCCTTTTAAAAATGGAAAAGTCCATTTCCAGCTGAAAAGAATAGCGGCTGTATGGAAGAGTCTGACTTGACAATTACATGGAGTGGTGCGAACGCCATTGTGCCTCCCCATAGGATTCCATTAAAACTGCAGCACTCCAAAAAGAATGCTCAAACTGAGGAAATTATCACACAGGCACGCACACACTCTTCCACAACCGTAATAGCCTCTGACAATGAGTCTTCTGCTTCAAGGAATGAAGAGACAAAGTGGAGGGAGAATAGAAAGTAAAACTAAAAAATATAAGTTCACAGAGTTAAAGAAAGACTGTATATATGTGTGTGTGTGTATGCTCATTCTCATACTGGATGCATAACCACTGCAGGGGCAGCCGCCTCTCGTCTCAACGGCTGCTAATGGCCTGAGGTGAGCCTTTGGGCCCATAAGCAAAAGCTTCATAGCATATAGGGGGAAAAGTTCTCTTAAGCACAAGGAGTTAGTACTTCAGGAGAGTGCAGGCAATGATATGTGCAAGGACTCTCCTCTGTGACGGTCCAGTAAGCTCCACCACCCACGATGCTGCTCATATATTACAGACACAAAGCAGGTCTCCTGTCTCCTCCATGAGAAACAACAGAAATTAAATTACAGAAAACCTACAACTGAAACAGGACCTTCTCCACAGATGCTGAAGGGAATAACACATCACATCATGCGTCTCCCTCCATCGCCGCCTCCCCACCCCCCTTTCGTTTTGATCGCCGTTCCAATTGAGGGATCCCTCATACACTTGTCCTGCGGCGTGGTATCACGTCAACGCTTCTCTCCTTCTCCCTCAACAAAATGATTCATTTTTCTATTACGGCGATGAGCGTGTGAAATGAGCTATATAATCAATAGCATAGGTTTGTAAACAGCAGCCGCACTCAAGGGAAAATGTGTTTTCTTTTTTGAAAACAATACGCTGCCTGCGTGTGTGTGTGTGTGTGTGTGTGTTGAGGAACGTTCATCTGACAATGTTTACAAGGGCAATTTACAATAAATAAAGACACAGGCTGCCCAATATGAAGGTAGCTTCAAACATATCAAACTACAAAATGTGAATGCCACAAAGAGATGAACCGCAACTTACGGTTTGTTTTTTTAAATTAACTTTTACTGTGTTCAGATTTTGCATTATGTAGCTATGATGTGTTGAAGATAACTGTGGAAAAAAGAGTTTACTGTGAGGGTGTGTGTGTGTGTGTGTGAGTGTTTGTGGGGGGGGGGAGGTTCGATGAATTACAGCTCACGACGACGCTCACACACAGACTCAGCCCTGACATTTGTCACTGTACCAGGCACGACCTGTCGGTTACGACAAATAGGTTCGCCCCCGTGTGTCTGTGCGATAGAACGGTGATCCGGGATCAGTGAGTCTGCGCTGGCAAGGTCACACAGCTAAAATGTTCAATGTCTGTTTGTCGCTGCGGCGACCGGCACTCTAAACAACTGACAAACGTATGAAACTGTATGATGGCAAAGTTGACAGTAGCTGCCGTGCATCGACCCGTATGTGTGTGCAGACTTACATAGAGTTGAGCGCGGCGCGTCTCATCCTCGGTGGCGATCCTCTCTCTTATTACAGCCTCCTGGAGGCTCTCCTGGGCAGAGGCCCGCTCCGCAAACAGGATCCTGGACACCTCATCCTGCACCTTGGACTGGGCTTCATCCTGAGCCTGGGCCGCTGCCCGGGCCTTTTCCGCCTCAACCCTGTGGAGCAGTACACACAATTAAAAACACTTTTTAACCCATTTCAAAATAGTATGTGTTTGTGATGTACGAAAACACAACCTAATAACCTCAGACTGTACTATAGTAATAATGCACCTATCCATACAGGACTACAGTATATGTACTATTCACTATTCTTTGCCCTACAGCAGTCTCTATAATGCATGCCTTTCTACTCAAATTTTCAGGGTACAAAATGTTGCTGTCCACAGTACATTGTGCAATATCTACTGCACTGCAGACCAAGGTCCCTTTTTGTTTCTACATACGATGAACTATGCAATCTCTTTTGCAGGCTTCAAAATCAAGATACTCGAAAAAAAAATGCATTATCGCTGAATATTGTAAAACATAAATTACAAAAAATAATCACATTGTTAAGCACACATAGTGAATGGCTTCAGTGATATATGACGCTAAGCATTATTTTTCAGGGTAGCAGAAATTACACATTAAATAGAAATTACAGTGCAAAAAAAATGAAGGGAACACTTTTTCAACTTGAGTAATTTGTGGATAAAGATCTGTGTTCCCTTCCTTTTTGAGCAGTGCAGTATATGTGGTGTTTACACTGTAGCAGCACCTATGTTCATATGCCTGTATGCTGTAATGTTGCAGTGTCGCCCAAAATAATGAAAAGCTCACAAACGCATTTACAGTGTTATGGAAATATAGAAACAGGCAAATAAACTTGTGTACTCATTTTAAATTCTCATGTCGTATTCATCCATACACATGCTGCTATTCCACAGTTTGCACATAGGGGGCAACACAAGTAAGAAACTGCTTCACAGTCAGTTGACACCTGTTGACAGTTTGAATTAAATTTATATAATTTCCAAATAATTCACATTAGACCGAAAACAACAGTTTCACCAAACAAGAATCATCATCAATCCAATGAAGCACTGATATAGACAGAGGCAATACACTCTGCAGACACAGGACCGCCATTTGAACCCTGTCACTGGGTTCTCATAGTTGCCTAGCAACGCACTCCCTACTCAGCGACAGTGTGCTTGATTTGATCCCTGAAACCCTGAAAGTCTCCCTCTGCTAGGAATCAAACAGTGGTGGCAAGGTAGAATAAACACAGAAAAGTGAATGAAGATGGCGAGGATCACGATAAACTTCTGCCGAAGAAAAGTCCTGAGATCTCTTAAAGACGAGCCTTGATGAGAAGAAGGCTGCCTGAGAATGATTGAGGGTGACTTGCTTTATGATTTATTCCCAAGATATGAAAACGGTTCTCTTTTAAATTCCTTTAGATTCAAATGAACCACCTCTGATCCATCAGTTGTTTGGTCTACTTTATTAATCATGTGAAATCCCTATAGTGTAATATAAGTGGAAACCACAATTTAATTACGTTTTTGTTTCCATACTTTCAAAGTCGTGATTTAAAAAGGTGGGAACTTTTTGTCGTGATCATTACCAATTAAGTTAATTGCATGACTCATTCACACCCTCATCAGAATTGTGCATTGCTCATTATGATCATTTAAGTGTGTTGTAACAGCATGTGGCTTTTTCTCCTTTTGGCTCAGTTTGTCTTGTTATATGAAGCACCCGCTGATCAGTCAACGTGAAAGGTTTTCATCTTTTATTCCACTGAAAAAATCTCCTCACTCACCTGTGAATATACGCAAAATCTAGACAGTGAGAAAAGTTGACGGACTGACTAGTCCGACCGATCGCCGTCTCATGCCTTCGGCTTGGAGTAGATGATGGGTAAGTCTAATAAAAATATGTCAGATGTCTTAAAGCTGCCATTTGCCCTGCAACACCACTAAATGTCAGAGAGCAGGAGGAGAGCAAGACGAGACGGAGGGGAAAAGACAGAAAAGGAGAGCGAGGAAGGAGTGAGAGTGAGCGGTGGTGACATGACATGTTTGGCCCTGAGGAAGTGAAGCAAAGAGGGAGTGAGGCAGAGAGTGGGAGAAAGAGATGGAGGGAGACGGAGAGAGACCAGCCATGTCCAGTCTCACAGTCCACTGGGCTGCACACGTCAGCACACTCCATCCATCATCGGGCTTCAGCTCTCGCACACACAGACACACACAGACACACACAGACACACACACACACACACACACACACACACACACACACAGACACACACACAGACACACACACAGACACACACACAGACACACACACACACACACACCCTCCTAATGGCCTTTTACATTCACCATTTCCCCACAATCAACGCCTGTCTGCCTGCACTGCTAATGCACCAATAAGCTACCTTTACTCAAGAAACTTTAGATGTTGCTATTGCTTCTATTATAACAAAGAGGTGACAGCATGCAGGGTTTTTAAAAGTCAGTGGACTTTTTGTAGAATTTAGGTTTGTCTCAGGGTAAATGTACAATACATCTTACAAGTATTACTGCTACTAGAAAGAAATGTTCAGAGATAAAGACAAGACAATACTGTCAAAGCATATTGACATGTATTGTGCCTGATTAAGCCTCGTTACCAAGACTTTGCATTCATTTCGTTATTTAATATTCATGTGCTGGAAGTTTGGAATGTTTTAAGAACAACCAGCATTCTCCTACGCACCTATCAGTGACGCTGACACGGAGGCGTGCAAACAGCTCCTTTTGTTTACCTGCTTCGTTTCATAAGAGAAGACAAACAGTGAAGCAGAACTGCAGGTAAAAATCGTACAATATTAAAAAATTAATAAAAAGAATATATTATTTTTTGATTGATTCAAATAAATAGTTTGGGGGGACCGGGATACATTATTCTCTCATGAAAAAAATAGTTTTATTTTAAAAAACCTAAAATAAACCAAAACATGTCATGTGTCAAGGTGGCCAAAAGCTACAACCTAGACAAGTGAAAGACAGGGGGCCAAGAAAATAGACGGCCTTGCAAAAAAGTCCCTCAACTGACTTCCTCACAAGTGCTAACCCAAGCAAAGACTGCTATCACTAGCCGGATGCTATCTGTCTGCTTCACCTCTATTGCTTTCCAGTCATTATTGCCCTGTCCCTGGGATATTGGACGCATTTTTCATTCGACTGTAGAAGATTGGCACTGGGTGGGAAAGGGGGGGCTTTGAGGTAGAGAAGGGAGAACGGAGTCAGACAGAGTGAGGAAAAAAGACAGCATCGATGTAGGGGAAAGGGAAAAAAATGTTTTCAGAGGATAAGAGCATGATGTTTGGCCCAGTACTGGATAGAAAGTGAGGATAATCTTGGCCCGGTAACGTCTGTTTAATGGCTCAGTGGATCGAGCCTTGAAAACAAAAAGATGGAATGACAGTGAGGTACCATTCATTTGAAAGGAGGAGAGTGAAAGTCAGTTGGACTGTGTCAGTATTTCAGAGAGGCAACTCTATTTCCAAGAGATGACCCTGAATATTATATTTTTTTTATTTTTAGGATGCTTTTTTTTAAAAAGAAAAAAAATGTTTAAGAGATTAGATCCGTAGCAGTTCATATGAAAAACTCATAAATTGAGAAGCAGAGATGGTGTTACTTCAGGTTAAGTGACTTCAGGGCAACACACATAGACACTTTTCAATAACAGAGATAAACGCAGACAAAAAAAAAATGATGGATGGTCAATACTGCAACAGCTGGTTCAAATCCATTAAGCCATTATCACTTATTACACCACATTTTCAAATATCATGCACAAATTCATTTCTTCTACCTTTCCTCTCTTTATCTTCCGCCTCAGCTCTCCACTCATTAATGCGTCCTGTTGTCTACCTGTCATTTACACAAGATGTGTCTCAATAAATACTGCCGGGCAGGACGGATTCTGACAGACCTGCATAGCAGTGCAGACTCAACCCAAGTGCCTTGAAACAAAGACATTTAAAGTCCCGATGCAATATTGATGTTAGGAATAATGTCGCTGAATGCTGCCTATGAATATTTTATGGAGCTAAGCACTCTCCCTGAGACACAACACTCGCACAAACACACACACACCACACCTGACTGTTGGTGCTATGAAATGCTGGAACAGAGTTATAATTAAGTGTGTTGGAAACAAAGGACAGTGCAGTGAGAAGATTCATTAGAAGAGCCCCCACTCTGCAGAAGGAACACAAAAGATTATTTATTTAACTCCCCCTCTGTTTTGCCCACAACTATGAAGAGATAACCGCAATGTTCTTTGTGCTACAACCAAGCACACACTGTGGAAAGCTGATGTCATTTTCACATCACCTCTTTTGTGATTCAGGGGCCTGATGGTTATCTTTCTGTATCGCCAACATGGTGTCTTGGAGTTTAAACACTGGGATTATATTAGAAATTACTCGATGTTTGTATTGAACTTCTTATAACTGATTCCATCTGTTCTGCATAAGACCAGCTTGAGTAATAGACAAACCACAGATGGAAGTTTTGCTCGGAGATTGAGTCAATAACCATTACTGTTCTACCGAATAGGTCAGCGGCAGGCTAGAAAAGTGAAAACGCTGATGATTTCTTATTCAAAACTTTGTATTTACACTTCAGTGGACTGTTATTCATACATTTAAAATGGCCTATTACACTGGGGATGGGAGGAACTTTTACAACAATATAACTAGGTTTATGAGAGACAAAAAGACACATTTGAAAACAGAAATTGCTTTGTTGGGAATTAAATCTATTCATCATAGTGACACACTGACTATGTCTACTGTGGTATTTCTAGGTGGATACTAGTTTGTTTGCAGGGTATGAATAGACGGTTGCTTCCAGCTGCTTGCTCACATGTTTGGTCACAGGTGGTTGCCGGGGTTTATCAGATGGTTCATGGGGCATTATTAAGGGGTGACTAGCCGATTGCTATCATGTGCTCTCTAGGGTATTTCAAGGTGATAGCTAGGGTGTTTGGGATGGTTGGATTCACAATTGTTGTTAGGTAGCTTGTTCATTGTTTGGGTGCATGAGATGGTTGCAATGGTGATTCCTTTGTTATTGTAGTGTATTGTTTGCTGTGTTTTATGCATTTAAAACTGAATATCAGTATGATTATTATGAGTACTACTATTATTATGATATTTATTATGGGTATTCATATTGGTACTACAATTATATATCATCACCTGTGCAGTGCCCTTACATAACTGGCTGATTTGCTCCCGTTATGCCAATTTGTTTTTCCCAGTAAGGCCCTGCTCTACTCTGTGTGTAAATGGCTAGGGCTTAGTTAGGTAGTTGATTGGGTTTAGACATGAGGAATGAGATTGTTCGGGGTTAAGGTAAGAATATCGTGGTAAGCCAATCAGAGACAACGAATGGCTAATCAGAGTAGTAGAGGAAGGAATGTCATGCTTTTGCAATCCTAGGAAATCAAATTTGATTCCAGTACCGTTGTTTACAGCGCTGGCGCTGTTGTGCCTGTTTGGGAGGAGCTCAGGAAACCGCTAATTGCTCATTGAGTGCAGGGAAGAAGAGTTTGCTTGTAACATTATTATATCCAGAATCCAGCTGCAAAAGTGAACTTCAGATGCAGATGCAGATGACATGCTCGACTCAGACAGCAGAGCCCTGTAGCCCCGCCTTTGTTGTTTATTTAAAGTTTAGAAATATGAATGCGTTTCGTGTCCAAAATGCAACATCGGGTGCATCGAATGCCCATCAATACACCTGCCGAATGTGTAGTCTGATATCAAATGAACGGTTCTTGAGGTATGCTGAGGACATACAGACAGAAAGATGTCTTGCTTTAGTGTTAAATTACTATGATTCTGTGTGAGAGAGCCTGTATAGTATATGTCTTTGCAGTAGTCACAGATAAAATATCATGGAGCGGTATTAAATGACACACAGACACAATCCTGGACTAATTCAGGTTGGATTCAGGAACTATTTGGATTTTTAATCACCTCTGGACCTCTGACTGTTAAAATGAGTTGGGGGTTCAGGCGTGTAGTGTAAGTATTTTTGTGTGAACAAAAGTGAAAGATTAAAATGCATAAAATCTGTAAACTGGACTATCTGTCTGCATCTGACCTGGAGGCAATAAAGAATTTAACAGGCTGCCTGGTTAACGGGAAGACGGGGGCTCTGGGAGAAGGTCAGTGTTCTCACTCAAAAGTCTGACACGCAATTATATCGCCAACAAAAGCTGCTTGACTACATGCTGAAATAATGGGCAGAAGTTTCACAACAACAACAACTAACCTTTAAGCGCTTAGAGTTGGACGCTCAAATACATGGATTTCATGCACGGGAGGAGATTGAGAGGGAAGGTAGGGAGAAGGCTTGAAAAAAAGGGAAGGAAATAGAAAGAGAAATAGAGAGGGGTGATTGAGAAACAGACAAAAGATGAGATGGAGAAATGTGGAGGAATAGAAAAGAAGGTGATAAGGGAGGAATAACATGACAAGACAGTTAAGGAAAGAAAATTACCCAGAGTGGAAGAACTGGATTGAGTGGTGACACGGGAAGAGTTAGGCTGAGGGAGGGGAGACAGGATGGTGGAAGGGTTCTCTCTCCTCATCCCTCCTTCTCTCTCATCCTTTTCTCTGAGTCCGTTCTACTCTGATGCCTCACAGAGAAGCAGCAGAGGCAAATCTGCTCCCTGCAGCCGCTCCTTGCTACAAATGAGTTTAGGCTGCACCCAAATGAACTCCTCACAGAGCCTTTACTCCACTCCTACCAGAGCAAAACATGCAAAGCCACATCTCTGGAGTTCATTTATGTCCCTCAAGCCAAACAGAAGAAATGCTTCCATAATCTAAACACTGCTGTTGCTCAAAATCCCCCTGTTCTGTGTACTCAATATTACATCGGCTAGAATGGAGGAACTGTACTCTAGCGTAACTAGGTTTTACACAAAAGCAGACTGAATGTGTTTGGGTGCCTTACGGAGGTCCAATGTCCTTTAACAAGACAAAAGATTTAGCCTACTTACCTCTTACTGCTTTAAAATATAACTTTTCCCTCTATTGTGAAATAACTTGCATGAATTATTTATATTTTTGAGGTTGAACATGACCTTGAGATCATGGCCTCATGTATCTGGGGTATCTGTGTGTGTGTGTGTGTGTTTTTCCCAATGACCTGGGGGTTCACATATTCTTCCATTTTCTTGTGTTCAAGCTGTGCAGCCATATCACTGCAGGGTTCTGTAACTAGTGAGGCACTGTGCAGTCTTGTTAGCTGAACTTTGATACACACACACACACACACACACTCTCACTCACACACACACACACACACACACACACACACACACACACACACACACTTTACCTCTTACTTCAATTTTACAGCCATTCTGTCTTCCAACACAGCGAGGGCCATAATCACCGTGCCTTATTTGCCTTCAACAACCAAAAACTCCCAATAATTACTCCCTGCACGGTGGGAAGGTGAAATACCATGGCAATTTAATGATTGTTTGACAGCCCAGACGAGGAAAAAAACCCATCGTGTTCCTCTCATCTATTTCAATTAAAAGACAGCATCAGTCACCTTTATCTGCAAAAACTACAAATTAATAGAAAAGGTCAATTGCAGTGGCAAAAAAAAAAGAAGGAGCGGGAGTCCTGAGGGATGGTGGTGTGTTAGCGTGAACACAAGTTTAAGTCTCTGTTATGCTTTGATTTTTTTTCTTACTTGCTGCACTTTTCTTTTTTTTAGCTCTCCTTAAATCTGAGAATGAATCCGGAAAGCTGTCCCATATATAACTACAGGAAAATGGACAGACATCCACAAATACTAGAGGTGTACTGGTACTAATGTATATGTACTGGAAAAGTTCAGTACAGGCAGTTTGCTTCGGTATGCCTCATCATCGGTTTGCTCTACGACCAAACAGCTGTTTTTATCTACGACCGAACACACGGAACAGAAAATCTGCAGCGTGAGTTTAAAGGCCGTGCTACTTGGTTGATTAAGCGATTTAAATGTTCGTCCACATGTGGATTTAGTCTGTTGTGCATCCTGTCCTGTATGAAGGAGCAATAGTCTTATGATGGGTAAAATTCACATTACAGACAATTCTCTGATATATTTTTGTTTGTCTTATTATTTATTGAAACATGAGAATATAAATAAGAATAAGAATTATGGCAAATAAGCAACTGTAAAATATTCAAAATAAATCAACAAAAAAAGTTATTTTCTGCAACCAAAACCGTCCCGAGCCGAGATCAAAAAGCCGAACTGTGAATTTTGCATACCATTATACCTCGGACAAATACACACTCACACAACAAAAAATTAACAAAAATAATGTCACCAAAATGAGGAAAAAGAAAAAAAAAACGCACCCAAGGCCATAAGTTAAACTGACATTAATAGTCTTCGCCACACACACACACTGTGCTGGATAACCAAGGATTGTTTATTTACCATTTCATGTTCAGTCAAGTCTTCTAAAATGAAAATGCAGCCAAAGCACAAACAAAAATTGAGGGCTTGAGCCTCCATGATTTCAATTAATTGCAAGGAGGGGGTAATTTTGAGGCACTTACTGTTCTGAACAGACATCAATAAGTGAGCTGCAGGAAGTGGTTACATAAAAAAAAGTCAAATAAAATAGCCAGGAAAAATACAATCAATTGACAAATTATTTCTCAAAACCTTGTTAATTTCTCTCTTCATGAATGAGCCAAATCGAGGCTAATTGCTAGGCTAACACTACCTCCTCCTGGATATAGAAAGCCTTTTTTCTAACCCCCAATACAATACAAGGGTGTGTTTAGAGGCTAATCACGGTTGTTCATTCTCCGGAGTCTGCTGGAGATTGTCCAGGACTATTAACGATGGGACGCAACAAGATTATCGGACATTATGGCACGTGCACCTGCTTCTTTAGGGTCAAAAAGAAGCGAAGAGCGGAAGGAGGAGGAGAGGAGAAATGTGCTCCTTACATGAACAGTGTTGCTTCATCAGGTAGGGCTAATGGATCACCCACTCAACACCCAGGAAATTACCTCAGGATAGCACCCTCCTTTCTCAGGCATGATTAATTGATCCGGAAAAGGAGAAGAAGAAGCACAGATAGCGGGGAGAAAAAAAAAAGTGCTGATGTGCTTCGGAAGAAGAGGTAGATTGGAAACACAGTGGGGATCGGAAAGACTGATGATGACCTTTTTGACTATTAATGGAAGCGAGAAATGGTCACATCTGAAAACGTCGTTGGTTTCTTATGAAATCTTGGAACCGAAATCGACACTAGGTGCAGTATCCTGAATCTATCTGTGGTGACCCAAACAAGGGAAGGGGAGAGAGGAAAAGGAGAAGAGGGGCAAAGAGAAGGTTTGAGGAATGGACACCATGGAGGGAACACCAGGGAGCCTTGAGTGTGTGAGTGTGTGTGTGTGTGTGTGTGTGTGTGTGTGTGTGTGTGTGTGTGTGTCTAACCAGGCTTGCAGCTCTTGCTCTGCCTTGGCCCGATCCTTCTCCAGGCCTTTATACAGCTCATCAGTGATCTTCCTCCTCAGGGCCTCTTCATCAACTGGGGACAAAAGGAGAGGTGGGAGAGAGAGCGTTAGAGGGGTTTTTAAGTAAACAGCTGCTGTTTGCTAACAGGCATATTGGGTTTGTTGGGACAAAGTAATACTGTCTAAAAAGAAAGAAAAAAAAAAACAAGATGTTGGAAAATCTTAAATCATCGTTGATCAGAATATGTTGTTCAAATGAAAAAGAAAAATAAGAAATCTATGTTTTTCTTCTGGGATGTCGAAACTAAGACAATATTATCATAATTATTTCATCTTTATTTAGAAAGAAAATACTTACTTCCGTAATGACCGACTGATTTATCGACCAAACAATTAATTAATAGAGAATATGATCAGCAGATTAATCAACAACCTTCGATTTTACAGCAATATATCACAAACACACCAACAGAAACATGCCTGTATTGCCTAAACACACGCAGGGGCCCACATCCTCAAATAACAGCAAGACACCACTCTATCCACATATATTCATGTCAGGGACACCATACATGTATGATTCCCCATCTCCACCGGTTTATCTTGGCAGGTAATTAAGCATGAAAGTAAAGATGCCAGCCCACGACCGGGCCAAAACGTGCTCTGAAGACAGAAGTGTCATGCAGTGTGCCGCAACACTGCAGTGATGGGGACGGGGCGGTGGGGAGGGTATGAGTGTGTCAAGATTACTCTCCCACCGCATTAGTTAGATAGGATAATCCCTATTGTCAGAATCTATTATTACCTGGTAACATGTGGTACCAGCAGGCCACACACACCTCATTCCAGCTCACAAATAAGACCTAAATGTGCAATGCTTTTTATTTCATCTTGGTGTTGCAACAAATATACAGACAAAAGGCGAAAAAATCTGCCTTGTACTGATGTTTTAAGAGTAAAAATAAACATTTCAGGGACGCAAAAGATTGAACCTCTTCTTAGGTAGCTGTTAATTTGTCTAAATGTTCTTACTAACTAATTAATTACATTTTCAATATTAAAAGTAGAGAAATAGCTTCAACATTTAAATCGTCTTCCATGGCATGATGTAAAAATAAGTTAATGATACTGTTGAACAGATGGACACTAGTTAACAAGAGATGGCCACAGTTAATGCAACTAGTGTCACGCCTGAATAAAGGCTCATTAACGAGCATTTCTCCCTCCGCCTTCTGCTAATTTAGCCTCCTTCGCCTCCTTCGGCAGCTCTGTCACACCCACACTGTTACAACAACCTAATCTTTTCTCTGATACTACAGCATCTTCTCTTCTGCTGCACACAACAAATAACAAGAACTCACAGCACGACAACTGTTTGGTACAGTAAAGGGAATGTAAGCAGCAGTTGGGGGTTAGGAAGAGAGGGCTACAGGAGAAACACGAGTGCGAACAGAGTCGGTGATTGACGGTTGACAACTTTCCACTGCATATAGTGTATCCTCAAAGACAGAGCCTGCTGTCACCTAACTGTCCAGAGTGTGGGAAAATAATATCCATCATGTCTGACAGCACTCAGAAGCACCATTGATCCCCACCGCATCGGAGAGTCTAATTACAACTCTGTTAACAACTACGACAGAGAGACAACCTGTAGTGCAAGCTTCCCGACGCTGCCATAGAGGGACATCTGTCGAGTTTTCACATCAGGTAAATATGAAAACATCAGACGACACGCTGCGATCGTCTTCTGTTGACAAAAATAATGCTGTAGCAGTCAGATGTTCAGAAATGTGTATTTAAGGTATGGGAGAGAACTATCAACGGGAGGCATGAGACTCAGCAATGTAGTGGATGAAAATAATGGTGAAAACATCTTCAATAACCTTCGACTTGGCACATCTGGATAGGCCAGAAACATGACTCAACAACAATCGTATATGCAGCTTTAAATGTGTCAAGTTTACTGAACTTACTGGAGTTTAAAATGAAATAAGCTGTATTTGTAATGTGGTCGTATCCACATTAATAACGTTTCATATCATCGTCTAAATGCACCCATGGAAGCATCATAACATTAGGTCAAACATAACAATATGTAATCTCATAAATATTACTCTTGAGTATTTCAGCCACTGTGAATGTCTTTGATGAGAACTCCTCAAATTCTTACCATTTCCCCCAAAGATCTTTCTAGCAGATGAATACTGGACACTTTAAAATCAGAGGTCAAATCCTTCCATTATGAACCTTTTCCATCAGGTAAGTCTGGCATTTCTGTATCAACCCGCCCTTTAAATTATCTCACACTTACATTGAAAATATATACCCGCTAGCAGTGCACTATTAAAAGTAAAATTCTAAAAGTCCTCCAAGTTCAGACTAAGCAAGTCCTCGTTTATCACCACATCCTCCCCAGCCCTGCAGAGAGAGGCTTCAGATAGCTAGCAGGCCCGCAGGGTCAGCCAGAGAACAGGTTCTGATATGATAAACACTGTCTGGGGTCCTTGAGGGAGGCTGGTTAGGGTCAGAGACAATTCCAGATCGACAGAGCCTGTGTCAATCCTGAGTAGGACATGTAAATGTTAAAAAGATTAAAAACTCATCATCTTTTTAGACGTGTCCCCCTCCTTCCCTTTTCCACCAATCACTAAACCCTGTGGAAAACCCATAGAAGAGAAGGAGAGGCGGCGGAGCACAGGCTATTGGCAGTGGAGATAATAGACGAAGGCAAATTGCGTTTCTCATCAGAAGTTTCATTAACCCCAGGACCCGCGTGGAGGGCATAATCTGTAACATTACCACTTCCTCACGTTTCCAGCTCGCGCTTAGTCGAATCACCGCACACCTTTCACTATGTTCACAGAGGTAGGAGGGGGAAAAAAGAAAAAAGGTGCCGAGAGCAAGCTTCCCGGCCTCGGCAGACAGGTGCCATTTCTGATTTTCTTTTTTATTCACACTCCTTCCTGTTAATTCAGTCTCATGTTATGACAAAGGACCCAACTGATCAATTCACATTTCCACAAGATAACAAGAAAAGTCAGTTTTTAAAAAGGAGAGTGATATATTTCAGTTTCACAAGCCAGGCCCATTCCTCCCATCGTTTTCCTTTGCTGGTCCCATTTTCCCCACCGGGGAGACATCTTTAAGCAGGGTATTAGTCCAGCGCAGTGTGTGGGCTCCGGCGTATGAATATTTATCACACCATTGGAGAAGGTGTAGGAGGTTCAACCTTGACTATGGTGCAATCAGCAGCACACATACTGACTAAGGCCCATGATTTAGAGACAGCTGACCTGCTGCGAGCCGCACTCGATACCCAACTCTCGTGGACGCACATAATCAATGAGCGCCTCATTAAGGTCGTACCCTTTCAGAATTGGACTGAACTTTGCAACTTTTTAACGAGATTCGTATTCATCATACCTTTTTTTTTTTACCTTCTTTAAAAAGAGCATGCTTGATCAATCGTCCCAAGTTTACTTATTTTTTCCCCCTCTCCCTTCATATTACTTGGAGACCTTGGTACATTGGTGAGGTGACCTTAAGAGTGTATACAAAATACCTGAGTAAATGTCAACTTACATTATTGTTGCGCGATAAGGGCCAATGTCGGGCAAGAGTCAGCAAAAAACAAAACTGCAAACCACGGTGACTATGGGGCAACAATAATAAAAAAATATATACCAACACACTAACAACCCTTAACAAGCACATATAGTGTGCTCCCAAAAAGAGGAAAAGTAAAGAAAGTCCTTTCTTTGTTTCTGTTTTAATCAGGTCCAGAAAGATCTTAGCATCCAACAGAAAACGGAGGACATACATCCACTTAAAGAGGAAAAAGTAGATTTATAATCTTTCATGAACACCGTTATGCTGTGAATGCAGTCGGCAGTTTCTCGTGATAACAACACTCACTTGAACCTGTCCGTGAATTAAGTGAGATATTGTTGTATTTATCTTTTTTTTAATCTGAAAACTAATTTGCGCAAACAATGGAGGAATAACTTCATTCAGCGTGGAGAAAAATTAAGCTTTGCTGTGAAAGTGCCCCGAGAGTTAATGGAAAAACAGACTGACAAAGAAGTGTTTTTGTGTGAATATACAGGAATGAATTCTATTTATTTATAAAAACGTTCTTACTGATTTGCTCAAACAAAAAAGGCAAGTGGTTCACACAATATCCAGCGTTATATCACAGAAGCCCTATGGCTAAATAAAAGTTTGACACACGCATTTGCGGCCACCCACTTCCCTTAATGAGGACTGGTGGTTTGTTGTATGAAACTGTGGAGGTGTCGTTTTAATCACTGCAGTCAGTGTGGCGTGGCATAAATTGGCCTTTTTTAATTACCTTGCTGATTGAGCACAGTCAAGGATGGGGAGGCCTGCCCACAACCTAGATGCCACCCTCTGAAGAACCAGCACCCACGCCCCGTTATGTTACAGCGTAATGAACAGGTAACATTCAGATGTCCTCTGCCTTAAATGCTGAGAGATAAAGGTGTTCCCACACTTAAGGGACAATAAGACTAAAAACTTTACTTTGAGAGAGACGTCAAGGATACGGTTATCCTATGACTTTTAGACTTTACATACTAAAACATAATATTCTGATTTACAATTGATGTGATAGATAGTGACAGGGCGTCATGACAATTCTTTCACATGACAAAAAATATGGGATTAAACTAAATGTATAAGTTCCTTAGTACTTCTAAATAGGAATCATTATGAGAGTTAACCTTTAATAAAACAACAACAACAAATATGGAAGAGTGGACATATTTTCACCTAATAAAGTTGATGTGTTAGCAAACCGTTACCTTCCCGAAGGTAAGGAGCAGCATTAGCATTCCTTTGGAGTCGCATATCTGGTTACCTGCTGAACGTAAGTCCAATATTCCATCACCTTTACGTCAGATTTTGGCGGGGAATGTCTGGCTGTTAAGTGGCGAAATGTTCACCAGCTAACCGAAGGTTTGTCTGTCTGCCATGTGATGCTGGACAGGTAGCAAACCATGGATTATCTGACTGCTGTTGCCAAAAACGTATTAAAGCAGGAAGAGCTGAAGGATGCTGTAAAACATTGTAAATGCCCCCTTTCACATACAAGTTGTCATGTGATCCCATTGTTTTAAAAAATGATTGCATTTAATAAATGAAAGTGAGAAAAGAAAAACCCAAATATGAGGAAAAGTAGACACACTGTGGTGTTTAAGCCCCTCACAAACCACAGGAAGGAGACGGGTCACCATGACAGCCTGAGCTCCACAGTGATGTGGCAGAATGGAGGGCCAGTAATTACAGCATAAATGTATTAACATTATTTAAAAAATAATTAATCATTTAATTTACATTTAGAGGGTGGCAGTGAATTATAATATGACCACGGCTACTGTGAGGCCCAATTTAAAAAATGAAGAGTAATTACATTCTGTTGGAAAAGTTAGAGACAAAAAGCTTAGGGTGTCTCAAAGTAAACACCCACATAATAAACATCATTAAAATTCAATGTAGCTGGTCTTAAAATAAATCCTCGGACAGCTCATTCCCTCATAACCTTTGTCTTCTAATTAACATTCTACTGAAGAAGCGCAGCGTACGTGTCAGGATAAATGAGCCACCGAGAACAATTCATTTCTTTTTTTGAGAATTCACTCCTGACTGTTGTGAGAAGAAACAAGGCCTCTCAGGTCAAAAATTGCAACTGCAAGATTCTGAGATGTGAAAGAGCTATAATATATTATTTATTTTTTTAAATAATTTAGTTAGTCCTCACTCAACTTCATTATCCATTCTACATCTAAATCTTGGAGCTTCTCTATTGCTTTAAATGGAATAAACGACCCTTGACCGCCACAATACTATACAGTCTAAATCAATACCATATTACTGAGCAACATGTGCCATTAAGCAATACATCGAGGGCATCTCTCCTTTTCAATACTTGTTTGTGAAATGTAATACACAACCTGATTTTCAGCATATTAGAATTAAACTCACCGGCTTCAGCAGCAGGAGGTGGTGGTGGGACTGAAACTGGTTCAGGCACAACCACTGGCTCAGGAACAGGAGGAAGGGATACTGGCTCCACTGGGGCCTGAGGAGGAGGTTCAACTGATTCACAAGGAGCGGTAAACTCGGGCAGGGGAGGTGCGGCAAATGGCTCAGCAGGCTGCGGAGGCAAAGTGACCCCTGAAGGATGGGGCAGTGGCAGGCTGGCAGACTCAAAAACAGGAGCTGAAGAAAGCGGTTCCGATTCGAAGGGAGCTACGATGGGCTCCAACTTAACAGGAAGAGGAAGTGGTATGGGTTCGGCTACAGATGAAGGGGCAATGGGTTCAATCACATGTGGCGGAGCAATGGGTTCAAATACTGGAGGAGAAGAAGCAACAGATTCATTGAAGGGGGGAGAAGGCTCGATTGCAACTGGAGGAGGAGCAAGTGGAGCAATCGCTTCCACCACCGCTGGAGCAGGGCAGGGAGCAACAATCAAGGGAGCAATGGGAGCAGAAGCAGGGGCAGATGAAGCCACAATTACTGGCTCAACAGCAGCAGGAGCAGGGGGAGGAGGTGCCACCGCAGGCTCAAAAGCAGGAGCAGGGGTGGGAGGTGCCACCACAGGCTCAAAAGCAGGAGCAGGGGGGGTAGGTGCCACCACAGGCTCAAAAGCAGGAGCAGGGGTGGGAGGTGCCACCACAGGCTCAAAAGCAGGAGCATTAGCAGCGACTGCGGTTGATGAGGACGGGAGCACCATGTCAGTTATGGTGGGTGCTGCTACCTGTTCTGTAGGAGGTTGAGGAGGGGGTGGTTGAGGTGCAGCCACAGTCTCCGTGACAGAGGGGGCTGGTGGAGGAGGAGCTGGAGGTGCAATGGGTTCTACAAGAGGAGGGGGCGGTGGCAAGGAGGTGATCGGGTCAAAGAGGGGAGGCACTGGCCGCAGGAGGGGAGAAGGGATGAGGGTAGGTGCCACGGAGGGTGGAGGTGGAGAGGGAGCACGCTGGCGTTTAGGAGGAGCTTCGGGTTCTCTCATGCGGTTGATGACATTCTCGGAGAGCTGCAAAGGAGAGTAGAAAGATGGTTTCAGTGGAGGAATGTTGACATAATCAAGTTATTACATCTAATGCATAAAACATTCGTCTCTTTTACATTTGCCTTTGTGCACACACTGAACATATGAGACTCAAGTTAATAAGTAAGCTGGCAGGCTGATTTGTGCAGCACCAGGCCTGGCCTCGCTGTGCATGCTTTTCACTCGTAATGTTAATCAGCTTCATACTCTTAAATATTCTCAGCTAACTCTCTGCAAGGAAGTGATTACAGGTATTTCCTCAAATTACTCCTGTGTAATAAAGCATTTAAGAGAAAGCTTTGTAAGCGATCTGTTTATGCCATGATAACAGCACTGACCTCAACAGGATTACGCCTCATTGTACTTGCCGTGTGAGTAATAATAGACAGAGAGCCATGCCAACTACCGTCTTATCTGATCGACTAAAGCCTCTCAATCTATATTTAACATCAGCAGAAGGTGGCAGGGAACAACGTGTGCCAGCTCCCACCTAACAACAGAAGCTCCCTCCTGTCACTACGTGTAACTTCCACGCATCCACTACTGATAGAAAACCTGCCAAATGATCATGTATAACCGAGAACGTCTGTCTGTCCACTTCCAATTCCTCTCATTCAACTCATTAAGCAACTGACAGCGGAGCACGAGGCCGGTGACGTCAACGTCAACATTATGTGACAAAAGGGCACGTAACAGTTGACTGACAGCCGGGAAATGACTGAGATATGTCCTTTACGTGAACTTATTGTGAAGCTTTCAGGATGAACGCAAGTCAGTGGTTCAAAAGCAAAGCAGTATCGCTAAGCATTCGCGACGCACCTGTTTAATTAACACCAAGCAGGTGTGTGTATTGTATAGTCACTTACCCGTATGCCCTTCACCACCGATATATTGTCGTTTTCATCCGACTCAAACGACACGCGCCGGGTGCTGTTGCTCGCTCCCATTATCAGACCGCAGGCTGTCAACGTGTCAGTTTACTTACACGTTCTATGAAAGACTCACATTCACTTTCTTTGTTGTTGTTTTGTTGTTGTTTTTTTTGTGGTATAGTTTGCTTGCGTTAGAAGCAGATATAGCTAGCTAGGGCCCCCCCAACACACACACACAACACACGCCTCCTGCTTCGGCGAAGTCCACACTTCCTTAGCATGACGTATTCGAAGAAGGCGCGAGGGGATTGGACAGAAGCGGCCCTATATCGGAGCTTTTCATTGGTCGTTGATGGCACGCGGTGGAGTGTGACAGCGCTATTGACATCATCAACGTGCTCTCTATCCAGAAAGACAGAACTATAAGACTTGTCCCTATATATTGGCAAGTGACATTAATTGTGTTAATTATAATCCCCTAAAATATCATATATAACCCTATAATCTATACTGGAATAAAACATAAAATTGTATGTGCATACAGGACAAGCCAAGCCTTGCACACCAAAACAGTTTGCTATCAAAAAGACATCAGATAAAACAACAGAGCTACAAATGTAGGTAGAAAAGGAGAGCTAATATATGTGTTTCTAATTAATGAAACAGATAAATGGATGGATTTTAAAAGACTTTCCAAAGCCCTATTTCATGCCTACATTCTAACCTTTACTTCAGGACCGGTGCAACACCCTGAAAAAGACTTAGTAGTTTCATCATTTTTTTTTTACCTAAAGCTATTTTCGTCTTCACTTCGTGTCTTTGTTCCTGACAAATAAATCATTTATAGCATTTTGCATCATCTTGACTTGAAAATCATCACAATCCATGCAAGCCACTGCCACTGATATTCATCTGCAGTCTTTCTCTGGCATCAATTGATGATTTCTCTGCAGAGCTTCCACCCGCATTTGCCATTCATCATGCTGACATTGTGTTTAACTGCTTTTGAAGGGAGCAATGTCTCCGCTCACCATCCTTGTCTGTCCTCACTTTGTTTTAAACACATCTTAAACAGTCAACTTTACTGATATTCCCCCCAGACGTTGTTATTTTGAGTGCTTAATCCTGGGAACTAATGTGTGAACAAAAAATGTTGATTTCTTTTCCCACGATGAGTGTCAGAGTATTCTTATTCATTTTCTAAATCTGCCGTCTGCTCCCAGCAGAGAGGATGGGGAAATGAAAATAAACAAATAAATAAAAAAATAAATCCTACAGTCGGCAGCACCACAGGTTTGGTTCTTAGACCCAAAAGCTGAGTCATGAAGCAGAACTAATGTAATAAAAGAAGGCTTTGCTTGGTAGTGAGGAGGCTTACATTCAACAACAGGCAGCAAGTCAAAACCAACAAACAAATCCAAAGGGGCAAGGCAAGCAGGCAGTTAATCAAAGACCTTGAACTATATCCATTTCAAAAACTCATACAGTTGATATAACATTGGAGCTGGAGATTTTATCCGCCTCAATGAGGATATTATAGAGAATGACAGTTCATAAGAAATAATCCTCTATATCATACACGCAAGATGATCTAATATAGTTTTATAATGCTCTTTTCTGCTGATATGTTTTTGTGCGGTTTCACGTTTTCCCCATCGTTTACTGTGCAATCAATGTAAATCAATAAAAACCTTTTTAAGAATTCATTTTGCCCGTGTATGCGATACATTTATTGAATAAAATATCATATCTCCAGAGGATTCAGATATTTTTATGTTTAATATAAAATATTTTTATATCAAACTATTGACAAAAATGGCTGACTGTGCTGTTTGTTGCAAAAAGTAACACATAAACATCATATGAGCAAATTGGAAAAGAACGAATTATGGTAGAAAGGATTTTATGGTGACAGAGATATGAGGATGTCAATCACTGAATACGGTGGTATGTCCTGAGGAAAAACCTGATTTCACAACAGATGACATGAAGTGGTTATTCCAACACTGATATGGTATGGGGGCTGTGGCAGGGCAGATGTGGGGCAGAGCTGTGGCTCAATTGGAAGATCGGCGGTTTGATTCCCAGATCCCTCCAGTCCGAGTGCAGAAGTTTCCAAGATACTGAAACCCCGAAGGCTGTGCCATCCGCATGTGAATGTGCATGAATGGGTTAGATTAGATCCTGTTGTGCAGGTGGCACCTTGCATGGCAGCCTCTGCCATCAGTGTGTTACTTGTATGTTCTGTACTGTAAAGCACTTTGAGTCGTTGACTAGTAGACTAGAAAGCACTGTAGAAATTATCCATTTACTATTACCAATGCAGGTCCTTCTTGGTTAATTTGGACTATCGATGTATTTGAATTTATTTGCATTTAATCACAAAACACAGTAAAACACAAGGAGCTCCTGAGGTTACATTGCTTTTAATGTTCTGAGATAATAGGTATTCCAATGGTTCAAATGTTGTCACATTGTCATGGACAGATTTCCCCAAGGGGCCCGCCTCATCTCCACAGCAAGTCTATGCAGAGATTACGTAATCAATAATTACAAGTAATACCCTGAAGGCACTCTCTGAAGAGACTCAGGCAATACTCATGTACAGAGATACGGTTAAATTGTAGAGTCTTGTTTATCGTTCATGACAGAATTATTACAATAAACCTTCATATTATTTTGACTGAGTCCTGACTTTGATACTAAGCAGTCATGCTGCTTGGTGATTGTATTGGTAATATTTCATTCGATGACTATGTGCAGGGGAGCGAAAACAAGGTTTTTAAGCATGTCCAGTGACCTTGGACCTCATTACCGATAGCTTCCCAAGATTTTTTCTTCAAAGTTGTTCTTGAGAAACTTTCGAAATCTACATCAGATTAATGAAGTGCTCTGAAACCGCAGAGTAGTTCTTCACTGTGCTGTTTTTAAATAATGCCGAATCCCACTTTTCTTGTAAAATGAAGGCATGTGCCTGTTCATCTTGATTAGCCTCGAGATTAGGTCGGGACTGCAGGGCAGTGTGCACACAAAGGAAAGTCTCAGGAGGGGGGAGCACAGGACTCTGAATTATCTTTCACCTTTGTGTTATTACTGCTGTTTGGCTTTTACGCTTCTCCTTCCTTCCTTATGAAGTTTGTGTTGATTCCACATGAGACATCCATAAATCCTTATCGAATTCAATTTCTCAGTCACCCCTGCAAAACTGAGAGCTCTACTCAATAAAGATATCAGACGAATTAAGTGTGTCTGGTAAAGAAATAAATATAAAATGAGTTTGGTGCTGTATCATAGGTGGATGATTAAGTTGGAGATATATAAGACACATGTTTGATCCAATTCAAGATCATGTGAAAGGTCCAGAGGGCATATAATAGATGCAGTGTTGCTGTTTTCCTTTACCACATTTCCATGGAAACAAAGAAGTATCTTCCTAATCACCAAGGTTTCAAGGGTTGGAGAGGTGAGCAAATACACAAACTCCCTATCTTTCTGTGGTATTTTGCTCACAATTATGAAAGAACATACTTTAAAAGTGACCCAACACACAACATCAAAGTAGGTTCCAAACAAAGAGCATGAATTGTTTAATGACCATCATATTTAAAGAAATGCTTTTTCCAATGGAGCTCCTCTACCTTAATCTATTGTTTTTTAAGGAGGAATTATGTTTAATTTATTAGAACTATAAAGGCATTTCCCACCTTATTGTCCTTGCATCTGATCCACACAGGCCAGTCAGTTAAATAAATCACTTACTGGCCACACACGTCAAGCTGAAAGAAATAACCTTGGTGCTGCGTTATTGGAGAAAAGAAGCCCTGTAGATTAGCTGGACTGATGGGACATGGGCCATAAGGTGATAAGAACTTCAAAATTAAACTTGGACCTGAGGCTCGGCACCTTCGGGAGAAAATCTGTGGCTCCCGCATGACACAGCGATTGTTTCTTTTTGTGCAAGAGACACAAAGATCACCCACAATGTTATCTCGTCAGTCCACCAGTGCATCAATCAGGGTCCAGGCTGCTGGGAATCGACCCCGTTCGGTCCAGAATCAATGCCCTCTCCCATTCTCATTGGAACAGCAGAGATTGTCAGAGATACAGCAGGAGAGCCCTGCCAAATCCAGCACTATGTTCTATTAACTCACTGACACTGTCTATCTCCCCTTTTTCACTGCTCAGCCTTTCTTTTGTGAGTCTCAAGAGAACTGGACTGAAAATGTGACAATGAAACCATTTTTCTTGTGGGGTGATTTGTATTGATTGGAAGATAAACAAATACTTAAACTATAATTATTCCTCATCATCACACCACACAACAACCAGAATCAGCATGCGACTGTACCACAGTGCAGAACACTGGATGTGTGCCATGGAACATCTTTATCATCCAGATGGAGATCCCTGTTGATGGAGATCAATCAAGCATGGACGGTTCAAAATAATACATTTAAATGTGATTAGTTGAATTGAATAAGTTGATATTTTCTTTATGAAAATATTATTTTTGAGCAAGAACTCAGAACCCTCTAAAATATGGAACATGTTGTGTAAATGTGTCATTCAAATAGAGAATATTTGTACAATTTATCTTAAGCTTTTACATTTATATCTTTTTTTAATGGACTCATTTTCTATAGCCTACCTCAGCGTAACGTAACGCCATACGTTTCGTATTTGTGACTGCAGTCAGATAAAACGTGCACAACTGCTGATAGCGCTCCTTTCCATGTTAGAACTGCAACTCCCAGAATCCCTTCCTCCGCGTGACCTGACTCTTCTGTCTTCCTGTTTGGGTGCCGCAGCTGGAAAAAATGGCAGCTGAGACGGGGAGATACAGGAGTGCAGTTAGCAAAAACAAAGACCCTTCTGGTCTTCTTATCTCTGTCATAAGGTAAGGTTCGACACATTCATTAAATGGACTACACGGAGGCTATAAGACGACAGACGGCTCTTGGACTGCTTGCATTTACTCTCAGACGGGTTGACAGTTAGCTTTTATGCTAAAGCTGCGTTAGCAACATCCTTCCTGTGTTGTTGATTATTTGTAAGAAATGTAAGGGTTATTATGGCGAGGGTGCTACGTTTATTAAAACAATTTGTCTGTGATTTTTAAAGTTGCACTCGAGATTATTTTGTAGCAGCACAGAAGTTATTGTCTGGACTCTATAAAAAAAAAAAAAGATGAATTATTGACACGAGAGGCATTAACTGCAAGTGCTGTGACTTTGACCAACGGTTTTGACAGCTGTAGTGTCCCAAGTCTAGTTCCTTTTGCTCAACTCGTTTGGTGAGAGGAACATGTACATGCAAATAATGGGATATAAAACAGTTCAAGTGTTTCCAAAATGGAGGCTATGGGGCCTTGTTAGTGTTCATTAGATGCACTAGAATTATAAACAAGTCAAGTAGAAAATATGGACTATATCCTGTAACTTCTTAATACGGTGACTTGGCGTTCTTAACTGCCACAGCCAACATTTACCATGTGTTTGACAGGTGCTAATGTAATTCCCCTGAATGTAACTACTATACTGTGGGGTATGATGGCACTCGGTTGGATTTCTTCTAAGCTCAAACTCTTTTTGTAATTGCCACTTGCTGGGGCTCTCCATTCCAACACTGATGCCATATCAGACTCGTGGTGGAGATTTAGTTATTGAGTTGAGGCTACCTTTTCCTTTCCCTCCTCCCCAATGCAGGACTCTGTCCAGCAGTGACGATGTGCAGGACAGGGAGACGGAGAAGGGTCGTCTGGAAGAGGCCTTCGAGACATCTGACAGGGATTTAGATGAGCTGATTGTTCAGCATTACGCCGAACTCACCACTGCCATCAGGACCTACCAGAGCATCACTGAGCGCATCACTAGCTCCCGCAACAAGATCAAACAGGTAAAATGAAAGACTTGCATACAAAAATAGATACTGGAGGGTTTGTGAAAAGCCGTTGCTGGAGTTTCCAATGGATTCAGTGCAGTGAGTCTAAGCTGTTTAATGAAGAAACACAACATGTTTTTCATTCATTTTCATTTGTCTCTTCATGAAGAGTCTCTTATCTCAGTTTTAAGACTTTTTTTTCGATCTTGAGGACTGAAAGACTGACTTAAGTAAGACAATACCTGTTTACCCAAGAAGAAAACTGCCTACTTAAAAATCATTGGCTGAATCCTGTGGCTCTGGATGGAGAAGAAAATGCATGGACATGTACTTTTTCAGCGTCTTTTTGCCTAGACCTGCAAATGGCAGACATTTTCACTTGTTATAGTACGAAAATGAACAGTGGTTACTAACATAATCCAATCTAAAATATTCAAGTATCCCAGTATTATGGGGCTGTGAGAGTAAGACTAGCATGCACAATACCAGGACTCTGATGGATCTGATGCTTCAAAATGGAATTCTGCCATCATTTATTTTGATTATTTACAACTGTACTGATATATGTCACAAAAAAAGGCCTACTTGCTGATATGTTTTATCCCTTCTACTGCTAGCCTGCACCTAAATGTAGTCAAGTAGCCTCTCTTACTTTTTTTATTTTTAACTCCTGCAGGTGAAGGAGAACCTCCTATCTTGTAAGATGCTGCTCCACTGCAAAAGGGATGAGCTGAGGAAGCTGTGGATTGAGGGCATCGAGCACAAGCACGTCCTCCAGCTGCTGGATGAAATCGAAAGCATCAAGCAGGTGCCTCAACGTCTGGAGGCCTATATGGCAAGCAAGCACTACCTTCATGCCACAGATATGCTGGTGAGTGGACTAATGGCCAGATATGTGGTTGTACAGGAGCATAAATGCATGTGTGAGTGTGTGAGCAGCACAGATTTTCAGTTAGATAGAGAGGCGGAGAGACAGACGGAGAGAAAAAAAGAAATTGTGTGATAGATTTTGTCTTCCAAATATGTTTTGTTTGGTTTGATGATAAGTGATAAGAAGGGGAGAAATGGAAAAAGGAACAGATTGTTGTCTTCTTTTTGAAGCTGTGGGAAAACGACTTGACACACTTTATGCAAATGCATATGAGGCATAACTGGGGCCCCTTGCTTCTGAGACCCATGGTGTGCACAGTACACATCCAAAAACACCAGCGTCTATGAAGTGTTAATGCTAAGATTGATTTCCTGGTACCTCTGATCCCTCTGAAGAATCATTTTCTAGCCTTAACGGTCCAGTGTGTGTGCAACTCTTGCACTTCAAGAGAACATCATCTAAGAGCAGTGAGTGCGCTGCAGGTGTGTATGTTTGTGTGCACTCTTGTTCTTTTGATGTGAGTTTTGCAGTATGCTCGGCAGGGGAGCTGAAGGATGGTATTAAGGACAAAACGAGTAGACTCTGTGATCCACTGCTCCTTTTGCTTCACTTCCCCATGCTCGCTCCCACCTCTGTCACACCCACACGTCTTCGTTCAGACTTTGGTAATAATTAGTTTGCTGGAATGGGGTTATCTGAGGAGGAGGGAATAAGAGGGACGATGGTCGGCCCAAAAGACCATGAAGAATCCTCCGTGTGGGGGTGGAAAGAAGTGGAACTTCATTCAACCTGTGCTCAGTCAGTACAGCATGTTTTGAAAGCTTGTGGAAATTCAGTCAGTCAGTCAGTCAGTCAGTTAGACGCTTTCCCTCTGTCTTGCACACTTGAAATGGGCTTTACTTCATCGGGATAATGCACTTTCATTGGAAAGCATACTTTAACAGGCATGTTTATGCCTGTACTTGCTATGCTATTGGATTAATCTGTTTTAGCTTTTGCTTTGGTGACTATTTATGCAGTTCATGAAAAACGAATGTATGATACAGTACAAAACAAAATGTTTCTGAACCTTTGACACAATGGACTATATTTGTAAGCTTAAAATAATTAAAGGAATTACAGCACATACTGTACATGCTTAAAACTCAATGTTTGTTGCTTACTTGTAGATTAATGTCTGCAAGTGATGGCTCAAAGCCATGTAATACTGTGTTTCTTAGTAAGTAAATACAATAAAATGCCTGCTTGTTTCTTGTGCACACCAACCTATTGACAGAGTGGACTGAAAGCTGTGTGTGTGTGATGAAATCTCTCAATAGAAACTTAAGTTGCACTTCAATCTGACTGCAGGAATAATGTCACAGAATATGACAATTAGGTTTTTAAGGAATATTTAAAGACCCTTTCTTTCAGTATACCGCATCCCCCCTGATATACTGTTTGCTGCCGAGACACTCTCTCTCCATGTCTCTCCACTGTAACATCATACTGCCTGTGTCACTTCTTCTGAGAGTCCCTGAAGTGTTTATTCCCATCATGCTGTCACTCATTACAGCACTCATCTGTCAGATTAATGACTCCCTGCGCCTTCTGTTGCTTCTTCTCTCCTTATAATCTATTTCTCCCCCTCTTTCACTCTTTATTTAACAGCAAAAAAAAAAAGCTGTAAATGGTTTGTGCTTGCAGACTCTCGGAATATATATCTTTGTTATTATATCTGCCGTGTCACGGGGAAAGAGTAGACTAGCCAGCAATAAACTTCCCATCCTTTCCACCTCTCATTCGCTGCCTCTTGCTCTCCATAACAGTGTGTGTGTCTGTGTGAGTGTGTGTGTCTGTGTGTGTGTTTATGTGAGTCTTATCTCTAAGGGTTGACAATTAGAATTCAGACTATGCTCTCTGTCTGCTATTGAATGGCAGTCTTAGACCCCATGGGTTTGGTTAAAAACTCGTCTGGCTTTTGTTTCCAGAAAATCTCCTCTCCTCTCCTCCTCTCCTCTCCTCTCCTCCTCTCCTCTCCTCTCCTCTCCTCCTCTCCTCTCCGATTTATTCTCTCATTCCCTTGTTCCTGTAGTGTCACAAAACCCAGGTGCACACACATAAAATGCTGACACCCGGCCCCCCTTGGAGCTCAGAGCTAGCGATAAGCTGTCACACTCTCTTCTTTTCCCTTCCCTTCTCTTCTCTCCTCTTTTTTTCTTTTCTTTTCTTTTCTTCCCCTTTTCTCATCTCTTTTCTTCTCTCCTCTTTTACAATCTCTGTTGCTCCCAAGAAAATTCACTTGAGGCTTCATATCCCTCATTACGGTGACAGGCCCAGCCCCCTAACGATGTTAACCAGCCTTCCTCTGTCATCCCAACCCAATGGTAATGAGACCCCCCCCCCCCTCCTCACACACACACATACACACACACACACACACACACACACACACACACACACACACACACACACACACAGATAAGTGTTAAGTGATTTACAGTCATACAATCAAACACATATAATCTTACTGAGACACATCTGGAAGGTGTGCGGACACACACACACACACGACACACACACACACACACACACACACACACACACACAGGACCTGCAAAGCCAGGCATGCAGAGTTATTCTATTAAACCAAAGGGGGCTGATCATGCAGCGTATTAGCTCATCTTGGCACTAATGTGGCTCTCATTTGCATCAACACTTGACTTTTGCACCCCACCCAGTGCCACCCCCCTCCGCCCCTCCACCCCCAAGTACCCATCCCATTCTGGCCTGCCTCGGCCATGCAAATGTTCTTCGCAACGCTATCGTCTAGTCATTAGTGCCCTTGATGCAAAAGCATACACATAAATACGCGTACCGACTGGCGCATTTTATTTAATGGCATCGTGATTTATTAAGTGCAAACATGCCAAAACCACCGCTGCTGCTGCTAATGAAAAGTGAGGAAGGAGAGGGAGGGGGGGATTGGGATTGGTGAAATAAGGACAGTCACTCAAGTGGGTATGAGGGAACTTTAGGTCATTTTTTGGAGGGCAATATATTTTTCGTATATTTTACATTTTAGTATGTATCTATTCGTAGGCCAATTGAACATAAAATGGGTAAATTAATTTGCAGTTGATTCCATTGACCATGTGTTGCACGAATGTGATGATTTCACGTTAATTAAATATATTATATACATATTTCTATTAGACATATCAGATTTGGGCAGATTTTTTCCCCAACAGAGAAACACTAATTACAGGTTAGTGGGATAATCATTAACCAATCCTCTAGGTTTTTTTCCCGTGTCTATTATTGTGCTATATTTCTGAGTTTTATAGAAGTGTCAAGGAACAATTAATGTGCAGCCCTCCCATGTTTGTAATGTGATGATTGTTCCTCACTGGCCACGAAAATGTAAATCGGCCACAGAATGAATTGCATTTTTTGAGGTGTGTCCAGGTTAAATTTTGGTCCAGATATATTTGTTGTGTTATCTCTCTAACATATTTGTTTGGCCGGTATGTTATCCCATGCAGGTGTCAGCTGTGGATTCCTTGGAAGGCCCCCTGCTCCAGGTAGAGGGGCTTGGAGATCTGCGCCTGGAGCTCCACAGCAGGAAGCTCAACATCCACCTCGTACTCATTGATGAGCTGCACCGACATCTCTACATCAAGTCCACAAGTCGTCTGGGACTCAAGAACAAGGACAAAAATGCTGCTAAGAGGTAAGGGGTGGTTTCTTATATTTGTTCTATTATATGTATTTGGGAGTCCAGATCTCCTCACATGAATAGAAATATGAAAATAATGATTGTGCATGCTTTAAAATATGTGATGTTTCCTTTCTCGTGTGAGGTCTTACAGTGTTTTGCACAGTAGCACTACTAGTGGTCTTAAATGTTAGCATCTAACTTTGAGATACAAAAAGTAGAGATCATTTAATTTTGTTTTCTTTGAAAACATCCCTAAATGATTTAGCTGTAGTTAGCCTTTTATTAAAATGTGCAATGGTGAGTGTGAGACTTAGCCATCCGGTTTGTTTGGTACATTTTGTTTTGCCCATTATGTCGAAAAAAAGAAATGTAGCTTTCAAAGTGCTTTCTTTGAAAACTTTTGACTTCACAGATGTGTATTCATTATGAGTTATTCTATCGCTCGGACAACTTGCCAATTATTTACTGTATGGAAACCAACCAATTACTGACAAAAACAATTTGACCTTGTATAACATGTTGCCGTACTTCTCCGTGTTTGTTCTTTGTGCCGCGAAACGGATGACAAACACATCATTTATTGTAAAGAGGCAAACATCACTAATCACACACCGGGAATTGGAAGATATGCAGTTACTGTAAGAACGTCAGATATATGCAGCTGTCTGTCTGTGTGCCTGTAAACATTGTACTGTTTGGTTTCTTAGGAAGAAACTCGGGATGAACTGATTAGACTTTTCCAGTCCAGTACCGATAGCAACACCTGGGATTTGGGGATCTCGGCTGATTTTTATTAATTTCTAGCAGTAAATAAATAAAATGACAGATTTCAACATAATACACTTTCGGTGTGACACCAGTGATGCTTCAAATGATGAAGCAGGTTTTGCAGCCACTAGCAGAACAACATGCCGCCGTGACCCAGGGGCCAGTTTCTTATTTCATGATGCCGCCGCATAACTTATTAGGAATAATGCGCCATAATGACTTCAAACACACTGTTGATGCTGCGGTGTTCTGTGGCGGGTTGTTTGCACGTTTACATGTGTGTCTGTGTGTGGGCTGCAGTAATTATGGTGGCGGTGAGCTGGTGAGGTACAGTGATTTATTACTGAGGGTCAGCCAGTGACAGGTCCTAGCCTTTCCATATTGGGTCTCCTCTAACAACAAGCCAGCCTCCATACACCCCGCTCACTTAGCAGACACACTGTGCTTATACCGCCCCAACTTTAAGGACCTGGATTGCTTCCACCTCCAGCTTAAGGCTTGATAAATGACTCATTGGAAAGCAGCACCAATCTCACCAGGAGATGCGATGCTTTTTTTCGTTACGACGGTAGATTGTTTTTGTTAGAGCAGGCCAGGTTAGTGGGTGAATTTCTGTTAGCGCATACTAAACTTTTATATGTGTATAAAATAAGCTATTACTCCAGATTTTTGGAGTTAAATTGAGCCTTACAGTCATAATAGCATGATTTATATGAGACACAAAGCCATATAGTCAATAACATGACTCGTTTTATCCCGATAATCACTGGATCCCTGGATTGTTTTTCTCTTCACAGCTCCCTGGCCAAAGACGCGTCTCCCATGCCTGCGTTGGATGTCAGCAGCCTGTCCACCCCACGCAAGCTTTTGGATTCATCCCAGTTCAGCACACCTGGATCCAGCAGTGGTATGATCCCTAGATCATATTAGATAGGGGAGGAAGAGGGGATAATTGGTGGTGGCTTGGCAGAAACAAGGCAAGAAGATTATGAAAAAGGAGCAAAAGCAAAAAGAACTGGGAGTTTTAACAGGATGCTTCATGGAGGAAAAAAAAAACATTTGTTATATGGTTTGCTCGCCATTAAAATGGCATACATTAGGGGAACTACAGTAGAGAGATAAACACATCAACAAAGCAGTGTTTTTGGTCTCTTTGGATAAGAAAGTGTGTGGATTTTCAGTTTGCAATTTTATTTTTCCACCGTGCTGATATTCTCAGTGATAATGAAGTCATTAGCATAATTCTGTCTTACATCCATTTGCATGTCATTATAGGTGGGTACTGCCAACTCTTCTTGCACATACACACGCAAAGTTTCATTGAATGCACACAGAAACTGCTGATCCGAACTATTGTACAAAGGGCTGAACACACCACTGATGCATCTTTGTGCACACACACACACACACACACACACACACACACACACACACACACACACACCACCCCCCGCATCTCTCTCCTTGCAGTATATGTCATAACATCTTCAACTATGATCATAATATACATTTCTCTTGCTAACATTATAATTATATTGTCCCCCCTATCTGTACCATTAGTCACCCAGCATCTCTGTCATCACAGCAGGGAAACGGCATTCATTACGCTCAAACTGGTAACCAGTGTGCTTTAACAGGGACTGATAATAGAGACTATAACCGTATTCAGGAATGTATGAATTCTCTCTTGGTTGTTGGGGCGTAGATTCGGAAACTGCATTCCTTCCAGGCAGAGAACAGAGGAACGCAAACAAGAAGATAATGAAAAAAGTTAATCCTGCAATAACTTGGCGTTCCCATGGTGTTTCTGAGTTTTTTTATTAAGCCTGGCACTTTTTTCACCACCCACTCTTAGCATTCTAAGTTTCTTTTTAGCTCTGTGGATTCCATGAAACCATACGCCGTCCTGTGCATACCACTCGGTATCCCCAAACATATTAGCACATTGTTGCTGCTACCTTACTACCTCTTCTTATCACTTGGGAGGAATCAGGTTCTAGCTTAGCATATGATTGGATCTCTGAAAAGCAAGGTTCCCCTGGAAGCTACGATGCAGCCAACATTTTTATTCCCTCCAGTTGTTGTTTATTAAACTGAATTCGAGCTAAATGCAAAATAAACTTCTTTTGTGTTACACTCTTATTTCATTGAAGGCTTATGTCGGCTACGACTGTCATTTCAGTTATTTATCTATGTATCTCCACCTCCTCCTATGCTCTCATTCACCCATCGCTATGAATGCGTGTTTCACGACCTACAACACACACACAAATGTACGACTCTTCACTAATACATAATAAATATTTGTTCAATTCACCACCCTGTTAAAGGTCAAAGCTAAACCACAGTTTTCCACATATTATGCATAGAGAAGACTGGCAATTAACTACCGGCAGGCAGTAAGTGCCGATGCACCATCGTGCTAACAGCTGTGGTCACGTCACAGCAGCCGGTTCCATCAATGGCCTAGCGTGCCATTTTGTCTAATAGCATTAGAGCACCTCATTTGTAGCTAGTAATTGTCATAATTATTACACAAACTACAGTTGGAATGGAGGGAAAAAGGAAATACACCCAAAGTCCATTAACTTGCCATAAACATTAACTCTCTTAACGTACTTTGATGGGGAATTGGGAGGCCCCATCTAATGGAAATTAGGGCATCATTCGATGCTGCCACTCTCAATTTAGCCGCTAATGTGGCTAAGTCGGATGGAAAAAGCATGAATGGGGGGAGGATAACAGGACAGGTGCAGGTGTGCATTTAAAAGACAAAGATGAAGTGTGTTAATGCAGTTGAAGCTGTACTAATCTATGTTTTAGTGTGTTATTATAAAGGTGATTGTATTACTGGATATGTACTTATCTCACTTTTATGTTTGATGGAGAATTAACAAATGCTTCGGTAGTTCTAAAATGTATAAAAATAGTAGATTTGAGATGTTAGCTCCAAGGACTTTGAGAACTATAAAATAGAGACCTGGAATATTAATGTGCTTATTTTCTTAAAAACGTTTTACAACTAACCATTAGTTAAATATTTATATCCCTATGACTGTAAATCTTTTGTAAGCACTTACAGTACGTGCTATGTGTTTTCATATACTGTCTTTAGTGCGTGAGCTGCAGCAGGATGTACGGGAGTTGAACCAGGCGGACCTCCCTGAAGTGGATCCAGAGGAAAACAGCGCTGAGTTCATGGGCATCCTTATCAAAGTACCTAAATGCACACTACTGAACACTACCAACACATATTTGTGAATTTCTACACCTCAGTTGTGTTACACACCCCACTTACGCGGTCTATGCTGTTGTTTTCTTTCCTGTGTTCCTGCTTCAAGTGAAGTGTTTCTATCGATTGCCCTTTTTTCTTCAGGCTCTAGCCAAGTTGAAGAAAATCCCAGAGACCATCAAAGCCATAATGGAGCGTCTGGAACCTGAGCTGAAACAGATCGTCAAGAGGTCCACCACGCAGATTGCAGACCACGCGTACCAGAGAGGAGAAAACTTGGCCCAAGAGAGCCAGCCAAGGTACAGTAATAACAAGGCAGGGGGGATAAGGCAAGACACACTGGAGGATGGAGGAGCTATGTTAAAATATCAACGCTTCCTGAAAGTGGAGACCAATTCCCAGCAGAAGGGAGATTGCTATAATTCAGTAAAAAACGGAGAAAACTGGAAGTTAATAATAGATAGTAAATGAATTGGGAATGGGAGATACAAGTAGATAGCCACGAAGAGGAAACTGTAAGCAGTTCTGTGGAAAGACAAAATCCATCTTTTTGAAACGATAATGTTTTCCTGATAGAAAGTAATGAGCAGAATTGGCGATTTTTCCACAAAAAAAATCATGATCATTGTAAACAGCATTATGCAGTTACTGTTGTTAACAGTGAAAAAGATCGTAATAAAGCTGTCACTTGTAATCCTCACAGCGTTGCATCTAGGCACGAGTTTCATTCCAGCAGCCTGCTTGCTTATTCTTCTGTAGTTACAGTACTCCCATCAGATTCAGATCCCCAGTGTCATTAAGTCCAGTTGTTGATAAAGCGTGTTTTTACTTATACAGTCCAGCTGTTTGTAAATACTGATTTGGCTTGGATTAGTCACCAGCTGTTTTTGAGGGCGACAAGTCTTTTAGGTATGTTTAGAGCAGCCTCTAAAGCCAGGAGACAACACGTTTTGAATGCAGCCCCACGGTGTTCATAGTCAGACAGTCAACCAGGTATGAAACACAGTAAAGACCAGGACTGGAGGCACGCCTGCCTTCGACCATGAAAACAGATACTCTGCTGCTTTAAACCGAGACAAGTCACGGTTATACACACACACACACACACCCGCACACACACACACAAACAACTTCACACCTGCCGTCGAGGACTGCTACATTTTAAAAAGCAGTCACATCGCCTCCTGCAGACTTCTACACATACAGTGAGCAGACTTGGGAAACACAGGTCTCAGTCCACTGATCCTGAACCATTTAAGAGGAACGTCTTGTTTTCTGTCAGGGATGTTCTCTCCGGCCTCGTCTGCCTTTCCCTCTCCGGTTGCCTGCTGAATCTCATCTGACCTCAATGTAACAGGCCACCGTGTAGCTCATCGCCCAGCTCCACTCCTTACAGATTGTTTTAAAATTGCCTGCGCGTGTGTGTGTACGTGCGTGAGCGCTTAACGCCGTATTCGTGTCGGGAGCGTTCGCGGACACTTAGATGTTTGTGTGTGCATGTTTGTACTTGGATGCGTACACACCTAGTTCTGCCTATGTTCACTTCAATTTAAAGTCCAGGCTTGTTGCTATGGAAACTCCAACCAGTGTACCACTTCCAGGGAACAATGGTCTTGCATATTGCGCACTGTATTTTTATAGCAGTGCACACTAGCAGGCAACACTTAAGTACTTCCAAGCATATATGGTGGGTGTGTGGCTTACTGGGAGGTTTATGTTCTCATTCCCATCCTCCGTGATCAGCCACCTGGAAGTGCATTTCCATTTCCGACTCCTTTCACACCTTTTTACTGTTAGTAAGCTACTCTGAACAGGTTTCCACTCCGTGCACCGGCGTTATTAGCATGCGCCGCTGATCTGTGAGCAGTTCAGTTTAATTGACATCAAATCCGACTTGTTGAACTCCCCTTTCATCATTTCTGCGTTGCAATAACACAGCATTTCTTTTTGGCTTTGTTTTTTGGTTTAAAAGGGATTCTCAATCCAATCTGAATCCCTTAGAATGAAAGCTGATTTAGAGGGAAGACATGCTTGAATGACAAAAGATCATTAAGATAAAGTTGTTTAAATCCAATGAAAGACAAGAAAAGCACATTGATCACAAGATCAATTGCGTGTCTCTTTTGTACAGTTTTGATTCTTCCTTTTCAGGAATGTAGTCACTGGAAACATCTGAAGGACACATTAAATATTTAAAAAGTCCCCTATTTGTTATCATCTGTGTCTTACAACCAACCTAAACCAAACCACAAGTAGTGCCGGTGAGTTAGTTATGGACTGTAGGTCGATGTGCTCTCCGAACTGTTGATCAGCCACGTGTGTCTCATGTTCGATCCTGAGGGGAAATGAGAAGTGAGGCCTCAAAGAACAGACACTATGGATTAGGATGGCTTCCACTGGGAGATAATGAGGAGGACAAGGCAGTCTGCACTTTACGTGTGTGTGTTTAAGTGTGGAGAGTGTGTGTAAGCGGTAAGTTGGAGCGTGTTCAGACATTGAAGTTAAAGAAGTGTCGAGGATATCAGAGCCCTGCATTTTCACGAACCCTGAATTGTTTGTCAATTTTTGAAAGTTGGTGGTCTCCATTTTATTGCCAGTCCTTCATGTTTATACATCAGACATTGGGAGCGAGAGGGAATTCTCTGGCTCGTTGGCATTTCACGGCTCCTCTCTTGCCTCACAAATATCTTCCATTCCCTGAGTTATAGCTCATAGTGATTTGTGCTTGCTTCCCTCTCCATTAATAACATTTACTTGCTGGTACTACCAGTGTAGTGACAGACAGCCAACCAAAATGCCCTTTAGTGACACATCCATCTTGGCCCTACATTATCCCGATACCTTCCCGGGAAAGCTTGGACGCGTCACAAAACTCTTAGCATGCGTACTTGTCTTTCAGCATTTAAGTCGGTGGTAATTTGTACTGACGAAGCCTTAATGAGGTTTGGCTCAGGTGCTTTTGAATATGCTTGATAGAAGATGGAGGGTTTTTTGGTTTGGAACCTAAACTTGTATTCTGGTTCGTTGCACTTCTGGCTTATAATGTATGTTTAGCAGAACACCTGATTGGGTAGGTGAAGGGCAGATTCAGTTAGATCTGAGGGTATATGGGTAAGATAGGGGTCTCACAGTAGGGAGCTTTGACCATCTCTGGGCTGCATAATATTTGATATATCAGATAGATGAAAAGGAAGATAAATCTACGGCCATCTGGGAATGCAAATTGTCAATATTTAGAATTTTTAAACTGTAGTTGGATAGAAAAAGTAATCATAACAAACAAAAAAGAATAAAACCCAATTTATATGTGAGAAGAGAGTACTGACCAGCGTTAAACGATGCCACTATATTAATATTAACTTTAGTATAACTCCACTAATATAAAGTGGGCACTCACTAGCATGTGTGCACTAGGTACTCATTCAGACTCAACTAATGTAACCTGTGTTCCCTCTTTACTTTAAAAGCCTTGTCCTTGTGCAGAAAGCAGGTATGGCAACCGTCTGCATGAAAGCATTAGTGTAGATGAGGAAAGTGTGAGTTTCCTGTCCACAGAGTAACACTCAGATCAAGTGGAAGTCTTTTTTAGTTTTGGCTGTGCTCTCTTCTTCAGCCCGAGCCATTTAGATCTAATGAGAGTAGCTGTTCTGTTTGAGTGGAGGTTGGGCAGCTCACTGCTCTCCCCGTAGCCAGCCCAGGTGCTGGGTTATTACTGGAGGACAAATAGCAAGAGAAAAATAGTGAGTATCTGCTGAATCCAAAATGTTCAGGAAACCGGGAACTGAAACACCCTAATTGGTGCAAATGTGAAACGTTCTCAGTGGTGATTTGTGGGTAGATAATCTGTTATTTCCCTCATTTTCTACCAGGACAACTATAGGGCTTTTTCTGAAGGCAGACTTATACATAGCAGTTTTACAATTACCTTCATAATGTAGGAAAATATGGCGAAATAGGAGTCGTTTCATCATTTCGAAGTATCCATCAGTGCATATATATTCATCCCTCCGGTGGCATCCTTGGTAGTTTTCTGGCCAAGGCCAAGACATACTGTAGGAGTAGTGTGTTTTTCTCACCAATAAACTGTCTCGTGAATGCAAAATAAATATGTGGAAAGAATCGCATCTACTTTGTTTTATTTTATGCTTCTCATAAGTTCTCTCTCCCCTCTTCATGCCTTCACTCCCCACTCCCCTTGCTCTTCTTCCCTCTTGATTCTCATCCTCTCCCTCCCTTTCTGCTCTTTCTCTGGCTCCCTCTACAGGCTGCTGCTGGAACTGCTGGAGCTGTTGTTCGATAAGTTCAAGGCAGTGGCCCAGGCTCACAGCGTGGTGCTGGCCCACCTGCAGCAGATCGCGGCGCGGTGTCCGCGCGGCGCCTATGAAGAGGGGATCAAACTATACGAGCAGGCCGACGTCTCTGCCAAGATCCAGACAGTGCTGCAGGTCAGATATGAGCAACAGGAATAGAAGAGTGCTGTGCATATATTTAGTTTTAACAAGACACTAGATAACATATAAAAACCAAGCTTTAAACGGCAAGCGCTATAAAGATTTTACAGTAATCAAATGTTCGTGATCTTGGATAACACAAAACAAAGTTTGTTTTCAATCCTGTATTATTTCTGTTAACAAAAACACATCTACAAAACATGGCATTATTTTTTTCTTGTGGCGTTCGTTATCGTTGCTACATTAAGTAAAGGACCATATTGTTGCACTGCACTTTGTTTGTTTTTGCTTTCCCTTGCTGGCATACCCCCAGGATTTAATTTTTCATCCACTGCCATGGGGATTTGTTCACCACTGATGTATCTTCCAACCAGCACTCGTCTTAAAATATTGATGTAATTCACCTTCTTTGATAGTAAATTAATCAGGAGAGAAACTGGAGTGATGTGATGGGATGGCATTCAATCTGTCAGCAAGGAGTATCGAGAGGAAAGACAGGGGAGCATGATTGCTTGGATTCGTTTTAGGCTCTTAAATTGGTGTGTATTTATGCTGGGTTCTTGCTCCCTGCTCCTGTTTGATTGGCTGAGTGGACGAGCAGCTGTTGAGCTGACCTATGTTGAATCTCGGAGGGAAAACTGTGGCGGTCGTTGCTCTCAAACGATCGGCGCGTGTGTGTGTGTGTGTGTGTGTGTGTGTGTGTGTGTGTGTGTGTGTGTGTGTGTGTGTGTGTGTGTGTGTGTGTGTGTGTGTGTGTGTGTGTGTGTGTGTGTGTGTGTGCGTGCGTGTGTGTGTGTGTTCGTACCCACGAAAACAGCATTTTCCCCTCTCCTCCTTCACTGGGAGTTGTGTAATGCTTAATTTATCACATTACTGAAGCATTTCTCATGTGTATAACCATGTTTTAACTAGCATGAATTTGTTGAAGACGATGAGGCGCTTCCTACTTAATTTTAACATGCATTTCACACCCATTCATAAGTTAGAAGTACTTTATATATATATATTTTAGGGCCCGCTGAGAAAGTACAGCAGAATTTGTTTCCTACTTTCTCAGAGGACTGACCCGAATGCTTTGATTGTCACCATGGTAATCAATAGTAAAATCATTAATCAAATCTGTTTTTTTTTTAGTTCTTTTTTCTCTGCACAGGCCAGTGTTTTTACTGATCGTGAAAACTTGACAGAATGCCATCGCGTAGTTAAATCGAAAATTGAAAGCCCCATCTATTTCTAACTCACACTCTACGGCTCGTCTGCTTCCAATAACTTGAGTTTTCACCAGCTGGCATGCATGGATTCATAACTACAGTGTGTGTGTGAGCGTCGGGGTGTATGCACGTGCGTCTCCCAGGGTGTGATTGTGCATAGGCATGTGCTATAATTGCTTAGCGCGGTTATAGAAGGCATTAAGCCATTCCCCAGCACGCATTGGCATCACTGCCAACACCCAGTTGCCAGGGGCTTCACTCTCCCCTGTCACTGCGATGTTAGATAATGTAATCTCTTGATTAGAATACTCATTACGTGAAATGAGGTTTTCTTATTCACTCACTCGTGTTATTATTTCCTGACCGATTGTATCAATATGAAAGCCCCTCGTCCAGCCCACCCTCCTCTTGCCATTTCTCTCATCTCTTGCTTGATCTCTAGCCTTTCTCTCCCTTTCCATTTCCCTTCTTCAGTCCTGCTGTCTCTGTATTACAGTCTCTCAATTTCTCAATACATTGCACATACCCCCCCCCCCCCCCACACTCTTGCTCCATGTAACTTCCTTCTTCATCTCATTATCTTGCTTTCTTTTTCTCTGACAATTCCCACACTCCTGTTCACGTCCTTCGTTTAGCCCACTCTGTCTGTCTGCCTGTCTGTCTGTCAGACATTAAATTCCTACCGCTCCCGCAACGGCTCTGTTAAATTTTATAGGATACTGAGTCCTGATCTCACGACTGAAGACCCTCAAAGGTGCAGGAACCTACACAGCATTGGTCAAAATCTATCTTTGTTACTCCCATATCATATCTAAAATTTTCCAGTAACTACTGTAACTGCAAATACGTGATGGATTGATTTAAAAGTGATGCTTTTACAATTGATATAAAGGCTAGAACAGAAAGGAAGTCTGTATCTTACCCCCCCTTCCCTGTATATTTAAATGATTTGCGTCCCTGCCTGTCTTGCACCTCTTACTTATTGCAGCTCACATCTTTGACATGTACAGAAATCTTGGTAGGTGCCCCCCCCCCTTCCAGAAGTGGAGATACCAGGTTGACCTTTCCACATGACATACCAGCAGACAGATGCAAGAGCCGACAGGAACACAGGGTGCACCCAGTTACAAGGCCAGGGCAGGGAAACGCCATTCGTCAATGTGCGACTGAGGCCCGTTAGGCTTAGAATGGGGAGGAAAATAAACACACTTTGAAAAGTCAAGATGATTGTAGTGGTTCTATCGATTATTCACACCATTATTGAATTTGCATTTCTAAGTGTACACCCCTGTATGCCTTTGCTACGCTCTACCTCTTTCCATGATTGCCTTTTCGCTTTTCCATCAGGAACGATCCTGTTCTTCAAAGCAGTCCGTTGTATCAAAGAAATCGCAGTCGCTGGAATTTTTGTGTATCCATAAATGATTAATATGCTTGTCTTTCCTTTTAAAAACACAATATATTAGCATCTGACGGTCTCTCAGCCTGCCAAGTTTAATGTGATATAACTGTTAGTCAAAACAACATTAGGTGCCACAATGCACAAAATCCACAAGTTTTCTTTTAACTCATTAACAAGATAGAAGACACAATACGTTATCAGGTAATTGGGTAATGTGGTTCATAAAAGATCACAGTTCATAAACCGGCTCATGAATTCTTCATTAAGACCACCCAGTGGGAGTGTTATTTAATGTATGTTTGCCACAGAGTGTCTCCGGCTACTGACGTTCATCACCCTTTTGACCTTGTCGGCCGTTTTCAGTTTGAGGCGTGCTAGTTTGTTAATTAGCGCGGCATTTGCGCATTCTGCGAGGATTTGTGGCCGGGTGACTGCTTGCCATGTCCGTTGTCTGCTCCGAGTGTGTGACCAGAGAACAAATCACTCCTTTAACGAGTGGCTTCCTCTCGGCAGACGAGGGAACTTTGAGCCTGCATTCAAATAGATGGATAGATGCTGACTATCTGCCTCGTGAGGGAACTGATTTGAAACGTCACCAGAGAAGTGAAACTCTGTATAAACATTTTCAGTGTAGCTAGAGATAAGAAGGCGTGCGACAGGGGTTGAGCGTTTTTTGATACCGGCTCAAAATACAGAGTAGAAAAAACAACAAACTTTGATAAAATTGACGTGTACATGCCTGTGTCTGCTTTAGAATACGCTTGGCGACACTAAACGGTAAATAGGGATTTTTTTTATTCATTCAGGATATATTTAACATATTGCTACCACCCATTTCAAACAGAAACATCTAATATTTTTTTTCTGTTTTTATGTATTTCTGATCAAGTGCCTCCTCACCTCTCTCTTTTTTACATATTACAAAGACCCATAGCATTTTGCACCTCTGCAGCTTAGAGGGAGAGCCAGTCATGCTCCAATTGGAATATCGGTGGTTCGATTCCCAGCTCCTCCAGTCCCCGAAGGCTGTGCGATCGGTGTGTGAATGGATTCGATTCGATCCTGATCCTCTTCCATCAGTGTATGGATGTGTGTGAATGGGTGAATGTAGTGTTAAGCCCTCACGTGGTCGAAAAGACGAGGAAAAGCAGTTCCGTAGCTTAATTTAAACTCGCTTAATAAATGAATCCTCTCATTGCAGTGGAAGACAAATATATATAAAACGTACAAGTGGCTTAAATATGCGGCGCCTTCCCTCGACTCATCAACGGAGTGAAAACGAGGTGAATTGAGCTGCCAGAGAGCAGCCAGAAGACAATGATCTCTTTTAATTAGATATGAAGCATAGACATGGCTACGTTGTTCTCGCCTCAACATTTTAATCAATGTGTCACCTTTCTTCTGCCTTCCACGGCGCTGTCATATTTACATATCGCTGGAGCGCAGTGAAGTCTACCATCTCTATGGCAAACCCCCCACATACCCCGTCCCATATATATTTACTACATCAAAATCACTGGAGACTTAATCAACTGCTCATGTATGTTTTTGCAACCATTTCCTTGACTTGTAGATAGACTTTATAGTTACAACGTGTTGCAAAAAGGATGTCGTGTACAGAATAAACAGTGTGCTGTTACAGCAGCATAGTCACACACTCCTAGAGATACATGGTGCTGTTAATATTACATTTAAAGCCATGCGTAACATTATTTACTTGTTAGAATTAAAATAATTCAATAGATAAAGGCTATTCACTACAGGCTCATTGAGCAACAAAATAGAAAACTGACTTTTGACTTTTCCATAATGGTAAAAATTCATCCACAATTAAAACCATTTTAGTTAATTGTCATTGAGGTCTGGTTACTCTATGTTCTTCTCTTTTGCTATTCAAATCAAAATGTTAATTATTGCCTCTTTCAACACATTCACTGCTAATTTTTATATCACTGAAAAAAGTAAGTAAAGTAAATCACAATTTCTCAGTATACTCAATATTCTGGATAGTATCCATAGAAACACCCCTCAACACTGTTAAACGCTTGTATTATTCTTTTTCTCTCTTTGTTTCAAACAATAAATGCAGAAAATAAAATGTTCCACGTTAAAAAAACACAACATGTTGGGGACACGTCAAGGACACGGAGGAATGAAATGGCTTTTAGTGAACAGGCCGGCACATCCTCCTTCTTTCGTCAACAAGATAGCCTTCAAAAGATTGACTGGATGCGGTTCGCTCCAGGTGGGAACCCCCCTCTGGTTAGTGGTGGTTCAGTTCTGTGGGAGCAGTTGTGGCCAGAGCTCTGTCAGAAGTTGTGAAGGTTATTGAAGTTGCTGGAACACAATCAATACAGGGTGTATAAATAACACTTTCTCCGTCGGCCAAGGACACTTCAGGCTTTAACTTCAAGCTCGTAGCGAGAGATATCGGTCAATATGTTTTGTGACAAGACACCAGCCGAGGGATTTAATGGGAAAACAGCCGATTTCAATAAAGCCTTGAGAAAGCGTTGAGATTGTTCTCTCGGCCGCTTTTAAGACGACTTAATAAGAAAGGGTGGAAGCAAGAAAAGGGAAAATGAAGTGATATTTATTTCTTCAATTTCGGCCAATTGTCTGACAGGTTCTTCCAACGACAAGTGCCCACCTGCAACGCTTCAACTGATGCTCTCTTAATTGCTGGGTGTTAGGGCCTAAATGAACAGAATGGAGGATGAGTGAGGTGCGACGTCGGGACATTCGGTTCGGAAGAAATAAGCGGAATGCTGGTAATGAATTGCAAAGGCGGACTTGGATGAATTTTCTTTCTCCTTTTTTTTTTTAATGGAACTTCATGGAGCACTCAGTGGAGTGATTAAAGTTTTGGACAAAACCAAAGGCACTCAAGTGCCAAACAAGTTTGGTTGACAGAACTACATTTGTGATGGGAATGATTGTCCTTGTTAGGGGGGCTCTTGGAGTTTTGCATGAACGCCCACTCTGCTTAGTATCTGGCGTTTTGCCTGATATCTGACATGTGTACATGCAACCCTTTTTCATCCATTGTCTCACAGATTCACACATTAATATGTATTTTTTATGTATTCAGCCGATTAATGGCCTCGTCTCCTTACAGCATAAGTTCATTGATGCTGTTTTGGCTGATTCATTTAGATCCATCTCCATCGTAGAAGATGCTGAGAGGATGCTTTGATATTCAAGCACCAGAGAACAAAGAAGGAAATGTGCAAAGAGACTTTGTTTCCATCTGGTACTACCTGTCCTATCATTCGTCTTCCTCTGATAGCGGTGCCATTTACGTCAGGCGTTACCGATGCTTCAGGCTCTTACTTTAATTAGATGTGGCTCCCATTCGGAACTGGGCTCCTGGGGCCATCGCTAATTAATATTGTAGACCACTGAATTTGTTTGTTTTGGTCACTTGCCTATCTGGGGTTTTGCATTGATGTGATGTTCTGGTCACTGATGGAACTCTTTGTTTTGTCTTTGCCTTTTGTGTCACCCAATGTCTCCTTATTACCGTTTTAATGTCATCATGGTAACTCTTATATCTTTGCAACACAATTCCCTCTATTTTCCCCTCTTGTTTTTTAATCCAATTCCTTTGACTAATTCCTGTTTTTTCTGTTGTCCTTTTTCTTTGCCACTTTGCTAGTGTGCCAGACTGATGAGCTGGTCATACACAGGTGACACTAATAGGAGGTTGGCTTCTTTGTATGCATGAGTAGCGGCAATTTTAATGAGATTTCACACGCTTGACCTGATGGGTAAGAGGACGGAAGAAGGAAGAAAGGGAGATTGTCTTATGGACACAAGTGCAGTACATGCAGGTCATGTAAGTCATTGTGAAAAGGAAGCGAGTGCTCCATTGTTTTATGAGTGAACAGCAGACGAGCACAATCTTCCGTCGACAGGAGGGATGACATTTGTGTCAAACAGAAAAAAGAGAGAAATGCTTTGCTACAAAGTTGTGTCCGTATAAATGCAGTTACAGCGCATCATTACAGTACATTAAGCTTTACTGGTGGGAGACTGTCGCCACCCAAAACACCACCTGTAAAGTCTTTTTTTTAATGGTGCAACATTTAGGAGAACACCAGCCACCTGAGATTAATCATCCTCAAACTCTGCGTTAAATAGGGATTGTGACTTTGCATGCATGGCTTCCTGCTAAATTTGGAAGCACCAAATGCTAAGCAACAGTAGGTTGTGCCTTGTTTATATTGAACAGGTGCATCGGGAGAGTAGTGTGGACGATTGCAGCTCACTTGGAACATGTGTCGATAGGTGTTTGCTCAAATTAAGCCCCCTTTGAATGTACTTGAAGAGAGGAGTTGAGAGGTGGAGGCGATGTTGACTCACAAATATATAGCAGTGCAAATTGTTAACTTAAAGGTGTTCCCGAGAACAAAGTGCCTTCAAGTGAATAAGATGCTGCTGTGATGCCAATTGTAATCATACAACTTTGTCGTTTATAAAAGAGAAACTTATCGAGGCGGCTTTATAAATTTGAGGTGACGTTCACAAAATGTGTTTCTCTCCACTCAAGTCTTGTGCCCTTGCCAGAAGTAGTAGGAAATGCCCGGAAACTGGCGCTCTTTTTTTTATAAACGTCACTTAGGGTTGTTTAATGAGTACCACCTGGTTATTTAACTCGTGTTCTCTCTTTGTCTTCCTTTTTTTTCCTCTCCCCATTCCCATTTTCTCTTTAGCATTCCGTTCAGTGTTCATTCGACTCCTCTAATGCTCTTTCTATTCTCCACAACTGCACCTTTATCTCTTGTCCCGCGTTACTTTTCTGTCTCCACATCCCTCTCTTCCGCTATCTTTCTCTCTGTCCTAGCAGTCCAGTTAATTGCCTCCAAAGTTCACTCTGTCTCTGGGCTAATGCAATTTAAGTAGGGTCGGAGCCCCTTCATCAGCCCAGTGCTGGCATTTCATTAAGTCGACTTGGGCGTTAGCATGCAAGCAAGTGGGGGTTTCGCTCCATCAGCTCATCATTAGTAATTAATACGCTGATAGGATTAGCCGCGGCGTGAGGCTAGTGGCGAGAGGAGGCCCCGGCGTCGCCAGTTGTGAGAGGGCGTGTGTGCGGCGGCCTCCGGTGCTGCCTGTGATGTGGGAAAGTACGCTACAGAGTAATTACATGTGCGTTGGAAGATATGGTGCATTTGTTGAACTTGCATATTTCCATGTGTGATCAGCTGTTATGACATCAGACTCATTGAGCCTTAAATCGCAACAGTTTTATGTTACAAGTAGTGCATTTTTATCTCTTTTATTAATCCTCTGAATGAATCACACTCAATATGATTCAGAATGATTAAAAACAAAAAACCTCATGGGACCTGCTTGTGCATTATTTGTTTCATGGCTGTACACATGCACATTCATGTGTGTGCACATCGACACATGCATGTGAAGTCTTTCCCGTGCACGGCGGAGGGAGCTCTCCGCGGCGTTAATTACATCATTATGGTCGGGATGGATCTCCATCTGCTTGGCCATTACTCCTGTCCCATTCTGGGCTGACCCACACTGCGTCTCCGAATTAGACACACACGGGCTAAATGGCCCTGCTAAATTATGAAGCTATTCGATATGGGAGGCTATTTTAGAACGTATGCGCACACGGAGGGAGGAACGAAGAACGGCGAGGGAGGAAGGGGAACGATGAAATGTGGTAGACGAGGCAGGGGAGAGAAAATAGAATTGAGACATGATGAAACACTGAGGGGTTTTGAAAAATGAGAGCCAATGAAAGCAACAGATGATCGAGGAGAGGAAGTTAACTTTCTCTGTCTGGCCACAGCCTCGATGTGATTGTCGTCAGCTATTGTTAGAAGTCGATAAGATTTTTATGAAGCATGATAAGACGTTGATGGATTTCGCCATGGATCATGTCGACAGATCTGGGGAAATGGTCGACGAAAATTTTACAGAGAAAAAGGGACCCAGTCATGACGGTGGGCTTCATCCCTCTCAAAGTTTGGATTTAAAGAGACACCGGATAGAGAGTTAGCTTCAGCGTGTTAATAAGAATTATGATCCAGGTGTTTCCAATCAGACACAGCACCGAAAATCAGTTTTTACTATTCCATTTTTTTTAACATGACCGAGTGTGACTCGTGTTTTAGCCATGTTTTTTCAGTGAGGTCAGCAAAGAGAGAGCATATCCTGATGGTTAATGTATGTAAATGTGGTTATTTTTCTTGTTACTACTCTAGAAGTAGACCTGCTGCATAAAGGCCTTCCGGGTCGAAAAAGGTACTCATGAATACATTGATAAGTGAACAGGGCAGTCAGGCGGGGGTGGGAGCTTTAGCGTCATTAATAAGCTTGAGTACTCCGTGTTACATAAGGTATAACAATGATAGGAAGATAGTGTAATAAGAGGAAGCATATTAATGTGTTAAATTCAGGAGCTTTAGTGAACGATGCTGTGTTTGACAGTTGAGATTGATGCTTTGTAGTTTTTTTATGATTTTTGCTTAAAAAAATCACATCAAGTGTCCGTGGACCTTTTTTTACGAGTGACTTTGTAATATTCCATTAGACCTACTGGACCGTGACTCATCTGTTTTTGCAGCTTGAAAGCAAAGTGTCACCAACATAGAGGAGCTAAATGTTACATACTTTTTTATATAGTACATAAAATATATTTATCATGTCCCCTTGTAATTGTAAAAAACAACAGCCGTTTAAAATGCATGGAAAGATGTTGAGGCTGGAGGACAGTCTCCCATACAGATTCTGCTTTTTTTGCTTTTGACCCATTAGTGCTCTGTTTGTTGTTTAGGTTCTGCTCATGGAGTATCTGGATGTGAAGAACAGCCGCAGTGCCACAGAGCCGTCTAATCAGCTCTCTTATGCCAGCACTGGCAGTGAGTTTGCTGCGTTTTTCGCGAAGAAAAAACCACAACGTGCTAAGCAGTCGCTCTTCAAGTAAGGATCGCACCCTTTGCTCTCTGCCTTGTGTTAGACCAAATCTAAGAAAAATACAAGAATAAAAATGACCCTACACATAAGAAAAGTCAAAAAATGAAATATCCCAAAAGACTAAAAACATATTTAAGCGTACTTGACTTGTATGTTTGACCTCAAGCCATTGCACAGTTCTTTTGTTTCCTGTTATCATTGTGTGTTGTACTGTTGTAGCCTGTGCCCACATGTTGAACCTTTTATGTATCTTGCAGGTTTGAATCATCTTCCCATGCCATTAGCATGAGTGCCTACTTGAGAGAGCAGAGGCGTGAACTCTACAGCAAGAGTGGAGAATTACAAGGTGAGGAGGGGGAAAGAGGGATGAACGGAGAAATGGTGGGGGGGATAGAGAGTGGGGTTGAGGAAGACTCCCGGACAGCTGGATGGGGAGACGTGAAGTGAAGAAGGGGGGGATTGATAGTGAGATGAACGAAGGGAAAGCAAGATGACGGAGCGGAAGGTGTGAAAAGTATTGATGGAAAAGTGAAAAAAAGGGAAAGGCAAATCTGGCAGAGAAGGAGGAGGAATACATTGTGTGTTGGAGAAAGCAGGAAAGGAAAGAGCAAATGAAACCCAGAGCGAAGGTTGAGGTCGGGTGGAAGGATGGAAAGAGGGAGGGAAGGAACCGAAGGAGTAAAAAGTATAGTGACCTTCAAGCTTGCTTAACAAGCAGAAATAATGGGTAAGAGCAGATAGATAAATGAGTAGAGAGATCATGAAAAGATGGCAAACGTGTGTGTGTGTGTGTGTTGCCTTGAGAGAAGGTGGAGGGGAGGCGAGGGTGATTTGGTCATGTGTGACTAAGATGGAGGCAGGGTTGTGGAAGGATCAAGCCGGAGAGTGATGGAGGGATTTGGGAAGATGGAGAGGTGGAATGAGAGCACGACGGAGCAGTATAACAAAAAGTGGAGACGGGGAAGGGCATGTTGCAGGTCGAGAAGTTACACTCGGGGAAATAAAAAAAAAAATAGGCAGACAACGGGATGGCGGAGAGGAAAACGGCGATAGAGATGGAGATTGACGAGAGGCAGGGAGACGAGTGACTTTGCAGAATCCGCCTACAAGGAGAGGCCTTGAAAACCTCACACACACACACACACACACACATAATAGCACAGCGAGTGAGCTGCCCAGCCAGACCCTGGAGAGTCTACGCTGTTCTACGGCTCCCACTTCTTCTGTTTCTCTCTTTGCTCACTCTTTCTCTGCCTATGACCTTGAGGTTTCAATCAGCAGTGCCTGACAGAGCTGTTTGTCTGCTGCTATTCCTTTTTTTATTTATATTTTTTTCCCACACCGAGCTCCGATTGACATTGTCTGGATGAAATAGAAAAGGTAGGAGATGGAGTGCGACAATAACATCGAGGCACTTTTAATCTGTAGAGACTCCATAACACATAGATAAATGATCCTTTTACGATAACTGCAAAACGAATTATGAATATTCAGGCTCACCTGTTTACATAATGTAGTATTAATTAGGCTTCTCTTGGTATTTATATTAAAAGTAAGCGTAGGACTGACTCTACAAGGCGTTTTAATTCGGCGTGTAGTTCTGCCACTCATACAGTAGCTAGTCTGTAATTGTATGCAGAAGCGTACTCCCTCCGCTCCCCCCGGCACCAAAAAGAACAGCATTGATTAACTGTGGATAAAGGAAAAGCCCCAAATGGTCTTCAAATAACAGCTCACTTTTTTTTTTTCTTCTCCCATCTGTCGGCGCCCCAGAAAGAAAGGGAGGGGGGGAAATATATTTTTTTTTGACTGGCTGAATGCCTCGGAGCGTTTATAAGAAGATGAGATTTCTCTGGGCTTTCATTTCACCTGTCACAATGCGTAGCGCCGGCCACAAGCCCAGGCCGGGGCCTGAATGGCTCCGAAGAGATTGAAGGAGTAAGAAATCATTTAGAAAGTGAAATAAGTCGACTGTGATGGAGGGAGAAGAACGAGAGGAAGAGGAAGGTTAAAAGTCATTGTTTTCATCAGGGTCCAGCGAAGAAGCCATTAAGAGATTTCTGAAGGAAGAAATTAGAAAAATATGTATTGAGACGCGGTGTGGAAAGGGAATTTCTCTCTCTCTCTCTCTCTTCAAATTAAACTTACTGTAGGGAAAGAGGGAGCGCGAAAAGAGTTAGAAATAGAGATTGAGTTGATGAGTTCTTCTGGCTGTGGGATTACTCAACACTTAAAGCTTAGTCATGTGTGTCTTAGTCTCTCTACTTGGAGTTTCCTAAACTCTTTTTTTTCCTCAACGGTCTGCTTCAAGTCAATATAGTTATTAACTCAGATGCTCACCAACACAGCCTTGGAAATAAGAGTTTGATTGCTCGTTTTAAATCCAGCTATGCACCGTTGACAACAGAAGAAAAATGGTCATGCACTAAATACAAGTACAAAGTCAGAACTACAGATGCCGCTGCCGTATTTGCAGATGCTGCTGCACTATTTTCTAGGGAAACTACGTGCTGATATCAATGAAATGTTCATGTCTGAGAGGTTACAGTGTGGCACACGTCTTTGTTCAGTTTCCCCGATCTTTAAGTAAGAATCAGGCCCAGCGGGGGTTCGTATAGAATGTGATTTTGTAACCCATCCAGAGTCGCGTATCTCTAATGGGTTTAAAATTAATCTGTAATATCTGTAATTTATGTCTCTTGAGTGTTGTAAGGACTCGCCATATATCATTACACACAGGCAGACAGCTACACGGGCACACACTCACATGCCTCGCATACACATGCAAACACACAGGGGGACTTAATTGCTTGCCTTCTCCATCGAAGCACGTCTCGTACGCTTCAATTAATCCGATGCTTCATCTAAAGACTTTATTACAGCTCCATATGTGGCCACATCTGGATCATGCATTTGGAACGTATGTAGTGAGACCGCCAGCCAAAGCACGTATATAAAGTTTTTCATATATACAGCAGATCCTCAGCTGTCCGTCTCAGAGTGTTTGTATCCTTGGCAAACCCCACTACTCCAGAATCACAGAAACCCCATCAAGATTCAATCACACTCTCAATGAATAAATTATGAAAATAACAATTGTCCAGCTATAGATGTGTTACCGCGCCGCCATATCCCTCCGCCAGTCTTGAGACTTTCACATCCCCTGCTCTTTTATTAGCTGTCTATCATATGTGTGTGAACGCAGCCAAGTATCCCAGTGGTCATCTGGAAGGTGAAGTGTGAATACATACCAATAACCGTGCTGTGTTGGTAATGCATTTACAGCCTTTTTTATGGTATTGCAATGTGTCGTGGCCATTCATTGGGGTTTGTGCGATATTGCCTTACCCCAGGGCACCCCCCCCCCCCCCCCCCCCCACCACCACCACCACCCATCCGTACGTTATAGCTGTCCACAAAGCCCGCCTTTCGCCTCGGATACATGCGTAAACAAACATACACACTCCCACCCTTTCACTGCAATCGCATACATATACTCCCATTCCCAACTCTTTCCCACCTCTGACCTCGCTCCACTCCGAAGGTGTATTTGTAATCAACTCGATTCCAAATCTGTTTCACACGTTCCCTTTTGATATTCAAATGGCTTGTTCACAGGGCGTCCAGGCAGACAAAAAGAACGGCCTTGCCGAGTCTCCCCTGCACACAACCATATAGATACAAACAGCTCTCTATCTCTCTGCCCACACCTTTTCTACATAAAGCTCAGTCTTAAAGCTTGTGCTGTATTAGAGGCTACTTGTTTATGTATAATAGCATCATGTTTCCCATGAGAGGGGGAGGGACGGGGAGCGGAGGAGAGGAGGAGGAGGAGGAGGAGGAGGAGAGCGGCTGCTAGGGGGCGACCAGAAGTGGTGTTCCTTGTCAGGTTGATTTGTGATTTGTTGGGGGTGGGGGGGGTGCAAATGGAAAAATGTCTAGTGGGAGACATGGGTGGAGGTGATGGTAGGTGGGATATCAGGGGTGGGGCTAGCAGATGTTGATAGCCACGTGTTCACAGAAGTGTATGTGGAAACAGCATGTTCCTGCCAAGTGATGTGTGATGTTACACACTTTGGAAAATTCTTTCTTTTTTTTTTTTGGTAGAACGAATTATGTTAAATTATTATGGGAATTATGGGAAAATCTGTTTTCTGAAAAATGTGGATAATTCAGCATGGTGATGGGGGTCATTAGAGGCAGCTTTGAAGAGACGCATCATCTTCACCGACTGCCCCTGAAATCAGCATACAACTGTTTTTTTTTTTTTTCATTTCGATAGCTGCTCGAGAAAACCAGCAAAGCAATTTTCGTGTCTAACCTCGTCGTACGCCAAGATATCAAGATATCGCTTTCAGATGAGTTCCTCACTCTCTTCGCCGTGCCTTTTTCAATTATTCTTTTTTCCAATAATTTATTCTCTTCATTTGTTGTCGGAATTCAAATGTTCACTCATCTTGGAGTCAATACTTGACTTCCAGTGACCTTGCAATTAGGATTTATCATATTCATAAACGAGCCTGAGATGGAACGGTGAAAAAGTCGATGATTATTACGGGATTATGTCACGCTCCTCTCTTGCTCTTTGCTACTCAGAGATTGACATTTGTTTTTTTATTTGCGTGCATGTGTAGATGTCTCGTGACGGATCATGGGTAAATAAAAGCAAACCAATGTGTTGAATGTTGATATGGACCAGTATAAATAACTATTTGTCTAATTTAGAATATGTCATCTCAAAGAGACTATATAAAATGCACACTAGCACCAGGACTCTGTGCTTGGTTGTTGTGTGTGAGCAAACAGTATTTCACTTACTATGGGAGTCCTTTTAACTGATTTATTCTTTTAGTCCTCAGGTCATTCTAAACTCTAAATTGCAGCTTATTTCCCAAAAGATGAAAAAAAAGATAATAAGCTTATGTCTCTTTTCTAAAACTTTGTGCAAGGCAGACAAAAATCACATAAAGGATAATATTACATACACTAATAATTCACAACCTTGTCGTAACCTTCTCTGACTTCTCTGTCTCAGGTAATTTAGGAAAATATGTTTTTACATACAGTGCAGGAAGCTTTTCTTAAAATGTAAGACAATACGGTTTTCCCACTGACTTGGGAGGGAAAACGTCTTCTCTATATCCAGAATATCATCAGGTTTCAGTTTGAAAGGTGTTGTTTAATTGACCATTATTTCGAGTGTAGCATTACCCTCAAAGCTGAGTGATGTAGAAAAGGTAACGTCACATCAACGGCTGACGAGTACTTTCATAGTGGCCAGATGTGGCCGTGTATGTACGCTACATGAAGTATGCATGCCAAGCAATGTCATATGTGACATGTCCGACATGCTGTAATTGAATAACCTATACTTGAGTTCTGTAGCCTGCAGGAATGCCATTAGAACATGACATGTTTCCCCTCTTGCTCCTGTGCCAGGCCTTTTTATGAATCACATTGTTCCAGCTAGCGACATAACCGGGTTTGTAGATAAAATATGCAAGGTACCTCTGTTACCTGACAGGCTATTACTGTGAAAAGCCTTTATTTGTGTTCAGCATTAAAGCAAATATGGAGCAGCTCTGCATATTGTGGAAAACGGGCATACACAGACTGCTGCAGGTGTGCTAGCTTTCAGTATCTTATTTTGTGGTTGTGTAAGCTTGGGCTCATCATCTTTAATTTGCTCGTACATAGATTTCAACAAGGTTGATTTGTTAAAACATTAGAGATATGATTCCCTTCCCCTCCTCTTCCAAGACAAGCGCAGATATAAATGCAGTGTTGGCTTCTCGTCTGCTCTGGGACTATTGATTGGATTTCAGCAGCTCTGGTGCTGAAATTAGAGCGGAGCATGGAGACAGTGTGGAAAATGCACTGTGGCTTGTAATAATGATATCAGCTTTTTATCGTATTCTACCTCACCAGAGCACCTGCTTACAAAACTGGAAGACAGAAGTGTGATAATGGAGAAGACGTGGCGGGGCTGTTATTTCCAGCATTTTCACTCAAATTCAATGGGCTCTAATTGGCACGAAAGTTTCAAAACAGTCTTGCAGAAGCATCAAAATGAAAAAGTATACAGTAAAATGAATATTAACACACTCATTATCTTAAGTCGTCCACTTCTAGACAAAATGTGAATTATCGAAACACAAGCCAGCAACACCTGCTGGAGCCCAGGAGTGAAACTGGATGTCAAGCAGAATTACTCCTACATCCACATTAGAGGCTGCCTGCGTGTCTCCGTGAGTTATTCCGTCCGTGCCTTGATGGCCTTGAAACAAAAATAGTGGAGAAAAGAGAACGCTCATTCTAAAACCCCAGATACGGTCGATGTCTCCAGCCTGTCGGAAAGCATGTTGTCACATAATCAAAAGTGAAAACTTTTCAGGAAGAAAAGCCTTTATCTCATTCAGACTTTCTGAGATAAAACATAAATATGGCTAAAGTGAAAGTTCTGAGACTTCAGACCCTGGCGAGGTGACGCAGAGATAAGGCAGACAGTAAGCGGAAGTGGGGAGAATAGAAATGACGGGGGGGATGCAGAGGACAACAGAAGGAGAATAGAACAGGGCTGTAATAGTTTACACAGCGCAGACATTTAATCAGAGAGGAAGAGCTTGGTGTATCTTCCCAACCTGAGGCCAATTTTAATCAGCATTGGTGTTGTCATTATTGGCGGCTTTGACTGTCACCTCTGTGTTTACTTTTAATCTCAGACCTGCTGATTGGAGAAGATGGAGGGATGAACAAATGGGAAAGGGAGAGGATGAGGGATGGAAGGGTGGCAGGTGGGACACGAGGCTGTAGACACCTTGGCACCTTCACTAGACAGATAAACACTCACCTCAGAGTTTCCCAGCATGCAACAGGTTCTTGTGGTTAAGACGAGGGTGTGTTATGTGCTGTCATATTCCCTGCTGGGTCCAATCAAAGATGTGATGACAATTGACTTTCTGGCCGGTTAGTTGTCGTCGTCTTTTTTCCACTCACACTTCCACTGACATGTACAAATGTAATTCTTTATTGTGGTTGACGGATTTAAGAGACCGTGGCAGAAAAGAGTGTTTTTAAACCCTTGATGATTGGATGCTGGTTTTCCTCAAAATACAAGTACATGTTTTTCTATACTAAGTGCAGTTATCAGAAACCTTATATTTCATTCTGGTGGTTATTTTTTAAATATTTTTTATGCTAGTGGCAATGATGATCCGTCGGTCGGTCGTTCGGTTGGTCAGTCGGTTGGTTGGTTGGTTGGTCTACTTCTTTGATCCAGATTGAAGCAACTCAAAAACACCTCGAATGCAAGGTCCAACGAAGATGAAAACCTGGGTTTTTCTTCGGACTTGAAATTAACACATTTTCCTCGCATTTAGCTCCAAGCACTACTGTGACAAAGTAAAGAGCTGCTAGCATGGCTGTCAAACCTTGCCTTGCTTCTGTGGAAATGAAAACCTTGATTGTGTTACCAACTTCTATTTTCCAACTTTGCCACCACTTTCTGACAGATAGAAGTCTTTGCTGAAGTCTGAAACACAAACAGCGTACATGTCCAGCTGTTGATAAGGTTTCTCACCCCACACAAATCGTTCCTCACTTGCGACGACGCTTCCTTGTGTCTGACACTCTGCGCAATTAATATTCATCCTGCTTCTGGAGTGCATTGTTGACATACCGCCACCGACAGATGTGCATTCATTAAACTCAGGACCACAGAGACACATTGTGTGCCACAGTGAGGCTTTAAATAATTAATCCAACTCAATTTACACCTGAATTTATTTATGCTATTATTTATTTATACCGTTTATTCTCGGCTAAGGAATGGATTTGGTGTTCTGGTTGGTGGATACCGACTCATCAAATTAATTTTAATAATAGAAGGCTCTCATTAAGACCCAATCAGACATGAAGACAGTCTGAGTGGAATGGGATGCCTGGAATTGACCAGAGAGTCATACATTATTGATACGGAAATAGTTCTCATTAGATCAGGTTTCAATCCTGTGACTACGGAGCCGACCGCCAATCTGAGTTATCCACAAAGAATATTACCTGAATTGATCACTCTCAAACTAATTTTCATAGCGTAACAGCTACGGAGTAATGAGGCCATTGAGGTTGAAAATTGGATTATTATATATCTTGCTTGCTGTTTGCACAATTTAGCATGAAACGTGCGGCGCTGGCTAACGGCCGCAATCAAAGGAAGCCTCACTCTACTTTTTTATAGGCCTCCAATTGCTGTACACACTTTGGAGAAGGGCAGAATTTGCAGAATCCTAATTTTTTGAAATTTAAACTTTGTATTTTTTTCACTTTTGTGAGCCTCTGACAGTATTGTGTTTATAACACAAACCTAGCTTGGCACACTGGCTGTAAATGAGATATTTTTATTGCGATTACATGCATGCATGGCTAAGCCTATTGTATTCAGACATGAACACACACAGCTTACACATAATAAGGAATGTCATATATTTGGTAGTACATATAAACGCCTTCAAACAGGGAATCTTTGGAGTATTTGGACAACCGTCTGTCCTCTTTTTCTCCATACAGGCACACCAATTTAGATTGAGGACACAAAACAGATTCAGACCACTTGTAAATTAGGGATTATGACTGTTCCTTTGCCTGCCCGTCTGGATTTCCTCATCTCACTCTCTCTGACTCACTCGCAGATGCATTGAGAAACACTCTGGGTCCCTGGAGACGCTGGAGTGTGTTAAAGAAGGCATCACACGTTTTCGTTCTTTCCCTGCCTAAATCTGGGCAGGGCCGGAATTCATCACAGGATCAAACCTGTTTCTCATCAAACCCATGAAAGTGTGGCTAATGCAATTTCACTAAGTCACTGCCTGACTTGATTACATGTGGGCTGGGGAGCCCATGCTAAGGCACCGCGAGGGGTCTGGGTGGGTGTCACTATGTGAGTGTGTCAGCATATGGTATCCGTGTAGGTTAGGTTGATCCATTTGTTTTAGGTTCTCTCTATGTGTTTTAAGCCATCGTAGCTCATGTCTATACATATCCTTACCTCTTAAATTCATGGATGTGTTTGTGGATTGAAGTAGTGTGTCATCTCTGTGGAATTGCGTGCACGCTGCAGACAGAGCAGTGGTCCTCAAGGGGGATTTCAGGCAGATTTGGCCACATTAGAATGTGTCACCTCTTCCTTTCCAGCTTTCCTTGCCGTCCCACTGAGCACCACAACCCTGCACACCCCTCCCACTAATCCTGGATCAGACCACACACCAAGGGACCAAAATTCACAGACGCTCGTCCAAAGAACGCCGGGCGAACACTGGAGCACGCGCGTGCGAACACGCGAGCTCTCGCAACACTAAATGGCACTTTGACACATTACTTGGAGAGACAGCTGGCACCGGTTTGGTGGCATCCTGACCTGAAACCGGAGCCACCCTGTCATGTCTGGAAAACTCTGTGGAATCCCATGCATATTAATGCGGGGCGTGTTTAATATTCATCAGGGCTATGCCCCTGTTGGCAGCTGGTCTCAGACCCCATGGATCAATGAGGTCTCTTCCGTTCTCCTTTGTCTGACACAGATGCAGATGTTTAGAGCATGAAATTAAATTGGTCACTCTCATTGGGAATACATGGTAGTTAATTTGGTGTGTGTGGTTACCGGTTAGACGTAGTTCTTGGAGCAGATGGGCAACGCTAACCCCAGGGTTTGTGACATGTCGACGTCATCCATGGGAACTTGAGGACGAGAAAACAAAAGTTTATCACAGCTCTTTCCACGTTGACGATGAGTGAGAGAGAGAAAGATGGAGGAGATGAGGGAGAGAGGAAAGAGGAGCAGGAGAGCGCGTTGGCGGCAGCTTTGTTTAGAAGCCTGTAATTGAGTCTTAATTGAATTGGCACCAAAGGAAGGATGAATGGATGGAGCGACGGAGAAAGTGAGTCGGAGTGAATTGGACCTCATCTCCGTCTCCACTTAGCAACGCGAGTGTGGGCTTGCCGTGCGGGCGGATTTTCATGGCGACAGATTGGAATCAGAAACCCTTCATTTCAAAGTTTGGGGATGAATTGTCATTTTTTTAATGAAAATACAGAGGAGTGTTGTGTGCCGTACTTTTTCAGAAGAAACTTGTTCCATTAGAAATGTATTATGGAGCCCGGGCGCGGGGAACAATGGGTTGATATGCATTTGAATGCGAGGCTAGGCAGGCAGCGCAGGTAATGCGGAACAGGCTTTTCGCACTATGGCAGAGTCCCTTTGTGTTGAATCACACGAGCTTTGCAAGGTCGTATTGGACATGGAAATGAAACAGAAGCAAACAGGGTGCAAGGCTTTGTGCCGAGCTGAAATCTCCCCATTTCAGAACACGCATGCACACACACCCTTACCCATTTCAAAACCCTATCAAAGGAGCTTGGATCACTGGCTTGTTTGATATCTGGCCAAGTTTTCCTCTTAACTTACTCGGTACACTTGACACCACATCAAGCTCATTTCGACAGTTTTAACAGGAGAGAACCGTCAGCCTGTTGATGCTATTATTCTTACAGAGTCTCAAATATGGGAAGGAAAGCTTTTAGAAGGTTTACCCACACAGAGAGCTCTATTGTTGATGCATCAGACTCCCCTTTATTTTGACTCTACAAGGTTATTTAGTACATTGTCTGTTTTTTCCAGTCTCATTGATGTATTGCTACTTAGTGCTGTGGGACTAAACCATAAACCTAAAGCCAGAAATAAATAAAATAATAATTTCTCCTCTGCAAAAAGGCAGGAACACATTTCACTGCTCTGCTTCTGCTATTCTTAACCATCAGCTTTACTTGTGAACACCGTATAAACGTATACTTAAACATGTGCACGTGCATCCATGCATGGTATTCTTTCTCTCTCTGTCACACACACACACACACACACAAAGAAAGACAGACAATCCTTTTGCTTTGCAGTTAGCCGCATCGACAAGAAGCGCAATTTCTTCTCCATCAATTATATTGATTACTTCAGGATGAGTGGAGGTAATGAGCTTTGGTGTTCTTTCTCTCCCTTATGATCTCCCCTCTTCCCTGTCTGCATCACCCCCCCCCCCCCACCTCCTCCTCTTCCCCCAGTGTCTAACTCCCCCAGTCCTCCTTTCTCAGAAATGTTACATGGCAATGATTTTCTGATTAACCCGGTTAGCCGTGGGCTTCATCCACGCGGTGACGCAGAGGCATGGAGGAGTCATCTAGATTTGTGATGGAGAGCTGCACCGATTGAGTGATGTGTGTATTAGGGCTGAAATTGTTGATTTGAGATAAAAAAAAAAAAGCAGAAAAGATTATTGTTACATGCCCCTTTCAGGGAGATCAGGGTCATCTACGGAGCAGCACTCTTGGGGGGTTTGTTGGTGATGCTGTGTTTTTCTGAAAGGACACAGCATGATGATGATTGTCAAGTTTGAGTCTGGCTGGGCAGTTTGAAAGCACATCCTCCTTGTAAATGTAATTTTACATTATACATCACGCATGTCGAAGCGGCGCCTGCTACAACACGACTATGTATAGATGTGTCTTTTGACGTGTTTGGTTTGAGTCGTGTCCTGTCTCCTGTGTTCCAGGTGGTGCTGATGACAACCTGATTGAAGGGGGGGAAATGAAGTTTGTGTGTAAACCGGGAGCGAGGAACATCACTGTCATCTTCCAGCCTCTTCTCAGGTACGGCTTTAAGTGATACCCTGAACAACGCATGACGGCGAAAGAAGGCTGTCGTCACTCGTCTGCAGTGACACGCCGCCTGCTGTATGAGTCAGTGGTGAAGTAGTGTACTGGTTTGATGACTGAGGGGAGTCACAAATTAAAAACGACTGAAGCGGAAAGCAAATCTTAATTTCAAGCGAGCCGATACTGCTAATTTTACAGTAGAAGAACAAATAGGGTGCTGGTACTGCAAAGCAAGGCAGCAGTCGTGTTCAAGTATTGCAATACATCACAATACATTGAATGTCTCCTGTATCATGCTTTGTAGTGTATTTCCAGATTAATGCTAATACACTGATTTTTTCACTCTAGTGCAGAGATCTTCAACAGGAGGTCCGTGACCCCTAGGGGGTCTGCAGAGTTACTGCAGGAGGTCCCCGAAATGATTTGATCCCAAGCTTTATTTCTTCCAAAAATTTAAATATGTGCAAAAATACACATTAACATGAATACAACCTATTATAAGCAAATATAAATCTTCCTATTTATTCAATGTTATGAGGTGAAATTGTGATGTAGAAATACAATATGTTCTGTAAATGTGTGAGTCTGTCAACAATTAATATTTTAATGGCTTAGCATTAACAAAGTACCTTTATACCTGGCACTAGAAGCTGCACTACACATTATAATTGACCAGTTTAATAAGCAACACCATTTTATACGATATGTAACAGGGAGTCCCTCCATCGTGTCACTATAGGCCTGAAAAACGTTGGAGACCTCTGCTCTTGTGTTATACTGGTATATTTTGTGGACTAAAACATTACATCAGGATAACATACCATCATGAAATTTCTAATTTTGACATCACCTCTAATCGGATCCGATTCAAATAAAGTCTTTCCTGGAACAGGGCAGGATTCCATTAACTTACCACACGTGTGAAAGGGAGACCAGCGTCACACTGGTCTGTCAGAGAAGGATGGCCAAGCCACTCAAGACATATGAAGGCTGGGACATGACTCAATACCAGTAAAATGTAAACTAATTCTATTACACAAGCCTCTTACTGACCATCTATCGATTTCAACCTTTTTAACATTTAGCGGGATATCGTAAATCAAACATGATGTAATAGACTGTTCCTCCAGTTCCAAATGTTTTGTTGATTCCATCCAGGAATTGGGATTGCCTACCACCCTTTGCTTTTATTCCCCATTAAATTTGAGTTTTGTGAAGGGTTGCCTTTTGTGGTAATCTTCTGTATGTCTGGTAGTTTTCTATACAGCGCCGCGGTCCCAGGCGAGTAGTGTAAATCTAATAGTGAAGCAATTTAATTGAGTTGGCCTCCATGCAGTGATACATTACCTTCAAGGATCCATTAAACAGAGACGTTTCCTACTTCCACACCACGACGCTTGGCATTCGTTTCTGTAATTTCAACATCCTGATGCGTAGTTTTAATGCGACATGGCATAAGTGTTCCTTTTTGGCAAACATTTTGTTTATCCCTTGAATTTTTATGTTTTGGCTGTAAAGTGATCTCGAATACTCAGCCAGTGGAGAGCGATGGCTTCACACAGGCCATCTGGGCTGTAACTGTATTGTGAGGTAGCTAATTAGCTTTACTGTTTAATTTTACAGTAAGTGAATACAGGCACATGAAGAAAAAAACACATTTGTTAAAATAGATGATGCATATACTCCCATCACTAAATGCTAGACTCAACAATATGGAATTTGCTCTTCATTTACATTTACATTTATATTTAGGGCATTTAGAAGACGCTTTTGTCCAAAGCGACTTACAATAAGTACATTTGTCGAAAGAATAAGTACATTTGTCGTAAGAACAAAGTACATCACATCTCTGCTAACCTAAGCTGTGTTGTCAGTTGTCATGTTACCTTTCTTTGACAGCAAAATACTGCCAATGTTTATATGTGTGTGTGTGGGTTGAAGTGTGGATGCAAGTGTCTTTTTTCTGGGAGGGGCGCTTAAAGAGACAGGTGTCAAAACAGAGCGTTACATGCAGTGGGTGAATACAGATATATTTAGACAGAATGAGGGAAAAATGGATGCGTTTATTGCTGTCAACATGTGCAAACCTGAAAATCAGCCTGATATGTCGTCTTTAAAGTTGAGCTCAGGAGTATCTATCTTCAGTACCGTGATGTATTTATGTGTGAAACAGGACAGGAAGATGGGACGTGACGTTGGGAGGAATTTGATTTGATCATTCAAAAGATTAGCTCACAGCCCTCTCCGGCTCTGCTTGTGCCATACATGCAGATTGATGATGGATGACGTCATATTATTGGTTGACGTTGGTTGCTGATTCAAGCACGTGTCATATTTTGTTTTCCAGGAAGAATATAGGAAAAAATATAGGAATTTGATGTTTAATAGAAAAGAAATGTACTTGATTGTTTCAGTATGATTTGTTAAATGACATGGATGTGAATTAATAGGGTTAAAAGTGCATTTTTCATTTCAGCTCTATTTTATTGTCCTTCTTTGGTGGTGTTGGACTCTGTTTATTTCCCTTACTGATGCTTTGGTCCTCAATTTTGCTCCCTCCCTCTCTTCGACAATTATACACACATGCTGGCTATCAGGCCCTGTTCACCGCGGGTCCGGCCAAGCTTTTGTCTGAACAAATGACCGAAAATAAAACAGTGACTAGCTTTCTGCCTACCTCTCCCATGTTGTCTGTAATGGTTCGTATCAATCACACCAAACGGCCTCGCACACAGGGCCCTCTCCTGCCTCCCTCTCACTTGCCCTCTCCAGACTTTTTTGTGCCAGTGGAGCGCCGTCTCTTGCAGATGGTTTTCCAGTGGCAAAGCTCTGGCACTCCGTTGATGGATCGCTAACACCTCCTGCAGCCAGCCATGCAACTCATGGCAGCTTTAATGACAGAAGCAGTTGGGTGCACAGGAAATCAGCGGCGTGACGGCAACGTGCAGGCATACGAGACAAAAGAGCTTAAACATTTGATTGCAAATGTCTTTTGCGTGTTGAGATATATTTCTTTACGCTCCTCCTAAATCAGTATTTCCTATTGTATTTCTGTGGATCTGGTCTGCTTTTAAAAGCTTTTGCCCCCGTGTGAAACTTCCACCTGTTTCAGAGAGGGTGAACTTCTGATCAATATGCATTAACAGCCCGCGTAACGATCAATCAGACCACTTAAAGAGCGTATATAATAATTCCCACTCTTATTTATAGCCATAGCCTTACTTTTATATTTGGTAATCAATCAAATGTGAATGTAATGCTAAGCTTCTTATTCCATTCCTCTTGTGTGATTACATTTTATCTTTCGCCTCACCAAATATCACTTTCTGCCGCCGCATTAACCTCATTTCCTTGTGGGTATTACCATTTCGTCTCATGTCATATTAAGTACTCCATTCGTCGTTGAGATGCTGCTGCGTGTGATTGGCTTGTAATTAAGAAAAGTCTCCTCTTTCGCATCAAAATGCCTAAAAGTTGGATGAGTAAACCCAGTATGAACTGAACCTGCTGATAAGCTTGTGATGGTTAGTAAAGCCAAGTAACCCAAAGAGAGCCTGACTAAATTGAACTTGCTCTAAGTCGGATATAAATCGATCGCTGGAGAGTCGGGATAATCATGAATATTTTGAGTGAATTGAAAAAGCTGTCTACCTCCCTATCATGGTAGAGAAGTGGAAAAATAGAGCGCAATTTAAAAAAAGAAGGGAATTATCAGAAAGAACAGATTCACACAATGTTGCTGTTCTTAAAATGTGACTTATCCATTCTTATTTGTCCTTTACAGCCTTCACAAAAAAAGATGTAATCCATCTGTGATGCAGTAATAATAAGACAAAATGTGAGTTAAAGCGATAGTTATGTTTTGCTGCCATTTTAAGAGTTTTAATTATATTTTGATGATTTATATCGTTAATCACAATTATTTTAGCCAGGATTGTGACTGGAGGTGTCATGGACGTCCCACAGTCCACTTTATTATACATGCTTTGTTGACTTGAAGTAGGGCCTATTACTTTGGAGGTGCTACTGACAATGCGGGTATGGGCTGCCAGCACTATTCCCATGTGCTATCGCATTCATGTACGTAGGTGTGAGCTGTGTCTGTATTGCAGTACATCATGTGCATTTGGGCACGGGGCTCATTTGTCACCTAGTCTTGTTTGGACAGAATGTCCAGAAGTTGCCAGAGTGAGCAGTGAACAGAATTTGTGTAGCTGCATCTGTGATCCAGAATATACTGGAGGGATTATCTACCCCCACCTACCCTTGGAAGGCTTCAGCCTCCCCCAGGAAGAGCTGGAGAAGGTGGCTGTGGAGGATGACATCTGTCTTACCTTGGTAAGCCTGCTGCCACTACAACCTAGTCTTGTCTGTTAGCCAGAAATTGGACATAGAGACTAAGGCCTTGTAAGGAGTGGACTCTTGTAATGTGCTCAATACCTAATGGTTGGCTTTCTGATTTCTGTCTTTTTCTTTGATATTTATATTGCCACAGTGCATAGTCCTTTCAATGAGTAGACACAGTGACTGCTATTTCCATATATCAAAACTCGGATCAAAGTATCAACCTGATTGTTTCAGAGTCTGTCTCTGTCTTCGACATTTATTCACTTTGTCACCACCAGTAAATAGGTTTGAATTTTTTTTATTATTATTTTGACAAGGCTAAGGCAGCTGCAGCCTTGCATGCGAGTTGTGTGTGTGTGTATTTTTGTTGGTGCATCTGGTTACAATGCTTCGAGAGAGGGGCCGCGTGACCTCGAGATTGACAAAATATTTTCCCCCTTGGGATATCTGCCACGTCTGTTTTCAGCTGAGCAGTGTGGGGGCTTGTAAGCAACTGAATAAGATTGCTTCTGCCCTCACAACTATGGCAGTCCAACCCCATGTGTCAGGGCGTAGACTGTATTTTTATTTTGTTAAAGGTGCACTACTCAAGGCTAGTGTTTGTGCATGTAGCAGCCAATTTAGTTTGCCTTGTGGGGTCTCTCGCTGACATTTGGGTGGTATTTACACCCCTTTCTCCGGACGAGGTTGGCATTTTGAAAAGCTCTAGCAGGCCCCTAATCCCTCCATGTTCACCTTCCACAGGATGACCAGGCATGGCCATGCCTTTAGATGTCTGCTATATTTGTGGCAGTGTGTTTTTTGTGTGTGCAGGTAAAGCTGCCGGGTTGAGTTAATTAGTAAGTTAATACATAGACTGTACATAAGTAGTGGACATAGTCGTGGACTACTCCTTTAAAGCCTGTAGTTCGGTATTTTGGCCATTGCCATCTTGGCTTTTTGTATCCAGATGACATTTTTAGGCAAAAACTTTGAACTAATGATAGATATTATAAACGTATGTTTTCTGAAGTAAGTAGGGTCATTTTCTCATAGAGCTCTATATAACGGGATCTGTTTTTGCAACCTTAGGCGTCGCTCTTCGCCGCCTAAAAGAAGGAATGATATTTTAAAGCACTTCTGCTTTGGCTTCAGACCCGGAGGTTGCCGCCTGGTTATCATCACTGAGTGAACTGATGGCCAGAGCTTTGAAAATTGTTTCATTCATTGACTGAGATTCATGAACTTGCTTGCTGGGGGGGCTTTATGTAACAGTATCATACTCATGCTTGGCTAATTTTCTTTCCATTTAATTTAGCTTTTAATCTCGCTGCTTTCTAATTACTAGCTCTGACTCCAAATAGATTTTTTGGGACTTGAAAATTGACCTACGGGGATGATTCTTTTGAATGTTTCAGTCATCTTTCGACACTATTTACAGATTTTCAGAATTTGATTCAAAGCCCTTTTCTATGTGTATGCGTGTTATGTGCATTTGTGTAGCAACACATGAAGGAAGCTTGGACTTCTCCTATTGTTCAGATAATGTCAGATCAGTACATGGACTGGGTTGAACACTTCACTGCTGTTTAACATCCAATTGAGTACAGGGCTCTTCCTATGCATATACAGAATGTGCTTATTAAAAAGTACTCATGTTGATGAGCAGATACTTGAAATTCTACAAGGTCTACTCAAAGTTGTTGCTGCTAAGTGTCCACAGTGGAGAGAAAGCGAGATTCAGCGGGTCGGAGATTGACAGAGATCGCTCGGGGAAAGCAGAGAGGAAAGGACAGTGGAACTAGTGATGAAAGGACTGAGGAGCGGATGGAAAGCGAGATAGCAGGAAAAGGATAGAAAGGGCTCTACCTCCTACCTACTAGCCTGTAGTCAAAAACACACCATGAGTCTGCACTAATTTCACACTCTCATTAACTCCCATCCCGAGCGGCACACACAGAGCAAGAGTTAGAGGTGAAATTTAGTATCTTTAAAGAAGTATTTAAAAAGTACTTTTGAGGTTTCTCAAGTCCTTTACCTGTGACTTGCACGGTTGATTTGTCAAACATAGCGTCTCTTGAAGAGCAAAACCTAAAATTAGAAGTGTGTGAGCTCCTTGAGAATTCTAATTATTACCTGCTGAGACACATATATACCTCGCTAGTCATATTCAGCCACTTATTAATTAAGGGGAGCACATCCAGCATTAATGGGTCATTATGATGTTGAGTTTTGTGGTATGATTTATTTTCTGGTTAATAGAGGCGATGCACCATTGCACAGTTTGCATTCTGTTGTATGTACTGTTGTCGAGTGTGATATTAGTGTTAACAGTTAATGCAAAGATCGTAAGCCTAAATTAATTAAGGAAGCGAGAAGGTGACACGATTTGTCAAAGCCTTAGAAGCAGGCAGTTATTATGATCGCCTAGTCATCTGCATACATCTCTATGTTTTATTGTTTACTCCCGATGAGCAGACGGTGTGTTTATTGCTTTCTCTGTCGAAGCAGTGCTGCAGTAGTCGCCGTCCATACGCTCCCCGCTGCTAAAACGAAAACGGCGCCCATTACTCAGGTATTTATGATCCATAAAAGTCCCGCAATTACGCTTCTTTACACGTCTTTTATGATGTTGATCCGCCGCATGGTTAATTGGGCAGCGTGAGCAGCCGCGTTCCCGGTGAGAGCAAACAAACTTAAGCACGAGGATCAAACTTCTCTTCCCAGCAACAAGATTTTGTTTGATCAGAACCATCCATTTTTTTTCCCCGACAATACCGGTGTTTGTAGTTGCCCACTGAGTGTACGACCTATTTCAAACATGCAAATCCCCGCTGTGGCAGAATCGGAAAGTGGCGAAAAAAAATGATTTGCGGTTGAACCCTCACCTTCATTTAGTGAGGCATGTGGCTTCATAATTACTGGTGAAGACTACGGTTTTCCTTCAACAATAACATCTGAAGTCAACCTCAAAGGGGCGTCTGCGCGTAGGCTATTAAAATGCAGCACGGACGTCTTGTCTTAAGTCTCGCTCACTCACACATACATGCACACGCTGCTTTGCTCTGCCAGCCCTTGCTCTCTCTTCTAATCTTTTCCCACTCGTTCAGGAGGATTTTCCTCAGTAAATAGCACCCTCCCTATCTCTCTCTCTCTCTCTCTCTCTCTCTCTCTTTCTAACCCACACCCATTAAAAAACCGGGAGCATGCTTGGGAATCAGGTGGAGAGAGGATTTTTACACCGGAAAGGTCAGAGAAAGAGAGCAGGAGAGAGAGAGAGAGAGATAAAGAAGGCAGAAGAAAGAAACCAACAACAGAGAGAAGAGAGCAGATGGAAGGGAATGAAAGAAAAACACAAAGGAAATGATGATAAATTAAAAAAAAAAGGGGAACAAACAGACAGGTGGGGAGGGAACAGAGAGAGATAAGTCTGAGGAAGAAGAAAGGAAGTCTAGAGGAATAGAAGGGGCTCTGAGATTGCATGTTTGCTGAGCGGCTTGTTGCCTTACTTTTAAGTTATTTAATGTATGTGCACTCTTCTTATCTGCAACATACAGCTCATGAAAAGAGCTGATGACAAGGAAGAGACTGGACCAGTGTGACCAGTTGGTATCGGACAGAAAGACATATGGCCACATTCTTTGTGAATTCAATCGTATTGATCAGCCTTGTATCCGAATGGATCGTTAAAAGCGTGTCTGCTGTTTTTTTTTTGTTTTTTTTTTTGCATTGTATCTTATTCATTATGTCTAAATGGATGCTTTGTTGCCTGAGAGGGAAAGTTGCTCACAACAACTAAATAGTAAATAATTCAGCAACTTGTGTAATACTGTAAAAGCTTAAGACAAAATACACATGGGAGGAAAGTAGCCGAAGACAGATGGAAAGCAAAAGAGTGTGTATTAAAAAAAAAAAATATATAGAGCTGCTGGATGTCTGCAAAACACAATACCAGTTTGCTATGAATCTGTCAGGTGCTCCTGTCTGTCACGAGCTGCAGCAATGCTGTATCTGTTTTTTTTTTTTTTGGTTCTTTTATCTGTCTGATGCCCTCCCCGCAGGACAACACACACACACACACACACACACACACACACACACACGCACACACACACCATGTTCTAAATAATACTCCCGGTTTTATCGCTTTGCAAAAGTGCAACTTCAGCCACTTTCTAGTGAGGTGCACAGTTTTCAATCTCCTCATGTCTTACAAGCATGTACAGAGACAGACATACACACTGTGGGCATCACACACACACACACACACACACACCAGATATTGTGCAGGAGATTAGATCCATCATTGCGGGGGTCTTTTCTCTGGCTATAGAAGGTGGATAAACTCTTTGATTGTGTTTATCCATCCCATAATGGAATCAGACTCGGTTCCCAGGGCAACCTGTCCAACGGACTCATGTGAAGCAGACAGTCGTCAGTTGAGGCTTAAGGGGGTCTAGTTTGTCTGAACGCTCAGCAGTAGACTTCTTATGAAGTCGGCTTTGAAGGTCCCCGAAGGTTTTAGGTCCATGTGGGCAATAAATAGCTGATACTGGGAACTGTTGGCTGCTGGGATTAGAGATAAATTGTGCCAGAACACAAAGACAAACATTTCTATAGATAGACTTTATATATATAGATACACACAACGCACAGTGATCTCTTTGCAGCTTGTCCAGGTGACCAGGTCATAATCACACAGATGTTCACATGCCGTCCCCGATCCATGCTGTCCTCCACAGTGCATGATTGTCTCTGATTGGCTGCTTTTTGGAAAGAGATTAGATTGTATTCCTCAGGAGATTTGTGGGTTTTGTGTGAGTGTGTCTCAGTGAATTGTGTTACCAACAATAATTCAGTCTCCATTTTTTTTTTGTTTTTTGAGTGTACGATAATTTAATTAAGCCTAATATGGTTCTTCAGACCTGTTGCTATGAAAAGACAGAAGTGGGAGGACAGAATGCCCTGAATGCTTATTGAATAGATGCCAGAGGGATCTGCTGCCAAGACAAGAATTACTGATCCACAATGAAGGGATGTTTTCACCATGTGTTGCTTTCTGCCACGTCCTTCGCTCTTCTTCTTTTTTGTCATTTTTTGGATGTAAAGTCGACACAAAGATGTAAAAATGGGAGTTTTACTACCTTCCAAACACTGAAATCCTGAAGAAAACCTGATACACAGTACTGTATGATAAAGAACTGTATTCTATGTTTCTTATCCCGGAGATGGGCAATTTGCAGATATTCTCTTGTTCCCGGCCCACACACTTCCTTCTGTTTTCTCCCTTTTGAATTCAGCAACAGTCATCTGTCTTTCCTCTTTCCATCCTTCTGTCCCTTGACAACATGAGCTGCCACTCTATGTTACTGTCACATGAGCGAGCTCCAGCCCCCACATCACAGCAGCCTTTGATTGGCCAGGCCTTTCCAGGTCGGTGAGCCGCTGCCTGATAATAACCTTGTTTGATTGCTGGAGCAGAGATGTAATTGATTGATCTGCTCGCCCTGTCTGGGGCTCGGCTTCTGAAGTAGCTTGTACGGCCGTGTGTGTGTGTGTGTGTGTGTGTGTGTGTGGTTGATTGTGGGAGGGGGCCTAGATCAGCACCCATGTACACATAAACTTTGCCTCAGGTACCAGTGGTGGGCAGATGAGGGAAAGAGTGCAAGGAGTTTGTTTTTTTAACTCTTCCTAGCACATCTTTGCTGCTTAACTCTCCAAACAAGCCCCGCTAACCAATCAACAAGTCATTAAAATGCCCGAACTCCCTCTGAAAGGATTGTTTGTGATCTCCTAATTGGTGGTTGCATAAGTTAGTCCATCTTTCTGGATAGTTAATTATTCTCAAAGATGGATGGTCTCAATTCAATACAGCATCTAATCCAATAGTGACTAAACAGACTCCAGGCATTTCTAAGAGACAGTGTTTCACAGTTAATAATTGGGGCTGGAGAATGTTTGTCCTTTTTGTGAGTAAAGTCAAGGTCTGCAGGCTTAGTCGGTCTATCATTTGTGTTTGTGTGTCTTACATCACTTTCCCCTCTCTAATTAATTTGCTCGGTTTAATTTATTGTTTGGATATCCACATAATTGCCATATTACATACTCCCGAGTGTGAATAGAAGCAGAGCAAACCAGTTGTTGGACTAAATGTTTATTTGCTGCATTTTTCGATTTGTACTTTTTGGGTAATTTGGCCTCTTCCTGTAGCTTTGAAGGATCTATTTGATTTATGTATATATTTATTTAACTTATTTTACTCTCCTGGCTCAGGAGTGATTTTCTTTTTTCAGATATGTTTTCTGACTCTGGATATAAAAGCAAAAATATGTCTCCCCTTCGTGCTAAAAATACATTTTTCCAAACCTAAACCGTGAGATGAAGACGCCAAAACTCTGATTAGGACAAGATGCACATTTTTAAAAGAGATATATACTCGTCCTCATTCGTCCTTCCTCCCCTATCAGTGAGGGTTTGATCCCCGACCAGTCATGCTGGAGTCATGGTGTGCCCATTGGGTGTGCAACCAGTGGAAAAGTCAAACTGGCAGACTCTGATTGAGTCTGTATATCGAGCCTCTCCTCTCCTCTTCTCTCCTCTCCTCTTCTCTCCTGTCTTTGCATGACTTATCTAGATGTAAAGCTTATGAATGTAAATATATAGATATATATGAAGAGAAGAGGGGAAGATCAACCATTTCAAGTCATCCAAACCAGCAGAAGTACACTTGCTATTTCCACATCGCCTCCATCTTTGCAGTGGAGCATGGAAAGTCAAGGGAAGGAAACACTTTTGCAATAAAGTGTAACAACATTGAACTGCCCATTGGCCCCCCCCCCTCTATGTCTGAGTGGTCTCTCCTCTAAAACTGTTTGGCTAAATTCATCACATCCACCCCAAAATAGAGCTCACACCCACAACAACGATGACAGTCAGGCTACTGCAACCACGGATAGGACAGAAAACACCATGTGAGGGGAGCGAACATCAGAAGGGAGGTGGGGAGGGAAGGGGAAAGGCAGAAATCCATTATGTTTGATGTTAGTGTCTCACCCTGGCAGCACATGCTGGTGGAAAAACCCTATGAAATGACATTAGGGGCGTCTTGTAATGTGATTTCAGCTATGTGTGAATATGAGATTTCTAATGGATTTTAGCACATTAGAGCAGTCTTTATCTGTAGTATTTATTCCCCCCTGGTTTCAAATGCAATTTGCTAAGTACGATGTTTCACTCAGCTTCAAGAACGGATGTGGGGGAGGATTATATTATTTTTCTTCTTTTGTGGGACACGCTACATAAAGATATGATGATAAATGTTCCAGGCGCAGCGTTTGCGACAAATTAGTACATTATAAGAGAGAGAGGGATTATTTCAATAATGTGTGCAGAGGTTTGCAGAGAATAATAGTTTAATCAGGAGTAAGGTATTTGGGTTCGTTCATCCATCCTTATGAACATAAGGTGTGCATGTGTTTGGGGTTTAGATATCCATTTACCACTCCACTCTGTGTGTATTCATGTGTTTTTTTGAGACTACATATGATATTGTATTGCTGCAGGGCCCGCAGAAAGAGTTGAGACATGGGAAGACCCAAAAATGTTTTTTTTTTCTGTTGTTCAGAGATAGTTTTGACTTGTCTTGTCTTTTTCTGAAGCCACGAAAACACTTTGGGTCAGGTTTACGAGAGTATATTCGTCTATGCAGACAGCTTACTTTCTAACTGTGGTATGGACAAAGTCACAGGTCCAAGGTGAAAGCTTTATTTTCATAAATCCAATAAAGTAATGCTCATGCCAAGCCTGTTAAAAACAAATAAATCAAGGCTGACTTGTAAACAAGTTGAGTTATTTTGTTTTATTTACTAAGTATTGACATGAGAACATTCTGCTGCTCTCTCCTGATCAGGAGAGGCCGGCGTTCTCTGTGCGCTCCTCAACATTGTGATGCATTGAATATGATTTCTGCCAGAACGTGTGATGAATGAACAGACCGGTTCGGTGCAAGACGGCCGTCTCTCTCACAAAGTGCCATTTTCATAGCGCTCCGGTATCTCACATTGCTTATATTGTTAAATAAAAACCAAAAGACAAAGACTTGGTGTTCGCCTTCAGCTTTCCTGACACCTTAATATCGGTCTCTGACTGATTGGGGTCACAGCATCCCTGATTAGCATGCACATTTACGTGTTCCTGCCAGCATTTCCGCAAATTGTCCCAAATCAGCCAATGTGGTGCACTCGGAGCTCTCCCCAGGTTTAATGAGCTAGATTAAGACGGAAGTAATTTAACCCCTGCCTGCGACACACACACACACACACACACACACACACACACGCACGCGCACACGCAGTCTACATAGACATATGTACTCATCACACCCAAACAAGCATTAGCTCAGCCACACATACACACACTAGCGCCTCACCTCCTCCCTGTATTACAGTTGGAGATGGAGTGAGGCCATTATGCAAATGTCAGGTGTCAAGTGTAAATGAGATTGGAGGGATGGGAAACAGAAGTATTGAATATCACGCTGGCTCCCTTGGCAACCGCACCAAGGTAATGAGAGCATTCCAGGACGTTGACTGGCGAAAGCCTTCGTTACACTGAAAGATAGCGGAGTGAAAAAAAAGACTGAATAAAAAAGATGTTATGAGGAAGTCTATTGGGCTTAGTTGATCTAGGAAAGACTAGATAACACTACCACCTGCCTTATTCAGTATGAGACTTTGAGTATGAATACGCAAGGTGAGGGAATTCATTCATTTCTAAGGTTGTTGTCCAGTGGTCTTTGAAAGTTACTATATATTGCTGTTGGTATAAATAGATAATTGATTTTCTTTTTACCACAGCTGAACGCTACTGAGCTCCTCCATTATGTTATCTAGGGCTGTGAATAGTAATCATTTATAGCAGGGATTCATTTAAATTACTTTTTCATGGTTTCGTCCAAAAATGCAATGAAAATACTGAGAATCACTATTTAAATCTCCTAAAATCTGGCGTTGTAGAAGCTCAAAACAAGTTTTTTGTGGATTGATAATAATGTTACCCATGTGATAATTCATAACACAGTATTTGAAGTTATTTAGTGCCACTGTCAGTCCGTAAAACCATACAGGCATGTGTTAATGTTCATTGAAGGTCACCTCATCATCTGTTACAGAACTTTGGTCTCGCTGTTTTTAAGCACCGGTTACCTTTCTCTCTCTCTCTCTCTCTCTCTCTCTCTCTCTCTCTCTCTCTCTCTCTCTCTCTCTCTCTCAATTTATGTCTCCCTCTCTCTCTCTCTGCAGTCTGTCTTTAGCTGCAGGCCGTGTCCTGATTATTATGACTCCTCATGCCTAATCCTCTGTTCCTGTCTCCTCGTCCGTCTGACTCATTTAATGCCGGCCTCAGCCTCCCCGTTAGACTAACAGAACGAGGAAATCCTTCGATCACCGCTAATAGTTTAATAATGGATGTAAGTCTGAGCAAATATTCCTGAAAATGTCATGTGAATGTTAAACAGAAATACAGCTCTCCACATTCACATTCTGGTACGCATTTTCAAAGCATCTGACCTGTTGAGAAAAAAATCCTCAGCAAATGTAAACCCATGCTTTATTTAAAAGAACTTTATTTTGCGTGAGCATCTTTTGATGATGCATTTTCAGCTGACCCTTCAGAAACCTGGCGTTAGCCAGCAGAAGCTCCTGATTGCTCTCAAATGTGCTGCAGACTGCAGGCATCTCGATGCGTTTCAAGGGAACTGAGCAAGATGAAGCCATACGGAATGACACCGACATGCTTTTTGTAGAGCCAAGGGGGGATAGTACGCCCTGCACACTCTCCCTGGTGTCGTGTTACAACTACTACAGTAAATGCATTGATTCCTCTGTTGCGTGTGGAGAAGCAACAAACGCTAATCACTTTGCAACAAATCATTTTCAATATTTCATGCTAACAAAGTAGCAGGCTGAGTCAATGAGTGTTTGTGGAGAAGTGGAGAACTCTGCGATATTACAGCGTCTATTAACGTCCCCGATTCTTTTGACCTTTGGATTGGATTACCCACATAGAACAGATGTTGTTTGTTTTAAACAAAGGCGTTAACGAGGAGATTGGAAATTCCACGATTTAATAATGCACACAGAGTCTCAGTTCTAACAGATCCTTACCGACGAGCTGTCACTTCCATCATAGACTTAAACTCTGCATTAGAGTGCATTTGGGTGAGAGAGAAACTTCGAGTAAAGAGGCAAAGAGAGCTCGTTTAGGGTGGTTATGCTTTTAAAAAAAGGCTTGCTGCAATATTTGTATTCTGAAATGGGGTTGGGGAGGGATCTAAATAAATGACAAGGAGGAAGTTGAGAAATGTTGACTTATTTTTCAAAAAACTGAAATCATATTTTTTGTTATCACAGAGATGTTCTCAAAATTAAATATAGTTTTAGTTCTAGTAGTATAGTTCTTAATACTTACTTAATTACTTTTTTGGCTGCTTTAAGACAGTTAAAAAACCTATTCTACTGACATTTTAATGCTCTTTTTATTCCAATTATACTTCATTGTTAATTAATTCCAACTCCCTCCTTTGATCTGATGTGAACCACAAATTACTCCCTGGTTTCCATAAACGTATAAATGGTTTGGATCCGAGGCTCTCCGACCTCCCTTTGGTCATCCTGATGCCTGAAATATTTCCCCGACAGATTCTCTATTTGCGCATATGGCCATGTACATGAACTGTACATGGCATGAAAACACATCGCCCCCACACACACACACACACACACATATACCTGTCACTTGAAAGTGAAGCGCACCAAGTTTAAGGTCAGTACCCGCTCAAGGTTCTCTCTCTCTCCCCTGAGAGCTCTTTCAAGTGGACATACACGCTCTCCCACAGAGGCCGAGACATGACGCACACTTCAACAAGCCAGCTTGGACAGGCAATGAAAGGATGAATGAATAATTTAACCCCTAACATGATATTTCCCCTGGCAGTAATGTATACAGGAAGTCTTTCATGTGCATGTGCATGTGCATGTGATATGTCCGTCTGTCCGTCTGTGTTTGTGGATACTTGTGCGTCCCGTGTGAAGCCACCTTTGTGTATGCCCTGAATGCTGAGAGGCGGCTATTTCGGCGGCGTAATGTGATGTGTGGGAGTATTATCAGAGCTGTGGGTATGACAGACACACCGCCCTAGAACTGACTTCCTGAAATTGCATTTTGTTGGCAGTCTCCAATATGAGACCTGTCAGCCCCGCTCCCTCCAGGCCATGCAAACCGTGATTGAGGCGTTTCTGTGAGGTGTCACCATCGAGGGGGTACGCTCGCGAGGGGTTTTTGTGTTTCCGTTTCTGTCTATCTGCCTGCCTGTGCGCGAGGGGTAATAGGCTGGCTTTCATGCAGATGAAGAGTTTTACACAATTTCAAGCACTCAGCCGCTCTCCTATTACCTTCATTTATCCTGTTTCTGTTGCTGCTTCTTTCAACCTTAAATTTGTCCTCACTCTTTTTTTTTTTTTTTTTTTTACCTCTCTCCTTTGCACCCATCCTCACCTCCCTCGCCCCACTCCTCCCTCTCCCTGTCGACACAGTCATAGCTCGGGGAGCCCTTCGGTGTATTACAGACCTCTCACCACTAGTTCTCTTTATGACACTTTCTCTTTTTAAATTCAATCAGGCTTCAATGGAGCCCCCAGAACCATTTCAATTTACTACCTGGACGCCACAGGATGGAAAGTCCTACGCTAACATAAAGGTCTAAATGGAATGGAAGCCTGAGAAAGAGAGTGAGCGAGAGAAGAGGGATGGAGGGGAAAGGTACGGCACGGAGGGGAGGAGGTGCACTGAAACGGTGCCACGGAGAGATAACGGCAATGGAGTGGTAAAAATAGAGAGAGGGAGGGGGAATTAGGGGAAAGAGGGCAAGAGGGAAAGATGGGGCAGAGGGAAGAGTCTGAAGCATTACGGGCGGATAAGAGACCAGAGGAGACGGCAGGGGAGAGAAAAAGAAGTGAAATGAAGGGTGAGAGATAGAGAGGAGATAAGGCCATGCAGTAAGGAGAAGAGGTGATAAATATAAAGTGTTTTTTAGGCGAGAATATGATGTGAAACAACTCACCGAGCAACCTTTTGTGGGGAATCCATCAACCTCTAGAGGTCTACGATACTATGCAGTGCTCCAATACAGTGCTGGCGTGTATTGGCTGGGAGACATGAAGGAAATACAGTGAATAACATATATATATATATATACCTGAACGGGAAGATGAAGCTAGTTTCTGTTGTTAGTGCAAAATGTTTTTTTATTTACAGTGTATAACTCAGCAGATTGGCAGTCTTCCACCTGGGGCCGTTGAGTCTTTGAGAAAATATCAAAACCATCGGCGTTTCCTCACAACAATCCTTTTGACCTCGACTTTGCCGGCTTTCTTCAGGGCAACTTTCCATTCACTCTCCCCTTTGGGCTAAAATAGACTCCTCATGTCCATCTTCGCTGCCAGCCTTTGTGTGTTGCTGCGCAGGTTAAGTGTTTTTCTCAGTAGTTTTCAGGCGAATTGAAAAAGTGCCTTCGCACTTAGCTCTCCAAGGGATAGTTGCCATTTCAGTCTTGCTGAGTCATCCACCGAACCATGAGTGTCCTTCAGTGGCTCAAAAAGACTATATCATCGCCGTCGACACTGATTAGAAAAGAGCATAATGTGTGTGGGTGTGTCGGTGTTTACGAAGGTCAGGAAAGATGGACCCAACACCCATTTAATCATTATGACTTGCTTGCTTTATCGGCACTCAGCCACGCTGTAATTTATTTTTATAAAGTGATAAGATTCATTTTCCAAAGGTAGAAAATACACAGCAGTGTGTCACTGGCCCAGAAAAACTTTTTTTATTTTTACTGGTGTATGATTTTCTTAATTGTTTCAGTTCTCTTTGGCCCCGTGTTAAGGCTGCTGAATCATATACTACTTTAATTAAGCTTCCCTTTTCTTCTTCCTCTTTTGACCAAAAATCCGGTGTGTATGTGTGTGTGTGTGTGTGTGTGGTGTGTGTGTGTGTGTGTGTGTGTGTGTATATGTTTTAAAATGAACTCTTCTCCAGCTGCAACATTGTGTATGAACACAATGCAGTAATCATAATCCATTCATTATTATGCACTAGAACAACAACAAGATGTTATTATTAATTCTTTAGACAACCCTCTCTTAGACTACACTAAACTGCCAAAGTGAAGGCAAACTAAATTTAGTCACTGATACTGTTTGGATTAGAGTAATAATAATAATTCATGTTATAAGTGTTGATTTTTTCATCAGCCTTCTTTTTAATTCCCAGCTTCCTTTAATTATGCAGTGTCCGGCCCACTGTAAATGTCACCTGTGGGACGCCACTTAATGCGCGGCTTGTTAATCAGACTTGTTTTATAAGGAGGAGATGAACACTTAAATACTTAAGCATTGAGCGGAGCACAATCAGACCAGATATTAGTCTGCACCTGCCCGTCTGCCTGAAGAATAGCGTGTGTGCTCGTGTGTCTGGACTAAGCAATTGGTGCCTGACATTAAGAAAATAGGTGTTTGAAGGGGGGGACCATGCACCTGCACACATGCACACCATGGGAGCATGAACAGTGCAGTCACCTGCCTCTTTGTCTGTGATCAGTTCAATTCAGGCCCTGTAGCCTCCTATTGTGACATTGAGGCATCTTTGCCACGCTGTGGTCTTAATGGCTCAATGTAGCATGTGGCAGAGTTGAAGCCCCCACAGCTCTTCTCCATTAACGGGATAGTAAAAGGAAAAATCTCGACAGTTAGCCTCCATTAAAAGTGAATGGTGTGTTCGCTGTGTTTCACAGGGGCGGTTAACCTCAAACTTTATTTTAAATGGGGAAAAACATTTATGCAACTGCTTGATGTGTGAGGTTTTAAAATATTGTGGCCATTATGGTTCTTTTTTTTTGTACTGCTAATGAAGTACAGCAGATGGTTCTGGAAGTCTAAATGTAATAGCGTATAACATTAAGACAAATTAAGAGTTCATATTAAGCAGCATGTAATTGTCTACACTATTTGATGCCGCTATCCTTTTTGTATCATAATAACTGATCTTCGCCACCCGTTGCAGACTCATTAGTAAAGCTGTGAGTCCATCTTAGTATTTACCATTCCGTTTGACAGCCTATTATACAAAATTCATACTTCAGTGACAAACCTTCAGGAATAAAAAGATCTGGTCCGCTGACAATTTGAAAGCTGTTGTGAATGAGAATGAACCAGTAGTGGACAGGTTTTGCACCCCTGCTGCTACTATTTCCTTGCCTTAGGCAACGCGCCAAGGAAGGTGTGCGTCATTCAAACCAAGTTTTAGTGGAGTGGGGGGGGGATAGATCTTCATTACACACAACTGTGAATATAATAATTACTACCTGGGCAGACAGTGGTTCAGCAGTTGGCCATAATTCACTGGCACGCTATTATCACTGAGCAAGCAAGCTGGAATTGACTGTAATGTGCATACATTGCTTCAGCATTCCTGAGCTGACCACATGATTGATTCTCATGACTCGACTGTACATTACTCCTGGACTTGAGTCGACTCAAAAAAACGCGAAAAGCTCCCAAAATATCAGACCACCGCCACCTCTAACCCTTGATGGCTAACGGCTCCATCCGACAGCTAAGGGTCAAATAATAAAGCCAATAATCTTTGCCCATCTGTACTCCCTTTCTCGACTGTGCTAACTGAATATACCTTGACTACATTACTTTGAAAAAAAGACTAATGAGGGGGGGAGTCCTGGGTAGAATTAGAAAAAGATAAAGAGATGGTGGGTGGAGAGCAGGCTGTAGGAAGATGGAGGAGTAGGCCACTAGCAGCGGTAAGGGGGTGATTTGTCTTTGAGGCTCTGTGGCGTTGGTGTTGGCAGCGTCAGCTAAACAAGGCCATCTCATTTCCTGTTGTCTGCAGGAAGCAGCTGTCTGCTACCGCTACTGCTGCTGCTGCTACTCAGAGCCCCTGGTCATCAATCTCCCCCGTTTTAATTGGTCTGCACCACACTGCGACGGGCCAGCGAGCGCACACACACACACACACACACACCGACAGAAATAGGTGCAAACATAAATGGGCATGCAGGCAATATACGTGTGGATGCACACGCAGAATGAACATATGTTGCAAATATACACGCATGCACCTGCATACCTCTGTGTCACATACCGGAGATACCCAGTAATCATATGCAGGGAACTGATGCATACATACATCTATCAGGTGACCAGGGGTACAGTCTCCTCCATACTAATGTTGCCATTCTTCATGTCTATTTTTATGAATTATGCCTATTTTTACAGTCTTGACAGATGAATAGTAATGATAGAGATTCTACTGTAAAAGAAAAAGAACACATAGCTTTAAATACTGTTAAATATACCTTCTAAAAAAATATTTCTGATTGTTTGTGTTGCTTTCAAACTTTGTATCCCAACAAGGTGAACTGTAAAAATATATTTTTCACAAGCGCACATTTCATAAGCCAGTTCTGCTGGTTGGTAATTAATGTATTCATGAACTAAAAAAAAAAAAAGGGCCCACGTGTTCCTAAGGAGGATCCACATAATTCACTGACAATTTTAAGAAATAAATTGCTGATATTTAATTTCAAACAGAACATAGATATAAATCTTCTGGATTGATGTCTAGATCACAAGTTTAATCCTAAAAAACACTAATATGAGGGTTACCTCACACATAGTTTAACCTAACGTAATTCTTATGGCATCTTTTATCTAATTGGGAACAAAAAAATATATGTCCTATATTTTTCCCTTCAATTGTAAACAGCTGGTGTTTGTTTTTCTTGCTGTGTGGCCATCACGTTTAAGCCTGTTAGTCTTCCACTGTGATCTATACAGACTATGCAGGGTTACGGGAGGATGGACCCCTGTTTTTTATCCTATTAGCCTCGCTCTCCCAAGGATTGCTCCTGATTATGAAGCCCATTTATACCTGCTGCTGTAAGCATGTAGACACACACACACACACACACGCGCACACACACACACACACACACACACACACACACACACATCATTTACATAATGCATCTTTGCACCTTCCCATGGCACGCTCCTTTTCTCTCTTTTTTTCCTCTTAAACAAACACAAGCTCAGGCCCCCCATCCGTACACACACACACACACACACACACACACACACACACACGTGCAAATACACTGAAAGCCTTTTGCATATATGATGCTGCATCAGGGGCAAGAGTGGGATATGAACAGCAGGGAGTCTGGCAGAGGAGTGGGCGGTGTGTGGGAGAACATATGCATTTCAGCAGGCACTGATAAAAACACACGCTGGTACACTTAATTACACACAGCATTGTCACATTTAAAATAATAAATAAAAAGGAACCAACATATTCAGCCATCTCTTTCGTTCTCTCTTTGTCTTTCTCTTCTCTAACTCACTCACAAACACCCGTGCAGCAAATCCTGTACAGGCTTCAGATGGTACACACCAACTGGAATCGTAATTCCTCCCTTAAAACCATTTGTGGAAGAAAAAGAAGAAAAAAAAAATAGAAACTTCAGTTTACTGATGTCATGGAGCCTGAGCTGGGGGAGAAAGCTGACACAGTGCCATCCAGTGGTGGTGGTGTTAATTGCTGGGGGCCTTCAACCATTTTCACTGCAAAGTGTTGTGGATAAAGCCATACAAAATGTGAATTCTCCTCATCCATCTTTTTGCCTTGCTATTCTTTGATGCAGTTCTGCAGCGATATCCCTACTGTGTGATTTCCACTGTAGAAACAAATAAGTAGTGTGCATCAGAGCGGTAATATTCTCAGAAAACCATTATAACATGTGCAGTTGGACAACAATTAAACACTGCCATTCTAGTATTCATTGTCTCTTCTGAGAACATATTTTGTGCCATAAAACCGATAAAGTGGCCCCGTTTTTTTACGACTTTGAAATCGCCCTGAAGTGACTGGGTAATGCGAGGAAGAAGGATTGCATGTAGATAAGTGCTTTCAAGTGTCAGCGGATGTGGCGTATTGATGTATTGACATGTGGCTGTATATTTGTGTGTGTGTGTGTGTGTTACGGTGACAAAGATGGACTGATTTAGAATGAGCCACGGACACAGGTACGCACACACATGCCTCACTCTCCGTCTCCTCCTCCTCCTCTCAGTTGGCAGGGCTTCAGTGTGTCCTGTCCTTGGTGTGTGACAGGTCTTTGCAGAACAAGCCTTCCTCTCTGGGGCGGTCAAATCAGAATTCACCATAGCTGATGGGTTCGTGCCTTGGGGGAATTCTGGGAGATTTAAAAATGCTGAGTCTCTAATCGATCTTAGCACACTCTTATCCTGCTGTCTTTTTTTTTTAAATCTTTGTCTTTATCCCATTCCTCTTTCGGCATCATTACGCCACGGCTGCAGATAGAGATGGATGACGGGATCCCAACCCTTTCCATTTAAAGAAGCATTTGTTACCTCGGGTTTGGTTTCCAATGGGAAATGAATTCGGAGTTGCTGCTATGAAACATCTTTGTCCCCGTCTGTTCTCATTTGTTTCAGCTATCTTAAAAAATCAAATCTGTGGGTTTTGTCTGAATGATCAGAGAGCAGCGAGGATGCAGGATCCCCGTTGGTCTAAATACATTATGCCATTCAGGAATGCTATAGTCTCGACGTACATACACAGAGGGCATGGCATCTACAATTATCCATCTCCAGACCCTAGGCTCTGACATCTGTTTCTTAATGACAGATAATTGCATGCTGTCAAGTGCAATCATCGGCAGGTGCTGTTGAGTAAATGGGGTTGGTGTGCGACTGGTGCAGCCATGTTGGATCTAGAGGAGACACACTTCGGAATTTATCAATCTGGGTTTTTGGTTGGTCTTTATTACTATGCAAACTGCACTATCAAGTATGTTTTTCAATGGAATATTTTTTCATCACAGATTATGTTTTGTTTTTTATGGATCTTTGACGTAACCTAAACAAGAATTGTTGCCAAAACCTTGCAGAAAACCACCACAAGGGTTGACATACACTGACACACTTATAGAAATGTTGATATGAAACTAGTTTTTGGTATCTGTGGTTTGCAGAGTTGTGCAATGCCAACATTTTATTCTGGTGACTGGGTTGTTTTATCGTGCCTGTGCATACGCATGTCTTTGAGAGTGTCTGATGAGTTCCTGTCAACTGTGAGACAGATTGTGAGTGGATGGACGGATGACGATGAAGCCAGTCTGTTGTCTACTGGGTCTTATGTGTCTTGTGTTTTCCCGGTTGGTGTACTAATGACTTTGATCAAGAAATAACACTCTTCTGAGGTGGATTTCTAAAACCAACAGGAGGAATTGCACTCAGTAATCACATATTGCCTGAAGTAGAAGGATTACTGTATCAGATTATTTTCATTATCAGCTAATCTGCCAATTTTCTTAATCAATGGATTCATAATTTGGCCCAAAACAGCCCAAAGGGAGAACAAATACTGTAAAACCTAAATATAATTAGTTTACTATCACATCAGAGCAGAAAATCTTCACAGCTGAGAACTTGGAACTAGAAAATGTTTCACATATTTCTTCGAGGAAACACTTTAAAAGGATAAAAATATTTTTCTGTTAATTTATCTGTCAATCGACTCATCATCTAATGTTGTGATCACAAATGCAAGTTTCTTTATTTGACTACAAACGCATGTCTTAAGTCTAAAACCATGAAGTCTTTTAAACATATCTGTTGACCTTATGCACTCATGCCACCGTTAAGGCAGTGAGGTAGCATGTTGTGTTGCTAGCATGCTGAGAGAAAAGTTAAAGCACATTCTTTATTATTTATTGTTTCTATGATCTGAGCACTCATTGTAATCAATGGATCAATTAGCACCAGCACCATGAACTCTTGGTCTTGGTCTTCTCGTCCTTTTTAATGATCTAATCCCTTATAATTGATGCTTTCTGTCACAACCTTTGCTGCATGCCAGTCTGTGTAAATGTACCACGGTATTTTTAGGCCAGCTGGATGTAGTGTGTGTGTGTGTGTGTGTGTGTGTGTGTGTGTGTGTGTGTGTGTGTGTGTGTGTGTGTGTGTGAGGGTAGATAAGCAGATTATTTAAGGTCCACACTGTGCGGTTGCTGCTGTGTCTCTGCAGCGCTTCCACCGCATCTCCTTTTGCGACGTGGCCAACCCCTCCGCTGCATACATCTGCCATATGGTTGACGGGTGCGTTGTGTCATCACCTCGGCGATGACACTGACATTGTTGATCCGATCCAATTATACGCAGAAGCGGACACCACTGCTGGGTTCTTGCGGTTTTGAAAGAAGTGAATGCATGCAATTTGTGGATTCTTCCATTAAATGGCCTTTTATGTCGTACTTTAAGGCGCATTCATTCCGGTAACAATAACAGGTGTTGAACCTGCTGCTTGTGTGAAACAGGATGACATTTCCCTTTAAAACAGCAGTCAATGAAAAAGAATTAAGACATTTAAGAAGGGAATAAAAGCTCTGACGCTCATATTGAGGGAGAAATAGTAGCGCAACAGCTAACAACTGATGAAAAATGTCAATTTAGACCACTGTGAAGTGAAAGCTCAGTTGTAACCTTGAGAGATCAATTGAGGCTGGCTGTCATTCTTAGTGAGAGGTCAGACTGGCTGCCCATGTGTTTGCGTAGGATGGCACATAGTACGTCTTTTCTGCAAATGGCCTTGCACGGCCCTTTGGCGGTTTTGTGACTCATTCAGAGTCGGGACGAGCCGACGGCTCGAGTGCGTGCGCGTTAACTTGTTTGGTGTCATTTGTTATCGCCGCCATCATCTTCCAGAAGCTTGTTATTCACTTGTATGTCACGCCATCAGCGAGGAACATTTGGAAGCAGCGGTTGTAATGATAATGAGCTGGGAGCGATGCTCTTTCAGGATCCATTTGGAAAATCTTTGAGCTCTGCCGTGCCCCTGTGTTATTTACCCATTTGCATTTTAACCAGCCTTACGACTCTATATTCCAAATGATTTTTCTGAATCCTCTCCCGAAACATTCCGTTTAATACACGCTGTCCTGCTCACTAACTCTTAAAATGTAAATTTGCTGACACGTGCCTTGGGGGTTTGCTCACCATTGCTGGCCCCAACAGTGCTTTTAGCCTAGTTACCTCGGCTAAACTTCCCATCACCACCCATGGGCTCCGTATCCTCGTGAAGGGGGCCCGCGGCTCAGCTCCAGATGGCCGTCTGGATAGACAAAGCCGTTTTACTGCCTCGTCCCCTGCTACATTACTCAAACGTTATCACCCCTGCCTACAAAAATCCATCTGTGCTCACACGCTAACTTGAAGATCCATCATCTTGACACTTGTATTGAAACAATGACAATAATGACAGCGCGAGATGGATCTCGGGACAACGCGGTGCACGTTCAAACCGGCGACGTTTGTCCTGAGATCAATTTTTTGGAAATGAAGTTGTCAGCAGAAATCGTATTTTCTTTTTTTCTTTTTTTTTTGTTGTTTGTCGTCAAGGAGGAGAGTTTAAGTTGTGCTCTCTACATATTTATACAAAGAAGCCGGGCGTCTGGCCTCCGTTGTTTTGCAAGCTTGACGGTTTTAATGAGGCCACAGAAGAGTTTCTCCTACTTAACTTTCCGTTGCGGTAGAGTTTCACTGAGAATCAATGAAAGATTTCGAATAGGTTTAGGTTCCTCCCTCACTCTGTCTCTCCCTTGCTCACTCTGACATACAAGGATTCGCACACACACACACACACACACACACACACACACACACACACACACACACACACACTTGCCTCAGCTCTTGCTGACTAATTGGGCACAGATGCTGAGTAGTGTGATCTTGCAGCGTGTGCTTCAGCATGTGTTTCTATGTGTGCATGCGCTTTGTTTTTATGTACATTCAAGCTTATCTTTAGGTAATCAATCATTCAACTCCACTGATCTATACTTCCTGCATAAACTGGGTGTCCATGGTTGTCTGAAATGCTGCAGCCTCCTGCGTCTGAGCCCAACTGTACATTAGCACACACACACACACACGGTTTCTAAGCATTGGAGTCGTCCTCCTGCGTTTTACAAATGGCTTTGTCCGACCGAATCACCATCTGAAGTCATCTTTGTAGCGCGACTCCTGTATTATTTTCCTATTATCTAGTTTCTTTCCTCAGTTTTTCCCCGATTGTCTCACATAAACCATTTTTCTTTTGCGTTCCCTCGCTGTCTCCCTCTTCCATAATTTTAGGTCATATATATTTCATGTCTTGTAGGTCAAAGAATGCTTTGGCGAGGAGTTTGATTTATTTGTGCATTTATATGTGCTGAGCGCCTGAGAAGGCACTCGCTCTTGCATGGTTTGCCCTGTGGTGTGTGTGCGAGACGAGGCCAGTGACCAATGATTCTCTGACAAACGAGGTGTGTATGTGCCTCCAACAAAGCCATACATTACTGTCTGACTGATCTCACCAACCAGACACCAGCTCACTGGGGGGAATTTAAAGAGCAGCTCTGATTGTTTTATGTCATTCACACCATAAATAGTTTTGATATTTGCAGTTATTTGTCCTGCATAGTTCACTTTCACTCTCACAGAGAAGCTGCACACAACTGCTGTTGCACACACACACTCCCATCTGAGAGTCGTGCTGATGGCACCAAGCAGCTCCACTGCAGCTCTTATGCTCTTTTACATTCACAAAGGTTCTCTAAGACACCTTGAGAGTCATTCAGACATTCCCAAAATGAGTTCCCACGGCACAGCTAACCCTTCCAGTCGCTGCTGGGCCCAGCGATGCAAGGTGACTGTGTTTGCTGGTCACAGGCCTGTGTCTCATTGCTCCGGTGGTAGCATTAGCCCCTTCCGCTCACAGGTGGCTTTATGACGTTGGTGTGTTCCTGCTGTTCTAAGTGTTTGTTTTTCCCTGTCTTTTCAGGTTCATCCACGAGATAGAGATGAACATGGGGCCAGGTCAGGCCAAGCAGTGCCAGCTCCGAGCCTTCCTCACATACTACATAAATGACCTCTTCCTCAACCAGGTTGGTGAAATGACAAATTGATGTCTTGTTTACTGTCTGACAGAGTGGCACATTAGCACCCAAAGACATGCTTTAGTTGAGCATTGGAGCGTTCCCAGAAAATACATGTTTTTCATCATAGAAATCTTGGCTACGAAGTACTGGTAACACTTTATAACAGACTGGTACTTACTGTATGTTAAAAATATTCTGTTATTGAACAGTCTGTTCTTGTTACTCATTAGCTGGAACCTTTCATACTGTACTAGATCTCATATTAGTTCTGCTGACACAACTGTGGGGGCCCTTGAAAGTCAATGGGCCTAAATTTTGTACTGTTCTCCATCAGGACTTCTCGAAATCAATAGAACTAGATCATAATGGCATAGTGCTCCATTGTACTACTTAATCCGCTCAATATTACCTCAATAGAATACCTGTTTTTACTCAACTACACTCTAACATCCAGGCTGATGATACTCCATTGTAACCTTCCTATATAGCCAGATTGCTTGTGCGTGGTGTGTGTGTGTGCTTGTGTGTGAGATTTCTACGTATTATTTAACACCTCTGTGTTTTGTCATGTGGTGTTTGTTTGGTTTTTAAAGCTGTTCTAGTCAAATGAATGTAAACTTCTGCTTTAACCCGAGGATTTGACCCCTATGGCTTTATCAAGAAATTTCAACTTTTAAGTGGCTTTAAACAGAGAGGTTTTTTTTCCCCCCAGCTGGCTATCTGGAGCTGAGCAGTGTTTTACATGAAATGTTAGAAACTGCTATTAATTACAGGGACTTTTGTTTACACTGATGTGAAGACCATCTTCACCCTCTGGAAATTCAAATTGTACACTTAGAAAAATAACAAGATACAAGCAGAACTCAACACAAAAGTCGAGTTATTCTAGCTTCATGCCATTTCTCATTACCCACACAATGTAAACCTTTATCACTGAACCATTAGGTGCGAACGGAGATCAACAAGGAAATTGAGTCCGTGAGCAAGGCAGCTGACCCCTTGAAGATCCTTGCCAGCGCTGATACCATGAAGGTTCTGGGCGTCCAGAGACCCCTGCTGCAGGTGAGGAACATCTATCCTATACATACTAATATCCCCAAAAAATACGTATCATGTACTGTTCAATATAACACCTCAAATCTTCTGAGAGACTACTCAATAAAAAGTGGACACCACAAGCTTCACGTATTTCTTTTGGATTGGACATTGATCGCATGGATGTAGTTCAAGCTGTAAACAGCCCTCTGCTTTTGATGACACACATTCACACACTTTCACACAGAGGCAAAAAAAACAACAACACTGGCTGTTTGTCTGGCACCATTTCCCCTTTGTACCCCTGTTCAATGGAGGAGGGCTCTCTTGGGTATGCTCACCTTGCGGTCGTCTGTGATCTCAACTGGTTCAGGGGCAGACACACACACACACACACACACATGCACACACCCCCATTACACACATAGGCACAACCACTTGTATCCACCAGTCTCTGTTTCTGTGTCTACAGAGAGCAAATACGTGATTACAACAGCTGACCTCCGCAGAGAAGTAGTTTTCGGCTCAAATTCACACGTGACACGAGCCATGACTGTCGTTGCACACAGCAGACAAGGAATATAGCTTTTAGAGAGATGCCTTTCTATACAATCCAAGCTGTGTATGCGTCTAAGTGAGATACATTTTTCACAAAGCCCCTCTTCTTCTGGTATTTCACAGATGTTTTCAGATTTCCACCTTTGCAAACTGCTGTCACCTCAATATAATAGAAGTGAATGGAATATCAATTGTTTCAGAAAAGTTGTCCAAATTCCAAACAGTCCGAATAAAACAATTGAACTTAGCTACATACATTATACATACACACGTTCACATTGATCAAAACATGAACTCACATTGTCTGCCTCACTGACTGCACCACATTTAACCACAGACTCGTCCTGCTTATTTTGGCAGCCTTTCTTATTCAACACAAGCTTGTGGCAGGTTGAAGATTACAGCAGCGCCAAAGTCAAGATTCAGACAGTTGGCGTGATTTTCTATGTCACAGTTGTCAAATATTCATCATTTTTGCTCGAGTGAGGCACTCTTTGTCTACAATATTGTAAAAATGCATGGATCTCTTGCACATATATGTGTGTGATGTGTATGTGTGCGTCTTTGTCCATGCAGTTGTCAAGGAAGACAGTATCCCAGAGCGGTGGTTTGTCTGTGCTGTGGGTGTTTGCGTAGCAGACCTTGGATATGTGTGTGTGTGTGTGTTTGTTTCTGTCTGTCAGAGCCTTCCTGTCTGTGTGCCTGGTTCTCTCACAGGGAGGGAACAGCGGTGGCAGATCATTACAGAGAGAGAGACCGTGGGCGTTTGGAGTTCAGCAGGGTTTGTTTACGGCTCGGGCCCCTCCTTAACGAGCAGTGCAGCATCTTGCTAATTATGCTGCTGTGGCTAATGAGCCTTTCTGCTGATAGTGGGGAGTGCAATAAAACACTCCTTTTGTTTGGGCTTTTTGCCTTTTTTAATTGGGCTAAATAAAAGAGCTTTGCGCTCTTCTTCTCCTGCCATTCACATTCTAGGGTCAGGATGGCATTTGTGTGTCTGTGTGTGTGTGTGTGCCTGATTTCGGTACTTTTTGATGTGCGTATCTGTGAGTCTGTTTCGCTACCTGTGTGCGTTTGCGTTCTGGGTCTCCAATTTGAGAGCCTGCCCACTGTTTGATGGCCTTCATCCACAGTGTCACTGTTACGACAGACGGCCTTCTACCTCAGTGCGTCGTTTTTATTCATTTAGCTGTCAGAGAGAGCTTTTGATAAAGGGGTCCACCTTTTTTCTTTTTATCCTGAGAGTATACACTAAAGTAGGTGTTTGAACTGGAAGTACTTTCTGTCAGGAGCTTCTCACTGGCCAGGTGGTGAATCTACCTGCTCTGTGACTGCAATGGGTAATTAAAGATTATAGTGACGGTACGATATAACGGTTGCTAGAGTTTCCAATAATGGAGCAAATGCAGTTGTGTGTATGTCAGTGCAAGAGAATGTGAGCGCACGTTTATTATATGTGCTCCCTTTAAGTGCCATGATGCTTCCTGTGCCAGGTGTTATCAGAGGGAGACACACTTGTCTGGCATCAGAGCCGGTGTGGTTGGCGAGAGGGAGAGAGAGAGAGAGCTCAATATTGCTACACCACATTAAACACAGTCTCTCGTACACCTTGGCTGGAGCCGCATGCGGAAAACCACAGGGGGCCACATTTCCGAGACGCATCTGCTCCCTGCGAGCATCGAAGCACGCGTTGATGATGTGTGCAGTAGTTTGAGTTGGAGGAAGACATTAGCGTTAAGCATGTGTGATATTTTTTATGTTCTGGAATAGAGCTGAGAAGTTTAGAGCCAAACAGAAATGTAATGGCTCACATGCCAGTGCACATAGATGGGGTTTTTTTGTTACACAAATGGATACGCAGTCACATCACTCTATCACTGCTTTCACATGTATCGCATCTGCATGGAATTTCGATTATTTTCTGACCCTCTGCGGGTTTACCTCTGCTCTGTTTTTTGCTATCCCCCGCAGCACGACAGGAATATTTATACATGCATTTCCATAGCATTGACTTTTAGCGTCGACCCATATTATTAAATACATTTATGTCATGTGAATTCTCTGACCTTTTGTCAGTGATAGCTTACCAGTAGGAATGGACAAAGTGACTTTGTGGAAACACTGCACAGGAGTCAAGGTGAATATCACGCCTTAGGTTTGCTTAAACAGCCCATAATAAGCAATACACATGCAGTCGGGGGGCATAGGTTAATAAATAATATCGATATGGGCAATGATTTGCCTATCACTCGGCACCAGCGGCGTCAAATACTGCATTTATGTATCATGTACATATTTTACATCATAATCATATGATGATGAGCCTGACACCGGCTATATATATTATCCACTTGGAGCATGAGATAAGAGCCTGGACCGGGACAGTATATAGTTCAGTGGTAAAGGTTAACGTCCATTCATGTGTCTGTCTGTGTGATAGCATAGCTTGGGCTGATAAGTCGCTCGAGGAGCAGCCGCGTTAAAGAAAGCGGAGAGGCAACCAAGCCACGAATCAAAGTCGCCTTTATCTCTCTTTCTGTTTTTTTTTTATGCTTATATGATATCTGGCTTTCTCTCTCAGTTGCTCGATGTCTTCGTTGCTGTCTAGCTTTCATCTCTTGTGACCATAGATATTCCCATTGTACTTGTTTTCTGTTTCCCTTTTGCTCATGGGCTGGACTCCCAACAGTATAGTAATGAATACGCTGGTAGCCCTAGCCGCGCGATGCTATCTGTCCAGGTTTGGCGTTGCCACTGATTGATTCATTTAATTAGAGTTAGATCGAGGGAAAACAGGGGGGGGGGAGAGAGAGATGGGGAATGGAATGGAAGAAGAAAGCAGGATATGGAGGGTATGGTCACTCTGCTGGATAGCTCTGGAGATTGGCTCCATTAATCTTGGTAGAACCCCCCCCCCCACCCCCGTGTCCCCTTTACACGCTCACTTTGTGACACACTAACATACAAGCATATGTGCACATGCAGCTTCACACAAGCGCAATGAGACCCAGCCCAACGAAAAACGGCCTCCTTCCTTTGTCCAAGAGACAGTGGTGTCGAGCCACCTGCGTGCACACTCGTACGGCCCGCTCGTGTTTGGGAAGGAGCGCATGAGTGCGGATTAATTGTTTGTGTTCTGCTTGTTCACTTCATCAGCGGAGACCCGGGCCAGCGGCGTAATTGCATTGCACATTGGTCCTCTCTTTCCAGCTAAGTATCATTCAGCTTTGTCCCCAGTGTTTTCCAAACAATAAGCGTTAACTAGTCCTTTTGTGTGTACGCGTGTGTGGCAAGTGCATTTACATGCATGTATTTGCCTGCTCCGGGGTGTTTGTATGCACAGGAAACTTGTGCTGGAGCCATATAAGGACTGACTCTCTGTCAGCTGCCGCTCACTGCATTGCAGATGCGTTTCTGCTGCCAATAGCCTGCTAATGATGTTGACCTTTTTGCAATTTCATATTAGCTTTGTGAGGCAGGAGGGTTGAAACACGCATACTCACATATACATGTGTTGCACACACACACACACACACACACACACACACACACCACCACCAGAAACTGTAATGACACTGACCTTTTTATTTGTGATGATGTTTGTAGGCAATGTTTATTTGCAGGGGGCTGATCGCTTCCTGTTGATTGGCTCCCTGCTGCCCCCCCACCCCCCCACTAACACCCCACCATCACACATACACAGTGCAGATTGGAGCATTGATGGGGGGGAGGTTTCTCTTTATTGAGGACACTCGGCACCCTGCTCCCATCAACAGACATGACAATCACAGCACAATACACCTGTTAGCTGCCTCAGCCTTGCCCTGATTGGGACACAAGTAGGAGGAAGAAGGAGGAGGAAAAGGAGGGTATTACGGGGATTTGTAAACACGTGCACACCCACATGCCATTACCAGAAACACAACCAAAGCCATCCCCATGTTTATGAGCGGACAGAATCTCAGCGAAACTGCAATACACCCATTTTAATTCTGCTAAAAGAGGCCTGTTCACCATAAAATAAGTAATCTCAATGCATTCTCATTTAATCCAAATGTGTTCTGGAGCCCCCTACGATATTATCTGCCATGAAATGGAAGGTGCCTAAGCATCGAGCTGACAATTGTATGGCTGTTAAGAATTATCAAGGAATGGGGCACCTCAGTAAAAGAAAAAAATACCACTCTTACTTGCAGCAATTTCTGCTCCACTTGAAATGAGCCCCTCCAACCTCTTTTTTCCTGCCGAGGAGTGACAAAGTTGTAATCACTAAGGCAATGTGGTGGTTCCTGGAGAAATTCTGATCCTATGTTCACATCTTGGCCTTTCTTGAACTGCCGTGATGTGCAGTATCTCAAACTGGTCAGATCCACTCTCATGTTCTTAAAAGGTCAGAGAGAGGTTGTTGGATGAAAGGATTTCTTCACATTTCATTGCTTGCTCTTTTTGGTGCTTCTGTCCTCAAAACACTTCTCTCAAATACACAGCCACAAGCCCTGCAGCTCTCTAGATATATCTTTTTTTCACGATTAATTGATTGATTGTTGTTATTGTTATGAGTTTAATCTATACATCTTTGAAGTTTAACCTTTTGCACATGGGTTACTTTTCATTTTATTCAGTTTTTATTATTAAAGGTACTAAAATTCAACAAATTGGCTTCACGTTAGGTATAAATGTTGTTGATTAATGAGATATTCATGTACAGTTTCAAATATTTTTTAATATAAAGATTTATATTGACATCTGTACAAGTTTTCCAAGATCAAATCTAACATTGGAATAATGTACTAGCTACACCGAATGTCACACACTACAATATGTAAAGTATTTTCTCTGACACTATGTTATAGAAGAAGTCACTTTTTATTCAACTGAATGGACTGAAATTCTGATAAATTCGGAGACTGTTTTTCTTCTTATTCTTCTTCTTCTTTAGCCTAACTCTCCTCAAAGCCTTTTTTCTCTCCTGCCTCCTTTCTCACTGCTCAAGGTGTAACAGTCCCCACCACCCACCTTTGCCTGGTTATCTCACACCAAACACATACACTCGAGGCTTGCATCCGGCTGCCCTAGGCCTCCAACCTGCCTCCCCCATGGAAATGTTCCTCTCTTACAAATGTGACACTGCTGTGCTTTGTTCGGGCTGTTTATATATTTATGTCAGCATGCTAGATGTATATTATATATGTGTATGTATGTGTGTGTTTGTGTGTAGTGAAGGCATTTAAACAAGTGAAGAAAACAGCCTCACAAACAGCAGCCTTAGGTAGTACAGGTTCACACCATGCAGTCCTACCACTGACAGATTCTCTGTGTGTAACAAGACATAATCTTTGCCTTTGGAGTGAGTGAGTTAGACAGAGAGACAGAGAGGGAGAGAGAGAGAGTTGAAAATGTCAGCTCTACCACAAACATGCCCTTTGGTTTGAAAGAAGGTTTTGGCTGCGGGCGTCTGATAAAAGTTACAGCTTGAATTTTCAGAAGCAAGTTAACGTTCTGAATTTGCAAATAACTAATCTTTGTGTTGCTGTGAGCACACACATTGTTGTGTGTGTGTGTGTGTGTGTGTGTGTCTGCGAACATGAGTCCATGTGTGTGCATGTGAACCAATACAATGGCTCCATATGGGCCTAATGAGGCACAGAGAGGAACATACCCCCTCACAGAATGCATTAAACTGTTTTATAATGTATATTTCACTTTCTTATATAGAATTTTCTTCACTCACACATAGTGATGGCCCAACTCAGTTCTTCTGATTCATATTTAATATGAATAATTCATTATAATAAGATAATGTATGTTTGGAGCAAATAAATAAATATATAAAATGGCAAGGACATCTCTGACACCCACTTGATTGAAATGATAATTACAATACTTGTTATGAAAACACCAAAAGGATCATAGAGTGACTAATAACAACAGCCTTTGGTTACTATGTGGCATCATATCTGAATTGTTGGGTGATTCCTAAGATGAGCATGTGCAGAATTACCATTGTTTTTTTTTGTTTTTTTGTGTGGGCTTGAATAGGGTGAGTGTAATATAGAAGCCCATCTGTAATCAGCCAAGTGTGATATTGCTCCTCATCTCTCAATTAGAACACTTAAAAACACTGCGTCCCGCTTTGCATTAGAAGCGATCGTGGCGGAATTGAATGTCCACCCAGAATGTCTCTTTACTCCACCGTAATGTGTTTTAAGGCCATAGTGGAAACATTGCCGTTAAATCAAGTTGAACATCATTATTGTCGCAAGTGGTTCATTTAATAGCCAGCCAAATTACATCATGGATTCCCTTTTAAAACCTTTAATGTTCCCCAAAACTTAGGGTCGTATACCAGGTTGTATACTGTGGGAATTACTGAAGTGTGTGTGTGTGTGTGTGTGTGTGTGTGTGTGTGTGTGTGTGTGTGTGTGTGTGTGTGTGTGTGTGTGTGTGTGTGTGTGTGTGTGTGTGTGTGTGTTGAAGTCATACAAGCATCCATTTAAATTTCTGAAGGGTCGCAGTCCAAATCTTGAAATCTGTAATCAGTAAATTTAAAAGACAAATGAGAAAGCGGAGTTTTGCAGATTAATTTAGATTTTAGATAACAGTCCTAAGGGAAATCCCACAAGGGTTCAGTGTCATGTTTTGTCTTTTTTGTCACATTATACAAACTCCAGTAGGAAAAAAAGCACAATGCCTAGTTGTCAGAGTTTAAACAAACTTGAATAGGAGCCCACGCCTCTGCACACACATACAAAGAAGCATGTGTCGTGGTTGAGCGGGCATAAGCGTGAGGGCCATCCGGCGTGCGTCGGGGGAGTCCTCGGGAGTGTTTCCCGTCTGTGACGTTGATGAATGATCTGTCAAGACGACGTCCCACTCATGCCCAGCGTTCCCCTTTTACCCAGGAGGGGGACCGGCCTCCCTGGGAGAAAAGGGGAGACGGAGGTTATCATTGCATGTGTTCTTGTTTGTGTGGGCGAGCGCAGTTGCGTGTGCACGCACTGCTGAGTATGTGTAATTTTGGCAACCCCTCGGTCAAACACGTGACTGGCGTGGGCTCGGCGTTACACGAGTCAGTGGTTCGGGGTCAGGGTGGGAGCGAAACGGCAAAGAGCACGGGGTTAAACACTTTGAACCCGGCACAACCTTGAGGGGCGCCCCACTATTTTAATAGGGAAAATCCATGATCCGTTTCTGATTGAAACCTGAGGCCCTTAGGTCCCCTGCTCCACGACAATCACAGAAACCTTATAAAAATAAATAAAAAATGCCATTCACTCACGCCATGCAGTTAGATAGTAATATTTGAGTAAATAAAATGCATTTCCTCTTCCTACTTTCCTGTATACCTCAGGATGACACTTAGCATGTTGGGCAACAGTAAAGAGTTTGGCAATGACACACTCCAACTTTATTAATGTAATTCCCCACATTTTGCTTTTCACTCACTCCCTCACAGGACATAACTACTTTAGGAACTGGCTCAGTGTGGTTTCTGGAGTGATGGCCGTGCATTAACAGCTTTTTTCCCGCCGAGGCGCCACTCTGAGTGCAAGGCCTGTCTTGTTGCCGTCATTAAACCACTGCCGCCATGGCCTTCGTTTCACTCGGCAGCTTTTACCCCAGCGAATGTTTGCATTCCATTTGCGAGATGCGAGTCTAATTTTCCTTGATGAGCACGCTTTAACGTAGTAATGATGTAAAAAGAGTGGAGGCAAAGTGCAAACTAGCTCAGCGTCAGGGGGTAATGCAATACTGTGAGGTGGAATCGCAAGAGAAATATGGGTGTTTTTCACACGATGACAGAACGTTGACCTTTGAGCTTGAAACACGCGGGAGAGAGTAAGATAGACATAGACTGAGAAGCCTCCACAGTGGCTGTCGTCTCCTCTGTAACGGTCAAGTAAGATAGAGGAGTCGTAGCAGGAGACGCTACCCTACCACTCTCACTCACTCTCTGGCTCGGCCCTCCCTTTCTCAATCTGTCCCTTGATTACTTTTTAATGATTTCTGCTGCCTAAGACAAATGGCTGTGTTAAATGAGCAGAATTAGACAAGGGAGCCGGGCACAAGAGCATTTGTTAGAGTAGGAGTAATGGATCGGGCGTCCATTGTTTACTCTTCTCCATTCTCCGGCTCGGCCTGCTATCGAGTTCGAGGTCCTCAAAGTCGAGACGGCAACGAGTGGAGGGCCACTGTTATAATTGGGATAACGTTTTTGACAATAGCATTCGTTCTACTATAATTTTGAATTTCTCCTATTTTCCCCACATGTTTTATAATGAACATTATATAATCTAATGTGTAAAATCCAGCTGTGACAGCCTGATTAAGGCTTTAATAATAAGCACACCCTGGCATGGACTTTATAATATATAATTGTATTATCTGATATAACATAATTTAAATGATGAGCTGTTGGTATACACCCCATTTGCCTTATGCTTAAATATGCCATTTACTTTGTAAAGTCAGTACTTGATGGTTTCCCTTAATGTGTCCTAATAACTTTACTGTATATACAAACCAATTCCAGTTTGATTTATCTAAATAATCTAATTCTTGCAAAGTCAATTGATTCATAAAAACTGCAGCACTATAATGGGCTCCACTTCTACTGACTGAATAAATCTGTCATGCTGAATTCTCCCTGAGCCACCCACTGAATCCTTTCAGCCTCGGCGGTGCTGACCCTTTAATCTGACCTCCTGGGAGTAGACGAGTAAAAAAAACCAAAAAAAAAAACCCTGCAGCGATCAAAAAAGTAGATTATTATCTCTGTATTATGTCACAGTAACAGGCATGGGTATTGTGTTCCCCTTTACGGTGCCATTTAAGTGGTTTACAGCACTAGAGGCTCAACGTCTGATTGTTAGGACAAATTCAAGGACCACCTTCCCAAATTCACGAAAAAAAGAGAAAACTAAACTGGGCTGAAAATATGTATGCAGCCGTCAGATGAAATGACCAAAACAAATGCAATGCTTACCCTCGCCCACTAGTTGAGAATAGCTGGTTAATGGTGTACCGCGGGTCTGCTGCCAGAGCTCTACTAACAGCCAGCCCTCCTGCAGGGTCTATGTATTTCTTCCTACCCTGGCAGGCTGACAGGGAGTCAGGCATGGACAGCAAAGGGTGCTCCCTTGGCAGAGAGAAGGCCTTGGTTAGCACTCCATGGGCATGGGCACCGCTACGGATCATTACTCCCCTCAGTGGAGTGGTTTGTGTGTGCGCGTGTGCATGCTTGTCTGCTCGTGGCAGAATGAGCGAGGGGGAAACTGAAACACAGTTAGAGCTATTAATATTAATATCATTCTATCACATCAGGGGTCCTTCCATATTGTGGTGATCAATTACAGTCACAACTGCCCCCTACAGTCTTTTCAACCACTAGCTACTGGCCTTGACTATTACTGAAGTTGATAAAGAAAAACCCCACTAAAATAACTGAGATAACAATAACTGTTATATCATGCAGACTCCGGGGTTTGTACATGTACATTTTACCTTTCAAAGATTCAGCCATATTATTGATATCATACTGAGATCATGTTATTTAGTAATCGAGATGTTGACTCTGGACTAGACTATCTAGTTTTCCTGCTTGGTTCTTGCAGGCAGCGCCAGAAAAGCAAGCACTTCCTTCCAGTTGCCAAAAGCTTCTGCTCCAGCAGTTGTTTGCACCCGCCCGCAGGTCATTTCCATTTTTACTCATCTTTGACCGAGCCGCTAACATTCCCATTTCATACCTAAACAATGGAACTCCAATATTAATTTTGCATAGGAAGAATATTGAGATGGATATTAACAATATGAATGATGAATAGAAATTGCATGTTTAACTCAAGATCCCCCTCTCTGTTTATCTTTGTGTGGGTTTTTTTTTTTTTTTGCTCCGCTTCACAGGCGGCTCCGCTTCCGCAGTCGTGGCGAATTTCCGAGTGAGCGCAGCAAGGCTATCACCCGACTAATAGCGAGTTATCACTGTTATTGGAGATGTAGGATAGATTAGGTAAGTGCTAGGAGCAGGCAAACTGGAACCTACTGAGTTGTAATCTCATTTAACAGCTCTTGAATTGCTCAAAGGTGTGTGTTTTTGGAAAAAAAAAGTTTGCTCTCCGTGTGTATGTTTGAGTGCGTCTGGGGATATGAAGCCGCTCTGCTGTTCCCGGGCCAGCTATTAGTCACGCAGGAGTGGCTAATCTGTAATGGCTGCTGTCACAGCCCCTGCCGTGGCTCCTGGTGATGGGTGCACTGTGACAAATGCACACACACACATACACACATTCAACCTGAGAACACACATAACACACAAAGTTTAAAACACACACAAAAAAAAAAAAAAAAATCTGCACTCACACTGATTCACTTACACGCAAGGAATCATCCATTCTAGCAATACAGTGTTACAACTCCTGACAAGCTCTCCAGCACCAGTCATCAGTCCAGCCACAGGTGACAGATAGACAAGCCAAGCCGGAGTCATCCTGCTATATTGGCACTGCGGCAGACTGGATCTGACTGAGCACTTGCATACAGTCCTCCTTCATTTTCGTGTCGGTTACTTTTTCTCGTCTTCAAGTTCAAAACTCTACACTTTCATGTCTAAATGAAACCAAGCAAGCACTCATTTCTCTCCTCCTGTTTCTGCCCCCCCTCAGAGCACGGTGGTAGTGGAGAAGTCCATCCAGGATCTAATGAGCCTGATGCAAGACCTGAGTGCCTACTCCAACCAGTTCCTAGAGATGGTCTGCGACAAACTCAAAGAGTACAAGGAAATCTGCAACACAGCCTACAGGTATTACATTACATTTAGCTGACGCTTTTATCCAAAGTGACTTCCAATAAGTGCATTCAACCGTGGGGGGTACAAACCCAGAACAGCAAGAATCATGTAAGTGCATTAGCTTCGAATAAGCCAAACTACAGAGTACAGCTAGAAGAAGAAGGAGGCTTGCTCACTTGTGATAGGAGCTGAATCCGTTTTATGTCGTGGCCAGAGAAATTGGCACAATGTCCGCTTTGTCTCAAGGACGCGCTGATCACTGTGACCTTGCAAAACACATTTGTGGCCGTGACTCAAGAATCTTCTCACACAAGTGTGTTAATGGGATGAAGTGGAGACATTTTGGACAGCATTCTATTGATTACATTTAAAAATAATGGGGAGATATCAGTGTAGATATTTAATGAAGGGTTTTACACACTGTCAATGGCACACACTTTGGTGCTGCCAAAGGCCATACATCCATGCTCCCCTGGGGACTATGGAACACCTGGCCAGGTGAAGAGGGTGGTGGGAGCTAGGGAACATGGAGGGGTGAGAGAGGGAGGGATAAACGGGCCGGGTGAAGCAGGAAGAGGACTGGAAGACTGCTGGGAGTCCATCTGTACTCTGTCACAGGTCAGCCTCAGTCTCACCGGGAGTGATAAAGACGAGCCTAACAGAGGCTGCCAAAGTGTACGTGTGTGTGTGTGTGTGTGTGTGTGTGTGTGTGTGTGTGTGATGTATATGTGAAACCCTGGAGTGCTTGTGTGTCTCTACTTGTTAGTATTATATTAATTGCATAACCAAGCAGTTTCTCCAACCCGGATATATGCACACAAAGCAAATATAGGTTGGCAGGCTTCCCCATGCTGCTATAATACCACTTTACATGTCAGTATAGATGCTCCACCACCTGAATATTGATTGTCTGAGTGTTCTGAAACAAACGACATGTCTTTGATTGATTTGGGCAGCTGAATCTCTCTTCTTAATGTCATTATTGTCTTCTGTTACGAGCAACGATAGCAACAACATGTGTTATGTATTCTAACTTGCCTGTCGTCTTACGTCTTTGTGCTATCAGGGGTGTGGTCCAGTGTGAGGAGAAGCTTACCATCAGTGCCTCCTGGTCTAAAGACGAGGACATCAGTCGTCTGCTCCAGTCGCTCCCCAACTGGGCAAATATGGCTCAGCCCAGGCAGACGCGACAGAAGAGAGAGGATGAGGAGGACTTTACTCGGTACACACAGAGAACATATGTACCAGTTCATCTAAATGTGCAGCTGCCGTGTGTCATAAACAAACAAACAAAAACCCTACACTCTAACAAGTAGGGTAACTAACTGTACCCACACACACACACACACGGAGAAGGAGACGTACACCACCACAGTTGAGCAATCACGTAGATAATCCCTCCCTCCCGTCTTTGCTCCTTTATTCACATCCTCCGTCGTTGACTGAGAAGCACCCGTAAAATAAATCATGATTGCTCTTCTAAACACCCACTTTCAGGAGGAAGTAAAGAAACGAGGGAAGAACAAAATAGGAAAATATAAGGAGAGCAGACGGAGGCAGGGGTGGGTGGTGTGGTGGGGTTGGGAGGGGGGTGGGGGGGCAGTCTTATCGAAATTGCCTTTGAAAGTGCGCACTCTTCAGGGAACACTGGAGCTCATCGAAGCGGAATAGTAAAGTAAATAAATAAATTGGTTATGTGGCCTAAGAAAGTCAATCTGTTGTGTGTACGCTCCCTCCCTCCCTCTCACCCCCTATTCTAACACACACACACACACACACACACACACACACACACACACACACTCACACTGTAAAAGCTCAGAGATAGCAAGGGGGAGACAATAACATTGTTTGATTTGAGAGCCATAGATGTTTTTATCACTGCGAAAGGGGGATTAGCTTCTGCACGACTGGCAACCCAGGGTGTTAATAAAGCCTCATTAATAAACTACACATGCCTGTGTGTGTGAGTGAGACATTATGTGTTTGCGGTTGTTGTTCAAAAGGATCTTGATCTTGTGGGCATCCTGGTCCGGAGGCCGGTCCCCGGGCCAAGAGTCTGCAGCACCGCGGTGCTGATATTTAGTTATCCAGCCTCCCCGCTCACTTCCCATCTTTCATGCCAGTCACTAACGCTGCCCATCCAGAACCACAAGTGCTCGTACATACAGTGAAGAGGGGGGGTTTTGATCTTCTTTTTTTTTCTCCACCCTGTAAATCTCTGCCGTCTGTTCGTCTTCTACTTCTAAATGTTCTCCATCACCTGTTGTTTTTCTCCCCCACCGACTGTTTAAAGTAACTCTGTCAAAAGGATTGTCTTAACACCGTGTCCAACATTCATGTGTCCCTATCTTCCAGACATCTCTCTCTTTATCCGTCTTGTTTCTATTTACCTAGCTTGGACAATTGTCCATCGCTGCCCAATACACGGCTCCTATTCAGCCTCACATCATTGCACATAAAAGCATGGGATTATTATCATACTTTAACCCTCGTAATATAAACACCCACAGTATGAGCACACTTTAGAAATAGATGAACACATACATTTGCACACCCATTCCATTCAACAACCCATTATGTTTTATTTTTCTGAAAAGTGGCTTCTAATATAGCGTTTATGTAAGCCGCTCACTGCCTCCGCGGAGCCAAACCGAATTACCAAACTGGTAATTTTATGAAAACTTAACTTAATGCCGTAGAGTGATTATAGGGTTTTTCATAGTCATGCCTCTTATTCTTCAAACATAAATTTGTTCTACCCTTTTTTATTAGCAGTCCTTTTTGATAAGGGCTATGGTAAAATCATGTTTTTCTTTGCCAACAATATCTTGTGTGAATCCTCTAACAGTCCACACTCTCTGCATCATTTAGGGCGGCTTTTGCCAAGGAGTCCGAGGTGCTTACCGGGAACCTAGGAGACAAGTTAATCCCCCAGAATGAGATCCTGCGGGACGTCAGTGACCTGAAGGCTTTGGCCAACCTACATGAGAGCATGGAGTGGCTCGCCGGGCGCCTTAAGACGTTCTTCACCAACCTGCCTCATGCCTCCAGTAAGTAAAGGATATGGAAGTAGTTCATACATATTGACCAATGAATGCCACTGCATCTTTTCCTCATTATGATTGATATTTAAAAAAAAACGAAAGACCACCAGGTGTGGCTGTGGTCAGCTGATCAGGGGCAGACATTTTTGACTGCCGACGGCATGCGGCACTTTTATGTTCCATCACTATGACGATCAGCTAAGAATCCTGCCGACACTGACAGGGCACAACCTGCAGTGGAAAATGAAATCTAGAAATGAACCCGGTACCAACAGTGATTTGAGTAGAGTTGAGTCGAGCTGTATCATGCAGTGGAAATGTCACAGTGCTGTAGTAGCAAACGCTTAATTAGAATCCGCTCAACTCCTTCTCTCCTCGTTCTCTTGGCAAAAGCCGACATACTTGAGGTCTCATACTTCTATGCATAATTAAGGTGGCATATCTATGCATGTTGGCAAGAAACCGTGACATCACAAGATAGCATGTAGGAAGTGATTGACAGACTGTATGCTGATATGTATCACCTCAATAACTAGATTCTCCCCATCGTACCCAAAACCCTTTTCCTTTAACTGGATATCTTTACAGGTGTTACTCTGTTGATGAAATTAAATTAAGCATATATATATATATATATATATATATATATATATATGTCACACTGACGCCATCACAGATAACTGTTGCTGTAAAAGGAATTATTGTCTTTGATACATGAATTCTTCTTGTTGAATGGTTGAGCTGCACCAAAAATAAGATTATCCTTCCTGACTTTTTCTTTACCCAGTTTCCTATATGCCAAAAAATATTACTATTCAGGAAAATAGTGTGTACACGTTAGTGTTTTCTCATCACATCCAACAGAATTCAGGAGTATGATAGTTTAGTGAGGCTTAAAACCCGGAAGCACCTGGGAAGAAGCCTTCACGGACCGGTATATTACAGCCTTGAGCAATATTACATCATTTTCTTCCCAGGCGACATTGCTAGCAGTCTCTCAGTTCATTAAGCAGTTATTGATCAGAATACACTGCAGATAAAACACATTGTCTGGATGGTTGTCACAGTCGGGGACATATGAAGTTTCCTCATCCTTTGCTGCAGTACTTTCCTAGCAACACTTCTTACCTGTGCCTCATTAAGTTCTTGTTTGAGTGTGTTATTATCACACACTCATTACCTTCTCTACTGGAGTTGTCAAAGTGCACTTTACACACACTCATTATCGTGGCTCTACCATAATCAGGACTCATAGATAGAGTCCCTACTCACTCATCACTTTTGTATCATTAATCACTGATCAAAATGATCTGTCTACGTATCGTATGACGGTATGTGTGTGTGTTCACACTCTCGTTAATCACTAATCGTTAACTAATGTTTTTATCCTCCTCACTTTAAGAACCTGTTTAAATCTCTTGATGAAGCGTCTAGCATCTTGTAATATTCTCCATCAAGTCCACATCAGCATAATATGATAGCAATCAAGGACTTATTACTCCCATGAATGACTCAAACAAAAGTAGTTGACTATTTTTGGACTGTAACTTTTATTGGCAGACTCTTTATTTCGTTATTTCTCACATGATTTTTCCCGTAATGTTCATGTAATGTGTTGTTTATGTCATTCTAAGAAACTAATCCAATATTTAATATATTTAAAAATGCTGTCAAGTGGAATTTGTACCGTTTGTTGGGTGGTGTGTTGTCAATCTAGACATGATGATGCTCTTGAAGATTTTTTCTTTCTTCAAGAGCATTTCTTGCTGTTGTGTTTATCTTGCAGAGAGACGTCTGTGCTTAGATATTTAAAGTCCACTTTGTACTATTTGTTAGTGACATGCTTTATGCAGCACTGGATTCAGTTTCAACACATAGATGTTTGTGTCACCTGTTTATACAGCTCGTTCATTCACCTCTGTAGTTATTGTGTTTTAGTACTCTGGAAAACAAATTTCGGTCCTCTGGTAAGTTATGCACCTCTCCTAAATGGGGAGAGAGAGAGAGAGCATCAAGTCTTATCAGCGATGGCCACTCTCTCACGTCAGACCTGTGATTGCTCTGAACTCGCTATGTTGCTGTCGCGTATCGCAACTTTTCTTTCAGACATGAAATAATTAAATGAGAATTTTCAGATATTCTTATTTGGGCCTGACTTTATCACTATCTCTTTTTGAACTGTTCCCTTCCCCTCTCTCTCCGACGCCAGCTTTCTTCGTTTATTCATAGATAAGAATTCAATAAAAGTACGGAAAGGGACGTGACATAATTATCATTAATTCTGGCGGGTGGCACTAATGGGAAGGATAGGCCAGTCACTTATCATGCTAGGACAGCCTCCGTATTGTTCATTATTTAGTGTTTGCCGAGCTGATGACGGACTACGTGTGTTGGTATGGGTGTTAGCGTGTGAGCGTGCACGTGTCTGTGTCTACATAAGCATGCAATGTGTAAGATGGGACAAGGGTACGGCAGGGAAAAAGGACCCCACCTTATCTCATCCTCCAAACCCCCCTCTCCCTCCTCACGTCTATGCCTCTCCAAATTGGATTTTATATTACAGAAGCAGTCAGGTATGAACAACTCATTTTCCTTTCCCTTCTTTTTGCTTTTTCTTTCTTTCATTCCTCTTTCTGGCTGTCTTACTTCATTCTTTCTTTATATTTCTTTCTTTCCGTCTTGGTATTTCTTTCATTCTCCCTTTCTTTTTTGCCCTCCGTTCCTTCTCTCCTTCCTTCTGCCTCTTCCTCATTCTGGCACGAGTGTGAACATTGTTCTCTTCGAGTGGTCTGGTAGATTCTCTCCATGGTTGGGTAATCTCTTCAGTGATGTTTGGTTTGGTCACCTTCCTGTGTGATTGAATACTCCCAGATACGTCGTTACACACATTGTTATGCACTGAAGTATAAAAAATACATTTAAGTTTTGTGTGTGTGGATACCTGTAGGGAGAGCATGTGGGTGGTGTGTGTGTGTGTGTGTGTGTGTGTGTGTGAATAAATATTGTCAGAGTGGATTAGAAGTCCAGTGCTGCGACCAGATGGGTGATAAGACCCTTTCTGCAGCCACCTTCACGGCAAATCAACATCAGTGGTCTGTCTATATACACACATTCCTCCACACACCCACAATCTATTTTTGGTTGGAAAATGGGTGCTCATGGGCAGGGCATTAAAGTCACACCATTTATTTAACTGTAGCTAATTGAGTCCGGACCGGTGGGGTTGTTTGTTGTTATTGAGCTGTCTTTATATGAAAGGGTGAAGAAGGAAAGAGAGAAGTTGTACATGCATGTAGTCTTGTATGACACTGTTCACAGCCGAGGGCTCTCACTTATACGGCACTGCATAGGATTCACACTAAATGTTTGCTTATGTATGTATGTATTTATGTGTATGTGTGTATGTATATGCATGTGTATGTGTATATATATGCTATGTATGTATGTATGTATGTATGCATGGGTGTATGTATGTATGTATGTATATATATATATATATATATGGTGGAAATTGGAAACTATATGGTGGAAATTGGAAAATTAAAAATTGGATCCTTGGTAGTATCCCATGTTGGTACACCCATGCTTTGAATTTCCCAGAGAGCCCAGTTTTTTCTGTCTTCTTCAGCCATCTCTCCAACTCCTCGCAGGTGCTTCTGATGGAAGTTGTATCTATGAGACTGCTGTCAAAGACCTTTCCCAGGCTTTTTACTGGTTTTTCAGGGTTGGGATTTGAGTTCCTGAGATGGTGAACCGAAACTTCTCCACCATCCTGCCCTTCTTCAGCACTACAGATCTGGATTTTCAGTGAGAGACCTTATTCAGTGGTTTTCCAGTTCTCATCCTCCCACCCTCTCGGGCTCCCCTGGGGGTATTGTTCATTTTATCGTTCCATAGCTAGCTTTGAGTTCCTCTTCACAGAGGCTGCAGCTAGGGTTGCTAGCCCATGCCACCCCGGTTGCCGTCTTCCCGAGCTGCCATCTGTCTCTCCAGAAGTCACCAGCCTCTTCCTGGTTGTCAACAGTTTGTGATGATACATCTACTGATGCTAAGCTAGGGCACATCATCAGTGATTTACCTGATTTCATTGGGTGTTTGGGGTCTTTCGAAACATCAGACATCTTCCATCAGGCGACCCAGCTGAGGTTGATCAGGCCTCAGCTTGTGCCCTAGCAGCATTTGTCCATGGATCTGCTCTTTTGATCCAGAGCCACCTCGATGCCTTCTCTGCATCCTCGTGCTGTTGCAAATGGCCCTTCTCCTTCTTTCACCTGTGATGCCATATGCAGTATAGGCCTTGTAGAGGGACTCTACAGCCCGACTCCACAGGTTAGCACCAATCTCAAAGACCTTGGTCCTAAGTTTGGAAATGGTACCAGGGCTGACACCAAATTATGCTGCCACTCTGCATACTGGAACACCAGCTTCCACTTGCCCTATTGCACGGGCATTATCTTGAAGGGACAAACGTGGCATGTTTATGCTTGGAGCACACAAACTCAACAAAGTTGCAGGACCCATGCACACAAGTGCTGTCAATTAGACCTGCCAGCACTTGAAGCTCAAAATAAGAGTGAATACCAACAGAAGAATATTGGGATTTTGGCAATTTTTTTTGGGCCACTACCCACACGTTTAGCTGTTGCTCATTCCATGAATGCATTATCCTTACAAGTTGTACCTCGTTGTAAAGGTGACTAATCAGGCTTTCCAACGATATAACATGAAATACAAATTGCTATTATTAAAGGGGAGGAATAATCAACTGAAATAACCTTTCCAAACTTTTTTTTGAGGAGTTTGTATTACGCACTGTTCTTGAGCTAATCTGAAGGCCACATGAAGTTTGGAGGTCTGTAGTGATTGCAGAAAGTCGGCGATGTGTAAAACGGACTTACTAAAAACATAATTCAAAGTGGTAAGTAGGCTGTACGCTGACACAGATAAGTCATTTCCTTTGATGAAAATCTGTATCTCGCACATAAAACATCATAGCACCTGGAGTAAAACCTGGCAAAATATTAACATTTTAGGACAGACTGGCCGAATTAACAAAGTTATTCGGAGTAAACCTTGTCAAAATAAAAATCAATTCACTTTTGAGGTGACAATGGCCAAATTAATTTCGTTTTTTGAAGGAGGGAAAACCGGAGCACCCGGAGTAAACCTTGTCAAAACAATAGTCAATTCACTTTTGAGGACAAAATGGCCGAATTAATAAAGTTTTTTGATGGAGGGAAAAACCAGAGCACCCGGAGTAAACCTTGTCAAAATAATAGTCAATTCACTTTTGAGGAGAGAATGGCCAAATTAATAAATGTTTTTGATGGAAGGAAAAACCGGAGCACCCGGAGTAAACCTTGTCAAAATAATAGTCAATTCACTTTTGAGGAGAGAATGGCCAAATTAATAAATGTTTTTGATGGAAGGAAAAACCAGAGCACCCGGAGTAAACCTTGTCAAAATAATAGCGTGAATGGTTGCTTGTCCCTACATGTCGGCCCTGCGATGGACTGGAGTCCAGGGTGCAACCCGTCTTAGCCCGCGACACTGAATACGGGATAAGCGGGAGAGGATGGATGGACGGACGTCCTGCTCTTTGCAGTTGGCATCTTTCTTTGCCCCAATTGCAGTGCTCTTACTCGCCAGAGCTTTTTCTTCTTTTTCTACTTTTTCTACTTTTTTGGAGAGCTTCTGATGTTCCTTACAAAGCCTCTCGTTCTCCTGTTTCATGGTGGTGTTCTTGGCTTTCAGGGGGTCGTAGACGACGGTCAAAGCTCTTTCCCCCTGGAGTTTGTTTTGGAGCTCCAGAGTCTCCTGCTTAAGAGTCTCGTTTTCTAGGCTCAGGGCTTTGTTCTCCAACTTTAGGGCGTTGCTTTTGTCCAGTAAAGTATTTTCCTTGGAGAGCTTTTTCTGCAGCTCCCCTAGCTGTTTTTTCAGAGTGTTATTCCACATTGCGTGAACTTGTCTCTCCTTCTTCATGAATTCATATTTTTTCTTGAGGTTGGAAGGAGTGAGATTTTTTCTCAATTCCTGGATGTCTTTGGTGATTCCGTCATTCTTCAGCTTCATGACGTCCATTTGTTCTTTCAGCTGGGCGCAATTGTGCATTAGGTTTTCCTGGTCGAGAACCTTCTGGGAGGCGTCAGAGTGGGCTTTTCTCAGGATTCTGTTTTGTGCCACCAAGACTTTCACTTCAGCTTCCAGTTGAGCATGATTGTCCTTGTTTTTTTTTAGGATTGAGAGATGCTCATTCATGAACTGGGTACGCTGTTTCAAGTTGTGGTTGACTTTCTGCAGAAACTCTTTCTTCAAATCCTTGACACACTGCTGCCTTTCGTTTAGCTGTAGGAGTTGTTTTGTCAGGGCGTCTTGTTGACATCTCATGGCTTCTTTTGAAGCTTTTATTTCATTGAAGTTGACCTGCGTGGCCTTTTCCAGTTGTTTGTTCAACTTGTGAATTTCCTGCTGCAGAGCATCGTTACACTGCCTCATCTGATGTTTCTCAGCATTTAAGTATTCTAGCACAGCATTGGTTAGCTCCTGCCTCCTGTTCTGCTGTGAGTGTTCCTCTTGCAGAGCTTTCCTCTGCTGCATCAATGCATCCAACTCTCTCTTGTTTACTTCTTTCATTTCCTGATGGATTGCATCAACATAGATGAAATTTTCGACTTTGTCAATGAGGACGAGCACTTCATTTCGGAGGCCATCACATTGTAGCTTTGTTTCTCTTTGATCTGCCATTAGTCTGCAATGTTTATCATCCAAACATCCCCATGTCCTAAATACGCTCTGGGCCTTGCACATGTAGCTGAACATGGACTTTAGCATGTCGTTTATTTTCTTTAGTTCCTCCTTCATGACATCATACTTGCAAGCCATATCTGCCTGAGTGTGGCCGATATCCAACTCATTCACGGTCTTGTTTTCCATTTCCATTTAAAAAGCTTTCTGTTTTCTGTCGTTCACAGAAATGCAGAACCAAGTTGTATTGTCTGTGTTGAATCGACAATGTGTTTCATTGAGACTGACTTCAAACTACCCTCTACTGCCACCTATATTTATAGACTATTGAATTCCGGAATTTTGCTAAAAAGGCAGTGCCTCTGATCAAAGGCAATGACATCATCGGTGTGCTTTGTTCTTTGTTGCCATGGCAACTGTCCTTCTGAGTTGCATTCTATATGGATTACATTTTTTTTGTTATGAATTTAATTCTACATACAACAACATTTACATTTACATTTAGGTAATTTAGCAGACGCTTTTGTCCAAAGCGACTTACAATAAGTACATCTGTCAAAAGAAGGAAACAAAGAAACCACAACGTATCATTGCCGACTGTGCCGACTTAACTAAGTCTGTTAAGTTATCAATAAGCTAGCAGCTAGCAGCTATTGCTTATTATAAACAGTAAGACGGACAAGGTGTTAATTTAACAGGATAACACAATAACTTGTCTGAACTGAAAAGTCAATCAGCAACTAGACAGAACCAGTGGTACCCTGCTCTACAAACTCTATTTGACCAGCAACGATAATTTGCCAAGTCATCAGAAGAACAATAAACAGGACTGTAACTGAATACATTAACATGGACCAGATCCCTGTTTACACTGTGGAGAAATCTGGGGCCTATACTACGAAGCAAGTTCAACATACCCAGGGTATCTTTCAGTCATGCAGCTTAAGTAACCCTAACAAATGCAATGGGAGATAAGCGGTCACATGAAGCTCAACTCGTTAAGTCAACTCAGGGTTTCCCTTTCCAGCTATGAGCGCGTGCACATAAAAGAGGCGGCAAATTTGACAAATCACAAACATGGATCAGTCAGGTAGCAGAGCAGCATATTTAACGTACGAGGAGCAAACCATAATCTTACAGAAATATGAGGAAGTTAAACATAATACAGGTAAAAGGCAACAATTTCATCTGCTAAATGCAGGAAGGACAGCTGACAAAAACTCGCCGACTGTGTGAATGCGTAAGTTGTATTAATAGTATTAGTAGTCGTATAATATGACTGCCCCATCATGAGGGAACTACTAGATCTGACAAAAATATAACTTTAAAATAATGAATGTGTTGCTTAGATGTATTCTTATAACGTAGTGTATGACAATATCAGCCTAATTCTTTCAGCTGCAATCCCGGCGGTGTAAAACGGACTTGGGAGCAAATAAAATGAATATTAACAAACATAATTCCAAGTGGTAAGTAGGCTGTACGCTGACACAGATAAGTCATTCCCTCCGATGAGAATCTGTATCTCTCATATAAAATATTGTCAGGGAAAGAAAAAGGGTTTTTGCCGGTCTCTGAACACTCTAGTTCTCCGAAGAGACCCTCTCACGATCCCCTGAGTTTCTTTTTTTTTTTACCCACGCACCAAGACAGCTGATTGATCAGAAGGCGGCGTTTTTCTCCACGTTGATCTCTTATCAGGAACATAACCTGCTCCGGAGCAGGTTAGCTCTGCAGCGTAAGTTACCATGATGATCTACCCTACCAGTGTCGTAGGACAGAAAACCCAGGATTAACGCTTAAATTACCTCGCTAAGCCCAAATCCTGCTTCATAGTACAGGCCCCTGGCTTCCCGACAACTTCTAAAAACTGCATCTACAGATTAACCTCCCTTCATGCAATCATTTTATGTTCACAGAAACCCTGAGCTTAACAATACAATAAAACACAATCTGAACACTCTCATATATAAACCTTACAGTTATAATACTGTGTTTCTTTTTCTTTGTTTTAACTACATCAGATAACATTTTAAAGTGTTGTTATTGATGTTGTTTGGATTGTTCTAATCTTTATTTAAAAAATTCTCCCTATTCATTGTTTTGTGATTTCTCCCTGAGGTATCGATAATGGTATCCAGTATTTTCCTGGGTATCGGTATCAAGTTTACAATTATACTTTTATGACAACCTTTCTTTCATTATAGGGATCAAAATATAGTGGTCAAAACCTGGTGATCACCTTGAAGCTGCACGGAAGCTATCTCAGATGTAAGAAATATAGAAAGGGAAGAAAATACTGAATTGTTTCATTGTTGTTGTTTAGCCTCAATTAGTTGTCACTGGATATGGGTAGTGGATGATAGTCACTCATAGCATTCACATTCCCTGAGGCAGCCCTCCCTCTGCCAACCAGGTGTGTGTTCACAGAAGTGGTGAATTGGAGGGTAATAATCAAGCACACACTGCTGCTCAGGGGGCTCCGTGGCAGATCCCAAGACAGAGGAAGTTTCAGCGTAAAGACACACACACACACACACACACACACATAGAGGCCTGAGGGGCAATGTCAGCATGACAGACATTTTTGTTGTTGTTGTTGACTGCTGTGTGTGTTTATATGAATTTTAGATATTGTTTAATAATATTTGCCAGTGTGTCTGGGAGCCTTGTGTACTCAACGTGGACCTGCAAACAGGAGCCCATGAATAGTTTGAAGGCGTTTTCATAGTGGACAATCTTTTCTTTTGTTCAGACCTTTTTTTTTTTTTTGCTGCCCACCAACACTTAATGTGCTTGTGTGCAGATGTGTGCATTTATGTGAGACCTGACCATCATAACATCGGATCAGGCCTCTAATCTATGCTACAGGGTTTCGGAAGAAGAACCATGATTTCTCCATGTGGGATTAAGTTCCTTCTCTCACACATTGTTTTAACCTTGACTATGCCGAGTGTAGGTCTTTCCCCTTTAGCAGTTTTTTTTCCTTGACTCCATTTAACAAGGCAAGTTGACTAAGAACTCATTCTTATTCAGTGCAGAGGCCTGGGGGACAAGTTGCAGAGGGAGATGATGATGGTTTTTTTTTCCACAAGACCATTTTTTGTTTCTGTTTTTCTGTCTGTGTGGGTTTTATAGCCGTTTCTGTCCAAAATGTCTCGCAAGTGTTGATTCTCTCCTTCTATAAGACACAATTAAGCAGTTTGCTGGTCTTCAGATATGAAAATACTTTAGTCTCATTCTCCATTTTTATTTCGTTCTCCCCCCTCAGTTTCTTTGGACAGAAGTTGAGATCCCCAGGTGCAAATGTTCATCCTTTTCCAGAGGCAGTAAAATAATTAATAACTCCCCTCTTCTCTTACACAGTCATTTATGAATCATTCATCTTACCACCACTGCAGGATTCTGTCCTTTGCCTATCTTTCTCTATTTTCCTCGCCATTCCTGTGCTTTTTAAACAAAGTTGATCATGACTAGCATCCGATGTTTACCATCCATATTTGTCGTTTTAGTCTCTAAATGGCACTCAGGCCAAAGAGTGCACGATTGAGTTTGTGCTTAATATGAATCGTCCCTGTATGTATGCGTCTGCATGCTTGCATGTGCGTAAGAATGCGGATTCCATCACTGATCTTCTCCCTTAATGTCTGCCACCCTCATCTTCTGCAGATGGCGTGCAACAGACGTTCCCCTTAAATGGGATTCAAAAATAATTGGATAAGCACAGCGCACACACATACACGCATACCTTCACGTGACCGCATAAACAGATACATGACACGCGCGTACATAGCATCGCGTTTAATCAGCAGAGAGAAAGGGAAAAAAAAGAGGGCAAGAAAGTTGTCAGTCAGGACCAATGAGTCGTCTCCTTTTGCCCGTCTGTCCCTGAGTCTAATGGTGCCCCCCCATGCTGCGACGACTCCCTCGCATCATCAAAGCAGCGCGGGGTTTGTGTGTGTCTGTCTTGTGTTTTTGGGCATGTGTGTGCTTCATGAACACCCCCTGGAGAGACCTCCAGCAGTGTGTGTCACAGCGAGCCCTTTTTCTCCCTCATTCTGCTGCCAAAGTGAGTGAGCGTAATGCACATGAGAGGAAACAGAAGCCTTCGAGTCACTTTCACACACTCGCCTATGTGTGCACACACACACACACACACACACACTTTTGGAGGGAAAACACTCCAGGCAGGGGAAGTAAAATGATCTTGCTCTTTCTCTTGCGTGCACACACACACACATACGCAATGGTCTTCATCAGATAAATATCTGCCTTTTGTTAGGAGCTTTAAATACGACTTTAGCGACTTGCTAAATGACAGTTTTATATACATCAGGTTGTGCTAGCTGCACCAAACACTTGTTGTTAATGTTCCTTCCTTTGCTGCAAATAGACATAAAAAAAAGTCATAGATCATTCAATGTAGCATTCAGGTTACTCAGCTGCGTTGGTTGTATTTATTTATTTGTGGCTTTGTCAGTGTTGCGTTTCAGTGCTGGATTCTTTATCAATTAATGATTGGATAAGATGACTGGGGAGAATAAACAACATCCGCTAAATGCAATCAAATGAAGTCTATTAATGTCATTATGCTCTGCTCCCTTGAGAAATCACTGTGGATTTTTTCTCTTAAGACCAATCTTGTTTGTTGTTCCCGTGGCTCATTAAGCTGGTTTAATACTGATATTGCCAACATCAAGATCTAATCCTTTAGCACTTAGGTTTCTGCTGGTGGAGACGGTCACTAATGTAGATGTTGACTGTTGATTGACTTTTTCTTTCAATCCCAAACACACAACAAAACCCATAGTTTGTACATCAAATTGTGAGAGTTTAAGCCAGTCATACAGTAGTTTTACCCTCACAGATGAACGAAAATAAATACATAGCCACCCTACCCCCTAATTATCTCAGAAATCACACGGGTTCCAGATGTGGTGACAGTGTAATGGATTAAAAAGAGGAAAGGAAGGCTAATAATTGGTTAAGTTACTACTCTGTGGAGCGAGACGTGAGAGAGGACAGAACATTTTGATACCTGATTTTTTTTTACACACACACACACACACACACACATACACACAAACACACTCCCACACTATCAAGAGGTTTACTCAAGGAGACAGTTAATTAGCAAGTAAGTTCCCACCATGTACATATAGCACTTCTACAGACCCAGACATCACACGCACACCTTTAATAAGAAATACAGTTTCCGAGCTTTATCTCTACATGTTAGACACACGGGGGGCCATAAGCGCAGCTGTCAGAGTGATGTCACATCACATCACATCCCCTCCCCCGGTGTGTTTGCTTTGTTGATTGGATGGCCGTGGCACATACCCAGCTGCTGTTTGCTTAAGCCGATGGTCTTTCCTCTTATCAGGGGTTAATTTAAAGTAACTGTAATGAGGACAGAAGCACCTATTCACCAGCACATACAGAATATGCAAACACAAACACAGAGAAGCAATCACCCTGTGAAGGTGGCAGGGAGTTTCAAACGGTGAATGAATTACGTGAACAGTAAGATGTGAACTTAAGTTGGCCTAAGTAATGTGTTATTACACTTTCTAAGAAGCACCTGTATTATATATATAGTATGTTCTCCGTAGATGTATGTCTCTTTCATAGGTTCTCTCCAAGTTTGTTCCAGCTGTTATGGTCTGGTTGTCTAAAAGGTTTCTAGTAAATCAGTGTCTCCTATTAAGCTTACTGTATTCATACATTCATAAACATAGCGGTCCTAATTAGCCATACCACTGGTGAACTATATCCATTTTTAGTAGTTTATGTATTTGACACATCAAACAATGCAAATAGCCAGTGTGTTCTTCCCCCAAAAAGTGAAATCTGTGCATTGATATTCCTCGTGTGTCACTTCCCAGCTGAAGGAAACCCAGGTTTTTGATTAAATCCTTTACCACCCACTTACCTTGAACATACTGCACATGTTTCCCAGTTAGCTGAAAACCTCAGAGGTAGCTGGAAAAACTCTCTTAGCTTCACAAGTTAATTTAAGTTTAGGGAAGTCAAACTGCCGGACTTCTATTCCAACAGCAACATTTCTAAATAAGAAAAAAATATTTCAAAAATGTCATCAGTCGAGGGCAAATCTCCTTAAACTTTAGGGCTACAATGTGTAATGAGCCCTTGTACAAGCAATGATGCTCACTATGTGTTATGGTGAATATCAGTCGAAGGTGTTAGTCATACAGAGGGAACACTAATGAACAGGTCGTGGCCTTATTTTAGACTTGGTGCCACTCGGTGCATGTGAGCCTGTGAGCATGCATGTGTGACCTTCGGAAGGGCAGGCAGGAAGAGTAACTGGGGAGCTGGCTTTGACTGCGGCACATCGATCCTGGACCCCTGCATTCTCCTGCTCAACAGTCACTCTTCATACACACACACACACACACACACACACACACACTCTCGCCTCATTGACCAAATAGACTTACATATGACTGACGGGGCCAATTTCTCTCCCTTTCCTCCCCTTGCTAATTTATGGCCATTGATCTCCACCGGGCTGAATTTATATACACTCATCATGCTCCCTGGCTCACACACACACACACACACACACACACACACACACACACACACACACACACACACAGGTCTTTTGTGTGGTTTACAACGCAGTGCACTGACACATGCTCCTGCTGTCTCAGCACAAGAGGTGAGAAGAAAGTACAAGAACACGCTGAAGGACTCAGGAATTGTGTGAAGTTGAGCTAATGGCTTTTATTTTGTGTGTACAGCATGAGCGGCTGTTATTTTGTCAGTGTGGCCACAGGGGTCAGGGTCGACTATAGAGCAGCTAATAGGGCTTTAACAGATCGCTCAAGCACTCTTCAGCAGCCTTCAGATATTTAAACTTTATCCTGGATCTTTCATCCCATCTTTCTGTCTGTTGTGTCCACCCAGGTGCATCTCCGTGCTCGGCAGACAGCCAGGTGGTCGGTGAGAGTGAACGGAGCAGAGAGCAGATTCTCCAGACCCTAAGTGACCTGTCAAGGGGCTTCCAGGATATTGCCGACCGCTGTCTCCTGGTATTGCACCTGGAGGTCAGGTATGCAGCAGAAACTCACCCACGCTAGACAGAAATTGCAGAAATGAAAACACACGTATGGGTTTTTTAAGTTATTGTTATTGTTATCTTATGGTCTTGGCTTATGGCCTCTGGCAGATCCATTATGAGTGTTTCAAAGCTGATGTCACTGTGGGACTAGAAGTCATCAGGAATCCTTGCTTTCAAGTTCCACGTTAAGATGTGCCACTGTCTTCTTTCCCAGGGTTGATGGATGTTAACTCAGTAGAAAAGCGGCACATTTAATTATATTTACTCCCCAGATTGCCAGCCGGTGCATCTTGATTAGTATCTCTGTTTTTGTCGTGCGTTTTCGGGGTTTGCTATGTCTGTGCGTCGGTTGAATGATGCAAGCAGTCACTCTCTTCTTCTTCCCAAGAGCTGTGCATTGACATCACTCATCTGTGTCACTTCCTGAATGAAACACAAACCGTTATGGTATTACTTTAAATCATGTGGACAATAACTACCAAAAAAAAAAAACACATAAGTTCCGGAGTCGAGTTTATACTTCGTCTTGAATATGTGTTTGTGTGAATGTCAATAACCAAGTTCATTTACCACACCATATACTTTCTCCCCACAACCACTAATAGTCCTCAATCATCCCTCGCCCCCTCGTTCCATCCCTCCATGTACCGCCATTTCCCTCGAGACTATTGTATAGCTTATGCAATATTGTTTATGATTTCAGTAGAAAACCCTCCCTGAGGCTGATGTCTAGCTATACGCTACACTCCATTGACTCTCCCCATCTAGCGAATTTCCCCTGATAGTGGTACCAGTTAAATGAAGCCATGAGGAAGAGAGCAAGTGGGGAGGGAAGAGGAGGTGGGAGAGAGATGTGTGTGGAGGTTAAAGCGATGGTGGGGGGGTAAAGAAGGGAGATACAGTAGCTAAGTGGGAGAAATGATTGAATAGAGAGAGAGGGAAGTGCGGCGAAGGCACTGAAAATGTGGTGTAGTTGTTGGCGTCGCCTTAGGGGGAAGAGACATTCACCCATATCATTTTATACCTTTCTGCTCAGGGCAGTGTGATGATGGAATTATGAGAGTATTGACTCCTTAAGTCTAGACAGAAATGAGTGTTCTATGGCCCTCGAGGACCTCCGACTAAGATGAAGGTGTTTAAAAGGGCATGGATGTAGCACAGTGTTAAAGGTTGTGTTAAAATTCACCCCTCTACCCATTACAGTCCTAAAAGTAATATTAAGGATATGTGCTACCATGGTAATGAAATGTTAACATGGACTAACTAGATCTAGTGTTTTTATTTTATTGTTACAGCCCAAAAGGGTATGCTGCTTAACAGTTATCAAAAATGAGAATGAAAATCAAAAAGAAAGAGTTAAATGTTAATGTTTTACCCTTTTCTGATATTAGATCTCATGTAAAGTTAAATCAGCCTTGTTCGTGGCAGTTGGATATGAGTTTAAAAAAAAAAAAAGTCAATAGAATAACCCTTGAGCACAGTTGCTGATCCACAGTTACTGCTCACTGGCTAAGGTCATAAATCTGTGTTTGTACTGCATCTTCATTGGAATCTCCATGAAAAGAAATCTAGATATAATGGAATACGAAATGTCTACAATGCAGCGCTTTAGGCATAAAAATGAGCCTCTCTGGCATACACTCCATCAATGTTAAAACATGCTTTTGTTGAGTCAAACACAAATATTTGTAATGATACATATATATATATATATATATATATATGTATATATTCTGGTCATTTGCAGACATGTCAGTTAAAATAAAATGTAAACGTTTTAGTCAAATATTACCTTAAGGTTCATATAAATATGTAAGTAATAATTCATTTCTAAAAGATCATTGCTTGAATGAGCGCATGCTGACCTCAGATACCTGCAGCTCGGTTATCACTTTGTCATCAGGCGAGTTTTATCTCAATACAAGACCTGAAGTGGAAGACTTTTTTATAGGCAGCAGGCTGTAAATTTACTTGATGTTTAATTCTTTTTTAATACCTCTCGGAGTTGAAGACCACACTGTATTTAGCAAGGTGCTCTTCAGATTGACCTTAACTAATCATCTTTCTGGACTGAATAGTATCATGCAGTGATGGAGTGGTAGCTAAATAAGGTATTTACAAGCATGTTTTGACAAGGTCTGCCTGTGAACTCTAAGGATATATGCTAAGGACTAATATAACCCACACTTTCTCACCTCCACAGTTTATGAAACACTTTTATTTTTCTCTCTCTTCATCCTGTAATATTTTGAAACAAACTTGTCATAGTTTAGCTGTGAGAGGGGCACTGTTTTTTTTTTTTATTATTATGGCACAATCAGATCTGAAATGTTAAGAGAACAAACATCTAATCTTCTGTCCATCCCTCATCTTCACTTTCCTCCCACATCTCAATCCAGGGTCCATTGTTTCCATTACCTGATCCCCCTGACGAAGCAAGGTAATTATGCCATAGTGGCTAATGTGGAGAGCATGGACTACGACCCCCTGGTGGTCAAACTGAACAAGGACATCTCAGCCATAGAGGAGGCCATGGGGGCTGGCCTGCAGCAGCACAAATTCCAGTACATCTTTGAAGGTCAGTAGAGACATAGGATGAGGTCTTAAAAGCTTCTTGAGAAATATGTCAAATTATAATTTTCACAGAGATTGTTAAATACCTGAGACCAATGTTAGCATCTCCTTTTATGCCCTTCTCTCTGCCTATCTGAATGTTGTTTATTTTCTCTTCCTCCCTCCCGTTATCCTCCCCTTCACCAGGTTTGGGTCACCTGATCTCCTGTATCCTGATCAACGGGGCCCAGTACTTTAAGCGGATCAGTGAGTCTGGTATCAAGAAGATGTGCAGGAACATCTTTGTCCTCCAACAGAATCTCACCAACATCACAATGTCCAGGGAGGCTGATCTTGACTTCGCCAGGTAAGAGTCCTTTTTACATGTACAGTAACACACCCCAACCAGAAAGCCTTTAGTTGGAGATGCACTTAGTTTCCACCGGCATGGGTTTGTAAAGGCTCACAACCTTGGAATGGAGTAGTTGTCAGAAAATATTTTTGTGCTGTCAGTGTCTCTAAATTGTCATGCGCTTGCCAACACTTTATAAGTGCTTGCCGTTTCCCTTGCGTTTTGCTGTTGTCATGGTGATAAAACCCCCTGATATCACAGCACTTTCCCTTGAAGCCATGATAACAATAATAACCTTATAAATAGATATTTACATGTGTTAATGTGTTGGAATCTGTACTACAATCACTAGGGGATGATGATACAATGAAGATTACTTAATTATATGCATTAAATATAAAATCGAGGGAACCACATTATGAAGCCATCAAATCGGAAACAATACGCACAAGCTAATGATCGATTTAAATCACGTGATGTAATGGTACAGCTCTACTTCACACACACACACACACGTCGATGCACGAGACAGATGGTCAAGTCAACTCTGTGTGTGTGCACGGTTTTCAGTGTTTATTTCATATTCATACATTTGTATTTTTGTGAGTATACCTGCTGTCCAGCCTTGACAAGCAAGGGGGGGAGGCTCTGGTAGCTTTGTGAAGAAGAAGAAGAAGAAGAAGAAGGAGAAGGAGGAGAAGGAGAAGGAGGAGGAGGAGGAGGGAAGAAGAAGACATAAAGAGAAGGGTGATTCGTAGTATTCATAGATTTTTTTTTTTTTTTATCCCTTTCAGAAACTTGTGTCCTTGACAGGAAAGAGTGTGATAGGAAGGGTGATGGAAAAGATGGCGAAAGAAAGGAGGGCTTGCGGGGAGGTAAATTGAAAAAACTAAGTGAATGGAAGTTATAGAAAAATATCTTTCACTGGAAAAGGCATAGAATGGAGTTGGAGAAGACAGCGTGGATGGGAGAGAGCAGACTGAGAGATGAAAGTGAGAAAGGCACATAAAGAGAGAAAGGGAAGAAAAGGAGGAAGATGACATGAAACGAGTTTGCAAGGAGAAACAGAGTGAAAACTTTATCAGTCAGATTTTCTAACATTATTGCTTTTTCTTTCCAGCTCTCAGTAGGTATCAGTCTCTTTCTGCTTCCATGCTTTCTCTCTTTCACAATACTCATATTCCATTATTTTGACGAAGGAGCAGAAGAAGTGGAACGTGTTGGACAAATAAATGGACTTTAAATTGTTCTAAAAACATTTTGGCTACTTCCATGACCCGATGAAGGTTTTACATTTGAAGACCCGCTGAAAACCAACATTTAACCAACCTCAGTCTCCCTGCATCTCTAATGTGTTGTACAACTTGTTTACCTCTTATGCTTTGTTGTCGAGTTAATTAGCTTCTTTTGTGTGTGGCATGTATTTGAGTGGATAGGTGCTCTCTGTTTGGACATCGCTATTGTTTGTAACGTGCCGATATTGCAAGCCAAGTTTCCCTCCGGGGGGAAAAGAAAAATAGACAAAGAAGTAAACTGAAATGTCCTCTACTGTACTGGATGTGGAGTACCATTGATTACTGCGTTATTTCTACCCTCTGTCAACTTTGATTATGGAGAAATGGCAGCGATGGCTTTTCAGTCTTTTTTTTCCGCTCTTGCTCCCACTCTCTGATTACGAGGCGTGGGCGGTGTGGAGGTGTTGATTGGGAATTGCAGAGTGCATTGTTTACACATTCATGGCTTTTGGATTGGCCGGCCTCCGGCTCCAAGACACAGCAACACACACACACCCTCACACAAACAGACACACACACACACTGCCACATACGCACATGTGGTTATGTATCCCTTTGCTCTCACCCAAGCACACTTGGCCAAGCCAATCAGCATTTTTGAAATCACCATATTTATGTTTAGGACATGAATATTCATAAAGCGTGCTCCGCAGCTCACACCTGTGATTGGAAGTGACCATACGGCTTGTATGAAAGTATGATGAAGATGAAATTATGCATTTGGGGCTAACTAAGAAGGAAAGGTTTCCTTTTGAAAAGATGTAGACTCTAATTTCTAATATCGTTTGGCATAAATATAGCATGAAAGTGTATGGATGAAACACCACCATGCCCACATATGCACTATGTGCTCTGATTCCGTGAGTTTGTTACTCACTTGTTCCCTGGTTCTAATTTATTATCTCTATTTTAGCGTTTTAAATGGAAAATTGAGAAAAGAAATTAGCGATACAAATTGCCCACCCACCATATCGTGACTTTTGAATGAGGTGGTTTAATACTGACAGTATAAAATTTGTAGAAATATAGAATAAAATAGCACAAATAGAGAATTTCTCCCATGTTTCAAAGAATATGTGCAACCGCTTGACAAAATCAATTATTTAGAAACTGAATCCTATATATCTCGGAAATGAGAGAAATACATGCAGGTCCATAATGTTCATCACTATTCTTTACCACCTCAAAAGAAACGCGTGAAATTGAGGAAAGGAAATGACCACAGCGGGAAGCCTGCTTTTGAGGAAGGCTGCAGAAGTTTGCCTGTTTTCCCATGTATTGTGCATGTTAATCTACGTGTTTGTTGTGGCGGTGTGTGTCTGCATCTGTGTGCTCGTATGGCAAAGAGAGAGACCTGGACAAGGGCACAGCAATAACCACTGGTCTGAGGTAAATCTAAGGAGAGACCCGGTAACCAGAACTGCAGAACACAGGGAGCCTCTCTCTCTCACTCCCCTTTCTCTCTTGTGGATTGTGATGAAAGATGGGGAAACAGTGCCACCCTGTGGCCGAATCCATGTTTTTTAAATTCAGTATAATGCTGTGAAAACCAGCAGTATGTCAGTTGTTCAGGTTGTTGTTGTTGGCAGGGTGTTAAAACCCATATGCTAGGTGTACGTGTGACCATTTGTGTTTGTATGGAAAGGTCCTATGGCAGCCTGTTGTCTCTCGGTCGGAAGTTTGGCAGCGATATCAGCCGGCAGGTCAAGGTCACACAAACGCACACACCTCAACACCGACACACAGGTGGACACACACGGACCATCTGCTCAGGAACAGTTCAGGGGATCCGTCCTAGACTGCAGAAATGTGTGTCACTGGAGTGTCACATCTGTGTGTATTGACTGCTTCCACAACCTTGTGACTCCATTGATCTCCTTTCGTTGTCCTATGTGTCCACCTCTCTCTCTCTCTCTCTCTGTCACACACACACACACACACACACACACACACACACACACACACACACCTTATAGTGATTGCTAGTTTCTTGACAGAAGCAGAGATGATTAAAGGTGATGCCGTTGGTGCTTCTATTATAAAGACAACGATAGCTCCCAAGGAAAAAAAAAACTCAAAAAGTTTCAATAACTTAGCGTTGCCTGGTAACGGACCACTCCAGCCTAAAATAATTAGCTGTCACCGAGATTTGAAATCCAAGCACATATTGTTTGGATGTTGTTTTTATTTTAGCGCTGCTTGGTTAACAACTGACCTCAAAGCATAAAAAAATGGCAGTTTTCCTTTTTTCCTTTATTTCATCCAGTTCCATTTCTGCTCTGCCCATGACTTTGATAGTTTCAGCACTAGTTATGTCAGATCAGGTGAGGGCTGGCTTAATGTCATGGAGTCTACACTGGGTGCCAAAGCTATAGGATCATTTAAAAATGTGTGTGACTGCATTAAATACACCCATGGACTCAGCCTCAAATTACCATTCTATTAGAACAAAGCTTTTGAATGCAGCACACCAGCTGACAAACCTTCTGAAACCACAGACACAACAGAAATGTCCTTCGGGCAAAAGTAAATGCAAATACACCTTAACCTGTTTGTCTGTGTAAATTTATTCTATGCCTGGCGTCGCACCATTTAGGGTATGTGGGCTTTCTTTCCCCCCCAGACACACTGAGATGTAACGCACACACCCGCTAACACAAACACGCATACGGTGGAGCTCTGAGCTGCCCGGTGACCCGTGTAGGCAGGTTGCGGGGGCTGTCATAACATCCCGAGCTAACCAGCGAGCCCCTTAGCCCGTAGCTAGGCTAAACACCAGTCTGACAGGCTCGCTGCAGAGATGCCCCAGAGTGCAGCCCGTCGCACCCACCTGTCTGCTACTGGAAATTACTACAGCGTGCGGGTGTGCATGTGTGGATTGGACAAGAACCTTGTGTGCTGTGTGTTGTCCTGAGGTGTACCGCCCCGGCCCCCGCTAAGATCCGGTGTGTGCGTGCAGGCACATAAACCCCCCAGTGTGTGTGTCGAGGTGACAGGCCGGTGTGTCTGCAGAGAACGTGGTAATAAGTACAGTTGACGGCCGTGTCAGGAGGTAGTGGGTGTCAACAGATAAAACTGTTTGTATTTAGGCCTCACTTCAGTACACCATCACTTCGCTCAGCTTCCGTCTCCCTTCCTGTCACCTTGTGTGTCTCTCTCTTTATCTCTCTCTCTCTCTCTTCCCTCCTGCCTCGGTCCCCCTTTCTTCATTTTTCCTTTCTTCGCTACCATCCAACCACCACCTCTGTTGAATTGTTTTTTTTTCATCCCCGTTGCCTTCTTCTTCCAGCTCCTGCACGCACACAAAACAGAAGCTTCTGTTTTCTCTGTGTGCATGTGCAACATGCCATGATGATGGTCTTTGCTGTGTGTGTGTGTGTGTGTGTGTGTGTGTGTGTGTGTGTGTGTGTGTTGTGCACCTTGCATGATGACACTGGTGTTTGCTGATGATGCCAGAGTGTGTGTGTGTGTGTGTGTGTGTGTGTGTGTGTGTGTGTGTGTGTGTGTGTGTGTGTGTGTGTGTGTGTGTGTGTGTGTGTGGGCCGCAGCATGATGGGACTGGTCTTTGCTGATGAAGCTTTAGTTTCAGTGTCTCTGCAGACTTTACCTCATTACCAGTTGAGAGACAAAGGCACTGCTTTGGAGGGAGAGAGAGAGGAGGAGAGGGAGAGACACTAGAGAGACACTGAAAAAAAAACTACATCCACACAAAGCTGACTTATTTTGAAAACACCATTTAAATATCAAAATGACTACTTGAGCATTTTCACATCATTGTTTTTAACGATGCCTCTTCTTTAAGAGCTAAAAGTGCTGCAAGATTTATCTCCATTTTTTCAATTTATATCATTTTTTGTATCTACTTTTTAGTGTCTGTAGCACCTGAATCTGTTGTTGCAGCAACAAGTCTTGGTTCCAGCTGATGGAGAGGTTGAACCACAGTTTCTCATCCTTTCATCCTCCTCAGTCCTCATACCTCTCCCACGAACACACCGATAGAGGCGAACTGTAATGTCCTTAATATTGTACGCCCCAGGAATGAATTGTGTCGATTCTTGTCTTTTTCATTCTTTTCTTTGTCTTTTTCTTCATGACTACATCTTTTCCTCCGTGTTTCTCATACATATCTGTCTATCCGATGCTGCGTCCACGCGTCATTAATCAACTTAATATTCTTTGTATACAAGGAAAGGGAAAGGGGGGGCTAATTAAGATTAAATAGAAAGCGGAGGCATGTTGGTGCATACACACACATGCTGGCTGATTTCTACAGCAGTGCTCTTCTAGACTGGACTTCTGGTGGAAGCAGGAGGAAATTGGACATAAATAGAGAGAGACTTCTTGAGGAAGAAGGCAATCAACAACAATTCACTTTGGTTTTGTGCTGGTTTCATTAACTAGCTGTATCTTCAACTGATAAAAAGACGTGTGTGTGCATGTGCGTGTGTGTGTGTGTCACCGGGTGGGCCTTTCTTGATGGTGTGGTGCTGAGAGATTTTAATCGTATTAACAGACCTTACCCTGTTTGGCAAATGGATTTCCAACTGCTTGGATAATGAACTGTTTGAAAGTGTTTTCAGCACACACTAACATACATCACTCAGACACATTGATAGACACACACACACACACACACACACACACACACACAGGCAAACACACCTCAGACTTTGTCTCCCCTTTGTACACTGAATGGAGGCCAGATTGCCAGCTGTCCTCACATTGAACACACACACGCACCACACACACACACACACACACACACACACACACACACACAACCAGCCGTCTTCCTGTTGATGCAGCTTTTCTGTTTTGATATTAGACGGTACAAACAACAAACAGCACAGTGGATTTAATACCCCATCATCAGTAATAAATGAGCATCACTGGATCAGCTTTTAACAAATCCTGTGTGGTCTTTTTCCTAAATGCATCACTGCCAGGTGAATTATAGATGCTATTATTCTCTAGTTAAGCCCTGTTTTATGGCACTGATTAAGTGTTTTTTATGTTCACTCGGTGGCTGCTGCCACATCAACAGCTAGGGTCCAAAGCTTTGCTGTTGTTTTACTGTTAGACACCCCTTAAATGAGCAAGCATTTTTGGATTCTTGGATTCAACCCTTTTTTTTTGGAATGGGTTTTTGGTTAGATGCCTGAAATCAGACATGTGGTTAACATAAGCTTAAAAGATTTTAACGTTTTGTTCTACGATATTAATACATCAGTACATCTCTCAAAAAGGCAGTTGCTATCAAGTGGCTGAATGACATTACACAGCCTTGCGCCTTGATCTCCTTCTGCATACTTGTGCATTGATAGCCTAATGTTAGCTTTTGTAAAACGTGTTGTTCATTTGTGAAGCTTGTCTTGCTGAACTAAATGTGTAGTTGTCATTGTGTTTACCACAGAGCGTATTTTCTGCTATAATCCGAAAACCCACTGGCTTTTCGTCGAGGCAAACAATGCCACGCTAACTTTCGGAGTTGGCAAAAAAAAATACGACATCCTTGCACCGCTCTATTGCTTTTTCAGACTGTAGAAAATTGTCCAAACATAATTTGGTGTGACTGGTGCTCTCAGTCATAATTTCAGTTTTTTAGCAGTGCTGTTTGTTGTTAATTTCCCACCATGTGCATAATTTACTCCTCTACCAGAAGGGTTTTCTTAATTGAAACGGTGGGCTGAGCCTACAAGCTCGTCAGTCAGTCAGCCAACGCAGATTCAACAACAAGAACTTGGAGATCATTTGCACTGGGACCACTTACTTAAGTACGGTTTAAATGTTCATTCATCAATATTTGTGCAAAATACCCACAGCCTGTCCTAGCTCACACTGGGCGACGGGCGAATGCACCCTGGACAGTCTGTCACAGGCATGATTCATATACATGTATATGGCATGAATTAGCACAACACTAAACTGTATATACAAAGTCTTTAATCACAGAGGTTTGCAATAATTATGCTCCTTTAGAAAGTCAGAATTGAACCGCCTCACATATTCAGGTGCATTTTAAGTGCTCTGCTCAAAATCAGTGGTTCCTTTCCTCAGCTAAGCTGCTTCCCATTGAGAGCTGAGGATGGATATTTGAATGAGGCAGCCTTCTGTTCAAATCTTCTCCCTTCCACAAAAGAAGAGTGTGTTTTCTTGAAGTGTTTTTCCTATTAGATCAAATAACAGGATTTTGCCTAAAGCTTTTGCTGGGTTTGGGAAATGATAATGCTTTTTATTTCTGCGTGAAGTAAATGGGCCAACGCCTACCGTGTGGATACAAACGTATAGAAAAGCATGGCGCACGTTCAACAGCATCGGCATTGAGACATTATCGCAGACACACGGCACATTTCATTATGAGATAAAACCACATGTGGAACGCGTCTTTACCCGCTCTTTTGACTTTCTTCTGTCTTGCCCCCTGGTTAAGGAGTAAACCATTGTGACCCTCATCAATATTGACAAGCCTATTCATGAAATGAGCTCAAGGATGGAAAAATGAACAGACCTTGGATAGCAAATTGAGAGCAGGGTGGAGAACGAGACGGAATGCAAATGCTTCGATGACCAAGGGCATTTCTTGTCAGGGGAAGGCCAAAAAACAGATACTATGCTCCTCTTTTTCTCACTCATCTCTTCAGTCATCACTCTTTTCCCCTTCTCCTTGCGTCTCTCCATCTCCATCTCATTCATTGTACCCCTCCATTACTTTTTCTACTGTTGAATCCCCCAAAATGACAGCACATAAAACACCTTGGAACAGAAACTCCCCGAGTGCTCATTAAGGCCTTGTTAGCATCGAAAATGATCATCTCAAGTAGGGAATGGGTCGTGGGTGGTTGATGGAGCTAAACAAATGACATAAGGAATCCTTTTCTAGCCAAAGTGTCTTTTTACTGCGCCATATCAGAAATCACCGCAGATTTAAATCCATTTACTTTCATCTTCCCTTGGCACAATTGAGAGCTTAACCCTCTTTCTCCAGACGCTTTGATGGACATAATTATAAATCATTCTGTATCTACGATGCCACACAAAGAGCGATTTGGAAACAGGTGGACCCAGCATTTGTCAGAGCTACAATCATCTCTCTTCACTCAACGACAAAGGAGCCGAAGCCAACTGCTTTTGAGTGACAGGCATCTGCCTTTAGATAAGGCGGCCTGTCAGTGCTAGTGAAGGAGACTTCTTTTGGAAAGTGTTTCAGTGTTGCATGGAGAGGCAAGCTCTCTGCATATATTGCTACTCTTATTACACGGGGAGCCATAAACCATGTCTGGAGGTGGAGTAGCGTGAGCAGCATGTTAGCGGCTTCAGTCCTTCTTCCTTGTGTGGGCACAGGATGCGTTCAGGCACACTATAGAGTCAAGGTCAGGTGAGGCTTTGCAGAGTTCAAAGCCCAACACACGGCGAAAGAAACTACAAAAACTACAAACTCGCTCAATAGTGAAGTTTTTCACGTAACACAAAAATGACCACATGGTCACTGTGAGGAACCCAACAAAAGAACTGATGAATGGACTACATCATTTTATAAATAAATAAATAAATAAAAATAATAATAAAGACGATTTCTTTCCCCTAATTTTTAACATACATGCCTAAATACAGTTTGTATGTAGCTCACCTCTTGTCCTCTTGCTCGGACTGTTAGAGAATGGGATTTGTCCCATAGCCGGAGGGGGATAGTGGTGAAATCTAGTGTGCTGTGTGCCTGAGCTTTGTTGTTCCTGTGTGTGTTTGAGATCGTAGTTGGCTGGCCAACACAATCCCTCACACACATACACACTTTTCAAGGTATTTACATGTTTTGCCCCCGAGCAAATAATAGGTGTCCGTCCTGCATCCCGACTTCCGAATGTGTGAATTATGAATTGCGTTACTTTCCTACTAGAGTCCATTTTAAGACTAAATGTTGTCTCTTGTCTCTCAATGTATTCTAATGAGCATAACTTTGCTCACATACACAGGAGGAAGATATTCAGTAAAAAAAAAAAACACAGCAGCAGTAAATATAAAAAAGAAAGTGAATACAGTCTCTCCTCACTTCTATCTGACTTATTTGGCCTTTTATGTCTGATGTTTTAGTCGGCAGTTAGAAGTACTGCTATTCTCCAATACTCCCCATATACTCTCCCTTTGTGCTCTTTCGTTATCAGTATGTACTTCATGGTCTTTCTCAAGTGGCCCTTTGTGGCATCAGGTCCTGTTTAAAGACCTATTAATTCTACTCACAGCCCTTTCCTCTTTAGGCTCTGTCAACAGTGTTTCATTAAAGCGGTCTCAGTAGTTTGTAGCCGGTGAGTGTTTTCCTTCTACCTTCATACACCCGGTGGCGGCCGGGTGAACGCCCTTTTAAGAAAATTGGGTTTGACAGCAACAGTGGTTAGTTTGGCTTTTGTGTTTCCCTGTTGTTGATGTTGCTCCTTTTGATTCTGCACCAGAACAATGACAAGAGGAATATAAAGGTGTTTTTCTTACCTTACTTTCCTCAATGATAACCTTGTGACATGTTCCCTCTCTTCCCCTCGCATCTCTCCTTCCAGGCAGTACTACGAGATGCTCTACAACACTGCAGACGAGCTCCTGAATCTGGTGGTGGACCAGGGTGTTCGCTACACGGAGCTGGATTACATCAACGCCTTGTCCTTACTCCATCGCAGCCAGACGGGTGTCGGGGATTTGAGCACCCAAAACATCCGGCTGCAGAGGCTGAAGGAGATCATCTGTGAGCAGGCGGCCATCAAACAGGCCACCAAGGACAAGAAGATCACGACAGTGTGATGACAAAACGGTGCAGGGTCCGGAACGGGGGTCGAGACCTCTGTCTCACTTTTTTTTTCTTGTGTTAATTGGTTGATGGATGCAGGAGTAAGGAATGGGATAAAAGAATTGGGTTAAAAAACACTGAAATAAAAGCTTGCTCTAGACGTAGATCATAATGTGTGTGAAATCTGTGTGTATATATATATACACACACACACACACACAGTATGCGTATGCAGTCCTTGCTCACTCTAATTGCGCTGCAGACTTTGCAAGTTTAGTTTGCCATGTATCTTTGTGATAAGGTAACCTACACTACGCTGTCCATTTCCACTTTTTGAAAAGAAACCCCAGTTGCGGCACTCGTACTTCAACCGTGACTCCGGCTGCAGATAAAAGACGATTGTCTTGGACACTCACCCGAACTTAGGCCCCATCTCATCTCATTTTCCTATTAGATCTAAACTGCTGCTCTCATTTACACCTCTATCTCTCCTCTCCTGGCAGCCCCACGAGCCCACTGATTCTGTCTGCAATAACAGATGCCAGATTAGACCGTCTGAATGGGGCCACATCTTCCGCCTGCTGCCAATTTCGGTCGGTCCCCAAAGAATTCCCGAGCCGAGAATTGTATCATAACTACGGCTGTAAAAAAATCTGTTTATGTGTCCGCTTTTTTATAGTTGGTGCAGTAAACTAGCGTGGAAAGTTTTGACCTCATTCATATTTTTTTTTACAAATTGGACAACAAAGACGCCATAATTAAGATATTTTTTGCTGATATCCATTTCAGAGATAAGGTTTATTTCAAATCCAACATACCGCAGTGGAATGACTTACACTTTTCTGTGTTAAGCCGTCTGTGAGCAAATATTTCATCATACTAGCTCTGTAAACTGAAACTGGCACTTGTGAATTTTGTTGTCTCTGCTACACGCGCGTCACTCTTTTTTAAAATTAACTAAACATACAAGCTCAAGAGAGGATCACAAATCATTCCCCACCCTGCAACCCTCCCTGTTTTTTAGTTCATTAACTTGGGAGAGGAGTACTTAACGAGAGCGGGAGAGGGGAATGGGAGTGTTGTCAATACAGCGGGCCAGGCGCTGGTCTCCCTGAAGCCCACAGAGCAATCCATCATAATGACACATCGACTGGGATCGATGGGAAAACAACCATGTAGCCACGGAGGGGGTTCGTCTACCACGCTGAAACGTACACTTGGTGTAAAAATCTCAAATCTGCTCATTCAGCTGTTCACTTAAGAGCTACTTTTGAAATGTTATACATGGGAAACTTTAATACAATGTTAACGGACTGTGTCATTTCACACAAAGATAGTATTGTACAATTATCCCAAGTCCAGAAGGCTCATGCATTGGACATACTCCAAATATGCAAATTCAAACCACTCCTGCTCTCCATGCTTTTTTATCCATGAATGAAATATGTAAAATATAATTATGGTTAATTTTCTTATGAGACTAAAATCGGCATTTTGTGTTTCTTTTTCTTTATTTTGCACACCTGCAACCGAAGTCATTTCTATTCACTGTTTCAAGTAAGAATGTATTGAAATCTATACATGTGTTATTCTTGGACAAGTTTAAAGATCCTCATCATTCCTCTGCTCGTCGAATGTCATCTTCGAAGCGCTCTGAAATGTTTGTCTAGTCTAAATAAAGCACCCACGGTCTGTTAATGCTGATACACTAAAAAGAAATAAATCCTTCAAATTCCACGGTGTTTTTTTGCTATTTTGTATTGTTCTCTTTGTGCGGGCGCATAACAGTCATATTTTCCATGGTAGTGCAGCTCACAGTGACACCTTTTCCACACATGACAGCGCAGTCCATCACTGTTTTGATGCACCCGAGACGCTGCTGCCTTATAGCGTACGAGCGAGACGGATCCAAAAGCAACACTCGAGGATGTATTTTCCCTGACAGGTGTGATGCGTTGTCTGACATGGTTTGAAGCATGAAGTGCAGCCTGTTGGAATCAGAAAAATAAACAGACAACATACCACCTGGAGCCTTTTGTCCTTGTGGGCATGAGGCTATCTGTTGGAAAATGTGTGATTTGTGTGGCTACGTAAATTAAATTGAACTGCTGTTTTTAAACAATATAGTTGCCTACATTTAGCCTTTTATTGATTTTTTTTTGTTGGCAAATTGTGCATGTCAACATGAATTAAATCGGTAAATTTCGAAATAATAATGTTCAAATCACACAAAGGTTTGTTTTGTAGTTTATCTCACGATTGGGGATCTTTCATGGCATAGGCATACGTTCGAATCACCCGGATTTTGGGTATGCATGTGAAGTAAATGGTGTAATTTGTTATGTTAGGTTACTATGATGGCTGTAAGCAAACGTGCCATGCCAGGACTTGGACTTGTAAGTATATTCTCCTTGAATAAAGTCACCTGTGAACGACTTAATCGTATGTAGGTGTGTACGGGGCCGCTGGAGCAAGTAAACTGCAACACCCACAATTCCGTTCGCCCCCACAGTCCTGTGGTTGCCCTAGCGACGAAGGTGGATGGTTCACCCGAAAGGCTAACTTGATAGCTAGCTGGAACACGGATATATTTACCGTTCGACTTATTGTTTTTCACACAGCCTTGCTTTTGACTGCGTTTCCGTCTTTAGTCGCTCGCGCTGAGTTATTATTATGTAATAATGAAGGAAACGGCGAGTCAACAGTTTTCCTCGGCGTCACCGAGCTGCTGCCCCCCAGGGTCCCACAACGACGCTCCCCCTGAAGAGGCTCCCGGCGGCGATGAGCTAGAAGAAAAGCGAGAGATGGAGGTAAGAAGTGGGATAACGTTAGCTGGTCAAACGTAATAAGCTACATGTACTCTGTTTTTATACATTGTAAGAATTCAACTTTTAAAACTTTCCTTTCAATTCCTGTCACTGTAACGTTTTCGTCGTAGCAAAAGTGTAAGCTATACTGTGTGCTTGTACGTGGATATGTATTATTTATAAAAGGTAGAGTGGCTGCATTTTAATGACGCGGTTTCATTAAAACTTCTGTTCCTCATGCAACAGATAAAGCAGATAACCTTGCACAAGAGATCTGGGAAAGTAAAACAACAGAGCAAGGTCAAATGTGCAATTTGTGATAGTGGTATTAACAGTAATAAGTGTGTTGTGCGTCCTTTTTAAGCATAATCTGTGTGTGTGCGTCTGTGTGTGTGTGTACTGCATGATTATGGAAGCTGTGAGCACTAGGTGATGCTTATAGTGGCCTCATGCCATAATGCATTGTCTTCAAATGATGTAGTTGTTGTTGCAGGGATGCCCATAGTTTACTGTTCTAATAAATATCCTACATTTATTTGTATTTGTTTTACAGGAGGATGGCGTTTTAACTGCTGAGGTGGTCTCCCGCTGTGTGTCCAACCTCGGACGCTTTGGCACTGGAGTGCAATATATGTACCACCACCTGCGTCTGCCTGTAAGACACTCACCTACACGGACGGCGTCAATGACGATTTATGGCTTTCAGTTGTGTCCACTGTCTATTTATCAGGACGAAGCAATCTGTGACAAATCACTTTATATTCACACTGTGTCATCTTGTTGTGGTGGTGATAGATTTTCAGGAGCGCTTAGTTTAACCAAGGTTGTGTTTTTTCCTCCACCAGAGTAAAGATCTCAGTGACATCTCCGTTTTACGCAATTACGTCCATCTTCAGAAGCTGGAGCTATCACACAACAAAATTAAAGGTGTTTTTTTATTATAATCTATTTGAATATTTGACTTTTCTGTTGCCCTCCTTATCTTTTGATTAATTTCTCTAACTTTTCTCAACTGCTAGATTTATCCTGTGTGAGCCACATGCCCTACCTCGTCGCCCTGGACGCTTCTCACAATGAAATCTCCAGCTTCTTTGGATTCCAGCCACCCAAGGGCCTAAAAGTAACGCAGGACCTTGAGCTGACAGGATAAGACCATATTTGATTGGTGGCTTGGGCTTCACTTTCTTGTGCTATTCCCTCATGATAGGCTGGATTTCCATAGCCCATCTGTAGTCTGTTTGAATATGCTTACAAAGCATTAACTGCCCTTGAATGACAGTGAACTTTAGCAAATTGAAAATTCCTTCCCAGGATTCAGTTGAAGAAGTTATTCGGTGAGACATACTGAAGACTACCAATACTTTCATTAATTGTATGCTGCTTTTTTTTTCAGGAGGTCAATTTCTCTCACAACCGTATAACAAAAATGAAGGATTTGTCGACTTATTCATCTCTTAGTAAGTTGGATCTGGGCTGTATCCTTACTGATAGACATTTATCTTTGTCTTTGCCTCTTTCTCTATTTTGTAAAATCATTATAGCCTTTTTAACCTATATATGATGTCTATGAAAATAGATTTAACAAACACATTATGTGCAACTGCTTTTTTTGTGTATTATTCTTGACATGCCCATACTCAGACAACAGTCTGAGGGAGATCAGTGGTCTTGGGCAATGTTGCAAGCTCACCCATCTCAGCCTGGCACACAACAAGATCTGGAGGATCAGCGGCCTGGACAGCCTGCCTCTCACACATCTCTGCCTTGTAAGTCACAGTCAGAAATATGATAAACAGAGTGCACATTAACACAAAAACATCCATACATACTTTTACCATTACGTTCAAGCACATAATTACAAACGGAAAACAGAAATGTTAGTGTCTTTCACTTACATGTGTCACTGTTGGCTAGTTATCTATAGATGCACACAGACCGAGTTATTTCAGAGTTGTTCTTCCTTGTGAGTATTTTACCTCATGTATGGTACATTTAATCTATTTATGTTTGCCTCTCTGTTCTCTCCCCTCTTCTCTTTATGTCTCTGTTTTTGGCTGCATTTTTACATTTAGTAAAACCTTGGCCCTGTATTCGAGAATGACCATATGGTCCAACAGCAGGCCTTTTCTCTCTGTCTCTCTTTTTGCTTGTGTGTGCACACGTGTGTGTGTGAGAGAGAGAGAGTGTGTGTGTGTGTGCACGTGCATGTTCTGTCCTTTATCAGTGTTTCCTCATTGTCAGCAGCCATCGGTCTGGCTGTGTCTGCCCCTGTCTGTAGCTTTGCTTTGGGACCAGCTGCTGGTGTTTGAGTGAGCCTGGACCCAGTTCAGCTCACCCATACCTAGTCCATCCAGCATCCGTCTAATCCCATCACTGACCCCCGCTTCCTCACATGCTGGCTCCCTAAACAGCACAACCCTGTCAGCCTGTTTCCCACCCCATCACAGCACCGACCTGGAGCTTCAAGGGACCAGCACGGTCGCCCACCCCCACTGACAGCAGCCCTCTGCCAGGCAACGTGCCTGGCACGAGCAGGACGAGGTGTGGCTAGATAACAACTTGAGTCAGTGGAATGGAGAGAGAAGCAGGCTTGAGACCCCTGACAAGGGAGGCGTGCTCAGATCTGGTTCTAGCTGTCCAGAGTGCTGCGCTTGCACCTTGCCAGCTGTGTGGCTGTCAGTCCTCGCCTGTCAGAATTTAGCAGAGAGGCAGGCCTGCCACTCATCTCAGTACTGCGGGGAAAGAAGGTTCAGGCAACCTGCAGAGTGACCGTGGCACGTCCTTAATATTTAGCAGTGGGAGTCATTGACTGTATATGTAGTAGAATGGGTTGGAAGTCACTTACGCATGCATGCATATTAATGAACACCGTGGACTTGTGTCCTCTTCCCTGTCTGTCCAGAGGGGGAACCAGCTGCAGAAGATTGAAGGGTTGGGGACTCTGAAGGGTCTGCAGGTTCTCGACTTGTCTCTGAACCGCATCACCGGTCTTTCTGGCCTTCAGAATCTCCACCTACTGGGATCTATCAATCTGGAGAAAAACCTGGTATTGATCTAAGTTTATAGTTTGAATAACTACAAGCAAACTATAACACAAGGGCTTAAGTGCGTGGATTTGATGTTTTGTTTCAGATAAGCCAAACTCAGGAGTGCAAACACATTCATGACCTTGTCCTGTTGAGGGACCTGAACTTGCTGGGAAACCCTGTGCAGGTAACCCAAACCTTCATTGACCTCATGGTTCTACATGGTTGTTTAATGTGTGGAGATATACTGAGTGGTCTTCATGCGTTCTGTACCCAACTCTTCTGTATGCCTTTTTAATGTTGATGAAATCATGTTTTTGTAATTTATGCCATCTGACTGTAATTGGTAGGAGCAGCCTGATTACAGATTGGCCGTCATCTTCCTCCTTCAGCATCTGACTCTGCTGGACCAAGAGAAAGTCACTGCTGAAGAAAAGGTATGAATAAACACACTCATTAACAGCATCAACATAATGACCTCCATGAATAATCAGGGCACTTCATTGATCCCTTTCTGTTTACGGAGCTTTGAACTGATACTTTCTATGGATGTGGGAGCGCTTAAACGACACTTGATCACTTTCCTCATATCCCAGGTGTCATCAGTAAACAAGTATGACCCTCCTTTGGATGTGGTGGCAGCCAGGGATCACATGACCAACCTAGTTTTTCAGCTGATGCAGCCCCAGGTGCTCTACGACAGGTTGGTACAAATGTACAGTATTGTCTAAATTCCTCTCTCTTGTTCCTGAGTGTAAAGGAAAGGAAAAAGGGATAATGCAAAGTGTTGACAGAGGTGAACGTGAAGGTTTGCATTCAAATAGGTTGATAAGTCATAATCATAAACATCTAAGATCAGCTGTCAAGAAAACTATTCAAACATGTGCAGCATTTATCTGCAGTGTTTCTGTTGCACATATTATCTACAGTACTCCTTAAAAAGAAAAAAAGAATTAGTTCATGCATCAGCACTCTTTTGAAAACATCCATCATCAGCAAATAAAATGCTGCAGCTGCAGTCAATTTACCATTCTCCTGTGCTTCCTAGAAAGAGCACATCCATATTGCCCACGAGGCTCCCATTTGTATTGAGCGCAGCAGTGGCTTCCATGACCGGACAGCTCGTGCTCTGCCGGTATAGTTTATTATACGTAACCGCTGCTCGTCTCAGAGGCGTACCTGTAAAGCATGTCAGAACCCTGTGCACTGTATGTGTGTGTGTATGTCTCCAAGCAGTACTTTGCCCAGTGCAGACTCTCCGTATCCTATGCTGGTTCTGACCGGTCCTCAAGGCTGTGGGAAGAGAGAGCTGGCTCACAGACTGTGTCAGGAGATGAGCGAGTACTTTGCCTACGGGTCAGTCCTGAAACTTTCTGTACACATAAGAGCTCAATAGTACTTACATGGGTAATAAAAGAAATGTCTAAATTACAGCTTCTTTTTAAAGCTTTCACAATAAATCGACTTTCAAGATGCTGCTGGTAATAGCATTAGAGGTTTGACAAAGTAAATTATTTGTATCATTTTTCTCTTGTGTATCTTTTACATACGGCTGTGAAGGTCAAACAGCTGCTTGTGATGTTAACCATTCAGTTGAGTCTGGCCAAAGCAATGAAAGTGAACTGAAACTGAAAGCTGCTCAGATCTGAAAATAGCAAGTTTATTCTCAGTGAGGCTTACTCAGTACTTGCAACCCTTTAAAGTGTTAGTATAAATACACATGGTATTAACTCATGGAGAAAAAGGAACCATCTGCTCCTGAAAACATTAAAGGATAGGTCAGATAGTCTATCTTACACCATATGTACATTGTTGATTGTTGTAACAATCCTCCTGTCCATACTGTTTGTGAAGCAAACCCTTTGTACTCTATCACAACTGTGCTGTAAGAAATCCACAGTCTTTGTTCCTTCCCAAAAAACATTCTTAAGTTGAGCCAAAGAATACATGTGTGTATACACAGACCAACAACCGTGTGTGTGTGTGTGTGTGTGTGTGTGTGTGTGTGTGTCCGTCCACAGAACCTGTCACACCACAAGGAATCCCAACTTTGGAGAGGAGAATGGAATTGATTACCATTTTGTCAGTGAGGAAGACTTTCAGAACATGGTTCACATGGTGCGTTCGCTTCTTCTTTTTTTTTTTGTCTATCACGCACTCCTGGAGTGACAACATGATAACAAAATACAGGTTTCAATATTATTTGAGGTTCTGAACTCGAAATTATCTTGTGCACTCGGTGTCATAAGTTAATTAAATGTACACTGGGCTTTGAAAAGCTTCTTTTTTTTGTGCTTGAGGCGCCGAACTCCCTCGGCAAGTTTCAAATTGAATTCACTCACTGGCCATAATAAATTGCGGAGCTGAGATGATTAGTTTTACTCGGATTGATTGATTTTTCTTTAACTGGCAGATATTTCGATTAACACGTATGCATTCATTGAAATCGAGGTGCAATGGCTATTAATTACAATTTTCTTAAGGAAGACTTATTACGGCATCTCCTACAACATTTTCCATATAAGTGATAATTATTAGTGGGAGACAATGACACAGAGAGCTAATGGGTTTTAATATCATCCATATGCAGACATTGGTCAAAATTCAATAGTTTGCACCTCCTTTGCTCAAAGGCTCTGCAACTTCCAGGGTGTGATTTTATTAACATGATCTGTTTGTATTTGTGTTGATCAAAATCAACTGAATCTGAGTCATCATTACATTTTTTCTGCGAGTCATAAAAATAATTGCTTCGGCCATTTGTTTCCCATCTTGTCCCTCTGGTCAAGCTGGCTTTTATAGAAGAATGGCGAGGGATGATGGATAGAGGGTCTGGGTCACGTAATGATTTACACAGCAATGGCTTTGATGCCGAAATTGATTCCTTTTGTCTCCCCCAACAGAAGTGGATCAGGTTTACTTCGCCGTTAGTCACTCCTACCAGTTGATTTGCCCTTTCTTCTCCTTCACCCTTCATTCTTCTGTTGTCAGCCTCTTGGTTTATTGTTGTCTTGTTCTCCCTTTCTTACTCTTCATGCTCTCAGCTTTCACGTGTCAGCTGCACCTCTTCCTCTTCACCATTTCCACTCACATGTGCTTTTCAGTAACTATGCAATCATAACCTCTTGAACCCACTTCTCGCGGCGGTTCAGAATGAACCCAAATCAGCACTCCTTGGTACTTAGTGTACTCCTTACTGCGATGTAAACACAGGCAACACCTGCTGTGTAATTTTGACTGATTGTCATCCGACGCTGGCAACGTGGAATCGCAAGAATGATGTTTGTAATCAAGTGTTATAATGCTTTTCAATGACTTATTTAAGAAGAAAAATGTTCAGGGAGGTTTAAATTCCTGCTTGGCTTAGTATCTCCAGGAGAAACACCATCTATCTTGGTAGTAATGCTAGTGACTCACAGTTAATGAGTTTTCTCTGTGTTGTTATTATTATATAATAGCATCTGTCATACTGTATGGATTTCTAACAGGCAGAGAGGAAATAATAACGTGTTTTAGTGATTTAAATTAGTGTTATAAATTATGCTGCTCTAATAAAACTGCCCCAAAAGCATGCAGACAAAAGGTCATGGGTCATGTGTGAGAAGTAACAAAGAGAGAGAGAGAGCTCTTTGCCCTGACCACCAGGTCAACAGTTCAGGTCACAGGTGGACAAATGACTTGAGGTTGTTAATCTTGCCAGAACATGCCGGGATTGTGTTTGTATGTCAAACATTTTGTGCACTTTAGGAGATGAATGAAGCTCATAACCGTAGTAACCAAGATGATACAATACAGTGGTGCACTCTAATGCTCTCTCATTCTTTCCCCTCGTAACTGGAAATTAGGGTAAATTCATCCAGACCATGCAGTACGGGGGTCACAGCTACGGTCTGACCAGAGAGGCCATAGAGGATGTAGCCAAAGAAGGACTAGCCAGCTGTGTGCATATGGAGCTAGAGGTGCGTATAAACCTCTTATGTGAGAGTACATCAAGCAAACTATAACCATATGTGGTCAATAAAGCCTGCAGATTGACAGAGTGAGCCTCAACAAAAGACAACATGTGGCCTGCAACAGACTAGGTAGAGTTTGTTTTCAGCCTTGCTGCTTGTCGTAAATGCCTTTTGCTACTGAAGCAGTTGTTGATCACTTAAGAGGAGTGAAGAATCCGCCGTCAATGACAGTAGCGGTCAATAATATATGTTTTTCAAAAAATGTGAATCACTACGACCATGAGAGCTCCTTGAGCATACAGCTATAAATGACTGCAAGAAATACTAGGCCCATTGGCATCCAGTAGTATGCAAAGCTCCCTGGCAGACACACACAGGGCCCTCAGCTTCATCCACCAGGCTGTCAAGAAACTGAACTCTCTCCCCTGTCTCCCCTCTCTCCCTCCTCTCAGAACACCAAGTCCTCGTTGTAACAGAACTGCAAACTGTTTGTTTATCCTCGCAGGGTGTGCTCAGTCTGAAGAACAGCTACTTTGAGCCTCGATACGTCCTGCTCTTCCCTGCCCAGGTGGATAAGTACAGGGGCCACTTGAAAAACAGTGGACTCAATACGGCGCAGGTTGACATGGTGATGTCACGTGTAGAGCTGTACGCCAATACCAACCGGCAACGACCGGGATTCTTCGATAATGTTCTCCCCTGTGGTACGGCAAGAAGGCCCCTTTTTTGTTGTGACATGGAATGAATTCATTAATGTTGTCTGGAGCTGTACTTTTTGATGAGTGCATTAGAGAATAGTGATGGTAATTAAATGTCCTCTTGTGGCAAGTTAGGCCCATTTTACTATTCAGTAAATGAAACTTTAAATGTAACACAAAGCGTAATTATACAAATTCAGAATTCATTTTCAACAAGCTAAGAAAAACGCTTAATTGATTCCCTGAGGAGGAAATGTTCTCTCCACTTATTCAACCTTTGGATTTAATGTTAATAAGAAAGGAATTTGGAAGCGTTTGCTGTGATTTGCTGTGTTCACTGGCAGTTTTGTCATTGTAGTGCCTCATGTAGCTTTAACAACAAAACTCCCAGTCTTACTCTTTCTTAGAGCAGCCCAAGTGTCATTGGTTTAGCCTAGGATAAATTAACGCACTTCACTTAAATCCATGCACTACGCTTTCAATCCAATTACCACATGTATTAAGGGCACGCTGCGACGGAGGAGCCGTGTTTATCATTCCCCCATGAAAGCACTTAGACATGTTCGCCGTTTTCTTAATGAGATGAACATACAGGGACCGTAGAACCTCATCGCTTTCATGCACTGCGAGCTACCGCCTCATTACACTAAGGTCATCATCCCCATATCTTTGATGCATTACTGTTTGATGGGAGATGCATTGGCCTTATTCGTAATGTGCATGTCTCTCCGTGTGTGTGTGTGAGTAGATGACTGGGAGGAAGCCTATCAGACTCTGAGCCAGGTCGTGAAGGACTACCTGTTGCTAGAGGAGCAGGAAGAAGAGGAAAACAACAACAGAGAATCCCCTGACAACGCCTCCGCCGGTGTGTGTTTGTTTGTTTGTTCGGATCATCATTAGCAGACTCAAAGCATCGGGGTGCAAGACTGCTTGTAGAGTGCAGATAAGTGTGCCTTGTTTGTCTAATTTAAAGAAGCAATTCACCATTTATTTAAAAGGTCAAAGGCAATTTACTAGACAGGAAGCAATCTTCATCCTGTTAAACAGCTATAAAGTGAAAATATTTCTTGCAGAGCGTTGCTTAAGTATCTCTGTTTGGATGACATTTTTTAAAATCAAACCTAGGTTACAAACTTGAGGTGCAAAGTTTAAAAAAAACGTGAGCATTTACCTCAAAGGAAGGGTCTGATGAAAATATGCTATTGGTTGCAATGTGGAGTGTAAAAAATCAGTGTTTTGAAGCTTGACCCATGCTCAGAAATAAAGTGCTCCTTTAAAAGTGGCCATAGATAATGTGTCAATTTAATGTCTGTAAGACTGTTTTCATGCTGTATATTATCTGTTTATGTACATACATGTATATACATTACATGCATTGTGTGCCTGTGTGTTATATATGCTGTTACCATCATATACAGTATTATACAGTACAATAATACCTGTCTCTTCCTCTCCCAGGTGACGAGCCAGAGGAGAAGCCACTCTCACCACCCCTGTGGAAGCCAGGATCCGGTGCACTCGCCTCATACTCTGCCAGAGCTCTTGACCCCTCAAATCCGTCTTACAGGAACTATTCTACCAAGATCCAGGCAGAGCTCAGCCCTCACAAGAGCCCCGCTGTGAGTTACAATATGCCTGATGAAAAATGTATTGGTAATGAAGACTGTAAGTGAATGTTAAATAGACATCTAGACTGTAAAACATTTATGGGGAAAATCTTTTAACAGGATGCTGGCTCTTTTTCTCTTCCTCCCGGCCATACATCATCGCTCCCCCGCCCCACTTTCCTCCCCCTTTCCCCTCTCCCCCATCAACCCCCGTTTCTCGCCGGCTATCTCTCTCCGCCTCTGCTTCCTCTCACCTTCGCACTTCATCTCAACCCTTCTATCGCTTCCTTCTTTTCTCCATCTCTCTCCCCTCTGCAGGAGCTGGCTTCCATCAGGAGGCGTGAGCAGCTGGTGAGAGAGGCTTTTGTGGGGAAGAGTCCAGGGGTCTACAGCCAGCTCTTTAAAAGGTTCATTATAAGTACCCTGCACTCCACTGCACTCCACTGCTTAATTTCAACAGGCACTCTCAGCTGGGCCAAATTGGTTTAAATTGTGCACTTGTCCTAACTGCGTTTTGATGGTTTGTTTTGAGTTCTTGTTTGACCTTGGAGGTGAATTGGCAGGTGGCAACATTATTTGAATCGGAGAGCTTGTTAATATGATGGGCTTGTGTTGTCGCCCTCGAATATATCTGTCACCAGTTATGACTACGCCGAATCTGAATGAAAAGATCTGAATGTGAAATTGCTTTTTCCAAATGCCTGTGAAGAAGAATGATTGAATTTAGTCCTATTTTCTTTTTCGGTTTTGTTTACCACAGCTCTGCTCAAACAGCTCCATCATCACTGCAGCATCCCGATAACCTTGTTAGTGACGACAGCAGGTAAAAACACACACACACACAATTACACTTCAAACGCTACCAATGCAGTCAAAAGTCGCAAGGCCAGACGCTACTATACAGATGTGTATACACACTTTAAAGCTTTTTGATTTAAGATAAGGTGACAGAATGTGGCCTCATAAAAACAATGTGAAGCTGAAGATTTAAGAACAGGAAACAGCTTTTTTAGTCGTATTATCTACCCTCTAGGCCTGATTTTACCACATACGTTCACTTCTACTGGTACGAGCCACGTGATTACATATCTGAAGACACATGCTCTCTCGCAAATACACTCCCACTTTTTTGGCTCCCCTGTTGATACACTTAAAATCAATAAACAGGGGTTACTGTTGCACAATTATGGATAATCAGACTTTGACATATTGTGTGTGTGTGTGTGTGTGTGTGTGTGTGTGTGGGGGGGGGGGGGGGTGTTAAACTAACATGCATTTATCTCATTAGTTTCAAAAGAATGCATATAAGATACATTCAGTGATACAGTACGTGTTAAGTCAAATTTAATTTGTTCCCCTTCAGGGTTCATGTTCTCAGATGGCAAGAAACTTGAAAATCTACAAGTTCTGTCACAGCGGTCTGAGCAATACATGCCCCCAGTGTGTACCTTTAGCATTACTCAGCCCTTCAGTATTTCTATAGAGGATTCCAGACATCCGTCTTCTTGTTGCCAGTGTTTTTAGTAGGAATGTGTCTTTACTTGTGAGTGTGTGTCTCTAGTAACAGAGGATCCTTTTGTATTTGTCTGATAGGATTTTTTTTGCTGCGTATAGTCTTGTGTGGGTATATATCAAGCATCCTGGATTAGCTGTAAGAAAGCAAATAAGTAAATAAAATGACAAAAGCATATCAATGTTTTTCAATACCAATAAACAAATTAATGTCTGAAAAAAATACAGTCAATATCTCCAGCTCTGGAGGTCCCTCTAGTGTACTCAGCATGATGGTTAACCTTCCAAAAGCACATTCTGCTAGATTTTCTTTCAGCAGAAACTCTGTTTTTTTTTCTGTTTTTCTCACGTTTGTGTCTGTTCCCTTTAACAACCCCCTTTATGTTTCTTGCATCCATCGCACCCCTCGCTACATGAACGTCTTCCTCCCTTTTCTTCCCCTGTCCGTCTCCTCTTCCTCTGTGCTTTGTCTTCTCCTCCATCCCTTCCTTTTCCCCATTTCACAAGCAGCTCGGATGAGTCTCGTGCCAATTCGGCGCTGACCGTACTCGGTTCAGCCGGGGGCTTGACTGGTTCAGTGCAGAAGCTGGATATGTCTGTCCTGGGACACACCTTGGAAACACTCAAAGGTTATTGTTGTTTTTTCATTATTATTGTAGGGCGCCCTGTGTTGTTATGAATAGATAGCAAAGATGAGGGTAGGAGCAAAGACATTGTAACAAGTAATTTCTGATTCTTTTGAATCATTTCCACGTGCATTTATAGGTTAAAAACAGTCTTTACTGTCTGTAAATGACCAAAACAGTACATCTGATTATAAGATAAGTAAACTGAGTGTATTAAGTCACAAAGATATGTTGATGTGTTGATCTGTTGCTTGCATCAAGTGAAATATTCCCATTTCATACCTCATGGCTTCAGGCGAAACTCCAGAAGCCTCCCATCCAGACCCAGAGCCGCTAGCTGCGGCCGTTTCTACCTCCTCTGATAGACGTCCTGGGTCCAACGTCAAGCCCATACTTCCACCGATCCCCACTGGGCGCAAGACCCCTGCATCGCCCAGCCCGGCTCCTTCACCCCGGCCGAGCCCCAACGCATCCGCCGGAGAGGGAAGAGATGTACAGAGTGTGGGATAGCTTCACATATTTCAGAAAATCAGAAGCAGTCAATCAACCAATACATGTGTAAAAGTACATTTCTTAAATATACACGGCCTTAAATTAAAAGAACATCAGAAGACTGTTCCTACAAAAGCTAAGAGTCAACCGCAGAACACATGTTTGTCTCTATCTCACCACAAACGTGATACATCCAAACCTTGAGGTTAGATCACACTGCCAGTACTTGTCTTTCCTTATGAGCTGTCCTTCCTGCCACAGCACGTCTGGATCTTTTGCGCTTGCTGTATACTTTATACACGATAAGTGATGATGTTAATGACCATATACATATGGTGACTAAAGCATAATTATAGGCAAAGTTGTGCTCATCCTCTTTGTAGAATTATTTTCTCTCTGGCCTCAAGGTATAGCGCTGACATATATTATGATTAAAGCTTAACACACAGGTTGGAGAGTATGTCGTTCATGATGAATATTGTGTGTTAAAGAAAATGGTTATTTTTTTATTTTTGCCTGTTCAAACTCTTGAGTCAAGAAGGGGATTTTATCAATGTGGCATTAATTTTCCTGCCAGAAAAGTGGCATTATGGTTCCTACTGTTCAGTAATCTCATCAAATAGGATTCAGCATTGACAGCTGGATGCTTATTTTTCATACGCGGCGTGGAGCTCTTGTCATTGAGTGATAAATGCATCATTAATCTTTATCTCTTCGGATAGGAATTATTCAACAGGAAATTCATTCAAATGGAAGTTGTTGACAGGTATTAAACAATGAGCCATCACTAACAACTTAGTGTGTTGTTGTCAGCGTTGCACACAGCCGTGCGTACTTGTGCACCCATGTGCACGGTGTTAATTTCTGGATTCTTTGTAAATTGAAATTGTCATGTGTCACAGATGTGTGCATTGCTTATTTAACTGGTGCCCCAGCGTGCTTCGAGGTGCATGTGAACGTGCACATACAGTGTGCATGTTTATGCAGAGATTCTGCACACACCTGGCCATCCATCACTGTCTGTCTCCCTCTCAGGCAGCAGATGTTACAACCCCGTCATAATTCTTTGGCAGTTTGAAACCAGACAGTGTCTTTAGGGCCCCTGGGGTCTAACCTACTTACACTGCAGTCTGCACTATAGCTTATCATGGACTAACCAATGTGTTTTCCTGTGCATTAAGATAACACTGGATGCAGCTATGTGCATGATAAACTTTGCAAAAGCCTTAAAGCCCAGAGAGGAGTGTAACATGAGGTGCAGACGAGAGGATGAGTGACTGGGAATTTTGGTTTCTTGTCATCGTGGATGCGTAATCATATGCAACCCCTCTGACTCTCCACACTGTCTACTGAACCCAACGTCTTCCCTCACTTCACCAGCTGCTGGGAAATAAACACGTCGCACACTTTCTCGAAGACACGCAGCAACACTTCACCAAAGAGAGAAGGAGAGCACGTTTTCTGGGAGAAACAAAGACTTGCTTGCATCTGTGCCTGCAGGAAATAGTTGTTTTGGGAGAGATATGCAGAAGCACATTATCAGTTTTCACAAAGCTGAAGTGCCTGATGTTATGAATTCATTTTTTTTTTGGAGGGGAAATTTGCTACAGAGGGAAACGGCATTAATCTGTATTTTCATTCCAGAGAAGATGTTGCACAAAATATTCGGAATGGAAATAGTAAGAAATCACAGAAATCTCAAACATAACTACATCAGTTTGACTGAGCAAATACAGTATCGGCCTTGTTTCTAGTGTGGATCTTAAGTAGTTGCATTCCTGTGTGAATCGACAGAGGATGGAAATAATGCTGCTAGCTCCGTTCAACCTATTTCCACACTGTGTCAACACAGGATCAAACTCTGGCCAAACCTGCTATCATGCTGAGATAGTTGTTGGATTTTTTATAAACCCAATTAAACATTGACAATGGTGGATCTGAACTGTGAGCTACGCTTCCTGCTACTCTTACAGGGGTGTTATTGGAAGTCAAATAGACTCAGAGCTTTAATTCCTCCATTCTCAACCCAATCTTCTTACCTGCGCTCTTTCTCACCATCCCTTCTGACCAGCTGGACATAACTATCATTTGGAATTTCAATCATCTTTCAATTATACAACTGTTTCACAGCACTGGGGTTTTGTTGCTCCTTTCAGGCCCAGCAGTTACAGCTAGTTACCCTCACTGTTTTCCTTTTAAAATGTTTTGGGGAAAAGACGGGCGGGGTTATGAGGCTGAGAATGGACTTGGAAGACAGTCTGTGAAAGTACAATTATATGTAACAAGCATAGCTGTAAGTGTGTAAACTTTCACATGTGTGAGGGAGGAGCAGGGACACGCCTTCTCATTTCAAGCTCAAACATACACGTACTTCCTGCGGAGATGAAATGATATTATTCCCCGTCTTTGATGATTCCTGCTGCTCATAACAACTTATTCGGCTGTCTTCATTTGAAGTAATGTTTCCCGTATGTGTGGAAAGCACATGGTTCGAAGAATAATAGTGAATCAATAGATCATATAATTATTTTTAAGATTGCATCAGAATTTTGTGCGTATGACGTTTTGATAGTTCCTTAAACAGACTGCTAGGTAAATGGTAATAAGCAATAATATGAGACGACTGAAGTTACTCGCTACTCTACAACTTAATATTTTCCATACAAAAAAAAAATATCACTTTGTAAAATATGATGCACAATAAGTCCCGTTACAATACACAGCGGCACATTTTGCTGATGATTTGATTTTCACTGAAGTAAACGTCTCAGGCAGGGCTTTATTGTTTTTGCAGTGTGGTGTTTTTACTCAAGTTAAAGCTGTGAATATTTCTCCCACCCCGCCTCTCAGATCACAAACACATTCATACATAAAAGGCATTATTCATGGCGCGTGAGCCCTGTAAGATTTACTTTCTCTAGGCCTTGACTTGAAGTTCTTGTCTTTCCTTGCCAAATATTTTCTCTCAGTATGTCATCATCCTCCGTGAACATAATGATGCTTTACCTCAAGGGTAAGAGCTACAGATTGGAAGCTGTTATCAATGGCAAAGACGTAGGTATTTGGGACGGAAGCGCTCTGTTATTTATCTCTGCAGCCTCTCTGTCTCTGTGCTCGTGCAGAGGATGTTGGAATAGGTCAGGGTGGTGATATAATGAAAGCTTAAATAAGACACACACAACACACACACCTCTGCATTAACTCTGCCGCATGATGTGGCGCCACACTCAGTAACTATGGCAACGGCACACTGCACTGCACCTCCCTATGTGTGTGTGTGTAACTCCTCACTGTGTTCCCTGCGGACAGATTAATTCCCTGCCAGATTCATTCCCTGTCAACTTGCTGAAACAAAAAGTTTCTGTTTTAATTACTTCGGTGCAGTGTCTCGCTTCATCTATCTATCTGTACGGTGTCTCTCTCTCACTTTGGCTGTCTCCCTCTCCTCCTTCACTCCTCCTCGTGCTCTCTAGTGTAATTAAAGACAGTGAGTGTGGGTAATAGAACCGTAATAGTGTGTAATTGCCATAATCAATACACATTGCATTGCTAAGGAACGTGTCATTCATCAATACGCAGGGAGGAGGGAGGACGTCTCGCACTGCAAACACACACAATTGGCCCTCATTCATCGGTGTGTCTAAGAGGAAAAAAAGATTGTGTTTTGAGTTGTAGAGTACGTGTTCATCCCCCTCTATAATACAGTAACCTTAAAGGAGTCATCACCAGGAAATCGCAATTTCTCTTGTTAAAACATGCATATCTGTGTTTGACCTCAGTTGAAACTTGCCTGAAAGGCTGGAGTTTGAAAGTGGCGCCGTTTTTTCGCTTCTGCTCTTTTTCCGAACAGGAATAGCACACAAGGGTGTGCATTCCTAAAGCACGAGATTTTGATTCTGCGCCTACGGTGACGTCACCGTGGAGGCAACTTGCATAAGCCCACCCCTCTTTCACCACCCAACCCCGCCCCGTCCGCTACCTGACTCCGACTCTGGTTCGTACATAAATGCCTGAATTCCGTAAGGTTCGTCATTTAGTGTGTGCGCCATGACAGGGGGCTGTTTATGTTTTGGAGTCTGCATGCAGGCAAGCCCCCCAGGCTCTGTCCTTCCTGCGGCGAATCAACGAATCATTACATATTATACAATGCACATCCGGACCAGTCAAAACCTCGCGCGTAATCTCGCGTGATAAAATCGCGGTACGAAAAAGGGTCAGAACAAGCTCAATGTTTGATTAAATTTTTTTTTTTTTTTTCTAATACGTTTTACGAATTGATCCAAAGCGATCCAAGGGGGGCTGGATACGTATAAAACCAGGTTATGACTCCTTTAAGGGAAAACACGGATTCAGAGTGTTAGTCTCACTCTCATGTGGTAATTTCAATCGATTATTCGATCATTTATTGATGAGCATGCGGCCAAGGTCGGAAGTTTGCTTTCAGTACAGCAGGGCGGGGACGCTCAATATACAGTGCATGACTATCACAACAGACATGTTTTCACAAAAAGCTGCAGTTTTACAAGATAATACCAAAGTTTAGGTGCAGTTCATCTGTGAGGCTTCCAAATATTCCATAAATGTATATCAACATAGGAGAAGTATAGAAGTAAAATATTAAAAGGTTCTGAGCTTTACATTTTGTAGTGTAAGTTGAGATTATTCATTTTGAAATTCCCATCTTTCAATGTATTAATTCAATGATCCTCCCCTAATTCTTCTGTAAGTCTCACTCAATCCCAATTGTTGGTTTCACATAACTTTGTTGCTAATTACTTTTCTCAGTGGTTTATTTTCATCATTCATACAATACACAGGCTTAAAATTGAATCAAACTGTTTCTTACATAAGAACACAAACTAAGCCGCAAAAATGAAGTAACACAGGATTTGTTTTGTTGTTAGGGAGCTTGCAAACATTAGAAGTGACAAGCCAACACAGCAAGAATGTCCAGAAAGTCAACGGAAAGAAAACTTGACAGAGGAAGACACATATATCTCAGTAGGTGGGGAGGTGGACATGCCCAGACAAATACCCTTACTGGAACAATACTGCCCCCTCCAGGGTGGGCTGTCCTGGCAGCCTTAGGGGAAAGAGAAAGGAGACTTGTGAGTGTGTACCCTTATTGGATCTTTCCTTTGATTTCCCCCCCCCCCCGGGGTCGTGACCCTTGATCGTCCTTTTAACCTTAGCTTCGACGTCGACTCTCTAAATGGTGGTGACAGCAGTTTCCTCTCCCCCTAAGCCCCATTTCTCATGTTTCATTCAATTCAAAATGCTTTATCTGCATGAATGTAAGGAGGACAATATTGCCAAAGTGTCTCTCTTTCTCCTATCCTGTCGTACCTCTAACTGTCTCACTTTTTTTTCTCTCCCTTCTTCCTGCAGATGTTTTTCTCCTCAGTCTGCTGCTCTTCCTCCTCTACATGCAGCCTCCATCCCCTCATCTCTCTGTCTCCCACTCTTTCATCTCCCATGAGAAGTGTTCAACCATACAGTGAACGAGGCTAGACCGTGCCACAGACGCACCATGTGTTAGCCATAAACCTTTCTTTTTCCTTCTTGGTCATTCCTTCGTTTCATGCTCTCCTTTCTCTCTGTTCTTGTATTTCATGCTGTCATTCAGAAATCCTTACTTTTCATCTATTCTGTTCCTCCAGCCTCTCCATGCTATTCTCATTACCTTACAACAGCACATTTTACTGCCTATTCCCAGGCTCTTATTTCCCAAAAGTTGTTGCCTTGTTCCACCCACAGTCCACTTCCCATGGATTCGAGTGTTCCGCTGAATATTTCATCTTCACAGGAAGCGCCTCTGACAATGCAACGAATTACTGTCCTTGTCCCCCCCAACTGTTTCCACGCATATTAAATTAGACCAATGAGGGACATTTCAAAGGGCGAGATGGGGGAGAAGAGTCAAAATACACAGCAGAGGGAGGAGAGACAGAGGTAGATTATGAGGACAAAGGTTATGTGACGATTGTGAAAAAACCCCCAGGTGTTTGAAATCCTTCACCCCGCCATATGCTCAAGATTTAATGAATGTGTGATCTTCTTTGCTGGTGGAAACTCGAGGTTTGTGTCGCCCAGTGAACAAGGTTTGATGTAGAAACAGCCTGCAGTCGACGGACGAGAGAGGGCTTCTGTTTATCTCTATGTTGTTTTCCTTTCCATAAAATCCGAACGCTTTCGAAGGTCAGTAAATGGCAACCCTCGCAGTTAATAAAAAAAAAAAAAACGCGCGGCAGCTCGTAGATAATGTTAGGAATTATGCTGCCATATTTTCTCTCACTTTGTTGAACCACATTTACTTCTCCACGTCTGTTGGCTGTCATGTTGATATGCAAAAAAAACCCCCGACTTTCCTGAATTTTTATGTGAACACTTACTTTTATATAACGTGCATGAAGCTTTCATAGCGGCAGCCCCCACCACACACACAGCCATTTTCCATTCCATTGAGTACTGCCGCAGAGCTCCAGTGACCTGCTCTCAGCCAACACACAGCAGACGTGTCTCTGCTTGTGTGTGTGTGTGTGTGTGTGTGTGTCATCTCTCAGCCATGGCCGACATGCAGTATTGTACACAAGGAGACACATTCCACTGAGTTCACTACCTGACTGATGACTGACGGAGTGCGTTTATACTTACATGTGACCTCATATCCTGGTTAAGATCAAAGTCAGGACTGTGTGAACATATGGTTAACTCTCACCAATGAAACAACAGGATGCTCTTAAAATCAGACCGAAATCACAGCCCACAATGAATGTTCATGTCAACAAGAGATAAGGTACTATTATAAGTCTGACAAAAGTGAATATATCCTCCTAATATGGCAAAAGCCTGATATAGACTTTCCTCTCCGTCTCATTTTGGCCAAAAACGCAACTCCTTTTATTATGAAGAACACAGAAGTTTATATTGATAAATCCCACCTACGACTGCTTTTGTAAATATTGTTAGCATGCATTAATCCACTGCTAATAATCATCCTCAACAAATGCACAAATTACTCCTGCGATATTTGATCAAAACTAGGATATTATTTACTTTTTTTTAATTTACTTTTTATTCATTCTTAAAAATGCTCAGAGCATGGCTGAGCCAGCGGCTAGAAGCTAACGGTACTATCAAAAGTGCAAAATAGTTGCAACAGTGAGAGAGCTAACAGTGTTTCCCTGCAGCTTCATTTTCAACAGGTTACCATTACTCCAAACTTTCTAGTAGTTTGTTGCTACATTGTTCTCTGAGTTTCGATCTTTAATAATAAATGTCTTCATTAAGAACCAATGGGCTTCATTAAGGCAGGAAAGTCAGCAAGAACTGCACACTAACCTGTCTTTTTTTACGGGATCTGTTGACTGTAACGTTCTATTCCAGTACTAATGGGACTATACTGTATCCCTGAGTGAACTGTGTTCCTGTCCTTCACAGTCCTGCTCTGTGAACTCAGTCAAATTCAGTTCTGCTCCTTTCACTAAAGCTGGATTAGGTAGCGGTGGAGAAAAAGTTCAGAAGTCTTGCAGCAAACTCCTTCAGCACTGTAACCTTCATAACTGAACTGTCTTTAGTTGCAATACATATTGTGTTTGAAGGATGTGTAAAAAGAGTCAACATCTGGATTAGCTGGGCGTGTTTAGAGCCATAAACATAAATGATATTCAATTACCACAAAGGGTTTTATGTCATTTTCTGCCACATGTGTTGATCAGGGGTTTACCCATGGACTTGAGATAGGTCAATAGATAGTTTAGTCTAAATTCCTGTGCATTTAACAAACTGTATTATTTCAGAGAAACACCTGGATTTATAAATCTTTATCTCTTTGTTGTTTGTGCTTTTTTCCATGTCAGAGGAGTCTGTACGAGTCTGTGGGATGGAATGCAGAATGCAGGCACCCGGACTGATATATATCTATGTAACGCTTATGAATGAATAATAAACGCATGAAGGTGCACACACACACACACACACACACACACACACACACTATTGAAGGGTTTGGTTTTTTTCTCCCCCTTAAGCAAAGCGTCCCCATTTATGAACACTTAAAATTCTCTTGAGACACTACTTCAACATGTTGAGTCAAATCCTGTACGAGAGTTGGAGTATGCAGACGGAGCGGGATGTCATGACTTCATGCAACGTGGTTCTCCAAGATTCTTCCTCAGCGTCGAGCTGTTTGAAGATGAAGGTGCAACATTTTCATCAGTGATCATCTTCTTTCTGTCTAAGTGACATGCAGTCATGCAGGCGGAAACATATGTCTATGATGAATTCGAAATGCTGCTGAGTGCCGTATCTCTTATTTTGACCTCATTCCCTATCTCCCCTCTATCTTTGTCTCTGTGGTCTCTGGAAGGTTCAAAAGGCAAATGTGGACAGCTGCTGCCCTTTGACCTTCAGGGGTTGTCGAGTTCCCAAAAATCCCACATGCGTCTCAAGCATGCAGGTCAGACACACACTCATTCCCCCTGAGATAGAAAGGGTTTGCCTTTGTTATCAGATTTCTGTATGCCATTGTGTATTCATGATAGAGCTTATAAATGGTTGCTAAGTAATTATTATTATTATTATTAATGTAATTGCAGCCAATTTCAGTCTAATATTTATAATCATGACATTATATACTGTAGCTAAATATCATCAAATATGTACAATCTGATGTCATTAACTGATTTCATCCCCTGGTCTTTAATTAGCAAATGAATACAAGCCTTATGTTAAGAAAGACTCAACTGTGGGCCAAACATCTTTGTTTCTGTGAGGTTATTAACTCACAGTTTTACACGTGTAGCTGTGTCTCTCCTCTTTGTGCCGCGTATCGGATTTGCTGTGACACTGTGTCTCCTTAAGCACAGTGAACAGAGATGCTTTTGTTCATTATTTTGATATCCTTTGTGAGCTTCAGAGTGGTAATTGGACACACGCTCATGACTAATTCTTTTTTAGCCCATACTTCTGCCGCATCTCAATTCTCTGCTCCGGTGCAGCTTGTAGCAACACACCAGCCCTCACGCGGAAACCGCTGTTTTTTATTCCGTTGCTATGACAGCTCGCATCCCAGTCGGAGACGGGGAAGTCGCGTGGTTTATGAAATGAATTCATCACGACAAAAAAAAAAAAAAAAAAAAAACTGTCTGCGAGAGGCGAGCCCCGAGTGTGTGCACACCGAGGGTCTGGGCGTGTGTGTACTTTTGTGTGTTTCTGGCTTGTGCACACTGTGGCTTATCCTGTCTGTGTGCATCTCTGCTCACTGTGTGGGGATGTATTTGTACGTATGTTTGTAATGCTAAAAGGCTTGGCACAGGAAGGACCTTTTTGTAGTGCGTGGCGGTGGGCACTCTGCCCGGCTTGTGTGGTTTATGGATGCGAGTCAGAAATGCGTTAGCCTCCGGCCAGAGAGAGACTGCCCATCTTTCCTGGTGCGAAACACCAACAAATGTGCCAACACTGACAGCATTAGAAACTGAAGAAACTGATACAAGCATCAAATCCCTCTGACACACATCTCATGCTGTCACTCTATCAATAGGTCCATTACTGCCGCACGAAAAAGGAGGCAGGAGCGCAAATGAAAAACCAACGTGAGAAAACTAGCATCCAGGGGGGATTTCACGCTACAACAGCGGGTGACTGCTCCTGATTCTCAGAGTTTAATTGTGAAATGTTCCAAAGTGTAGAAGGTCAAAGTTCGCAGTTGCTGATACATTTTTTCAAACGAAAAAACACCGTCTCCGTTTTAGCTCCAGCTAATGATATCGCAGTAATATACCCACCGATTATACGGAACAGTGTATAAAGAAATAATCAATTCTGAATTTCAAACCGAAACTCTGCATAATTAAAGTGCCATGTGAGAAATCCCACAATTAACAGAGTGCCTTACAACCAGCGGCTAAAGTAATGTTTCATTCTCATAACCTCTGTGATGGAACCAGTGGAGCAAAAGAAAAAAAGGAGGTGGAGAAATTAAGATTTCAGAAATGCATTAAATCTGTATTTCATCAAATTAGAAGTAGAAGCTCCTTGAAAAGCTGCCACCAGGCACGAATGGTGAATGACCGAGGCTTTTCCAAACAGAATATTAATAGGTTATTATACTCACTTGTACCTCCATTCCGTACATCATCAGTGGCCTCGGCAGTAACACAGTAGTTATGGAATTGATATGGCTTTTAGGAAAATGAAACTGTCACATTAAAGATGGCAGCATAGTTCATATTTTTGCCCTTTTTTTTTCATCTGCAATTTTGGGAAGAGAAAGGGTGTTTCATTCCCCCACTTAGAAGAAGCGACGGTACAACCAAGGATGTCATTATCTGTGAGTGATATTTTTATTGGGCTCTCAGTAAAAGTTGGCCAGCCCTTGAGATTGGTAATGACTGACGACCACACAAACAGACACACACATTGACATGTACCTACCTGTGTGCACACATTTTTTTTTTTGTGTGCCTTCCATGTTCTCCCAGCCATGACAACCCGCCTCACACACCCTTCCTCCTCAACTCCTGATGGTTTTGCTAATTCACTGTGCTAATGTAGCCTCTTTTTCATGAGCTTTCCTCTTCTTCTTCTTCTTCCCCGTGATTCCCACTACAGCACGAATTTAATCAAAGCTCACTTTCGCGTCGGCACCTCCCGTGACTAGGGGGGATTTAGGCCCAGTTGGAGAAGGAATGCAATTAGCTGAGACAAGCCTTGTTAATATTCCCCATCTGAATACCCCCAACAGGTCCAAAACACCTTTTATTTCTAATCACACCTTCTGCTGAAAGACAGTTTAGCTTTATTCACGCTTGATGTAACTGAGCCAGGGAGGCTATCAACACTAAAGTGGGGGATGTTTGTAGTGTACGCTGCTGATGTGGTAAAGATGCATTAAGTTTATGTTCATCTCACACTCTTGAGTGCAGTAGTAGCTCCACACTGATGCTCCTTTTACAGTATCAGTGGGAAACAGTGGAGAGATATACGCACTAAGACACACTGACCTTTGACTGTCTGAGTGGTTATGACTGATGCACCCTCCTGAACTTCCTTAGCGTATGCTAGGGGTCAGCGGCAGGGCAGCACGTAGCTCAGACGGCCCTCAGGCCAAACCTGAAGTATCCCACCTTCTACTCCTCACCAGTATCATCTCCTCTGTGGAAGTCCCTCCTTTTATATGATTGGCGGGGCGCTGCCGCAGCACCCTCAAGGAGAATTGATGGAAAATCCTTCAAGATTAGTGCAGAATAGGATGCACGGCGGGATGCGTCGTTCGTACTCCGGCCACGTGTCATTTGAATTAACAGCCGTGTGCTTTTGACCCGCTCCGCTGCCGACACACCACACCGAAGCCATATTCATGTATGAAACTGATCAGATAAGAACAAACATGCAGAGTGAATATTTAGAAAGCAACAGTGCTGCTGTATTTAAAACATGCCACTCTTTTATAGGAATTGAAATGGTTTCCCTATGAGTAATATTAAGGCATCTGGGAAATATTAAATACGAGTTTCTTATAGCTTTGAAGTTCGATCAGCGTTCTATGAGGACGATGACGTTCTTCATTTATTCATTTGTAAAGGCTGGATTGTTAAATTTTTACAACTGGTTTAATTTGTATTCGTTGATTTGGATATGCAAACAGACAGATGATTTCTTGGTCTGTTTTACAGCTGTAGCTGTAGCAGATGAGTGTTATACAGGTTACCTTTGTTTTGGGAGTCAGGTAGTCCTGATGCATATGCAATCTAGATGAATGGAGATAGAGACTTATGACAGTCATTCTGTGTCCCTGTGAGAGTTGGGAAGGGATGCTCTGGAGGATGTATGACAGTAAAGTCATATATTATTGCATAGTTTTACGTCTATAATCTAAATCTGCATCTCTGCAGCCGAAACCGACTCAAGCTGCAGAGTTTTTGTGTGTAGGGTTGAGTTATAGCATGTCAAGACTGACAGCTGGCTAAACCCTATTAAAATAGTCACCACATTCCTGGGGTCCACCATTAAAGGTGACCCAGTGGCCCTCAAAACACACACACACACACACACACACACACTGAGGGCGACTTGTAAAACCTGACAGATTTACCATCTTGCCTCCTCTTGTTGTTTTTGGGGAGGTGTTTGCTCTACGAGCTATTTTGGTCGGTTTATGTGTGAGTATACAAACCTTGGCGACGGAGGTATGTGGAGCTTACAAGAACTCATGGTCCAACATGACCTTGGGTGTTTTTATCATCTGGTATTTTGGTTGCGTAATCTCTTGTTAGGATGAATGGCGTGCAAATATAGTTTCAATCAAATTAAACAAGCCGTAAAAGACTAGAATATTAGTGCTTCTACTCTTTGCAAACGATGTTCAGGGGCTGTCTTCTCTCAGCCGGGTGCATTTTCACGTTCCTGACACAGATTCAACTCACAGTATGATTGTGGGCGATCGCACACTTTCAAAGTCTTTAACATGGTTTTGCTTAACTGCTTGTTCTGTTACCCCGAGGTGAGACCTGGCTGTCTGTGTCTACGCCTCCATGCACTAAACACATGTACTGTAGAACAGTAGTAGGTCAAAGCTCATCAGTAACCCTCCACCTCTCTCACACTCTCTCTTTCTGTCTGTCTCTCTGAGCCAACAGGTTGCAGCAGCTTCACCCCCACCCCTCTCCTCCAACTTTTCTTGCTGCAGCTGAGCCCAGGCAAGAACGTCTCTGTCATTCATCCACTCTCTCACACGCATTCAAACACACCCACCTCCTCGTTCACTCAGACACAGACACACACAGATACGCACATTGATTCTCATGTGCCATTCAGTCGATTACCCATGATAACATCCTCTGCAGGAATACAATATCAATTCCAGACTTTTTTTTTTCTCCCCCCCCCCCCCTGACTTGGATGAAACATTTTTTGGTGTATTTTAGGAGATATTTTTCCCTTGTCGACCATCAAGAGGTCCCCGGGATTGGGACGATAACAATGATTTACTTGTCTGCTGTGGTAAGTGAGATTGTGTGGGCTCATTTTAGGGCCATAGTCAAAACCCATTAGTTTAACTGCACTTTAATATGGTGCTTTACCAAGAGTTTTGAATTCTTAACGGCCCAAATACCCTTCTTACAGCATAAGTGTCTGGATTTAGGCCAACACTTTTGATACCGAGCCTTTAACTGCTGCTCCTTATAGTGCATTTTGTTCCTTAAACAGCAACACTGTCTGATCTTTGTGTTTGCTGTTTGTCCATTTTCTTATTGTCTGAATACAATCATTGTGTGTGATGAGGTGCAATAATTGCTGCGAATGTGTTTTTCCACTTTAGTCTCAGAACATGTGCTTACAAATACACACACTCAACGTCCATGCAGTGCAGATGTGCTGAACGCATGCACATATGGGCGTTTGTCTTCGGCATGAGCGCTCCGCTTCTCTGCAGGAGTTGATGCAATGATTTTACACCTCCGACCTCAATAGGAGCATAAAAACGAGATATCATTCATTTCACAGTCGTGTCAGGTCTTGTGTGTTCATGAATAATCAGAATGAACCAGGTTGTTTTGTAGGAGCGTTTTCAGGAGATGAAACCATGTAGAATGAATTTCCCCTCCCATGCATGGACTGTCCATGTCAGCTGCCTGCAAATGCAAAGTGACATAAAGACAGTAGTGCTGTGCATGTGTGCTTTTATTTGTTTGTGTGTGTTTTTAGCTGGAGATCTGAATTTCATTGCACCAAAGATATCGGCCATCATCATACATTGTAGTTCCTTGTGTGTGTGTGTGTGTGTGTGTGTGTGTGTGTGCGCCTGTTCACTGTTAACAGTTTCCCACCTATGGGGATTATCCATCCTGTGAAGTGGTGAGGTGGAAAATGCCATTATGTAGAAATAGCTGACATGCAGCTAGACTTGCAGGGCGTGTGTGTGTGTGTGTGTGTGTGTGTGTGTGTGTGTGTGTGTGTGTGTGTGTGTGTGTGTGTGTGTGTGTGTGTGTGAGAAAGGGAGATAGGGAACAGGGAGTATCAGGGCCAGAGACTTCATTCTGTAACATTATTTAATCCTCTCGGGGCGGTGATAAACCAAAGGTCTCGGACACAGAATACACACACTTTCTCCCTGGCGAGGCTGGACATAGTGATTGTGATCCCAGCGTGGTGTGAGTGATGGATGCAGTTTTTTTTAATTTTTTTTTTTATGTGGGATCATTGCAGGCATGTTACTGACTATCTGACTTGAGCTTATGATCACAGACAGGTGTGTCCTGGGGAACTGTTGGAAGGAGATGGGATTTGTAGTGTGACTATATGGATGGCAATGTCCATTATGTTCTGATTGAAATATCTCAACAACTTTTGTATCAATTGACATGATATTTAGTACAGCATTCATGCTCCCTATAGTGGAGGAATTATGACAACTTTGGTGATCCCCCATCTTTCCTTTTAGCGCCACTCCTCTCTGCCCAATTATTTTGTTTATGATCAAAGCCTGCTAATCTAACTCCCATCATCCTCAGTTGTTCTTTCTGCTTCGTGCTAACTAGCAAATGTTAGCAAGTTAAGAGGTGAAAAAGGGTCAACATGGTAAACACTACACCTTCATCTTTGTATGAATGATTTCAGAAATATTTGGAATGAACTCAGGAACACATTTACGTCAAGCTAAAACCAGGACTTTAATTTTCTCCTGTAACACATTGCTGAGGATCAGAATTTGCTGCTTGCCTCAGGAAAGCCACCTTTGCCCTCTGATGACATGAATAGGAACATTTCTAAAACAATAATTGCATCAAATTGAAGCTGTCTTCTGTTTAGCTTGACACTCCAAAAACCTATTTCAAAACCCCACAGTAGGACAGATTCAAGACAGTAACTGCATACTTCGACACACACCATCATTCATCAATTCACGTGTCCTCTCTCTGCACTTTACTAATAAGAAGATACATGCAGAGACAGATCTTAGATCTGCATTGGTATGTGGTGATGGGGGGGGGGGGGGGGGGGGTCCGTGTGTGTGTGTGTGGTTGTATTACATTAGAGTTCAAGCCTAGCCAGGTTGTAAACTAGTCAGCCTAAAGCCATTCAAGCGTTGTCAGACCGAACAGGTGGTCAAATTTTATGGAGTCTAGATTGTTTCACATTGTTTCACATTGATCTGATTTATTTTGGGGGGGGCTTTATCCAATTAATTTTTCTCTCATGAGGATATACTGGATGTGATATATGGGCGAATAGCTCGATGTGAAAAATCTGTTATATCTTCGTATCGTGCATTATGGTTGAGTGGAGGCAGATCTCTCTTTGATGTCTTGTGAATTTGCAAGACCACATGGCCATACAGTGCAGACAATTAGGCCCATATGCACACTTATGTGGAGATGTATGGGTGTTCGCAAGCTAATGTAAAACATAACAGCACGAACCATTTCCTAGATCACCATTAATGTTCTGAACGCGTTGCTCTCTGATGGAGCTTCGCTCATTTCAAATGGAATAATCCCGTACTGCTGCATGATTCCTTTGCCAGGGCGATTTAAGTGTAGGATTTACTACTTAGGTATTGATTATGCTCACTTAAGTGAATGTTGCTGTTTCTATTGATACATTCTGTCGTCCTCAGTCTAGATTTAACACACATTCTGGCTACAAGATCCCCATTATTCGAAGTTGACGATTGAGCAGTGGAAATGCAGTAAAGATACATTTCTACATCTCGTTCATGCTTACCTGAAGTTTCCTCTGTCTGTCAAGGAGGAAGAAGAGGAGGATTTTCTGTAACCCAGAGTGTTACTGGACTTCTATTTACTCCGGGACATCTGATGCTCTCTTTCAGTAGATTGCTGTGAAGAACAGCTGTGCTCTCAGCAGTGAGAGTCATCCATCTGAATGTACCTGTCATTTCAATTCAATTCAATTTTATTGATAGTGTCATTTCAGAACAAAAGTTATCTCAGGACATTTTTCACATAGAGTGGGACGAAAGCACGTTGTTTGAAACACAATCAATAACACAATATATATACTATATATAAAAATAACTCATTTAATTGGAGATGATTCACATGGTGCTCAACAGACATCATGGTGTCATCGTGTTGAATGAAATGACATAACAGAGGGCTGGTGGAAACTGTAATTAGACACTCGGTGTCAGAATCGCCGCGGGGCTACATTATTTTGGCTCAAGTGCAATGTCGTATGCACACAGACACACATCGGAAGCGATTAGCCATGCTGCCTCGGCCTCGGCTCTGTAGATAATCACCTCTGCAGTGTGAGTCCCATGGCATAGCCGGCCCTCGGGAGTTGAGGTAATCCTCAGTTCGGGACAGGTGCAAGCCGCCCAGAGGTTTGGTTGACCAGCTCAAAAACCTTTTACACCTGTAGAATCATACAAGAGCTTCCTTGAACCTGTCACACTGCTGAAATGTACCGATGAGGACTGTGTCTCTCTTCCCTTCAAGCTGCTGCAACTGGAAACTTACCTACCTACTGTTTTGTCTTCAGTCCAAAGCATAACTTCAGCCATTCACATGTATTAATGTACCTGGGGGGAAATAAGCCCAGCCTTTAATTTTTTGCCTCATGATTTTGAAGAAATATGTATAAAAAAGCTCACAGTTTTGATCCCTTTTATATTTATATATAAAATTTGTATCAACAGCCCTTTGTACGGAAAAAACGGCTTTAAAAACAGACATTATGGCCTTGCTAAAATAAATGAGAATTTTATGTTACAGTTTAAAGATTTATTTTCTGTAAAAAATGACCATTATGTTCTATTATACTTCTCTGGTCATTTTATATGCACAAAGCAAATGCCAGTTAACGCCTGGAGGACTGACTAGCAAAAGGCATTTGTCTGTATGAAAAAGAAAGCAGGCTTATGAGATTACCAACGGAACTTGCACGGTTCATTAGGGTTCATGTAACTTTAAAGTCCTGATCAACAAATATAAGACAAAACCTTCATGTTAACACATTTTTAAGATGTCATAGAGAAGAATTTTTTCACTTGAACAGCGTGGATGATGGCGTGCAGCCGGATCAATCTGCAGGTTGATTCGGAAGAAACGCTGCCACCTAAACCTAAAGTCATAACAGATTATTGAGGTAATCATATTTTATGTTCATGTAGGTTCATAATGTTTAGACTTTCCAGTAACTGTTTTAATAGCTCGGTTGTGCGCAGTTTAAAAGCAGCTTTTAAAATCTTTTTATTTCCATGGCATCATCAGAAACTGCTGTAAAACTGTTTGCAGGGACATACAAAGAAGGGAGTGGATGCAACATTATGCTAAACTAATTTACATTGGCCTAAAATCTTACAATACCAATAAATGTGGTTATTGAGACAGTAATCAATGGGATTCAGTTTATTGACATGACATACTATTTATTGTGTTATCCGCCTGCATGAAAGTCTGCAGTTTGCATCAAAATATGGCACCAATCCACGATTCCCTCTTCCTATGTATTTATTTAACACTGTTTTACTGGAGGCATGCAGAATAGCTCCATGAGAGCATATTACAAATGTCTGATTACACCTCATCTTTGAGTGGCTCCATTGACTGTTTTTCCGCCGTCTTTTCATCCTGGTGCTTTCAGATAAGAAGAAAGAGTGGCGAGCGGAGTGGAATTTAGGGATTTGTTAAGAGAAGAGCTGGGAGGAGGAGCAGGCGATCGAAGGAGGAAGAGGAAGAAAGGAAGAGTATGGACTGCTCTTCTGTGTGGATCTTTCTACTGTCCCTTTCTCTCTTCCATGAAAGCATCACAGCACAGACTGAAGGTAACCCGCTCACAACCCTACACCCAGAAGGATGCATTCAAACACACAATGCATGAACGACACGGAAGCTTTATTATGCAATGTGCACAGATCTCTGAATTAGATTCCCCGGATGCTCAGGTCAAAGAAAGGGCAGGTGCTCAGTGAACACAGTCTGTGTGAGTGCACCGTCATTAAACCTCCACACATGGATTGGTGCACGGGGCAGACACTAACCCAGCTCTGCTTTCTCTCCAGACATCTGCTAGCCTCATGTACAGTACAACGCTCGGCCTTTCAAACCCCATCTCCCAGATACAGAACCGTAGCCTCAGGTGCTGCTGGATGTCGCCAAAAGGTCAATCAGCCAATCAAGTTAGATTTCCCTCTCGCCTGGAATGTGATTGGCAGAAAGTTGTTGGGCAGAATTATGGAAGGAAAACAAAGTATATGTGATGAGACCTTATACTCTTTCAACTGCATAATGGGCTGCACTGAATTCAAACACCATACCATTATGAGGAGAGTAATAGACCGACTTATTTGTTTACATCCATTGACTGTCCCAACAGGGCGGCGATGTGACTGGAAACGCATCCCGGTGGTCACATTTCCATTTAATAGTTCTGGCCTACACTTTGTAGCTTCCCTGCTACTGCAATTACTTTCTCCTTAGAAGAAGAAGAACTTTTATGTTCATTTGTCTGGATGAAATCTGAACCTGATGGCCCTGTGAGCGTGTGCTCTCTCACGGTTTGCATCTTTTCCCTTGATCTTGCTGGGGCTGATTGCAGCAGCGCATCATTATTTCTTAGGCATTTTCTTCACTGGCAGAATTTTCTGCAGCATCCGCTGTATCCGCTGAGCTACATCTAAGGCGTAAATCAATGGTCTAACAGGTGTACACAACCTTTGAGATATCAGTATAGATAACAGTCAAGATAACTATTCCTAATCCCCCAGCATGTGTTGTCTCCACATCCTTGCCACGTGGTTCTCGCCTGCCTGCCCAGATAGACGAACCTCTTGATAATATATCTAGTTTTCCACCTCAGTCTGTGTCGGTCTGACAGAGACCAGCCTTCAGTTGCATCCTCACCTGCAATGTTCACAATGTTTTATGTGTTTTTACAGAAACCTATAGGGTAGAAAATGTATCCCACATGGCACCGCCACATGTGAGGGAGGAAGAACATTGTTGTATCATGTTGAGTTGCCTTGCCTGACTGTGTTTTTGCATCAGTGATGAATCCACTATTGCTAAATATATGACGAAAAAGCCTCAGATAGTAACTCAGCACCAGGGAAGGCTCCGAAATGGTATTCCCAATGATATTCTGTTTCCTTGGTGTGTGGCCAGAGATGTATAGGTGTGTGAGGGAGAACATAATGTTAGGTCGCCATGGGCTGGAGACATATGTCTCCCCCAGTGAATCCTGGGATGGCAGCCAGAGGAAGAAGGTGCGAGATAATAGAGGCGGCAAAGCCCTGTAATGAATTAGAGGACAGCAGAGAAGCTGAGTTATCACTTACAGGACAATCAGCGGTGCCTATCTCTTATTCACGAGCCTAATCAATGCTGTCGTCACTGTGGTTTATTGCATATGTAATGCCGGGATATTGACTCTGAGGGCATTTGCGCACACAGCAGATTTCTGTGGTGTGTTGCTTGTACAGTACAGCGATGTGGGAATGTGTGCAGGCGTGCACTTCTGAGACAGAGTTGTGAGAGCCAATGAATGTGTGTGTGTGTGTGAGTGTAGTTAATGCATCAACGTACTTTTTTTTTTGTGCATCTGGCTTTTTAACTCATTAAAACCCGTCTGAATCCTGCCAGACGCAGCAGATCCTTATGTGAAATGCATTTGTTTGCCGGAGCGAGGGGACTGACCCTGATTTCGGCTGTGTTTACCTTATTATTCTAAGCGTTCCTCAACGCTGTACTAAAGTTTTATTGCTGGAGTGCTCAGAATATTGATAGTCTCTTTGGTTCACTTGTGTCTCATTAAACATTCATGGGGATTTGTGCGGTGCTCTGGCAGCATGACAGAAACAAGTAAAAAGGAAAAAAAACCTCATGATGATGGAACAAGACTGCTATCTGGTGGTCAGTTGAGGAAGAAATCATTAGGCATGTGGCTTAATTACCAGCTTAACCCTTAATCTTTAAAAAAAAAAAACATGTTCTTTGGATTTGATGATGAAAGATTAGGGCAGTTTTTCAAACATGTATTCCCCTGCTCCTGATTCCTTGGCATTTGCTTCTCCCCTCAGTATGCAGGACGGCGGGGCAGGCAGACATAGTGTTTTTGCTGGATGAATCATGGAGTGTTGGCCAGACCAGCTTCTCCAGGGTCAAAGACTTCATCTCAACCATCGTCTCCTCCTTCCAGGACGGCGTGGTGGACACTGAGGTCCACTTCGGGGTCACTGTCTTTGGGGACGTCCCGAGGTAAAAACAAGGAGTAACATACAGCACAGCTCTATTTCAATAATCGGCATCAAGTCATACTCATTTCAGAAAAAACAAACCATATTCAAACACAACACATTCTAATCAGAGAAACCAAACCAAACAAAGTTATACCGATGTTTGTATTAGTTATTCCGGTATTTCTTCATGATATAGGTTTGTTTCCCTGTAATTGTTTCCTTGCAGGATGCGGATCGCTTTGACAGACTACAGCTCAGTGGAGGAGGTGCTCAGAGCCATCAGAGACCTCCCCTATGAGGGTGGATCCAGGAGGACTGGGGATGCCCTCCAGTTTCTGGTTGACCCCGTGTTCAGCCCCGTCATCAGCCGAGAGCATGCCCCAAAGGTACGAAGCTTCAACTGGGGAGATGTGAAACCTCATCCCGGACGACTGTGTCTGTCTGCCACATAGGGAATGCATAGAAAAAGCTTTGTAGCCTTGAAAGAGTCCCTCAAACTGACTACATTTACTGACATGTATGGAGGTAGTATCAAGCAAGAGCAATTATGTACAAAAGGGGAAATGATTGATTGAGGATTACAACCTACACGACTGAACTAACATGCATGTGTGTGAAAGAAGATGACGAGTTAGAAGTCTGTAGTTGTACAACAAAAAGCTTTGTGGAAAACACAAAGCAAACTGATCTACCATTTTCACGCCGCTGCAAATCTGATTAAATGGTCTTGCCTTGCACTTGGATTGCAAACTGAGAGTATGTCTGATAGAAAGTTACAACCGGCGACGCATGTCGTTTTGCTTGCAGAAGAAGAAAAAGAAAAGGCGGAGGTAATATATTTAGCCTCAGTCGGCCGAATGACTAGTGCCAACGGTGCAAGACACATTGCAATTGATGGTCATCCAAAGATACTCATTGACGTAGATTAGATTAATTAATAATTATGTATCCTACTGTTCTTAACTTTGGACCCTTACCCAATTGCATATCAGCTTGTCCCATAAGTGCGTGATCTCACACCAAATCTTCCACAGACTTCTCTCCATTTCTGTCAGCTACATTTCTCTGACAGTCCAACAGTGCAGTGTAGTCTCAGTACATCGCAGCTGGTTAGCATTCCAATCACCTCTCTATCTCTCGAGTGTGCGTGTGAATCGTCTTGCAGCAGCACACTTGATGTGGGGAGGCAGAGAAATGAGGATTAGGCTGATATATTGAATTGTACAACCAGAGCACATGCAGAGAAGCAGCAACATTCTCATACCCATGCTTCCCAGCCCCCTTTTTTCAACGTCTGAGGGATGAACTGTAAATTAATCAAGTCAATTTTCCTTAATGGGTGAATTATCAGTTTCTGTTGCAAGCCAGCATCATTGAATTCCACTTTATTTAATTACATATTCAATTATGAATTAAACAATCTCAGATGTCCGTGGGGGCTTTTCATAATTCTGTTTGTGAGGATATGTGAAATTACCCCAAATACAACGTTGTTGAAGGGATGGATAAACCTCACAAATCAACACATTTTAACAGACAAGATTAAAGGTAGAGCCTTTTAAATGAACCATACTGGGATAATTCTGCAACTAATCAGGCTATTATTTTGATATAGATCGTTTCTTGAGTGAAATATTGTTATATTAGGTTTGCATAAGTGATTTTTTTTTTTCTGCCACTCTTGTACAGATTGCCGTAATGATCACTAATGGACGCTCAGACGATCAGGTCAATACCGCAGCCAGAGCTGTAGCTGACAATGGGATTTCTCTCTTTGCAGTAGGTGAGTGCAGAAGCTGGTATTGTGAATTCCTTCAACATCCCCACTGCAGCGGCCCCATATATTTTATCCGAGCTCCGCCGACTTATCTGCAGTGTTTGCAATCAGAAATGCATGTCATACATTTGAATTCATTGGATCCAGTGTGGGTATTTGTGGGTGTGTGAGAGGTTCTTGTTTCTGAGTATTTGAATGCAACCATTGCAGGTGTATACACTGTTTAAACCGTGACAACATCTACTCAATATGTATTCAGCTCCTATACTGTTTGTCTGTAAAAGTTCACTTTCTGATACTGTGTGTTGCAACAGCAAAGCTTCTTAATCCCACAGTGCACTCATGAATACACACCGCTGTGTACGTACACACATCTTAACCCTCTTTCTCCTCACACACACACACACACAACACACATACGCATGAGCCCACAAGCCCACAACTTCCTCCCCTCAGCTGGGAGTGCAATAATTACTGCTCATTAGCCGATGGTGTGCTAATCGCAGCCATTTTTCATGAGACGATTCTGGTGTCCTCCATCTGCACCTCTGACACCGAGGCTTGCTCCTCTCGTCCATCACCCACAGAGAAGCACCGCATGCATCTTGTGTACGCGTGCAGCACCAATAGGCCTGTATAGCCTGGGTATTATTGACAACAAATATGTACTGATACACACATCTACTGTGTATGCATGCTCTATACAAACAACTAGCAAGGAAGCAAATGCACATTCATCTTGTCCAGGTGCAGGTTTCATGTAACTGTAATTGACTGTAAACTCACCTGAGAGAGTCTTTATTAGGTGCTTGTCATGGCTCACTTCCAAGTTTCACAGGGCGTTTGATTAAATTGCAGTGAATGTCTTCGGTATACATCTTTTTCATGACTTTACATGAATCACTGCCACAGCTCCCCCTAGTGGTGTCCATTGGAAAGTATGTGGAGAAAAAGCAACACAAGAATGACACAATAATTGGTGCAGTGTAACTGCTATTCACTTGTTTTTGCTGTGCATTGATGAAAGTAAAGTCTTGTCGTGTGTAAAGCAGGTTATTCATTATGTCACCTGTTTTTGTAAGGTTGTCAAAAATCAGTGGACTAAGCGTGTTCTGTCATTCCTGTGACCAGGTGTTCGGGGAGCTGATGAGTCAGAGCTGAGGAGGATTGTGTCAGAGCCACATGAGGAGCACCTATTACTCGGCGCTGACTACTCTCTCCTTGAAACCATCCTTCCCAAACTGTCCCGCAGGTTGTGCTTTACTGCTTCTGAACCGCCACTTCCTGTGAAAACGTCCCCGCCTGGTGAGTCAACACATACACGTATCTTCTGTCCTTGACATCTGTTTGCATTTTTTATATTTGATACATTATAGCTTGAAAAGTAAAATGATTAATAGTTTTCTCTTGTTTCACTCTGCCCTGCAGTTTTCTCATTAAGACGTATTTATCTTAATGAGAATTCTACATCCAGGCCAGCGTGGTTAATGATGCCTTTTCTCACATACAGTATATTTCATATATATTTTCCAACACCACGCTTCTGCACCTTCTCCCAATCCTAGTTGAGGAACGTGTGGTGGGTCCCAGAGACCTGCAGGTTAGCGAGTTGGCCCACAGTTCCTTCAGACTGACGTGGAGCCAGGCCACAGGTGATGTCACCGGATATCGCCTCCTGCTCTACCCTCTCAGCTCCGGTGGACACCTCGCCCAAAACCAGAGACAAGTGAGGGGTTACACATGTGCATTGTCATAGTTGTGTAGCTATTGAGATGGACTCTCACATAGCACAGTCTTATTTCCCTCCCCCTAAATATGCACTAAAGTCCACCCTCGGTTCTTCATACTCTTATGATGTCATTGCATGTCACCTCTGTGACTAACACAACAATTGAGTGATTCATCTCTCATTGCTGCCTGAGTTCCATCTGCGTAACTCTTCTATTCCTTTGACAATATGACACACGAAGCTCCTCTCGTTCTGCTGCTGTCTTTGTATTTAACAGGTTGATCTGAAGGCAGACGTGAGCACAACAATGGTGACGGATCTGAGTCCTAAAACGGAGTATTCCCTTACTCTCTATGCCATCTACCCCAGCCTCATAGGAGACTCTGCAGCAATCACAGTTCAGACAAGTGGGTGTCAGTGCATGCTCTGGCACCTTCTTAGAAAAAACATGAATACTTGTGCACATTTGTTTAGGATTTACCTCGTTTCCCTGAGCAACAAGTTTGTCCCTTGCAGCTGCTTTCCCTCAGGTGTTAAACTTCCGTGTTATTGAGGAGGGCCTGTTTTCTCTGCGCCTGAGCTGGACACCTCCACTAGGGAAACTCGACGGATTCAAGATCTTCATCCCAAGATGTATGCTAACTATGCAATTATTATTATAATTTCACACCAAACACATTGCAGACCAGAATATAGATGTGTTTTTTGCAGTTATCATATTTATTTCTGTATTGTTGGTAAAGACGTATCATTTAAATCTACCATGTTGTTGCTTCTTCTGGATTTGTTGTTCTGCAGCCAACAGACCAGGATTTATTTATGAGAACCTGCTACCAGGAGACACCTCATCTCACGTGATTGACAGCTTGGAAGAGGATAAGAAGTATACTATCAGTATTTATGCTGTTTACCCGCTGGGACAAAGTGAAACGGTTTCAATAGTGGGCAAGACATGTAAGTTTAACAGCTTTGCTGAAAACACCATAATTAAATAATTCCAACATTCTCACATTAAAGTTGATTTTATTTACCATGTATACCTCTCTACACTGACTAAACACTGACAGAAAAAGAGTTTGGAGCTACACATCTAATACAAGGAAGCAAACTCTAAGATGTAGTACCATAGTATACCCACAGTGTGGTGCTCTTGTAGAAAAAACAGCATTATATCTATATCTATTGCATACATCCATCCATCCATCCATTGTCTACCGCTTATCCTGTATTCAGGGTCGCGGGGGGGCTGGAGCCGATCCCAGCTGTCATTGGGCGAAGGCAGGGTACACCCTGGACAGGACGCCAGTCTATCGCAGGGCCGACATGTAGAGACAAACAACCATTCACGCTCACATTCACACCTACGGGCCTATTGCATACAGTAAAACTAATTTATCTCTATTTCATGGTACACAGAAAATATCTCTATTGGTGTCTTATATGTAATTACATTAGATAAATAACATTTCCAGCAAAAAACTGATTAAATAACTGGATTTGTTTATATGTGTATGTTATATGTGATACGGGTGTGTTTGACAGTAAAGCTGGTACAAGTTCAGAAGTTCCTGGTCCAGAACGCCACCACAGACACTGTCCAGGCGAGGTGGGCATCGGTTAAGGGTGCCACAGGCTACCGTCTGACATGGGCATCCCCAGGTACAGTTCTTCAGTTTTGCTAGATAATTGCTCACAAGGGTGTTGCTAACGGAAGCCAAAGACTGTGCTATAAGAGCCTCTGTGTCTTCCAGACGGCCACATAGAGAACATAAACCTCGGGGACAACTTCAACTTCTACATGATCCAGGGCCTTCACCCAGCCTCTGAGTACACCACCACCATCAACCCCATCTTTGGGGACATCGAGGGGCCCGTCACCACCGCCAAAGTCAATACATGTAAATAGGATGTTTTCTAGTGCGAGTACAGCATTATAGACCTGGATGACATTAGATTTAAAGAAGCCTTTTCTGTCTCTTCTCTGCATCAGTGGAAAGCAGCTCGGTACAAGCTTTGAAGGTGTCTGCTGTGACCACCAGCGCTGCTGTCGTCTCATGGAACAGTGTCTCAGGAGCCACGGGATACCGGCTGGCCTGGGGACCCACCCCAGGTGATTTATTGTTTCCCAGTCTATGTCTTTACACCTTCTTGTTTATGTCCATTCTGGTTCTACTCTTGTATATAAAAAATATGTCAGTGTTGTCCTTCTACAGCTAGTTTTGGATAAAGGGAATTTGCTTTAATATACGTGTTTGCATGCATGTCCAGGTTCCATTCTGATGCTCCCTTTCACCCAGTAACAGAACTGGAAACACTCTGAAAGAGCTTTTGAAATGCCACCTCTTTTACACTGGGCACATCTACCATGGCAGTCTGCCATGTGTGGCATGGCAAGTCACTTTGATGAAAGATATTCAGATATTGGGGAAAAAGGAGGAGGATGTTGTTTCCAGAGAAGGGGGCTCTGAAGCTGAGCCAGAGTTGAGAGGAATGCCAGGACGGCCAGAAATAATCAAATGCAAGAAAGAGTGATGTGACTGTGCCGTTGATGCTGATGTTATTTTCAGAGTTCGTTGGTCGGGACCGTCCCAGGCAGTTGGCTCTGAACGGCAGCACCACGGAGTACCATCTGAGAAATGTAGCACATGACACTGAGTATGTCCTGTCTCTCTATGTGCTGTTTGGATCTGCGGTGGGACCTGGTATGAGTGCCACCTTCAGAACTTGTGAGTATAGTATTCTATATCTCCCACCCACCTGACGTACCACTGAGGTTTAGGAACGCATTTAATGGACTCTCACAATGGGTAGACTGCACAATTGTGCCAAAACGCTGTTTTTAAGTAGAAGACTTCACCACAGAAGTCCAAAGGGGTTGCATTTAGCCGCTTTTTTGGTTTCATTCTCCTCTGTGACCTAAAATTGTGGTCTTTTCATTCATAAAACAATTACATTTACATCATTTGTATTTGAAAGTGACTTGAGTTCACAGTCTTTTAAGAGCAAATGAACACCAGGCTTCAATGTCGGCTCTGACTAGAAGTGTACTAATTTACCCTCACCCAGCCGTGATGTCACAGTGTATTGGTGCACCCTGGAGTACACTTTTGTCATTGCAGCAGGTTGAGAAGTTAAACCACTGGAGGTCAGCAAATACAAGCATTTCAGCTGCTTTTTAAGTGTGTCTTCAGGAAGCCCAGGCAAAATGATTTAATGGCTTAGAAATATACATTTAAAAATAACTTGAGCAGCCAAGATGTGTGTCATTTTGTGTGTTGTGAAATATGTATTTTATTTGTCGTAAATCTCCATTACATAATATAGATGAAATAATGTTATTAACAATGTATTTTTAAGAACACATACAGGTCATTCATGTTCAATCTTCCTGTGTCTCAGCTCCGTTGGGCTATGTGTCCAACTTCAAGGTGGCGTCCTACACCAGTACCTCCATAGATGTAGAGTGGAGTCCTATTGTTGGAGCTACTGAGTACAAACTCTCTTGGAACACAGGTGATTATATTTACCCAGATTTTTCTACTTCCAGCCTGAGGACTATTTTTCAGTCAAACTTTTTGTTTGTGCACTTGTCAACCTGTCAGCCTCTTGAAAGCCTTTATCTGCAATTTGTGTCTGAAAAAGTGATGAGAAATTGAGGAAGAGACAGAAATATTCCACACTGTATGTAATATTATGTTCTGTGTATGTATTATTGTGTGCATGCTTGCAGGTGATAGCAGCCCTCAGTCCCATTACCTGGACAGAAATGTTCTTTTCCATCATATCGAAGATCTGAACCCACAGTCCATCTACACAATCACCATTTGTGCAGTGTATGGCAACTCAGAAGGACCAGAAATCTCTTTATCTCAACTCACAGGTACAAGAAGTGGAGCCCTCACTGTATATAAAATACATCTAGTGCACATAATCCATGGTGATTCATGTTGAAATGTAAACTAGCTCGTTGCAGCTGTGCACCCCATTGTAATTAATTGGGAAGGGAGAGAGACGTTCCTCATCCCATCCCTCAGCACCCTCGTGGCGGTTTTGTTTGACTGACAAGTCATGTACTTTGCTCTTCCCATTTTAACCACAGTTCCTGTCATTGTCACTTGCGGTATGTGTCATTGAGTCCAAGTCAGCAGAGTTGCTATCATTTTATCACTGTCAAAGTTAGTGTGTTACCCCAAGCTCTAAGTGCTACATGTATTACACCGACAAATGATAGGGTGCGTGAGTAGAGCCACAGCAGCTCGTCCAGCTCAGAGATTTTGATTTCCTGAAGGTTTTTTTTATGTTTAATTTCATTATTGAAATTAATTAGAATGTTGAAAACAGTTGTATGGCGTAAAATGAGATGATAATGGTCTTTCAGCTGCTGTCGCGGACTCACAGCTGATCCAGGCAGTGAGGGAAGTGAAGGTTGTTGACATCGGAGTCAACTCCTTCAGGTTGTCCTGGAGGAAAACACAGGGGGCATCTGGGTACAAAATCTCCTGGATCCCCTTCCTGGGTAAGGGACCACATAGAAAATCAACCATGGTTGCTCAGACCCTGATACTCACATACTGAACACACATGCATGTATGCACACATGTGGACACCCGCATGCTCCTAAGTTTGTACAGATTGATGTATACCTACAGAACAGTTGACTTCAAATTTAGTGTTATTGATGAAATATTGATACTAAACATTTCTTGGATATTTGCATTATCTTCCAATCACAACTTGTCACTATCATTGTTCATTATTGCTAATTATTCACGACTCCTAACATCACTTATTGGACTCCTGTGGATCGTTGCAATAGAGTTACAATAACTGAGCACACGCGGTGTTGTCTCACATGTTGGATTTTATTATTCCCTGCTGCAGGAGGTGATGAGAAGTCCCATGTGGTTTCTGCTGCTTCCAACACGTTCACCATCCCCAAGCTGCAGGAGAGCTCGGCTTATAAGATCCAGGTGTCCTCCATGATAGGCAATAGGGAGGGAAGCCCAGTCCTGCTAACCGCACGCACCTGTGAGTCCTGCCTGCCCAAAACAGTGAGGAACAGTACGAGATGCGCTCTCAATCGGAGGTTTCAGGGTGATAGTTGTACAATTATAAGTTTGCCACCTTAAATGTATCAATTATCAAAGCTCACCATCCTGTAAACAAGTATTTACACATAGTGGACATGGCGAACAACCTTGGAGACTCAGGTATAAGCATCCACAGGTTTCAATCTGACCTTGGTTTTTGTGGCAAAACTGATCCTTATTCAACAGATCATCAGCCAGACACAACAGATCCATATCACTTGTCAGTATCGTTGACAAATTCAGTGTTTTCTATATTTCATTGGGTCACAAAGAGCTGAAGGTTTTTTTTTTTTTCATCACAACAATCCCTGGTCTCTTGTTACCTTACATAAAAATTATCAACATATTGTCATTTGTTCATTATCATGTGTTTGTATGTGTTTCAGTGGATCTTCCAAAAGTGAATGGCTTTGCTGCTGTGAACACGACAGACAGCAGCACTGTCCTGAACTGGACGCGGGTGCCTGCCGTTTCTGGATACCTTCTCTCCTGGAGGCACATTTCAGGTCTGACAAAGTTCACCCTCAGCATCACGCTAATGTTCATGTAACTGTCAGTCAGACAGGTATTTTATAAGTGAGTGACAGTGCTGTGCTGGATGAATGGAATAACTTTGGTTGTTAATGTGTCGACTTTGGAATAAAGTTAACATGATGTGGCATTTCTCAATAAATATCCAGGGCTTGTATAACTATTTGCTGCTATCTTCCCACTGAACCACAACGTCATGCATGTCTTTCAGAAGGGAGGTTTTCAATCCTCCTCCTTTATTCCTAGAAACTAAATGAACTCTGCAATAGAAACCTCTTCTTTGTGTGTCCTTTCAGTGTTGGACACTAAAACAGAGACCCTGGGCCCTGGTTTCAACTCCTACAAGATCAGTGATTTGCTGTATGGAAGGACCTATATCTTTACCATCAGACCTTTGTATGGAGAAGTGGAGGGCCCCATAAGCACAGTGTATCAGAGAATATGTAAGACACTACTCAATTTGATTAGCTCATCTATATGCTAATTGATTGCACAGGATATACGTACACTTAGTATCTATATTATTAAAAACAATGCACTTCTACCTTCTTCTTACCTGTAGCACTTTGATCATAGCACTGTTGTACTTAAGGTATCCTCGCTGAACAGCTACCACTTTACTCAGATGAGGACCTAACCCTTGTTTCTACTTTTTCACTCTTATTTATCGGAAATGATATGTTGTGGTTTCTTTCTTTTGACAAATGTACTTATTGTAAGTCTTTTTGGACAAAAGCGTCTGCTAAATGCCCTAAATGTAATTGTGAATCTAATATGAACATGCGTTTTTCCACCCTGTGTGATTATTATTTACAAATTATTTATTTCCTTTGCTGAACCCCAGTTGTTGCCACAGCAACTCCTGTGTTTCCCTCCAGAGACCTTCATAGTTATTTTAAGTACAAGCAAGTATTTTAATCAGTTTTGTAATGTCTCTGTGCATCTCAGTGGGACCGGATGCCCCGGTGGACACAGTCCAGTCTGTGCCAGCCACAGTCGCTCCTCATATCCCAACTGCCTCGATCACCCAAACTACCATCAGTCAGACAGTCACCAGGACCACCCGGCACCCCATCGCTGTGCCACCAACTAAATCCATGAAGCCTCCAGGCCAGCCGAGCGTCACTAAAGCCAAAGCAGCAGAAGTCCGATTAACCACAGTCAGAACAGAGACAACAGCCCAACCAGTACCTGGTATGGTTTATTCATAAAAAGATCTTGCGGATGTGTTATGATCTACAGTGAGAATATTCTATAACTCAGTTTAAAATGTGTGTGCGTGTTTTTGTGTTTTGTCAGTGTGTAGTAAGACCAAAGCAGACATTGTGATCTTAGTGGATGAGTCCTCCAGCATCGGTGCCAACAACTTTATCAAGATGAAAGACTTCATATTCCGAGTGGCTACGTACTTCCCTGTCATTGGTCCTCAGGGCGCACAGGTTGGTCTCTCTCTCTGTGTGTAATGTTCCAGCTTGATGTTCTGGTGGCTATTTGGCTCTCAGGCCCTCCGTTTCTTGAATGTGGTATAGGGTAATAACAATTACAAAGTGGATTGCAGTGATAATAAATGATAATAGCTGCTGCAACTGCTCCAGTGGGACTCCAGTGCAAGCCAGTGCCATTAGCAAGAACATAATGTGCGATTAATTCAACATTTGCAGAAAGAATAAACAAGGTGCAATGCCAAGGAAGAGGCAACCGCCTATAAACTTGCAACAAATATTTTTCTCAGAGTATGTGTGAGGAGTATTGATTCAAATTCAACTGAGAATTATAGCATAACATTGAAAATGATTACTGGTTATGATGATGATGATGTGTATTTTCTCTCAGATAGCCGTGGTTCATTACAGTGATGAGCCTCGAATTGAATTCCGTCTAAGTGACTTCAAAGACAGAAACTCTGTGCTCAGGGCGCTCAGAGCTCTCCGCTACGGAGGGGGCAACACCAAAACAGGTTAGTAACACTCACACAAACGTGCACCACCTATCATCAGGTTGCAGCTTATTCCTAAAGGTATTTAGGAGCAGAATTTTTATTATTATTTGTCATGCTATTATATAGTGTCATAGCTAGTGTCATGTGATGTAATCGTATCAAACAGGATAAATTATGTTGTCTAAAAAATCATTGCATGTGTTTAAAAATTACATACACTAGATGTATGCTAACAACAAATAAAACGTGTTTAAAGCTCATATTGATAACATTCTTTTAAACGAATAATTAAAAAAAAAATACATCCACAGAGCTTTTAGAAAGGTGCAGAATCAAAGTATCGCTTCTCAGGAAAAAATGTTTTTGATTGTGAATGAATTATTTTAAAAATATTTTGCTAAGTGACAAAAGGAGGAGCCAAATGTATAGCTACATGTTGCAAAATTAATTCATTTTACAAAAGATTCATCACTTGACATGACTGAGTCTGTCTGAGTGTCACTCCTCTCAACCATGAAAATGCAGATTGTGCAACAAACTGGCAACGGGGCATGCGCTTTGAGCAACAGCTGTGTTGTGATGTGAATGCAATGGAAGGGGGACTACGAGTGCGACATCTAGTGGCTGGATGTTATCAATGTTGTCAATAGCACCTTTAAAGTTTTTTAAAGTGATCATTTTATGAATGAAAAAAGTTTTCCCATGTAATTACTAATATATATAAAAATAATCTGTCATTGAAATTATGGAAGGTATCTTTAGAAAAATGTAAAACTTGTTTGTTTTATGACTGACCATTGAAATGATGTCTGAAATTATTTATTATATTATATATTATTATTATTATTATTATTATTATATTTTTAATGGTTTTGTCTCTTATCTATTTTCGCGGTTATTACTTTATTTTTTTATCATTTGTGGGACGCATTAGTTTTGTAATTTTCAGTCGTAGTAATGTGTTATGAAAGGTACTACAAAAAACACTTTGATTTATGTATTCAAGTTGTGCATTACTTCCACGTCCTTAGCTATGTCAATGCAGTACCTCCAAACAGTGCTGTTCAAGGACATTAAGCCTACTGGCTATTTATCAGTGTAAAACTCACAAAAGTTTCATTATTTGCTCTCAACATTTTTGTATTTACAAACCCTTCAGGTAAAGGCATCAGCTACGTTCTGCAGGAACTGTTCCAGGAGTCTCTGGGGATGAGGCCGGACGTGGCCCATGTTCTGGTTCTGATTACGGATGGCAGGGCCCAGGATGACGTGGCGCCACCCTCCAGGATCGCACGTGCTCTTGGTCAGTAATATTGTAAAGCCTTCAAAATGGTATTGCTAATGAGTTTTAAAAGTCGGCATGGATATGAGTTTGTGAATGCTCTGAATCCGTTTCTCTCTAGGTGTCAGTGTCCTGGCAGTCGGAGTGTCTAATGCAGATATTGAAGAGCTGAATAAGATAGCAGCACCCACCAGCTACAAAAACATCTTCTTCTCACCAACCTTCGATGACTTCCCTTCCATAGAGAGAGAATTTATCAATATCATCTGCAGCGAGGCCCTCCTCTCCGAGTTCAAACTGAATGATGAGGTAAGACACAAACCAAGACATAATGTCTGTCTCGTTGTTTCGCCGGACGTCACCCAAAAAATGATGTCTGGAAAACGATCAGGCATGCATAGTGACCACACAAGTTAATGAATCACTTTTTAATTGACTCACTGGGAGTCTGTTGGAAAGAACACAACGGCAGCCTTGACTTCATTTTGACGTCAGAGCGGTGGATGGTGTGAATGCAACTGCGCAGCCATCTCTGCCACTTAATTCTGTATTATGTCAGCTGACAATCGACCAGTCCATAATTAATTCCCTTTTTCCTCATGTTGATTTCCAGTCTGCTCAGTTGGACACCCCGACTGAAGACCCAGAGGAGATGCTTAAGCTTCTGGGTCCCTGCCCCTCCTTGTGTATGAAGGTCGGTATAAACTAAATACATTACAATCACTATTATTATCATATCAGTCACAGTGCAACCAAATATGTGGAATGAATATATATGATTATTGTTTATAGTTGGTCAGTGGATCGATATGTGCTGAAGTTAATCTAAACATGGTTTGATTGTTATTATTATTATTATTATTATTATTATTATTATTATTATTATTATTAACTATTAACCACGTCATTTGTTTCTTAACTAGGGCCAGAAAGGGGCAAAGGTGAGTTAACTTAAATGTGTTTAACGTGAAATTGATTTCCAAATGTACACAAAAGTTCAGTGTTATTTTTTTTGATCTGTATTCTTGTTCTCATACTTTCAGGGAGATGGATCTGGTCTCGGAGGTCTGGTATGTTTTATCAAGAGTTCATACATTATTATATCAACACCTTGAGAGATAATATTTTGATGAGACTAGGACTTTTTAACCACTGCCCTCTCTGACCCTCATTCATGTACCCTCATTACTATTAATAAATGTAGTATTTCTTTTGTTCATGTAGAAATTCCGGCACAGCCCTGGCCAGTATGATCCTTTCACTTCTTCAAAAGGAGAGAAGGGAGAACGGGTAAGAATCAACATTTACTCAAAAACACACACATATAATACACACTCCCACCATTGTCATCCGCGTCGTCATCTCTTTTCAAGATTATCTCACCCATCTGCTGCCTTTTTGGCTGTATCTATTATATATTTCATGGACAGCACTAAGAAAAAAATCTAAAAGAGCTGTTTCCATTTGGTCTATTTTAAAGAAAAATCCCATTTCTGCACTGCAGCTGCTACTAACACTGACTGGTGGTTCTTGTATATCATACGAAAATGAACACATGAAATAAGATGGAGCTGCAGTAGGGTCATTCACTTTACAGTCTATCTAGAGCTCAGCTAGAGTTCAAAACAGCTGTATTTCAGCTAATTAGAAAAACATTTTCTAATTAGTTCAAGTTCCAATTATGAATGTATCTATTCCTTATGCATCATGGGTGCCGTAAGCTGTGTTCACTTCCATTTCTTAGTGTACATTTTAAAGCGATTTCACTACGTTACAATGAATTTACTTTAAGTGCATTTTCATGCTCTCATACATTTTTCTATATAACATCAGTCTTCCCACACTAAAAAGTCTATTAAATAGGTCGGTAACGCCACAGCTAATGAAATGATAACTAACAGATACCAGTTGTCATAGTAACTGATTTCAATCAGCAGAGCTGTTCAGTTTTCAGGTATACAGGTGGGAGAACGTCTTCAGAAATATGATTGGTTCAAATAAGAGGTGATAGAGTTTGTTTACTGTAATTCTTTCCTTGACCGAGTTACAATAAATATTAACACAACTGCCCTTGGCCCAGGTCCAGTATTATCAAATTATTTAGTAATGTCTTTTTCATTTTAACTGCATCCAATCTTATATCTCTGCTGGTTGTGTGGGCGAGTGTGGCTTTGCTGCGTGCGTCTATTATTCTATTTTACAGCACAGACCATAATGTTTTAATGTGACAGGGGCTTCCTGCAACAGATGGTGTACCAGGGTTGCCAGGACGACCAGGGAGACCTGGACCCCCAGGTTCTGCCGGTCAACGGGTAACTAAATTCTGAAAAACAAAACCTCACAGTGATCTTGTTAACGTTTATTTAATTTAGGTCGGACTCTGAAAATGTTATTTGCTTTTTTTTTTCAGGGCCCTCAAGGTGTGTCGGGTGATATGGTAAGACCTATATGACTGATATATTTATGAAACAAAACATTTTTTATGGAGCAGAATGTTAGATATCTTTGCCCCATACCCTTGCTGCATGTATCACCTGTTTCCTTTGCCTTTCTCCCATACACAAAAATAAAAACATAAAAAAAATTGTTGTGCTGCATTACATACATTTTTCCTTTAACATCGTAGGGGGAAGTGGAGTTTTATCTAACATTTTTGTGCAGTTCCTGTTTTTACTAGAAGGGACTAGGGACACAAAAAGAGCAGAAACAGTCAAAAAATAGACTGAAAAACGTATTCCCTATAGGTTATAAAGCACTTTGGGGCACATTTGTGTTTCTGGGATGTATAGTAACGTTGATTTGACTTAACTTGACCGAGAGAGAAAAATGCCTAAACCAACCGAACGCCTCACCATGAAATTGACCCTTAGAATAATGACTCATTCAATATTGTTAATACAAATTCATCTGATAACCAGTCTCCCCATGTCTTTTTTCTTTTCTGGCAGGGTCTACCTGGACATACTGGTCCAAAGGGACAGAGAGGAGAGAGAGTAAGTCTAACATGTGCATTTCATTTAGACTGATTGCTTTCTGCTATGATTTGACCTTATGACACACATGCCTGCTGAATTTAGGATTTGAGAGCTACACCAACAATGAAAAGTATGTTAATTGCTCTGTTGTGTGTCCAGGTTCATGCTTTTTTTTTTTTTTTGGTTTCCACTTAGGGAGAACCTGGATATGTTATAGCTGGCGCCGATGCAAATTTCGTTCCCGGTCGAAAAGGAGAACCCGGATCTTCAGTGAGTCCTCATAAAAAATTCTTGGAGTTTCCCAACGTTGAACTTCAGGACAATTCAAATATTAATCACTGCATGTTACAGGGACCCCAGGGCCCTCCTGGTGTATCAGGGGTCAATGGAGCTCCAGGCCTACCAGGCCAGTCAGGACCACCGGGGTCACCAGGAATATCTGTCAAGGTAACGTGGATCAGATTTGCGAGTCGGCATAAAAAGAAAAGCTGAAAGTGTTTGTGCCTTAACCCAATTTTGGGAAGTGTCAGAAAATTGACCAGTTGTTTTTATTGTTTGCACTCTGTAGGGAGAGCCTGGGGAGCTGGGAGCAAAAGTAAGTAGAAACCCCTCCTATAAGGAAATTTACAGCATAAAAGTATCATCATGCATCATAAATTGTCTCTCCTTTCATAACGAGCATATTTTCAATGCCTCAGAATCAGATGTTACCAGTTATGAAATATTCATTGTTTTATTTTTATCTGATAATACTTCCATTATTTTTTGAAAGGGTTTACGTGGGAAGCCGGGTGTGAAAGGAGACAAAGGAGAGTCGGGAGAAGATGTAAGCGCATTGTTGATAACATTATTAGAAGCGGCAAAAGAAATCACATGACAACAATTGAAAGATAATTCAGAGCTGCCTTCTGAAAGTGTTTTTCTCACCTCTTTGTTTCCATCTTGCTGTCTCTCACACACGCATATGCAAACTACTGTAGGGTATTGCAGGTTTGCCTGGTCCCATCGGTATTGATGGAGTGTCGGGATTACCAGGCCAGAAAGGAGAGATGGTAGAAGTGTTATTAATTTAAAAAAAATAAACATATATATATATATTGTAAACTAGAATGTAAGAGTAGAGAACTGGATTGGTAAATATTCTTTTTTTTGCAGGGTGAGGAAGGAATCGGCATACAAGGTATTCAAGGTCCTCGTGGAGAGCCGGGAGAGAAGGTACATCACAATGAACTTATTGGTTTCTATCAGCTAATATAATGAGAATAAGACTAATTGTCTCATGAGGCCTTATTTTAAGGTGGAACAGGATCACCCTGGATGCATTATTGTGAAATCCTATTTCTGTTTGAGTGATTGGACTATTGTGTTTGCAGGGAAATATTGGCTTTACTGGACCAGTCGGCCCAAAGGTAAAGAGCATGGCTGAATGTGAACACTCTAAACGTGACATCAAATCCAAAAAACGTGTCTTTAAAATAACATTTGCACTCTTTTAAGGGTGATCAAGGAGAGCAAGGCATCCAGGGAATCATCGGACTTCGGGTGTGCATTTCATAATTTTCTCCTGTTAAATAGCTAGCAACGTGTATGAATGAATTCCAGCGTATTCTAATCTGAACCTGTTTAAATAACGGCGTGAATTGTGCAAGAGTCAATGATGAAAGAATTCCGAGCCGGTGATTTATTTTTACCTGCAGGGAAAGAAGGGATTCAAAGGGGAGCAAGGGGACAAGGTGAGTTCATCCCACACACACACGTCCACTCTCACTTCATTAGGCTGAAAATACGCACGTTATAATTAATTTGATGAAGTGAAAGACTCAATTTAATTCAGCCAAGAGTCATGCAAATATTTGTTAAATTAACCCTGGCCTTCACTCTGGAATAGAGTGTGTGTAGAGGAGAGTGTGTGCGTGCATATTCGTGCAGTTTTCAGTGTTTTTTTGGGGTTTTTTTGTCATTTAGGGAGATCGAGGAGAGATGGGACAAATAGGACCACTCGGACCCACTGTGAGTAGGATTACATCTTATATTTATTCATATTAACTACTTGAAGTGCTCGGACAAAATATCCCTTACAATTACTCATAACTTGTATGTATTTTAAACTGCCTCGCACACAAGAACATGCTGTAATCCCACTTAATCAATGATTGCCACTGACTGACCTGAGCATATTTTTTAATTCATTTTTGATTACAAATGAAGCCTGAGGCTGAAGCAGTTTATTTATTCAGCAGCAACTTGAACAAAATGGGCTGGTAATGCCAGAGATGCACTATTTAATACGTGTTTTCTAAAGTCTCCAAACAGACATTCAGACGGAGATAAATGAACAAATGAGGAATTCATTTTTTTCAAGATTAGGCTCCTTTCAAGATGGATATGATTACATACAATCATGTGCCAAATTGTCAAACCTCACTGGGTAGTTTTATCAAATGGGTAATTTTGTGCTGCATCACTGATTTTTAATTTGAGGCAGCGTAGTCCTTTGGAAGATCTAAAAAAAGGACCATGTTCCTGTCCTTTGAAATACAGTTTGCATTTCATTTTATGAAATAAAGTTTAGCTTGGAACAGAACAGTTAAATAAAGTGCTGGTTAACAAACAAGTGATGGTGTACATTGAGTAATAACAAGATATTTGTTTTCAAATTATGAAAAAAATCATAAAAAAGACAGAAAAGGCAACACAGAATTCTGAAATATCGTTCACTTTCGTTGATTTTTCCAGGGACGGACGGGGCCTTTGGGGTTAAAAGGAGATGAGGGACAAAGAGGAGCTCCAGGAGATCCTGCCAAGGGTGTAAGAAAACAAGTTCACTCATTTAAAAAGAAATACAAACACTTGATACTCACACCCAGTCTTATTTTTCACAACAGATCATTGGCCCGACTGGAAAAAAGGGTGCCAGGGTAAGTAACCAAAGCCAACTTTTTAAACTTTTATAAAATAATTTGTTGCTCGCTGGTTAAGTTTTCCCAATTAGTTCAAAGATTCAAAACTAGTGACACAAACCAACCTTGTTACATCTCACATGTGTGTCTCATGTGTGTCTAAAGTTGCGTGCCTGTATTTCTCTTAACGGGTTTAAAATAAGTCAGTCAGCCAGAGGGAAGTGATTCTCTTAATGATTTTTTCTGTCGAGACATTGTTAATTAATTGGTCGGGGTATTTCTTGCACACTCACACTCAGTCCTCTGGGTCCCCTTATCAAACACAATTATGCTTTTTCTCTCATTAGCTTTTGAAGTGAGGCCGAATGCTCTGCTGAATGGGGCCCTTTTAATCTCTCGGTCTACCGGCTGCCATTTAAAGTGAAGAGTTCTGTTTGGAAACTGTTGTTTGCCCTGGTGACGTGAATCACGTTGGTTGACGTTGTGTGTTTGCGTGCGTGTGTGTGCATATCTCCTGTCTGTCAGGGAGACATCGGTCCAGTCGGCCTCACAGGCCCCCAGGGAATAAAGGGGGATCGAGGAGACAAAGGAGAAAAGGTTAATAATGAGGAATAATAAACATCGATTCTGCATTTTCTGCGATTTGCTAAATGAGAAAAGAGCGAATATCTGTTTGTGTAGAATACCTGTAGATAAATCCAGAAAGGCATGGTTTGTTTTTGCAGGGAAGTCCTGGTTTTGGGATTCCAGGACAGCGGGGACCAAAGGGAGAAAATGGCGAGAGGGTGAGTCACCTAATTAACACGTGAACCTTGTTTTCATCACATAACACTAAGGGAGAAAACATTTGTTCATTACTGTTATATTTATGTATTATCATTTTGTTTTTCCATGACAGGGAAATGTTGGTTTGTCTGGAAAACCAGGACCCAAAGTAAGTGAAACTGACAGTCAAATGACTGTGTTAGCGGTCACTTGTAATGACAAACTACTGTTACTAAAGCAGTCATGCGTTTGTCCAGGGGCATGATGGGTCTAAAGGTGACAAAGGGACCATTGGGTTATCCGGCAATCCTGGAGATCCAGGATTAAGAGGTAAAGATGTAAGTAAATCCTAAGCAGCTGTTACAGAAAGTTGTTTCTAATACAACACATTTCAGATGTATTTTCCTTTCCAGAGTTTATTTAGAAAATATTACATCAGGAGAAACAAATCATAAGGAGAAACCACATAAGGAGAAACCACATAAGGAGAAACCACATAATATTAGTCAAAACATGAGGCAAATGTAGAAAATATGATATATTCGAGGTATGTGATATGTACAGATGGAGCTCAGGAAAATTGTATTTACAGTGCGATATTGACGACAATGACTGTTGACTTTGTGTGTAGGGGACACCTGGGACTAACGGAGAACAAGGAACTAAGGTACAGACAGCTTTAGGTTTCGCTTTAGTTTGTTCTGTTTGTCAGCCATGTTGCTATTCTCTTGATAATGTATAAGCAATACAGTCAGGTACTAAATCAGCAGACTTTAATTGATTACATTGTTTTCTCTTTCATAGGGAGAACAAGGACCACCCGGAGAGCCTGGTGACAGAGGAATTAGGGTATTGATTTTGTGTTTTCTGCGATATTAAATTCTGAATATTACAGAAATAAACATACATAAAATGCTTTCACGACAATTAAAAAGACAAAAGCGTGTCTTATAAAATGCAATTTTTTAGAAGTCGCACATATGGAACTAATTAGTCAATAATGTGTTTGGAAGATGAACATTGCATGTTCAGTTTGGTCAGAGACATTGGCTTTGATAGCTGCAGTCAAAAGTTTGCACTGATTTGTTCACTAACACTCAACATACCAACCATGTCACACTATGAGTTCCTTTTTGATAATAATTTTGATCATGTTGATCAGGGTCCACTGGGGTTACCAGGGCGACCGGGAGACTCTGGAGACAAAGGGGATGCTGGGGTACATGGCCTAACTGTAAGGATTTCATTATTCATTATCAAGGACACAACTGCACATTGAAATAAATAGATTTAAACTGTTTATTTTGCTATTAGTGGAAGTTATATCTACGGTGAACCAAACCTCATCACCATGAATCACTTTAAACTGCCATGCTTCAAGATCACCAGTGATTTTCTTTTCTCGAAGGGTACTGATGGAAAGAAAGGCGACAAAGGAGATCAGGTATGTCTCTCTCTCTCTCTCTCTCTCTCTCTCTCTCTCTCTCTCTCTCTCTCTCTCTCTGTTGCTTCTCCTGATTGACGCTTTCCGATCATTCTGACGCGTCGGTCACCATCTTTACAAGCTGCCATCCCTCTGTGACTTCATGATTTCCGTTTTGATACGTTCACTAATTAACTGTGGCCTTTTGTGTGTGCGCCACCCTTCAGTGCACCTATGGATTGTGTTTAGCAGTGTGACATGTTTTTTTTTATCATTATTTTATTGTGCTCTTCTTTTGATCGTGCTGTCACAAAGGGAAAACCTGGACCTCCGGGAGGACAAGTAAACAAACATCTATTATCTTTTTTGACAACTTCTCATCAGTTCAGCCATGTTTGACAAGAGCATTAGTTTGTAGACACACAGCTCATACAGAACAAGATAAAAAAGCATCAAATGGAAAATGAATGTCTCTTCTCAATCTGCTGAAACTGTCCATCAATTAGCAACTTAATGATTGATTATTGATGTTGTCCTACCAGATTGTCGCAGACAACAACGTGCTGACCAGAGTGATTAAGGTAACATGAAGAATAACATGCAGCATGCCTTTTTTTTGCTTCATGTTTTTTATGAGGGAATTAAAGTCCTTTCCTCCACTATCTTCTTCCCTTTCCTTCCATTCAGGGTGAATCAGGAGTTCCTGGTCAACCTGGGTTGAGAGGAGAAACAGGTCTGCCTGGACCAAGAGTGAGTATCCTATCATCACAAACATGCAGGTTCATGAGCACACTGGTCACAACCAGGACCAATCCTCAAAGTATCACATAGATCTAAAACAGTAAATTCAACTGATTCGTCAATTGACAGAAAATCAATCTGCAACCATTTGGATAATCAAATGATTGTCATTTTTTAAGCAATATATTCCTGTTTTTCTGTTTTTATATACAAGTCATTTGAATATCTTTGGGATTTGGGAAGTTATAGTTGATTTTTGTTGTATTTGTTAGGAGACAAAAATAATTAATCATCCCAATTCTTTAATAATTGTCTCTCTCCACAGGGTCCAGAGGGGAAACCTGGACTACCAGGATCCGCTCTGGTACGTATACGTGTATCATTTTGAATGGCTTTTATTGTATCGGGGGTCATTTAATGTGTTATATAAGAAATTGTTTGTTTTGCAGGGGGGGTCTGGAAGAGATGGACTTGATGGTTTAGCAGGGAAACCTGGAATGAAGGTTATAAAACTAGTGCACACAGTTTTACTTGAATCATTAAAATCTGTCCACGAGAATTGCATTGAACTTGACTATTACAGTTTGAGCTTATTGACAAGATGTTTCATGATTACTGCAGGGTGACCAGGGACAACAAGGAGGGCCTGGTCTGGTGAGTGCACCAATGCATTTCCTCTATGAAGAAAAGCTAATTGCTCAGATATCAGAAAAAGAGATGCTTTATTTTGACAGATGTGTGTATAGACATGTCATTTGTAAGTGTTTTGTTCCAATCCTTGTACTATTTACTACTAAGAGTTGATTTAATAAAAGGCTTGTTTTTGCATGTGTGCATGTGAGCAGAGGGGAGATAAAGGAGACCAAGGACGGGTTGGGATTGCCGGGATGCCTGGTTTACCGGGAACTCCAGTGAGTATCACTGAATTGCGGCGCCCTATATATATACATCCTTTGTATATTTCTATAGGTGACATTTTTCCCATGTTCCCATTGTTGCTTTATTTCCTCTGCTACACAGGGAAGACCTGGCATCGACGGGAAGAGGGGCCTTCCAGGAAAAGATGTGAGTGTCACTTACATCTAACAATCTCATCGCTGTGTTTCTGGATTCCTTTTTTTCGCTTAACGTCTGTACTGTTTTGACAAGATTTTCAAAAAATGTGTTCCTATTTTTAGGTGAAATATTACAATTTCAAATGTCTTTTTACAGGGAGAACAAGCACCGAAAGGAGATGACGGCAAAAAGGTCTTTGATATTTATTCCCACCAACTAAAACATTTATGAAGCTATTTTTTTTTTAATACACATGTTAAATTTCCTCTCATTGCAGGGTGACAAGGGAGACGCGGGGGGAAATGTAAGCGGTTTCAAGATCACACGAATAAAAATTATCTTTCAGAACTGCTTTCCAACAACTTAAGATGTTTTTTTCTTGATTGGCAGGGTAAAGATGGCAGTAAGGGGGAACCAGGGCCTCCAGGTTTGCCTGGTAAACAGGTGCTTGTTACATCAGAGGTAATCATGACCACCTGCATTCATTTCTTAAACATGGAAGCTGATTTCTTATTTCAAACCTCTTTGGAAAGCATTTTAAATGCGTCACATTGTCACCTTCACACATTTGCTGGTGACTCAGAAAAAACATGGCAGCCTTGCAGCTTAAACTTTACTGATTTTTACATGGATCCATTCTCAGGGCGCCAGCATTGACGAAATCCGAGAAGCATTTCCAATCCCAATGGGTCCTCCAGGAGTTACCGTGAGTTTGATGCATATACAGGCATAGTTGCATGGCATAATTCATATTTTGCCTGCAAGGCATCTGAGTCATCATTCAGCGATGACTTTAGTGCTTTTATTGTGGGTCGCAATGAGTCGTGCCATTATCTACAAACAGATATGGAAAGCTTGATGTCATGCATTGTAAATGCATGTTCCCATGTCTTGCTTTGTGTCTGTGTGTTTAGGGTTCACCTGGAATAAAGGTAAGCTGGTAATGGGGTTCATACAGGAGCTAATAAAAAACCGAAATGCTGGCTGTAGCTCATTTGTCTTTTTTGGTTGCAGGGTGATAAAGGAGAACAGGGCCTGAAAGGAGACACGGTAGTGTTTCATCGTTATCCCACAAAAACATATGTATATGGAAATGTAAATGACAGTATTTTCATTTACTTTAATGTCTCCCTAGGGCGATGCTGGAGCTCCTGGAAAATCTGTTGAGATGAAGGTAACTGCAGTAATTCCTCCTTTGGGATTCATGTTGTCGTTTTTGCACTTTTGAACAATATGTTTTTCCTCTCATTCAGGACATCGAAGCGATGTTTGAAGCCTACGGTATAAGGGTGAGCGCCGAGCGTGACATCATACATTTTGAGTTTTGAAACGAGCCCTCGTCACAGTGGAGTTTGACCTTCTCGATAAAACCTTTTCTCTCAGCTGCCTTTGCTGAAGGCTTTGATCGACAGACTGCTGCAGGATGGAATAGAGGAGCTGCTTCATGTGCTCGGCACGTCCAAGAAAACAAAAGAAAACCCAGAAACTCACACCTCCAACGTCATCGCCGAGTACACAGTACGTAAACTCTAGGGAAGGAGTGTGTTAGAGTTATTTTAGAAAGTTTCATGCCCTCTCATGCCTTTAATACTTTTTGCAAAACATCAGTATTTGCAGAACAAAAGGATAAAGATGCGAGCTGTGCTGGTTACAAATCATTCTGAGTGATTTCTTCTTCGACTCCCATGCCTTCACTAAATAATGTTAAATTCTTTCTACTCTCACTCTCTTTTTCAAGCGACCTTTTTAATCACATTTGAATCCATCAACTCACTTGCATCATTTAATGCCAATAAATAGAAAATTACAAAACAAAGGGCAGCGCTAACAAACTAACGAAGCTCGATACTGGTTTTCTATGTGTGTTGTCTCAACAGAGCCCAGTGAAGTTTGACCTGAAAGAGTTGGACACCATTGAGGACCCTGATTTAGACGGACAGCTTCCAGAGTCTTTGACAGTCGTGAGTAACCTCAAAATCTCCATCTTCAGCCGTTAAATCGTGAAAAATCTTTAAGGGATATTTATGTAACCTGTATTCTTTCTCACTAATTGTGTCTTTCGGTGTGAAGGCCCCTTTAAATGAAACCACAGAGAGTCCAACCTTATGGACCGTCACCACACATAACGGGGAGCAGGAGCGCGACAGGATTGACAACCAGTTACAGGGTTCCAGCGGGAAGGAGACAGTAGATGGGGACAGTGACGGGGTGTCTTCACTTAAAATTAAATCGACTGTAGTCAACTCTACTTCCAATAATACTACAGCACAGGAGGTAAGGACGTTTTATAATGGAGTGCGCCAACTATGAATGTATGGTTTTAATAAACTGCTGAAAACCTGCTGAGTACATTAATGTTGATCATTTTTGTTTCTACCGAGGTGGTTTGACGTGGAATTACTCACAAATGGCAGTTTATGGGATCTTAGTGTCTTACATTACTGATAACATGTTCTTTGGCATCAAGTAACAATCATTATTGCTATACTTAAAACTGAAAATAACTATCTCATGGCAGCTTGTGGTCTCTCCCTGTGGTGAGCTTTCATGTGATGTGAGGGGAAAAAAAGTATTGAAAACCTGAACACACTCAAGTGTCATATAAAGATTGTGTTGCCTAGCACTTAGCTGATTACAAAACAATAAAGCTGAAATGTGCGTGTCAGACGGTTTCAGGGTTGCCAGAAACTGTAGCGGAGACTGTTCTCCTCACACAGGAAGACTCCCTGAAGAAGAACTCGGGACAAAAGAAAAAGAACAGGGAACGTGGGAAGGTAACGCTACTATGGACATCTTATCGATGGGTTTGACACAAAAAAAACACACTTGAGTATTGTTTCTTTTTTTTTACATAAAACAAAATATTCCTGATAATTTTTAACAAGGTATTTGTTATATGTTTATTGATGTATAAAAGTATATTATTCATGGAACATACTAGTATTGCATGTTTCAGCTCGCCCTTACCTTCCAGGTATTTTATGATTTCAATTAATGCAACTAAAGTATGACAATCAACTGACAGAGGATAGGTCAACAATTTCATAAAACTCAAAGTCATTGGCTGCCTGGAAGGAAGGCAAGGCATTTCTATTTAAACAGCACATTTAATTAAATGTAAATTAGATGTGCTTTAGATTAAAGTAGATACAGCAACAAGAGTCGTTTGAATATATTAGAAACTAATGAGAGAATCCTTTTAATTTATGGAATGCCTCCAAGTATATTTGATATGTAATGAATGGGCTTTAACATGCAAAACTTCCAGTGTGGTCCTGTTCAAATAGGTCTTAACCATTTGGTAACTTTAACACTAAGGGCTCCTAAACATCTTTATTTAAAGGTGTTGCATTCATTTTTTTTTATATCCAGTAACTTATTTCTTATTCCCCTCTGAAATATCTCTCTCTACTGACAGTATCAACCTCGTAGCTTCATACTTGATCATCAACATCTGAAGCATGAGAAACCTTTGTCTTTTTTCTCTCTGACTGTCAACTTCTTAACCAGGGCAAAGGAAATAAAGGACGACATAAGAGGCAGAGACAACGCCTGGTAAATGTCCTTGAAGGGGTCCAAACTAAACCATCACTCACCTTATCTTTTGCCCCATCTAAATGAAATAACTAACACAGCCGTCTCACACTGCAAACTGTAGACACACTCTGGCTGCTCTAACATTAACATGACATTATTTGTGTAGAAATAAATGCTTTAGTACTAAAACATAATAAAAATAACCATAATGAACTAACATTTAAAATATAACACAATAATAATATAGAGTTAACCAGTGGTTGTAAACATGATGTGGCTAGTAAAACTAAAAGCATGCATTTATGTCAGTGTCCACGTGCTTCTCGTCATATCAATAACCAATTTAAATGGTTACCTTTTGTATTGGCTTTGCAATGTCGCCTCCCAGCAATCGAAACAAATGATAAATTGTGCCGTGTAACAGTATCTTCCTCTAATTATTGGCACTTCTCCTTTCATCTGAAGACAAGTGAAGGGGACGAGGAAGAAGAGGACGAGGAGTTTTATAACAGTGAAGAATACAGTTATGAATACGAGGTAGGCAGCTGCTGCAGTGAATGACTAATTCATGAACTGTGGGACACTGCAGTTTAAAGTGATGACTGATGACGTGGGGTCGTTCCAGATTTGGAGCATTGTCGTGGTGGGTGGCTTCTTGCTAACAGACCTGTCAAACTCCTAATCACATTGGGATTTTTTTTTTAATAGCAGTGTTCCATCTGTGCCCACACTAAACACTGGAGAGAGTTGATTAATGACACACCCACTACCTGAATTAATCCTTAAGAATAAATGAGTTTGTCATTACAGCTCACTGCATCTCCTCTGCACATCATCCTCTGGAGTGTCTGTAGGTTGTAAATGTTAAATTAAAAAAATATATTATAATGATTGGGTTTTTTTTGTTCTTCCTGTTTTTCAAACAGGAAGAACTTTACCCAGACGACCCGTCGGCCTCTCAGGAGAGGAAAGACAACAAACAGGTAAATTTGCTTCAAACAGCGTGTTGTCATCTGATTTGGGTAAAAATGTTGTGATTCATTTTAAATAAACTATGTATAATGTTTTTATCATATGCAGCTTGAAGTCCAAACAGATGAAATCCCCCATCCAGTGCATATAAAGGTCAGGTATTATTAATTCTGCGGCTAAGATGAAAACAAAAAGTAATTCACTGTTGCAAGTCTGCACTCTGATAGAAAGGACACGAAGACAGCTGAGCTCAGTTATGAAGAATAATAACATATTTATGCTTTTTTTTTTTCTTTTATCTTTGCAGGAGGAACAATTACCCACACAAGGTCCTGCCCGGTTAGAAACACTGGTGGGAACCATTCATCCTCTAACATCCTCAACAGACAGACAGAAAGATGCACAGGTGACATTACACTCAAGAGTATGATCTATAACTGAAACTGTTCTTTATATTTTTACATTATTGTGTATACAGGCTAAAATGTATTCTTACACTGACACAGAGATAGATATAGAGCAACACTGAGAGTGGCACATAAATCAACATACACTACTGGACTAACTTGTTGCTGATATCAATGAAGGGGCTCCCAAGCTTGAAAAGGAGTATCACACTTAAGACAGGAAACCACAAAATTGAGCAACAAGAAGTGAAATTGTATTACCATTCTCTCAAAATAACCCTTTAAGCTACAACCAAATCAGACGAAACTATAAGGAGATAGACATGGCCCATATCAACACCAACTTTGTACTTTTTTTATTCCCTTAGGTTGTCTTGACGACCACTGAGTCACTATCTCAGCCCATGGGTGACATAGAAAAGGTATGGGGTGCAGCTGGCATTGTTTGGTGTCACATATAGTTTCTTTAAATCAACATGGTGCTTCACACTTGAAGTGGTATTTTCACTGTCACACTCTTATCGCTCCTTTTGTACTGTTATGACCAGGATGAAGTGTCACTTCCTGCACCTCCCATCACAACAGAAGAACTAGACAAGGTAGACCTTTGATTTGATTTGATTTGAAAGGCTTGAATCTTAACCGAATATTTCTGAAGTCCTCCGCATGCCTTGGAATGCAAACCTCTTACACTTAACACAAGACATCTGAAAATGATGGACAAGTGCTTGAACAAAATGAAGCATGCGCTTCACTCATAATATACAGGGCACAGAAATATACCATGCTTTAAGTAATAAGCACTTGCCATCATATTTCAAGACCTTTCTTCTTTCCTTTTCCTATGAAAGTTTCACCAGTGTAAAAGAAAGGTGCACATGTTTGCATAAGGCTAATACAGTGGGAATGAAAACATACCGCTATAGATAGTACCAAAGCATGAGACAGGACAGTATTTCTGATGCTTTTAGCATGATTTTCTCTCAAGCTTGCCTGAATGGGAATGAGCAGAAACTGAAGTCTAGTCCAACGCTTCGGGAAATTATTTACTGGCAAAGAAATAATTCCAGAGTTACTTTTAATACTTTCTCTGTCTCACTTTTTTTTTTTTTAAACAGGACATCTCTTAAGTCCCAAGATACTGTGACTAATAGGTGTTAAGCATTCATAAAACAGCACATGCTACATGGAGGTGAACAAACTGTGAACTGTTTTGCTGGTGGGGAGCCCCGAACCTGACCAACGTTTCATGAGGAAGGACTTCTTTCCACACAGAGACTCACCCAAACCTTTGGCCGTACCATCATAGAGCTCTATAGAGAACCAGGCACCACTGTTAAAATATCACAATTGTGTCCTCATGTCCAGGTTATCTTCATTTTTCACTGTTCATTATAAACACCAGTGCAGTCCTTTACCTTGTCTACAACTCCTTATTTATTTATTAAGACAAATATTCCTCTGTAACAAATATCACATTAGATAAAACCAACAATTTCAATATATTTCCTTTTGACAAGTTGTAATGAAATTTTATTTATTGAAAATATATTGTTTTTACTTCACCAAACGTTGTTCAACCCCAATCATATTATTCAGAATGTAGAGGTACTATAATCACATCTATAGCCAGGTCAAACACTCTTTTCGCTGGTGAAATTTTTCTCTGTTAATACATAGTTTTGTCTGTGTTTAACCTCTCTGTGCATGTATCCTTCAGTAAAGTATTGTTGAAATAACTTCCCAAGCAAATCTGTGTCTTCCTTTCTTACATTAGTACCATCATATTACATACATGAGCACACACATTACTACCTTTTGGTAGGAACCATAAAAATTTTCTGCTCATGACGAGTTTTGGGGGCTTGACAGGTGAATCAAGCCAGAGTCAGAGTAAAGAAGAGCGCCCCCTGGCCCGACTCCATGGTAAGTGTCTCCTGGTATTGTAGAAAACAGATTGATGATGCTAAACATGGTTGTAATCTTTTTTATCATTTTTTTATTTTAGGTGTTCATGCCTGGTGCCCCAGGTGGAAGAACACGTTTCAAGGAGACAAAAAAGGTATTTTTTTCTTTCATTCTTACATGTAAAGTATATAGAAAGTATATAAATACTATAATATATGGTCACTGTCTGTGGGCCATGTATTAAATTGCCCCTTCATTTTAATTTCAGCATGCGTCCTCTGGAGCTCAAGGTTACAACAGCTGGAATGTAAGTCTGTAATCAGCGAATTCAAGAAAACAACAGCTATTAATCCAAATTAAAATGGTGTGACTCATAATTAAACTGGCTCGTGTTCTCGAACATGTTTCTCCAGCGCAAGAAGCCAGAAAACTCTGCCCTTCAAACACATACCAGGGGGCAGAGGGAAGAACGGAGGGAGAGGCAGCGATACAGTGCTGCAGAAAGAGAGATTTCTACAGGAACACAAGGTGAAGGAGTGCCTGAAGATGAAGAAGTGGAACAAGAGAAAGGAGTAGAGACGCATGGATATACAGAAACCGGCCCTGATCCAGTCTATGGGGAGGAGGAGAGGAGCGGAGACTACGACTGGGAGACGGAGGAGGACGTCGATCGAGAGAGGGGAGGAGAGGAAGAGGAGGACCTGGAGAGGGAGAGAGAGAGGGAAAGGATGGAGATGGAGAAAGAGAGGGAGGCTGAGCTGGAGAGAAACAACATGGAGAGGGAGAGGACAGGAGCAGGAGGGGGGGAGGGATCTGGAGAGGGAACGTCAGGAATGGGAGAGGAGGAGGGCGGAGATGGAGAGGGGAAGAGAGGGGGGTTATGATGAAGAAACTGGACAGCCATACCCATACCCTCCAGAGTATTTCTACCTGAAGGTAAGGGCACAAAGCATTCATAACATGCTCATCATTATGAAATACTCAGCTTTTCTTTTTGCACGTTTAAAAGTAGGCTGTCCACTTTAATTATACAGTGCTTTAAATGTGCTCTACACTCCTTATTCAATAGGGACATCCAGGTGAGAATGGAACACCAGGACGAAAGGTAACTACAGATATTTTCAACATGAAGACACAACTTAATCAGACATGGTTAACCCTTGTAAAGCTAACATGTTGACTTCAGTTACTCTTTTATTAAAGGACTTGGGTAGTAACACATTTATTGAGTGTTGATGTAATATAAAACTGTCTGACAACACTGATTTAAAGGGTAATTTCACCCAAATAAAACAGATTCTTACTTAATGTTGAGATGTGTTTCTTAGAGATTTCTTCAGAATGTAGTTTGTGCTGATCACAGGATTGAAAAGGTCATTTTAAACCAGATTAAGGCCGTTTGAGTAGTTCTAGCTAAATGTTCCTTAGCATGCCAATATTGTTACCATGACAATACTAACATGGTAATGTTCTGCAGGTACCATGTTCACTATTCCAGTTTAGTGTTTTAGCTGTTCAATCAACAGTTTGGATGGGTAGACTTTGTAAATCGGGTGAATTTACCCTTTAAATCGAAACGCAACGCCAGGATCTCCTGACTCACTGCTATCTTCTCACTGGTCGCACTAATTTGAAGCGTCATTACAATCATCCTGAGATCACAGAGCGCGAATGACAGTCACCACACGAAATGTGTCACCGCTTCATATAAAAAATGTGCTCGCCGCTCCCCCGCCCGTATACCCGCAGAGCATCAGTAAGTGACATCAGAGCTGAGGGAGAACTTCTCTCCCGTCTCGCCTGTCACTGAAGCCATTCGAGTCCAGGCCTTTGATGTCACCCTCTGCTCTATTTCTGTTTGGATGGGAGACAGTAGATTAAAGCAGACATTAATAATTCTCCTTGTTAAACATGCTGACAAGTCTGTTTATTCTGTGTTTTTTTATATATATATATATTTCAAAGTCCTCTGTGTTGGTTTATTTTGGCTCATGAAAAACAATGTGCTGAGGTGCACTTTTCAACTCATAAGCACTCTTTCTGTCCACAATTTTCCAGGGGGAAATTGGTGAAAGAGGACAAAAGGTAAATATTCGTCTTGTTATTTGAATTTGTAACAGTGAAATCTGGGTGTTTCAATTAATGCCAGTGACATATTTGATGTCCGTTTTGTGTTTTTAGGGAGAGCCAGGCATCGGTCACAGAGGTCCAGAAGGCCAAGCCGGCCCTCCAGGACAGAAGGTGACATTTCAAGCAAACAAAATGAATAAATACACAATCTCTTATTCATAACATCCTTTCAAAATAAATTAATCTCCTCGCTCTTTTCTATCCCATTCATGTTAATTGACTTTGCTTCTCCTAGCGGTTTTAATTTAGCAAATTGGATTGGCTCAGTGACTCACTCATTTAAAATTGAGCACATAAAGTGATAAAGGAAATAAGAGACTTTACTTGGAAGCAATTATTCAAAAGTAATAAAAGTGCTGAATAATTACATTACATGAAAAAAGTGACCTTTAACTGTGTTTTTGTCTCCCAAACATTTGTCTTTATCTTCCTCTCCTTCCCCTGTATACCTCAGGGTGAACCAGGTGAGTCAGGGCCTTTGGGTGCTCAAGGCATCCAGGGTATCACTGGCAACACGGGCATGCAGGGCTCCCCAGGCATCAGGGGTCCCTTAGGGGACCCAGGAGACCCCGGCAGAGAGGTAAATCTTCAATTTACATGCTGCCTTTTAGCTCGCTTCAATCTGTAAAAATGAAGAGAGTGGACGCATGTGAATAGATGCTTTATAGTCGTGCTTCTGATGTTTAATAGAGACATAAGATGTTTTGTGTGTCGACGCAGGGTGACCGAGGTAAAAGGGGGAAGAACGGATCGCCTGGAGCTCCTGGAACACGAGGAGCAGCAGGACTTCAGGTAATAGGAATCAACTAAATCATCATCGCAAGCCCTGTGTTTGATTTTAGTTCATTTTCACGGGGCTTATCTCTCTAAAATAACACACTTCTAATCTAAAACATTTAGACTGATTTGATTTGAGGACATTTTGATGAGGGACATCTTATCTGATTGATTGCCAACGTGAAATAAATACATACATTTAATTTGCCACTATCTCTAATAAAGGGTCCAGCAGGAATGCGTGGTGGAAAAGGAGAAAAGGTACAAATGCTGTATATATGATATTTGAATATACTTTTATTTAGTTTGGCCCATAAATCTAACATACTAGTATAAAAACTTTGTTTTATGTTAGTAGCAACAATATATGCAGTGTAGAAAAAAGGTGATCATTACTTTATTACCCTGTTATTGTCACCAGGGTGACAGCATCCCTGGAGAGCCTGGTGCCAGGGGGTTGTCTGGCTTCCAAGGCAGAAAGGTGAGTCCAGCCAATACATCACTCTGTTCACCAGCCGGCGTTTATCTAACCTGGTTTTACTGGCATTCAGCACATTCCTGTTAGATTGGTGGATTATGCAGAAAAAAAAGATTTACTTTCTTTTCCAGGGTGAAAAAGGCACACAAGGCATTAAAGGAATTCCAGGGCATTTAGTAAGCACCTTTTTAAAAATCAAGAATATAACATTTCATTTAAGACTTCCACTTATGTACATTTGGAGAAAGCATACTTCTTTTTTATTTTCTAGGGTCCAAAAGGTTTGCGTGGCAGCAGAGGTGATAAGGTGAGCTCTTGACACAATTTATCTCAATTGATTTTATCACATTTGATCACTTCACTCACAACATACATTCATGCCAATTTTGAGGCTCTAATTTAAGTTAAAAAGACTTTGCAAGTTATTATAATGACTCAAATTTCAATGTTGAAATGGTTTTTCACTCATTTTAAAATCTAATAAAGCAGACGACATACCTAATATGCTATTTTCTGACATCTTTCATCCCCGAAGTATATTGATGTTTTTTCTAGTTGTCGTGCAGTTTCTGTAAAAGGTCTACACACTGAAGGTCCTGTAAGTTGTGAGACGCTAGATGTTCACTTCCTCGCCTCGTCTGCCTGCGTGTAATTCCTATTTATTTACACATGACTGGCTGTGATGCTTGTTTGCGTCAGCAGTGAGAGGTCAACATTGACAATTGTATGTCTAGTTACTCACACAGACTTTCACATTCATTCTGAAGTGTCAGTAGTGATGCCAGCTTTCAACCAGTCTGTCGGGATTCATCACATTTTATCAAAGGTGGATTGCATTGGACTGGATTGTATAGTATTGTGTATTGTGTCAATAATAAGCATGTTTGGAGGGTCATTTTAAAAGCTTCTTTCTTTGCAGGGGGATCGTGGGTTACCCGGAGTCAGAGGAGAACGGGTACGATGATCGTTTGCTGTTTGTTTTTAGGACTTCATTTGCCATTTGTTTGCACAATTTGTGTATTGTTCAAGAGCAAACAACAACTACACATTACTCATGGCTCCATAAATGTCCATTCACTTGACTTGCTTTATCAGTTGTTGCAGTTTTCATTTTTTTGCAGCTGGTATTTACAATGTATTCCCTTCCTTCAGGGGAGTGTGCTTCAAATCCAAGGACCCCGTGGGTTTAAGGGTTCCAAAGGAGACGCGGTGAGATCATCGATAAATATACAACATAATCTTATATAATTGTATTTGTTCTCACAAGGACAGTTGCCTATGAGGTTGACAAATACACACAATAAATAAGAGATGAAGAAAAAATACAATCAAATGATACACTCTTCCAATCACAAATTAATAAACACTGTTGATATTCAGACATATATAAAACACAAAAAGTAAATCTTTAAAAGGACCTATGAAGAATTTAGAAGACTTCTTTTTCCAGGGTGAGCGAGGTCCACCTGGTTTTGATGGTGATAAAGGAGAAAAGGGCGAGGATGGCCCTCCTGGAGTCAAGGTAATAACTCCTGATGTAAACATTTGACAAAAAGCAAAGAAGAAGAATACTTTCATTTAGAGATATATGGAAATATGATTTACAACAGTGATGTCATAGCGATCAGCATTAAGTCTCTGATAGATTAGAATAGAAATAAGTTTGCTTCATACTTGGATTTGTAATAATGGGACTGCAAATGTATCTTAAATTGTTTTTGAAAGGGCATAAAGGGTGATGCAGGCACTAAAGGGGCATTGGGGCGTTTTGGAGCACGAGGACCAGTCGGCCAGAAGGTAAGTTAGGGTTCAGTTTAACATTTTGACATTAGTTTAACCAGTCCACACTTTTATGTGAGTAATCTTTTTTTTTCCTGCAGGGAGATCCCGGAGGGCCTGGACTCCATGGAGAGATGGTAGAGCTACAATACAAAAATTCAGATTTTATGCAAAAATTCTATTTTCAAGTTTGAACTTCATGGAATCACAAACAGTAATATCCAAGATGTGATTTAAGGGTCGCAATGGTGATCATGGAGTGGATGGGGCCAAGGGGGACAAAGGGGACGAAGGACTCCTGGGCCAGAAGGGCAATCAGGTACATTGAAAATCAATACACAATCAATTTTGCTCCTCTGAATTATTAAAGATTCATTCATTTTTTACAGGGTGATCCAGGAGAACCAGGTTTAGCAGGAGACAAAGGGGACAAGGGAGAGAAGGTGGAGGCAGTGATTATTTGTTTCCACTTTATGGTGATTTTATTGAGTTTCAGCTTGTTAATTTGCATGATTTGACTATATATTTCTGTTGCAGGGTTTCAGAGGTTTACCTGGACGCATTGGGAATCCAGGCCTGGATGGAGAAAAGGTTAGTCCTGAATAATACGCTATCTAACAATGTCACCTGAGGAAGTCCAGTCAGCAATCTAGGTAACGCTGTCATTATGAAACAGGGCGACATGGGGTTACATGGCACACCCGGCATACCTGGGCTGAATGGACTCACAGGGCGCAAGGTAAACATCCAACTAGGGTCATATTTTCTTTTTCTCTGTCCAACAAACATGAACAAACTCACTTTTCTCCTCGTGCGATATCGCTTTAGGGCGATAAGGGACAAGGAGGCATCAACGGTGCTGATGGAGCTCCAGGAGTGAAAGGAGACAAGGTGAGTAACTTTACATCACTGCTCAGTATCCAACTCCTTGATTTATTGGTGTGATAATTTACCTTTGTACTCCATGCAGGGTGAAGCAGGCTTCGCAGGTTTTCCAGGTTTTAAGGGGTCAGCGGGGAATCCAGGAAGGGATGGAGATGAGGGACCGCCAGCGCCCCCAGGAGCCCGTGGCATCACAGGGCCGAAGGTACATCACTCCCTCGTTGTATTGAGGAAATAAGATACAGACCTCTTGCTTTTACAGAGCTTTGAAAAAAGTAAAAACGTGGGCTCCTCATCAATATTACAGATGAATTATCTCATCATATCAAGATATCAGGCCGTTCTCCTGTTTACTTCCTATTCACATATGTGAGAATCTCATGCTTAAAGGCCATTAATGCTGTCATCCTTGTATGGGACAGAGCAGGTCCATGTGCAGACACATACCGTTATCCATCAGTCTCCAATAAATATACATTTGTGTAGTCCATGTGACAAGAGAAGACTGAGGATGTGACAGAACACAATGAACAGGAGGATGAGCGGAGCTTGATTACAGTCATCACCGTGTCTGTCTTGTTCAGAGAGACTAGCAGTGCTCTTTGTATCGCAGCAGTGGATACAGCACAGATATGCCCTTAATGATCACACACACACACACACACACACACACACACACAGGTCTATTTCCGTCTGCAGCTTTCAAGAAATATCTTCTTCAATTAGCTCCTTTCAGCTACAATTAGCAGACTGTCGGTGTTGGCAGAGGGTGCCAGGAAACCTCTAATGAGGATATTCCGAGGACGAACCTAATTGGTCTGTCTTTTATACTGCTTGGGAGTGAGTGCGCCGCTAGTTTGTTTTTTTCTTGTTACCATTGAGGTTGATTGGAAATAATTTTAAAAACCCACAATGTCTGTGTGCACATTTGATTTTTTTGTCAAATAGGGGGCCAGGGGAAGGAGGGGCATATCGAAGCCATGCGAGAGGGGAGCGCCTGGGATTCCAGGACTAAGAGGAGAGAGTGTGAGAGTCCTACACACACACACACACACACACACACACACCTCTGAACATACATACAAAAGTGCTGTTTATCTTCATGTGTGAAGGGGAACGATTCTACCTTTTTATCTGTCATTGGTTGTGGTGATGTGTTGTATATAAATGTTTGCACCATTTGAATGACAACAACACACTGATGTTCCTCATAGAAAACGTTAGTACTTTGTATGCTATACTATATTTAAATGTTTCCTCATATACAGGCTTCTGTGAAAAATTGCAATTACATATTTTTACAACAACAAAAAAACACCAGAAAATATAGAATAACAGACAAAAATCATTACAATGTTAGCGTAAACGCACGCAAACAAAAATAATTACGGATAATACGATAGAAAATAACATTGTTAGGGATGGTGGAGGGTTTATGTCAGGGTCTGGCATCGTCACCTTATCCTCATCACAAGCAACGTCCCCTTCTGAGTCATCCTCCTCCTCCTCGTCATCTTCTTCTTCCTGCTCCTCCTCCTCCCTCTCTCTCTCTCTCTCTCTCTCTCTTCCTCTTACTGCCTCCCAAAGTTCTCACAAAACACGTGAGATGATCTGACGTCTGTTCGTAGTGCGAAGGCTTTGGCTGATTGGTGTTGAGTTAGTGTTTGCGTGAGTGGGCGTGTTCGTTGCCAATTCCAGGTCTGTTTTGTGAGAAGTGTTTTCACAAGAGATTGAATGAGTGTATTTAACGTAAGAAGCGTGTGTAGTGTGTTGTAGAATGGAAAACAAGTGCAAAGCAGAACGTGGGTTGTTTAAGGATTGGTTACAAAAGTTCAGGTTCGATGCTTTCGTCCATCACCACCATTCCACCACTTTGTTGTCACAGAGTGCAAGATATTGGAGGCATCAAAACGTCTTGTATTTGTGCTACAATATGACATGAATGTGGTACTAATCTGGTTGTTAGCTTGGTGCTTTATGCTCCTTATAGTGGTTTTGTTTTAATTAAAATGCTTTGCACATAATTGTAGCTTGAAATGTAATTAATCGCATGGATTTGTTGTTTTTTTGTTTGTTTTTTACTGCAGGGTACAATTGGAATTGAAGGAGGAAAAGGAGACAAGGGGGAGCCTGGACTCTCAGTACGTGCTTATGACACAAACACGTTAAAATATATACTGTATATATGCAGAGTTACAGCCTAATGTTTAACTGAATGAACTTACTTTGAATCTATTCTATCAAGGCTGAAGAAGTGAAGGAGCTGGTCACCCTGGAGGTGGTAGAAAAGTGTGGTAAGACGTGTGTGTGTGTGTGTGTGTGTGTGTGTGTGTGTGTGTGTGTGTGCTCCTGTGGCAGCAGCAAGGCAACCCGTGTGTTTTTTGCCATCTGTTATGTTCTCTCAGAGGAACACACACCATGGTGCCAGCAACAGTTGAGCCATTCACAAACACGAGACCGCCGTTAAGTGGGACACCACTCACTTACACGACTCTTCTGTTCGGTGGATTGTCAACCTTTTTCACAGGAGACATTTTGTTGTTAAAGATATGAGATATATGAGTGTTTTATTTTAAAATAAATATTATTTTCAGGGGGCGGGGGAGAAAAGTACAAAATGATAAATAAAGAATAAGAATTAATTAAGAAGCTAAAGTCAAGGTTTACTGAAAGGATGATTTGATGCTCAAATTTGTCATATATTCTTATTGTCTAATATTTCAAAAATGTGTACAAAATAGAACCATATTTGGTGTTGATGATGGTTTGGCTATGTGTCTCTCCAGGGTTGGAATACAAGTTCATGGTGAAGTCTGTGGATCCAGATGGAAGAACTGCAGCGACTGAGAATAAAAAAGAGCCAGACGATGTAGTTTTATCCCTCAACCGTGACGTCCATGAGGGAGTGATGGAGGAGGAAGGTGAAGGAGTGGAAGAATATGGACACAAACTGGGAGAAATGACCAATCCTGCCCCTGCTACCCTACTAAACCACACTGGTAATAAGAATGAGTTCAGTTGCACATTAACCCAAGTAACATTTTGCAGGGTTCGAGCCCATGTCATCATCAGCAACACTTTTAAAAAGTGTGACCAAGTGTGTGTCACGGCTAAATGGTTACAGATGCTAAACGTGTGTGTAACAGCTGGTGTAGGCAGTTTGAGGTGTTTGGAAAAAGAAAAATCTCATCTATTGTTACCTGTATTGGGACATGTCAGATTTTATTATGCTTCTATCATTTAGAGGAAGGAATATGTCTGGAAAAATGATAAAACAAAACGCACTCAGCTCCCAAAGTGTTGCTGTTTACTGAGGCCATCATGACAAGGTTAAAGGGTCAACATGTACCAAGTAATCACACACTATTCCATCAAGCTCTTGGCGGATACAGCCCCCAGGTAATAATAGCTTTGTGCAACCCAATTTATTTTAATTCTCGCTTCGGGTAAACATAACCAGAAAAACTAATCAAAGAGTGAGTCTCTTTGCCCATTGTCAATGTCAACATGTTTATTCATGAGTTACAATCGTGTGTAAAAGAGTGACATTTAGCTCATTCTGAGTACAGAATAATGAATGTGCACATGCACATTGGGACACATTTCAATATGATTCAGACGCTTCGTTTAACCGCCTGTTGTTACCAAAAGATCATTTACAGATCTTTATTTGCTATAAATGGTAAATTCCTTTGTTTCTGGATGATATGACTAAACTGGGTATTCGTTGTTTTAATTTTGTTGATATAATAATAGCCAATATTAGTGTTTATTTGAGATAAAATCAGATGCCCTCCTACCGCCTGATTATTCAACCACTAACCTTTAAAACTTTGTTCAGATTCTCTTGAGGGAGGGACTGTGGAGTGGGGACAGAGGAAGAGAAGAAGGGCTTTTACAACAAACACTGCTGGTGAGTGACCACAGACAGCTAATTTTCTTCTTTCCCATCTTTCCTTCTCATTACTGGCTCTGTGTATCACTGTCGGTCTCCTTCTCTTCTCATTTTCACAATCCATGAGTAATGAGTTGCCTGAAATTATTAACAACATGAGCTTGAAGAGAATAATGGAAGAAAAACAAAAATATGTGAGTGTTTGACAGTCTCTGCTAGATTTCATACTAAAACGTGTGTGAAAACAATACTTTTTGGAGTTACATATTAATATTTAAAAGAATATTCTGACATTTTAGGAAGTTCACTAATTTGTGTTCTGTATGTTCAATACAGATATATTGGACACAATTAGTGTTTTTAAACATGTAATTTATGAAATCTTGTCAGAAATACTCTATATATCTACCCTCTTATTATAACTCTACCAGGTATTTTGCACAATAGTGGCCCCAAGTGGACTCTATACATATTTTTTTTCAGAGTGGAAAGACTTCATCATGCAGGAATAATATTTTCAGTGATGTCTTTCCTCGAACACACTTTAACATGTCCTTCATTTTTTACAGCAAATCAACACCTGACATGAGGAATTACAGTAAACATACAGCATCTCAGATTATGGGATATTTTTAACCTTTTTTTTTCATGCCATTTCAGCCGCAGACCGCTGCCTGGAGCCGATGTCAGAGGGGGCCTGTTCAGACTATGTTCTGCTCTGGTACTTCCACCCTCTCTCAGGGGGATGCAGGCCGTTTGTGTATGGCGGCTGTGGCGGCAACAGAAACCGATTCTCCTCGAGACATGAGTGCCTGAGTGGGTGTGGGATGGAGAGGAGAGCTGGGAAGATCCAGTCTGATAACAGATGAAATACACGTTGTAAGTAACTAATTCTTCTTTGAAAAGGTTGTGGTTGTACAGTGCTAATGGGACAATCTAATATTCTGTTCACCTTTTTTTTTTTTATCTTAGAAATAAAAATGTCTTTACACTTCCACAGGTGCGGAGCCCAGGAGGGGAAACTAGCAACCACAATCAACAAAATCATTGTTGTACATAACTCTGTAAAATGTTCTAATTTGTGTTGTATTTATATATTTTAACAGATCTTTCGTGATTTGTTTCAATGGATTGTGATTTTTGGTACTTTTACTTGCTTCTGAAATAGACAATCCTGAAAAATTCAATCTGTCTTTCGTTGTCTTTGTCTACTCGCCTCTTCTCTCTCCGTCCCTTCTCTTTATGGGACACGCTGTCATCTGTCTTATGTTTTCTCAATCGCCTTGCTTCCTGTGCGGTGAGAAAAATAAGAAGCCGATAGCTGACTGCCTGCTGCCACCTTCGCCACCACATATGTTCCCTTGGCAGGGGGTGTGATGGGTCAGGCTGGGAGCCAGATGAGGCACCAACAGGAGCCCAGTGAGGGAGATCATGTGGGGACGGTTTTAGAGTACTCTCCATCAGACCGACACAGCAGTAGCAGGGGATTCCTGCGTGGGTGTTGATGAGGGGGCAGCACACATTCAAGGTTTTTTTTTTTTCTGGCATAGTGACATGTGAAAATACACAACACAAGTGAGATTCTCAGGATGTCATTGGTTGATGTTTTAAAGAGGATACCTTGGTGTTAGGTAGCATGCTGCACCTGCTCTTCTAAGAGATTTCTTTACCTGAAGACAGTTCCTTTAAAAGATCGCTCTTTGAAAATATTTAAAGCCCAAATTCCATCCGCCTCAATGTGACAGATACGTCTTTACCCAACAAGCCTCCAGAGTCTTCTCTGTATTAGTCATGACTCTCCGCTGTGATATACTCCCACGTGTGAAGATGCTTCATAGAGCTGTAAGATGTTAAAGTAGTCCACAGTGACAGGCTGTTCTTGTTGAACCACACCCCCTGCCAACCACAACTAGTCAAGACCTTAGGCAGATGCCACACTGCAAAAAATATTTAACACTTACAATTGTAGCTTTCAAATCACTATACTCAATATACTCTTTAAAGTAAAAATAGATATACTTGTGCTTGAAATGACAGCACATATTTCCATAAAAAAAATAGATATTAAATAATTTTCTTTGAATTGTAAAAGTGGAGTTTTCCTGTCAAACACGGTTTATTGCTTTTCCTTCATCATAAAGCATTTGCAATTGTGCATTATTTATGTCATCACGTTTGCTTGCTAGCACTCTTCTTCTTTACTGCTTTCGTTGGCCCACTAATACATTATTTGAATTTACACATTCATGTTTATACAGTATCTACTAAGATTTACATTTACATAAATAAAACACGAAACAAAAGTTTGTGCAATAGAGTTAGGAAGTAAAAATCTCTCCAAAAGAATTAAATCAAACGGATAATGGATGTCAAGGCTCCTACAAAAGTAAAGATGCTGACAAAACTGAGTTAAACTTTGTGGGTGCTGCTAAAATTTAATTGCTGCACGGAAATAGCTGACATCACCTTTTGCCAACTGATCCCCATCCGCTTTAATCCAGTGAGAAAAACAAGGACGGTGACATAGATACAGAGATCATGAAATAAACAAAACTCAGACTCCCAATGCTTATAATAAGAAACTGATCATTCAAATATAAGTTTAGACAACTTTATTTACATCAATAAAAAAAAGAAACATGGTCGATACCCCTTCACACCTGAGCAAACGTTCTAAACACATTCTATTTCAAGTGACGAACAACAACATAATCCAGCATATAGTAATGAACGTGGGATTTTTCCATTGAAGTTGCAGAGGAGCAATTAATTCCTTTTCAGAGATCGATTGCAGAGAGGGAGCAAGTGTGGGAGGACATCTCATTGCATGGCGTGTCACAGGCTGTGATTACTCCTGCTGTCAAGACTTACAGTCATATTAATTCCTACAATGAAGTTGCTCATTAGAGCATGAACCAGCACTCTTTGATCCTTTTCCATCTTAGCTTTGAGATGCAGTAATGCATCTCTGCAGGTGGTTCCCATGGTATGTGCTGTGTGTACACTCAGAGTTTTAAATAAAACACACTGTTCTCTGGATCTCAGGTGTCATTCTTCTATAGAAGTTAAATAGCCATATATACAGCAAATCATATATTCTTTGAAAACCTTACTGAACTCTGAATATTTGAATCACAAAAACTGGAAGAGCTGACAATGTACCGTTTATATTTCAGGACTATGTAAGTATTAGTAAAATTCACATTTTTGTGTTAACATGTAGCATATTACTAAAAAGTATTAATTAATAATTTGGTGAAAGCAAGTCACCTTCTTTAATCAGCCACTCTTTATGAGAGGTTTATTAGCTGTAACTGATGACTTTAGTCATGGTTAATGTACAAATACCTGTCTTTGATCATTAATAGGGCTGCACGGTGGTGTAGTGGGTAGCACTCTCGCCTCACAGCAAGAGGGTCCTGGGTCCGATCCCCGGGTCAGCCCCGGGTTCTTTCTGTGAGAAGTTTGCATGTTCTCCCCGTGTAAGCGTGGGTTCTCTCCGGGTTCTCCGGCTTCCTCCCACAGTCCAAAGACATGCAGGATGGGGATAGGTTAATGGGTGACTCTAAATTGCCCGTAGGTGTGAATGTGAGCGTGAATGGCTGTCTGTCTCTACATGTCGGCCCTGTGATAGACTGGCGTCCTGTCCAGGGTGTACCCTGCCTTCGCCCAATGACAGCTGGGATCGGCTCCAGCCCCCCCGCGACCCTGAATACTGGATAAGCGGTAGAAAATGGATGGATGGATGGATGATCATTAATAAAGAGACTTTTGGTTTGTTCCAGACAAAGTCAAAAGTCCTGGCTAATTATCCTCCAACATGACACTTGCTTTGTCTTATTTAGATAGTTCTTTAGTACAACAAGACTCCTCTTTGATCCATTTACGATCACCTTTTACACAATTTAAAGCTGCAGGCTTTATACTGCATTCACCCATGGGCATACAGACTTAAAGGCAAAATGATAATAGCCCCAAAGCAGTGCCTCTCTGAGGAGAAGAAACACCAGTTAAATCCAATCAATGCAAAAGTTGCCATTGTCTAAAAACGGATCTATAAGATCATCTGATGATTGATTGTTTTGTGTTAAAATGTAGCCTTTAAGACAAGACTGTTTAATGACGGAATGTGCTGAGTACAATGTATCAATTAACAATGGAAATTCACTTAACTGTCGGTCACTTTCGTATGACCCTGGGTAAAAAGTGTTTTAATGTTCTATATGTTGTCTGATTCATGGAACTGTCCGTGGTGCTGAACTGGAGCTGTCCGTGGTGCTTAAATAACAATCCTACAGACCTGACAAACGACTACTCTTCTAAAAAGAACTAATTGTTAATCTGAGGTTCTCTATACGTACAAACCATCACGTGGAGGGTGAAAACAAGCATTTGGCTTCGTATCTGTGGTCTTGATGTCTCACGTTCACCGACTGGAGGTCACATTCCCTAACTTTCTTTTATTTTTTACTTGCCGCTCCATCGCCGTATCACAACCAATGGGATACTTGAGAGCGGACCGAAATGTCAGCGGGATGACGTTGTTGCTGGCGTAGGGCTGCAGTTTGATCGCTCCTACTAAATGAATGCAGTGGGAATGGACGAGCAAGACACACTGCCGGTCAGACAGCGCGCACTGCTGACCTCCGCGCACATTGCCAGTGAATCAGGATCACACTTTTTACCTCCGAGGATTTCTGCCTGTGTAGTTTTTCTTTGCAGGGAAACACGTGTTGTCTGCCCTCTCTGACTGTATTCTTTGTCGTATAGGAGTGGTAAGTTGTGCGAACAGTATTGCTTGCCTGTGGTCCAAAAATAGATATTAAATATTCTTGTGCAAAGGCTGAAACATTTTTCTGAAGTTGAACTTGCTAACATGTATTGATCTTTTAAAAAAAGTCTTACTTAAACCCTGAATTTAATGAGATGGGAGATATAACTTAGTTTAAGATGAATACTTTTAAGGACAAATTAAAACAGCTTCAGATGTCAGAAAACATAAAGTGAAAATGTCCTGCTCTCTTTATCTGTGTCGGTCGCAGAGGACACAGCATGCTGTCGTCCCTGAAGACCCTGTTGCTGCTCTCGGTTCTGTGCACGCCGACCTCCAGCCTGTGCCTCCGCCTCTACCACTCCCGGTCCCCGCTGGTGTGCGACGACCAGATGGCAGCCGCTGTCCGGAGCGACGTGGACGGCTGGGGGGCCCTCATGCAGTCCGCGGAGTATCTCTCCTCATCCTCCGCCGAGTCCAGCAGGGAAAAAAGGACTTCAAGTCCCGCAAACTACCGCTTCATGAGCCGGACGAAGCTCCGAGGGCAGATGCTGCGGAACAGCAGCAAAGGGGACCGGAGGAGCAGCATCACCCTGTCCCTGGACGTCCCGACCAACATCATGAACGTCCTCTTCGATGTCGCCAAGGCCAAAAACCTGCGAGCCAAGGCGGCCGAGAACGCGCGCCTGTTGGCTCAAATTGGACGGAAAAAGTGAACATTGTTGGACAACTTAGGTTGAACAGCCATGACCAGCGTTGGCCTCCTCGTTACTCACATGTAATGAATGACTTCGTTCACTTTACAAAGTAGTGGTATTGATTTATTTCTCCAGAGGAAGGTGCTTTTCTTTCCACTCACACATTACAGGTAAAAGATGCATTTCTAATTGGGTTGCTCTCATGTGAAAGGTCCTTGGAAAGTCTCTTATTATTATTACTATGTTATGTTACTATTATTACTTCCAATAATAATATGAATAATGCTCTGATCAAAGCACTGGGGAAACCTTCATTTTGGACATTATGTGAGCTAATGAAATGTCATGTCTGCACATGGATGATGATTTTTGGATTTTTTGTTCTGTTTTAGGACAACTCATCTTCAAAGTAATAAATAATACAATGCTTGGCTGATGCATATAGTACAACTATCAAATATAGTTATTTACACTTGAATTGACTTATAGTTGAAAACGTTGTGGTGAGAATAATTGTAAATTATGACATAAGGTCAAGAGCAACATGGATGAAGTTAACTATTTCACACTTTGGCAGAATCATATTTTAACAACCTTTCAAGATGGACGTTAGCTGCAGCAAAGCAGGGCTGCTTTCAGTTGCTCTCTTTGTCAGTGAACTTGGTGTTTAATATGGGTCAAATTTAAAATGTTGGACTAACAGCAGTTGTGATTAGCAATTCTTACATCTTTAGTAAAAGACCAATGAAAGTATATATATATATTTTTGTTGCATAATCATTACATTAGATTATGATTTTTCCCCTCATTGTTTTTTTAATTTATGTATCAATTAAGAGGTTTGCTGTTCAGATGTTCACATGAGAGCTATTCACGATTCCAGTGTGAAACATCAACAGTGGCAAAAACACAACACTGAACACTGACTCAAATACTGTACAAACCAACTGCAAGAACATGAAATACAGTAAAAATGCAAGTGCATGAGAATGTATGTGTTCATCAGATGTCTGTTATTTTTATACTCAAAATAAAGGATTATTTTTCCTCAAATGAAGCAGATGTAGTAACAACATTTGCCTTTTTATATGCAGAATTTTGAACAATGGGATCTATAAAATATATACCTATAAATTCTTACTATCCAGGGGGGTAATACTAGAGCCTGACTGATCAGCATGTCCAGTATAAGACATCAGAGTCATTTGGGCTCGTCAAATGTTTTCTTTTTATGGCTGTGGTCATAAACGAGACACTGGTCCGAGATAAACTAGCAATGTCGACACCTTGTGGCCGTTTCACGTAAAAACACCCCAGGTTGTAAATCAGCTCTGCAGTTGTGGAGTCAAAGGGGCGCCAAACAGTCAGGGGGAAACACATTCTTCCCTGATACAAAGTTACTTAATTTTATTTAATTTAACGAGCTATATTACTGCAATTTTCCTCCATTGGATATAGTTTATTTTAATAACAGTTACAATCCTATTTCTCATCCTGTCGAACATTTGCGGTGAAATCTAGTTTTATCTGTACTGTATTGTCACTTGTCGACAGTGACCCCTGCCGGTCATGGCGCGGCATTGTATGTTCCGATGACATGTGAGTTTGAAGCGGAAGTGAGTTTTCATTTTGGCTACGTGGAAGTAGGGGTGGCTCATAAAGTCGTCAAGTGACTCGCGGAACTTCTACCTGAACCGAGAATACGGAGTGAGTTGAGTCATTTGAGTCACTTGATTCAGTGACACCCAGAGGATAGAAATCATATCGGTAAAACGCCAGACTAACTTCTAAAATGTTCGCACTCAAACTTTAGGCTAATGGTCAAGCTACGGAGTATGGGTCAGTTAAAGCGAAACTTTCACTGAGTGAGTCATACGGCAACTAGCAGTGTGCTAGGGGTCCGCTGATGGAGTGGGGGATGTTAAAATTACATTTTACAGGTTATAAAGAGAGTAGCGAGCGACGCAAATCAATCGTTTTGATTAGTATATGTTGCCTTGGCTTTTGCAGCAAGTGATCCGGGTGAATGGAGACCGCAGACTCGGGAGTGCCGGATCCTATAAGTGATTCGGATCGGGTGAGTGAATTGTCTCCCATTCGCTACGTGGAAGTAGCTTCTCTTATGATCGAGGCTAACGAGCGTCCGTCCCCTTCGTCCGTCACCTTTATTCCTACACAATGATTAAAAAGTTCGATAAGAAGGACGAGGAGTCTGGTAAGATTGGACAGTTAGCGTCTGAACAATTGTCAGCGTTTGAAAAATGTACGTTGTGTGTCGAGCTGTTTTTACGCTTTGGAAGCTAACGCCGGGCTAGCATGTTACAGTTAGCCAACTAGCTAACGTTGCATTAACTATCTGTTTATCGTGCCTTGCAGGGTAATTTGTATTTATGTCACCAGTATCGAAGTCCATTATAAACAAATCTGCAGGCGCATTGGGATTTGTAAACCTTTTGTTTAATGTCACAATACGAATCACGCGAAGCTAGCAGTTAGCATCACAAGCTAGGCTATGTCAGCTGGATGTTTTGTCATTAGATTTGTTAGGTTCGGGACGTGTCCTCTCTGAGCCTGAGCTCAACTATAGATGGGTGAATCTCAATTTAGTGATGCTTTAATTTAAATTACGTGTGCCTTTACGTCTACGCGTATCGCTTAGCGTCTATCTTTCTTATGCAGTTGTGTTGAATGCGTGTAGCATAAACTGGCATCGATTTCTCTTCAGTTTGTTGGCCTTGAATGAAGTCCGATTAAGTGACACGACGAGGTTTAACTCTACTGTTTTGACATTTAGGAAGTGGGTCCAACCCTTTCCAGCATCTGGAGAAGAGTGCTGTTTTACAGGAGGTAAAGTATGCACTTCATGTGTCACATATTACATATTACGCATCAGCCAAAGAAACAATATTCTAACCACTGACATGAATTAATTTGCTCCTTCTTGTTCACAGGCACGTATCTTCAATGAGACCCCTATCAACCCAAGAAGATGCCTCCACATTCTCACCAAGATTATATACCTCCTCAACCAGGTAAACATCCAACAAAATATAAAGTAGCATTTTCTACTGGTTTACGTATGTCCACCCGTCTTAAGTATCTCACTTCCATGTTTTTGTGTATTTAGGGTGAGCATTTTGGCACCACAGAGGCCACGGAGGCCTTCTTTGCGATGACCAGGCTCTTTCAGTCCAATGATGTAAGATATAATTCATTAGTTAATGGGTTGACTTAATGTTTTTGTTGCTTTTTACATTTAGATTTACAGAACTCAAGCTGCATAGCATTGTGGTATTCAAGTATACGTACACTAAGTTTATGCTCTTTCTTTCTCTCTCAGCAAACCCTGAGGAGAATGTGTTATCTGACCATCAAAGAGATGGCCAACATCTCTGAGGATGTCATCATCGTCACTAGCAGGTTTGTACCATGAGGTTAAATGGCTTTGAGTATCACCTGTACCTGTCTCAGAGGGAGGGTCTTTTTTTGGCTGAGTGGAAGGACCTCTAAAACATTTTATGCTAAGTTTTCTATCTGTTATTTTAATGCAACTGTTTGCATCGAGTGTGTACGACATTTGAATCTCAATCATTTTGTTATGAACTTTTGTCTGTTGCCATTATTTAAGAGGATTACTTTCCTAATGTGTCCCATTTTGTTCCCTGTCTTGTGTGGCCTTTTTACAGCCTGACCAAAGACATGACAGGGAAGGAAGATGTTTACCGCGGACCTGCTATCAGAGCCCTCTGCAGGATTACAGATGTGAGTGCTCCTCTCACTTTAATTTCTTCCTTGACCTGTCTCCCCTACTGTCATCTCACAGTGCAAGAAAGAAAATGGTGAAAGAAAATGTATATATTATTTAAATAATGTAATTCATTTTCATCTTCTCTTCCACAGACGACAATGCTGCAGGCCATTGAGAGGTATATGAAACAGGCTATTGTTGACAAGGTGCCCAGTGTCTCCAGCTCAGCCCTGGTCTCCTCCCTGGTAAAGAAAGAAAATGGCACACTTTAATATTGCACTCATAAATCCAAAAGTAACTATGAATATTATAGTATTTCATATCATTGTTGGTGAGTAATGAAGTCCTTTCTTTTTGTGTGTGTTCAGCACATGGTGAAGATGAGCTACGATGTGGTGAAGCGTTGGGTGAATGAAGCCCAGGAAGCTGCTTCCAGTGACAACATCATGGTGCAGGTGGGTAGTACACACAGGTGGGATGGGGGGGAAATCCACTCTCAGATGCACCGCGATGCGGACATGGAAGATTCTGAATCGATTCACAAATGTCAAAAATTGATTTTCTAAATGTTAATTGATAAAGTATTGTCCTGTCTGAGTTTATGACTGTACCTGGAGGGGGATCGGTGATCTCATAGAGCTGCATTCACAGCATCGGTCGCTATCAAAAAACCACGTTGTGATTTAATTACAGTATACGGATAAAGAGTATGCTGAGGTAACGACAATTGGTTAAAAAGTCTGAAGTCGTGGTTTGTTAAGTCTGTCCGTTAAAACGATACGCAAATAACTCTAAAAAAAAAATGCTTGTTTTGGAGTTTGGCTCGCTCAGAGCTAAGCTAGGCTAACACCGTAGCTGCTCGTAAACACTGAACGTCATCTCTGCATAAATACGGCAGCGACCTTGTTGTTTGTACCACAGACACAGTGTCAGACTCACTGACGAGTGTATGAGAGCTGATTTCTAAGTCATCCTTTTTGTACAATGTGTTTAAATGCAAGCAGCACAAAGTAGCATAGCATTGGGATATGCTGCTTATTACCCATCCCATAACCCCTAATACACAGGTGTCAGTACATGGGAATTCATGGTATTTTGAATCATCGTTTATGTAGAGGAAAATGGAATGTCATTTAGTTTGGATTTTACTGATATAGACTTTTTGACAGTGTTCAAATTTAAAGCTGTTTCTTGTGTGACTCCTGTCTTCCAGTACCATGCCCTGGGTCTGTTATATCACCTCCGAAAGAACGACCGTCTTGCTGTCACGAAGATGCTTAACAAGTTCACCAAGTCGGGGCTGAAGTCTCCCTTTGCCTACTGCATGCTCATCAGGATCGCCAGCAAACTGCTGGACGAGACTGAGGGAGGGTGAGTTGACCTTCACCAATCTGATGCTCAAGTAGAAACACATAAGGGCATCTGGGTACTGCATGGTACAGCTGATTATTTGTTGGCGCCTAAGGTATCTCTTGATACATGCTGCAAACTGCATGGTTGATGTCAGGTCGTTAACAGCATCATCTTCTGTCTTTATGTTTCAGCCACGACAGCCCCTTGTTTGACTTCATTGAGAGCTGCCTGAGGAACAAGAATGAGATGGTGGTTTATGAGGCCGCCTCTGCCATCGTCCACATGCCTAACTGTACTGCCCGGGAGCTGGCCCCTGCTGTGTCTGGTAAGCAGTCCACTCTCACATCATTTGTTTCTATTTCACTTCTATCTGTATAGTTGACTGAAAGACTGGATTGTGTGAGACTGAGTGTCATTGTGAATATGTTTATCTTCCTGTAGTACTGCAACTCTTCTGCAGCTCTCCCAAAGCAGCCTTGAGATACGCTGCAGTCAGGACCCTCAACAAGGTAAATCTTCTCATATTTCTAAGCCATTCAGAAATTGCATATGTATTATCGTAATAATTATATGTAAGTCGGCATTAAGGTTGTATGACTTTCTTTTTTCCCAGCTAGATATATAAGGCACGACTGAAAGTGCTTTGCAGTACTAAATTATGTGATAAAGTGAATGAACTACGCTGACATTTGCTCTGTGTCCACTAGGTGGCCATGAAGCATCCATCAGCCGTGACTGCATGCAACCTGGACCTGGAAAATCTGATCACTGACTCAAACCGCAGCATCGCCACCTTGGCCATCACCACTCTGCTCAAGACTGGCAGTGAGAGCAGCGTGGACCGACTCATGAAACAGATCTCCTCGTTTGTCTCGGAGATCTCTGACGAGTTCAAGGTCAGTCACTTAATTTAATCCTGTATTTGGTAATGCAACACAACTGAATCCATACATATAGGTATTATTTTAATTATGTTTTCCCCCCACAAATGAACATTTATCTTGCTTTAAGTGCAGTCCAGCAGAACTTACCGTTACAAATGCATCAAAATGAGGAGCGTTGTTGTCCTGGGCCTTGATGTTGTATTGGCATTGTAACATAATACCTGTTGAAAGTGTGAGAATCTGTCATGATGAGGTTTTTTTTTAATCATCTAGGATTTCAGCTTCTGTGGCCACAAAATATTAATTTAAAATATAGGAATCCCTGCTTTGCTTTAATCCTGTCATCTTTGTTCTATTCTCCGTTGTCCTTAATCTCTGGCTGATGCCTATTTATTCCAGGTGGTGGTGGTGCAGGCCATCAGCGCTCTGTGCCAGAAGTATCCCAGGAAGCACAGCGTCATGATGAACTTCCTGTCCAACATGCTCAGAGATGATGTGAGTTGATTATTTACAAACCACTGACCTTTACACTTTGGTCTCTACACTTTGAAGGGAGCTTCCTTCTCAGTGATAATTGGCCCATAAAGAGACATTTGGTAATCACAGTTGCCCTTTTGGGAGCTTTCATGCTACATGCTTTCCAAATGTTTAATAGTCATAACTTAAGTCTGGTATACATTTGACAAGTTAGAAGGAAGATACCCATAGATGAGACATGGTTTATAACAGAAAATCAGGTAGACATCAGTGCTGAGTAGTTGTCGAAGGTTAAATTAGTGTTAAGCAAAAGATAAATGAGTCAAAATTGTAACATTGAAATAAGTGGATCGTTCATTACATGTCCATCTTTCTATTGATCATGTGCAGATTGGTAGGGTTTAGTCTCCAGATTGTGTGTTTGAGCTCGTCTCCTCTCCCTGCAGGGTGGCTTCGAGTACAAGCGGGCCATCGTGGACTGCATAATCAGTATCATCGAGGACAACCCAGAGAGCAAAGAGACCGGCTTGGCCCACCTGTGTGAGTTCATTGAGGACTGCGAGCACACAGTGCTAGCCACAAAGATCCTGCACCTACTGGGCAAAGAGGGCCCGCGCACCCCCCAGCCCTCCAAGTACATCCGCTTCATCTTCAACCGAGTGGTGCTGGAGAGCGAGGCTGTTCGTGCAGGTGAGACGGAGTGGGATACTGTTTGAGCCTCATTATGTACCACAGCGTTGAATTTTAATTTTAACGACTCCAGAGGCTGATTTGTAATATCCAATTTCCTATACCAGCACTACTCGTACTACTACTTCGTTTCTTCTTCCACCCTCAGCTGCAGTTAGTGCTTTGGCTAAATTTGGAGCTCAGAATGATGATCTGCTACCGAGCGTCCTGGTTCTCATGCAGAGGTATTTATTGACTTTCATTTATTTCTTATGTCCCTCCTATATTTCATCCTATGGGGAAAAATACAAAGAAAACACTGGGCAAACTATTTGTTATCCTTAAATGTAATAAATCCTGTACTGTACATTTCTGTATGAATGTAGTGTGACATCAACGCACATGTCCCTTCTCACAGGTGCATGATGGACAGTGATGATGAAGTGCGAGACAGAGCTACTTTCTACATGAACGTGCTGCAGCAGAAGCAAAAGGCTCTGAATGCTGCCTACATCTTTAACGGTAAACACACTGTCTGACTGTGTTTGTGGTTAAAAATTGTACAAACCACTCGTAGGGTAAACGCTCAGCAAATGATGTCAGAAATATGAATGTCTCGTCATTTGTGTGTTGCTCTCAGGTCTGTCTGTTTCTATCCCCGGACTGGAGAAGTCCCTCCACCAGTACACTTTGGACCCCTCGGAGAAAGCTTTTGACATGAAGAGTGTCCCTCTGGCCACCACTCCTATCACAGAACACAAAACAGGTACAACCACAGAGACATTTACTGATCTGCGTACGGTTTAATACTCCTCTCAGAAACGATTGCGATCAGGAATCAGATTTTTAATCTTGTCTTCTTCCTTCCAGAAATCGCCCCTATTGCCACCAGCAAACTGCCAGAGAAGTTGGCCCCATCACGCCAGGACATTTATCAGGGTAAGATTGTGCACTGTCCTCCTTCATCCAATTCAAAATGATGCAATTAGACACTCATGTTCATCTCCATCGTCTGGCCCGATATGATTAAATACAATTACAGTCGTGTCTGTCTTTGTAGTAATCTGTCTCTGCGTTTCATCTGTTTTACAGAACAACTGGCAGCCATCCCAGAGTTCCAGGGTCTCGGGCCGCTCTTCAAGTCCTCGGAGCAGGTGCAGCTGACGGAGGCTGAGACAGAATACGTGGTGCGCTGCATCAAACACACCTTCGCCCGGCACATGGTGTTCCAGTTCGACTGCACAAACACCCTGAACGACCAGCTCCTGCAGAAGGTACCAGCTGAGATGTTTCATGATCATGTTTTTTTATTAACTTGGATTTTTGTGGTGATCCAGTTAGATATTTTTCCTCTAGTCATGTATTTGGACTATTGATCGGTCTGAAAAAAACAAATGGTCAAAGAGAAGGAGAGAAAGTTTAATCTCAGGATTCATACAGTAATACAACATGGGAATACATTTGACATCAGTGTATCGTTTGTCTCTTTGTTTCAGGTCCTCGTGCAGATGGAGCCATCGGAGTCCTATGAGGTGATGCACTACACCCCAGCCCCCAATCTCCCCTACAGTCAGCCTGGTTCCTGCTACACTCTCGTCCGCCTGCCCGACGACGACCCCACCGCTGGTAGGAACACTGATGATTAAACTATCTCTTGACAATCTGTCCTATGAGCCCAATAATGCCAGTCATTCTGCAGCCCAAAGCTGAAAACATTATAAAAAGTGACCTACCTTATGTATATACAAGGTCACAGATGATAGCTTTTGAGTAGAAAGAGCATTGAGTATAGATTTAAGACGATTGTGTTTAAATGTGTCCTGTCTGTCCACAGTGTCGTGTACGTTCAGTTGTACTATGAAGTACCTGGTCAGAGACTGCGACCCCAACACAGGAGAGCCTGACGATGATGGTTATGATGATGAATATGTGGTACGTAATCACAGCACCTCCACAAACACATGGCAGATAAACTATTTTGTGCATTTTCAGAAATTCATGTCCTCCTTTCATTTTCCCCGTGTTTCCTGTCGTCCTCTGCCCTGCTCTTCTTCAGCTGGAGGATCTGGAGGTGACCGTTGCAGACCACATCCAGAAGGTTTTGAAACCGAACTTCGGGGCAGCGTGGGAAGAAGTGGGAGATGAATTTGAGAAGGAAGAGACTTTTGCCCTGGCGTCAGTACGGACTCTCGACGGTAAGTCAAGACATTTAGGCTGAAGTCATTAATGTGCTTACTCAAAACTCAAAGGTCATGGTAGAGCAGTTTGTTTCATCAAATAGATTAATAGAATTTTCCTTTCATTGGATTTTTTTCAGCATTCACCAATAGTTCACATGCTGGACTCGGGTGTGAAGCTTCATTACTTTTTTTTTTCCTTTTTACATTTTTGGAAATAACTGCTTCCAGAGATTTACAAAACAATGTCATAGAAATGTAATGACTGACACTCAGCTTGTTGTGTGACTCATCTGTGGTTTTCTTTCCTTTCTTTACAGAGGCGGTGGGTAACATCATCAGCTTCCTGGGAATGCAGCCATGCGAGCGCTCCGACAAAGTCCCCGAAAACAAGAACTCGCATGTCCTCTTCCTCGCTGGTGGGTGTCGAATGTCACAATGTTTTTGCTCACTGTTTGGACTTCATTATTTATTTCAAAATTATTTTAAGCTGCCTCTTTATCCATCTAGGTTCAGTATAAAATCTTATTGACATGCCCGGTGAATCAAGGTTCTGACAGCTCTCTCCCTCTCCTCTCAGGTGTGTTTCGGGGATGTCATGATGTGCTGGTTCGTGCTCGCCTGGCGCTGGCCGATGGGGTGACCATGCAGGTGACGGTTCGCAGCAGTGAAGAGACGGTCGTCGACGTCATCCTCGCCTCCGTGGGCTAAAACTAACGCAACCACACACAACCATTCGTTTCTGCACGACAAACTGTCTGAGACATCCCTTTGTTCGTTTCCACAGCTCTAAAAGTCAAATGTATAATTAGAATGTTGCTGAAACCATCCAGCTTAAATTGTATTAAGTGTTTCTTAATATTGTCTGCTCTTCCTCATATTTTCTTTGCAGGAATAATATTCTGTCAAATCTTCAATAAATTCTGACTGTCCAAGTAAGTCAAATTTCATCCATTCATTCGCGTTTATTTTACAAAACTAGTTTTATTTCAAGAAAAGTTGACATTTGGGCTTTTCATTGACATCAAGAGAAATGTAGAAAATCATTCAAAAATCATTCAGAATGCAGCTGATTACAGGACGGAAAATTTAGGGAATCAAATCTGTCCCACAGATGAGTTCAATAATCGCTCAACTTTCAGTATCATGCTGGAAGAAGGTCCATAAATTAACACTGTCAACATCACATTAGTATTCAGATGTCCGTCAGCTGCATGAAGTACAAATAATCATGTTTCTAGCTCTATTGGATGCCCTCTAACATAGTAATTGACATTTAAGGAATTAATGCTGGTAAATTTGCCCATCACTGGTGATTAAATCTCAAACTGATGCAGCAGAACTTCTCGTTACAATTATCAGGAAAAGTCTTTGCACTACATGTGACCTTAAATCACTTTGATACGAATTCTTATTCAAAATTCTTTGTTAAAGGTCTAAATTAATTCAACACGAGGCTTTACATTTGGTAACACTTCAGAAAGAGTGAATGAAATTGAAATATGCATTGAGAAAGCCGGTGGGATCTTCCAGCTGAGGATAGTGACTGATGTGTTCATCCAAAATGGTGACCGTCGACCTCTGGACCAGCTCTCTGTAAGAACAAGGTGCATATTTGAGATGAATAAGATCATGGCAAAGAAAAGCACTGCTGGGTGTTCCAGAAATTATAAGAGAGTAAAAACTAAGTCTAAAAAATGGTTTTGACTGTATGTTAAAGTATACTTTTCCCTGCAATTTGTCCTCATTCAGATTCAGCGAGTGAGCACAATGAGTATAGTATGTCAATTATTGTCATAACACATCATAGTATAGTATCTCATAAAAAGTCATACTATTGTAAGAAGTAATAAAAGATTGTTGTACAGCGTGTCATAAAAAAGTAATTGAGAAACAAAATGTTGATAGTATAGTATGTGATACAAGGCGGTATGGAAGAAAAGTCATATTAGAGTATATAACAAGAAGTTAATAGTATAGTATGTTAAAAAGGTCATAATAACGTATGTCATATAAATCCATAAAAGTGAGTATGTCATAAGAGAGGTCACCTTACAGAATTTTATACGAAGTCATAGTATAGTATGTCCAAAAAAGTAATCTAGTGGCTGGAGCATTTAATGTAAGGCCGACAGTGGGTGCAGCAGCGCTTGAGGCAGGTGTTGAAAGAGAATCCTGATGTTGGTTTCTGACTGAGGAGACTTGACTTTTTTTTTTTTATGACTCTTTACATATTGTAATATAACTTTCATGACTTTTTTGGAAGCCCTGTGATAGACTGGCGTCCTGTCCAGGGTGTACCTCTACCTGCCTTCGCCCAATGATAGCTGGGATTGGCTCCAGCCCCCCCGTGACCCTGAATACAGGATAAGCGGTAGATGATGGATGGATGGATGAACTTTTTTGGACATGCTTTACTGGGATTTTTTTGGACATACAACACTGACTTTTCATGACTCCTTTAGATATACTACACAGACTTGTTGACATGCTATACTATGCCTTTTTTTGTAATTTGACTGGCTTTTGACTGTTTTGGACTCACTACACTCAGACTTGACTTGACTTGGTTTCTTTGACTTTTAAATATTTTTAAATGATTTTTTACGGATTTATTTTGACTGATTTTTTCGTAAATTTTTGACATGCTATAGTACAACTTTTTTTTGGGGGGGATTTTGACCATGGCTTTCTATGCCTGTTTTGGACTTACTACACTCAGACTTGGCCCGACAAGTGAAATTAGCGTTTTTTATGACTCCTAATCATTTTTTATAATTTTTTATGAATTTAATTTGACTTTATCGTGAATTTTCGACATGATATAGTATGACTTTTTTTCTTTTGAAAAATTTGACCATGGCTTTTTATGTCTGTATTCGACTCACTACACTCAAACTGGGCTTGACAAGTGATACCAGCAATTTTTATGCGTAGACACCTTTTTATTTAGCGGTGGACAGAGAGGAAACATGGGAGAGAGAGGGGGATGTTACATCATGCATTCTAACCACTCAACCACCTGCGTGCCATGACTAAGCCTTTGATGCCTGTTTTGGACACACTGCACTCAGACTTTGATTGACACGAATATACAAGCATATGTTATGACTTTGAAATCATTTTTACAAATTTTTATGAATTTTGTCGATTTTTCACTTTTTTTTTGACATGCTATAGTATGACTCTTTTTTTTTTAGGAAATATGACTAAGGCTTTTTTTAGAGGTGATTTTCTTGCATAGACACCTTTTTATTTAGCGGTGGAGAGAGGAAACATGGGAGAGAGAGGGGGATGTGACATGCAGCAAAAAACCTCCATCCAGGATTTGAACCTGAGTCCTGCTGCATGCGTACATGGGTAAATGTCATGCACTCTAACCACACAACCACCTGTGTGCCTGTGATATGCCTTTTGATGCCTGTTTTGAACTCACTACACTCAGACTTTGATTGACACGCGATATACAAGCATATGTTATGACTTCTAAATCATTTTTACAACATTTTATGAATTTTGTCGATTCTTCACTTTTTTTTTGACATGCTATAGTATTACTTTTTTTGGGGGGGATATGACTGAGCCTTTTTATGACTATTTTGCACTCACTACACTCAGACTTTGATTGACACGCGATATACAAGCATATGTTATGACTTTTAAATCATTTTTACAACATTTTAAGAATTTTGTTGATTTTTCACTTTTTTTTCGACATGCTATAGTATGACTTTTTTTTCGGGGGGGAAATTTGACCATGGCTTTTTATGCCTGTATTGGACTCACTACACTCAGACTGGGCTTGAAAAGCGATACCAGCCATTTTTATGACTTTTTAGTACGTTTTTACATTTTTATTTTTACGAATTTCAGCGACTGACTTTTTTTTTTGTGAACTTTCGACATGCTATATAGTATGACTTTTTCCCCCCGAAACATTTGACTATGGCTTTTTTTTTTTTTTACTGTTTTGGACTCACTACACTTAGCAATGACTTTAAAAGCGATACAAGGGATATTTATGACTTTTTAATTTCTTTCTGCAATTTTTTATGAATTTATCGACTGGCTTTTTTTGTGAATTTTTGACATGCTATGATACGATTTTTTTCATTTGACTATGGCATGTATTGACTGTTTTGGATCACTCCTGGGAGTCTGGCTGTGTTTTCTTGTCCAGTAGAGTCTGCTGAGGTCCTGGCCGACACAAACTGCTACCTTGCCTCATGTTGGAAACCCCATATTGTAGCTCCCTCTGCCTGCTGTGTGGCTCCTCAAAAACTACTGCTTTTTGGTCTACGGTGACATGGTTTGGATGGATCCATCTCAGGGTGTCTGTGCATGCCGCCATGGACTACTACTGTTGATCCTACTTTTACTTCTACTACACTACTACCAGCACCAAATGCAGATGGAACCCAAGGGCCTGGTCTGCTCGAGATTTCTGCCTAAAAGCTTGTTAAGGCAGTTTTTTGGTGATGTTGGGACTTTGAAAATGTATTTACTCTGAAAATCATGGGCGTGTTCTAGTCCTGCTCAATGTGTTGAAGTGTCCTGAAATACCTTCTGTTGTGATATGACACTTTAAATAAAATGTATTAGAATTGAATTGAAAATATGACTGTGATGCTCAGAGAATCCGACTGCCCTTTCAGTAAGCTACATGATTATGATGCGACAGCTGATGATTGATGTGGGTCTGCGGTGATGATACGACAATGATGGACTACAAAAAGCGCATTGTTCACTTCTCCCCATGTTGTTGTTTCTATAAACAGCTCATTCAGTGACCAACTTCAGTTTCAGCAGCTCCTCCTTCCTGTTGCTGTTACAATCAACACCGCTGCCAGTAAACCGTTCAGAACACTGTTCATTCATACATAGAATATCATTAAAACTGTTCAATATCAATATAACTTATGTGCAACAATGTGAATCCAACCATTCAGTAATATTTTGCTACATTTCCTTGTGAATTATTTATTATAATGCTTTCTTTTTAACTGATGCTCCTTATTATTGAACTAACTATCCCATTTACAGCTGAAACACTAAATACCCTGCTGGCTCTAAATAAATGATTATTCTGTCTTAATTGTGGACAAAAGATGAATCTTGTCGAGTTACCTTTTTTATGAGATTTCAACATACCATATCGAAAAACTTGTCGATGGCTATTTATGACTGTTTTAGACTCACTACGGCCAGACTTGGCTTGACAAGCATTACCAATGATTTTTAGGATCAATTTTTATTTCTTTACATTATTTCTTTACACATGAATTTTGTTGGCTGACTAATTTTTGTGAATTTTCGAATTTGACCATGGGTTTTTATGCCTGTTTTGCACTCACTTCACTCTGACTTTGATTGACACGTGATATACAAGCATATGTTATGACTTTTAAATTATTTTTACAACATTTTATGAATTTTGTAGATTTTTCACTTTTTTTTCGACATGCTATAGTATGACTTGGGGGGGGGGGGCTTTTTATGACTATTTTGCACTCACAACACTCACAACACTCAGACTTTGATTGACACGCGATATACAAGCATATGTTATGACTTTTAAATTATTTTTACAACATTTTATGAATTTTTGTTTTCTTTTTTTTGATTTTTCTTTTTTACATTTAGTTTTTTTTTTATTTCTGACACTTTTTTGCGTGATAAGGGGTATGACTGTTTTTTTTTTTTTGGGGGGGGGGGAGGGCAATCATGACTACCTTTTTATGACTATTTTGCACTCGCTACACTCAGACTTTGATTGACACGCGATATACAAGCATATGTGATGACTTTTAAATTATTTTTAAACATTTTATGAATTTTGTCAATTTTTCACTTTTTTTTCGCCATGCTATAGTATGACTTTTTTTTGGGGGGGGGGGGGGCTTTTTATGACATTTTGCACTCACATACAACTCAGACATTGATTGACACGCGATATACAAGCATATGTAGACTTAAATTATTTTTAAAACATTTTATGAATTTTGCGATTTTTCATTTTTTTTCACATGCTATTGTTGACTTTTTTGGGGGGGGGGATTTCCAGACTTTTTTGACTTTTCACTCCTCACTCAGACTTTGATTGACACGCGATATACAAGCATATGTTTGACTTTTAAATCATTTTTACAACATTTTATGAATTTTGTTGATTTTTCATTTTTTTTCGACATGCTATGATTTTTTTTAACAATTGACTAAGCTTTTTTTTTTAATAGATTTTTTGCAGAGAACCTTTTTATTTAGTGAAAATAAACATGGAGAAGGGCGATTCATGACATGCTATGTATGACTTTTTTTTGGGGGGGGGGGGGGGCTTCGACTTTTTGACTCATACACTCAACTTTGATTGACAGCGTATACAAGCATATGTAGACTTTTAAATTATTTTTAAACATTTTATGAATTTTGATTTTTCACTTTTTTTTCGATGCTATAGTATGACTTTTTTTGGGGGGGGGGGCTTTTTATGAATTTTGCACTACTACACTCAATTATTACCGAAAAAGCATATTAGACTAATTATTTTTAAACATTTTATGAATTTTGTCATTTTTCACTTTTTTTTCACATGTTGTTGACTTTTTTGGGGGGGGGGTTTCGACTTTTTGCTTTCACTCCCACTCGACTTTGATTGACACGGATATACAAGCATATGTTTGACTTTTAAATATTTTTACAACATTTTATGAATTTTGTTGATTTTTCATTTTTTTTCGACATGTATGACTTTTTTTTAACAATTGACTAAGCTTTTTTTTTAATAGATTTTTTGCAGGAACCTTTTTATTTGTGAAAAGTAAACAGGAAGGGATTGACATCGACTATAGCTATTTTATGACTTTTTTTTTTTGGGGGGGGGGATTGGGGGCTTTCCAGACTATTTTGCACTCACAACACTCACAACACTCAGACTTTGATTGACACGCGATATACAAGCATATGTTATGACTTTTAAATTATTTTTACAACATTTTATGAATTTTGACGATTTTTCACTTTTTTTTCGACATGCTATAGTATGACTTTTTTTTGGGGGGGGGGGGCTTTTTATGACAATTTTGCACTCACTACACTCAGACTTTGATTGACACACGATATACAAGCATATGTGACGACTTATAAATTATTTTTAAAACATTTTATGAATTTTGTCGATTTTTCACTTTTTTTTCGACATGCTATAGTATGACTTTTTTTTTGGGGGGGGGGGGGCTTTCCAGACTATTTTGCACTCACAACACTCACAACACTCAGACTTTGATTGACACGCGATATACAAGCATATGTTCTGACTTTTAAATCATTTTTACAACATTTTATGAATTTTGTTGATTTTTCAATTTTTTTTCGACATGCTATGATGACTTTTTTTTTAACAATATGACTAAGGCTTTTTTTTTTAATGAGATTTTCTTGCAGAGACACCTTTTTATTTAGCGGTGGACAGAGAGTAAACACGGGAGAGAGAGGGCGATGTGACATCGCAGCATAGGACCTCCAGCCGGGATTCGAACCCGAGGCTGCTGCATATAGGCCTACATGGGTAAATGGCATGGACTCTAACCACTCAACCACCTGCACGCCAAGCCTTTTTGTGACTGTTTTGGACTCACTACACTCAGACTTTGATTGACACGCGATATACAAGCATATGTGACGACTTTTAAATTATTTTTAAATCATTTCATGAATTTTGTCAATTTTTTTTTTGGGGGGGGGGGGGGGGGGTTATGACTGAGCCTTTTTATGACTATTTTGCACTCACTGCACTCAGACTTTGATTGACACGCGATATACAAGCATATGTTCTGACTTTTAAATCATTTTTACAACATTTTATGAATTTTGTCGATTTTTCACTTTTTTTCCGACATGCTATAGTATGACTTTTTTTTTTATGAAAAATTTGACCATGGCTTTTTATGCCTGTTTTGGACTCACTACACTCGACAAGCAATACAAGCGATTTTTATGACTCTTTAATATTTTTAATTTAATATTTTTTATTTTATGAATTCATTTTGATTGCCTGGTTTTATCTCATCAAATAAATACACAATCATTAGCAATATTGGATTCACAGGATGTTTGTATGACTATCATGCTATTATATAGATATTTAAATATAAAACTGACCAAATAAATTTAGTTATTTTTTTTTTATTGAATTTAATTATTTTTTAAAGTCCATCCATCCATCCATTGTCTACCGCTTATCCTGTATTCAGGGTCGCGGGGGGGCTGGAGCCGATCCCAGCTACCATTGGGCGAAGGCAGGGTACACCCTGGACAGGTTGCCAGTCCATCGCAGGGCCAACATTCACGCTCACACCTACGGGCAATTTAGAGTCAACAATTAACCTATCCTCGTCCTGCATGTCTTTGGACTGTGGTAGGAAGCCGGAGAACCCGGAGAGAACCCACGTTACACAGGGAGAACATGCAAACTCCACACAGTAGGAACCCGGGGCTGACCCGGGAATCGAACCCAGGACCCTCTTGCTGTGAGGCTACCACTACACCACCATGCAGCCCATTTTTTAAAGTATTATTTTATATTTATTTTATATATATATATATATATATATATATATATATATATACTACACACACACACACACACACACACACACACACACACAGTACTACAGAATGTCATAAGAATCATAGAAAAGTGATAGTAAAATAAGGTTAAAAAAAGCTACAAAAATATCTAGCATTTCATGAAAGTCATAGAAAAGTCATAGTATAATAGGCCATAAAATAGGTCATTGGTATAGTATGTCATTAAAAGTCATCCTGTAGTATATATTAAATCGTAAACATCATATCGTATGTTATAAAATGTCACAAAGGACATAGTATAGTATTTTTAAAATCATGGGAATGTCATATTATATTATGTCATTAAGAGCCATACAAAGTCATACAAAGCATAGTAGTATAGTATAGTATGTGCTATGACATAAAAAAGTACTTCGGGGATTTGTTTTAAATCCAGCCTGAGAATTTAAGTAAAGTATACTACGTGTTGTTCAGTTAAAATTGCAGAAAACAGCAAAAAATGCATACTTTTCCCCTCAATTGTATTCATTCACATACAGCAAGTGAGCAGAATTTAACACTGCCGGGTGATGAGCAAACTACAGATAATCTGAGTGGGCTTTAAATATCAGAGGGAGGGGCACTCACTGGTAAAGACGGATGAACTGAGGATGAGGGTTGACTGGGTCCAGGGGTCCGTAGATCATGTGCACTGAAAGACCAGTAGGGGTAAGAGAGGGTCAGAGTGGAAAGGGGAGGGGGGGGAACTCTGAGAAATTGAGCATTAACAAAGTGGAGGGTGGTTTATTTTCACATTGGAAGATAATAGCATAGAGAATTTCTGGATTTTAGGCCTATAGTATATAAACAACATGTATTTAGATGCTTCAGTGTGGATCAACTGGTTTTTGGTGCAGATATCATTTAATCTGAGCATGTATACACTGCAGGAGGCCACATTATATTATTTTTCTTTTACTTTATTAATGACACAATGATTCAGAAGAACCTAGCCTAGCTTATGCGTTTTGCTGCATTTGAAAGGAGGACTGTGTCAGTAGGGCACACACACACAGACCTGCCCCCACTTCACCCTCCTTAACGTGGGATCACAGATGGACTTCCTCGCAGGCTAAGGAGCTTAGCATCAGCGGCTCTCCGGCCGAGGCTGCTGGGTTAATATACCTTTAGGAAGTTTGTTCCCTACGCAGAAGAGCTTCCACCTTCTGATGATGCAACTGTGAACTCACGTGGGACGAAGGTGGACGTGAGCGTGCCAACCCATCGCTCTCTGTGTTTTAATCTCTGGTTGATGTACTGCAGAATGCTATGAGAAAAGGAAAAGTCAAAATGAGTGAACAACGATGAAGAGCTGCAAAGATAATTAAGAGCATTTGAACGGAGAACACACACACCTGTCCAACACTAGGTTGCCATCGTTGTAGCGTAAACCCGTCCACATATCCCAGAACTCAGCGTCCGTGGGCTGCGTGTACGGACCGAACACATCTCCAATCCTACCAGTCAACAGAGGACAATATCAAAACAGATTTTTGCAATTACATACTGGTAGAAACACAAACAATGTGGAACAAATGTCCAGTTCTCTTACCCTTTTTGGAAGATCATATAGTTGGTTAGACGTGTCAGAACTGGAGCCAGAAAACTAGAGTCCTTCAGAAGCTTTGACAGGAAAAATAAAAGTGTAAAAATCCCCAAATTACATAATTCCACATGAGATTAAGATTAGGACAATAAAAAAAAAGGTGACTCACCGTCTGCAGCAAACGTGGGTAATGTGTTTCTGGGAACAATCCTGTTGGATATTTTTAAAAAAAGAGTCAGTCAGCACTCATTATGACACCATATTTGGGTAAATTTGGGTCTTAATTAAAATATTTCAGCAACTAGTTATATTTCAAATTGCCAGAACATGTTTGAGATTTTTGCTTAATGAATGACTTAAATAATTCAATGATGATGGAAAGAATGGAGTAAATGTGTTATTTTCCAATGAAAAGATGCCATCCACAACATGACCAAAGACATTAGACTGCACTGTACCTCCATTAGAAAGACACAGGCTGTTAATGGTCAGGTGACCTGTGCGGTTTTGGTCACTTCTGGTTTGAGAGAAAAAAAGAAAAAACACCATGAAGGGAGAGGGAGGGTGCTTAGCAATTCATCATTTTACTCTATTTTTGACATTTTTTGACACACACACACACACACACACACACACACACACACACACACCTGTAGAGCAGCTCCAGGGCCACAGTGTCTCCGTAGTCATGGGACAACAGATTCACTCGCTGGTTGCTAAGGCCCAAGTGAGCCACCAGGGCCTCCACCACACTGGCCTGCTCAAAGATGGAGTACCTGTGGGGTCGCTGGGATGGTCGAGCACAGGAGTAACAGAGCATCAAGCAGGAAGCACGAGAAACACGTTTTTACTGACCTTATCTATAAAATAAAGCATTTAAACTGACACAAAATGTACTCACCGGCTTGTCACTGAAGCCGAAACCCAGGAAGTCCAGTGCAATGACTCGATGGAAGCGCTGAGTGAGCGGCTCCCAGATCTGTGTGGAAACGAGCACACACATTTGATCACATGAAAGCACCCTACTTTCTTTCCCCAAAGGTGCTTAGGTGCGTTGACCAGCTACTGAGCGCGTGCAGTGGGCACCTTGTTCCAGTCGAAGCTGGAGGTGGGGAAGCCATGGAGCAGAATGACGACATCGGAGCTTCCCAGTGCCCCGTAGGAATCTGGTTTCAGGAGAAAAGAGAAATACATGTCTGCTCAACTTGGATTCACCATTCACCATGGCAACGTTTTAATCCAGTGGATGTGCATTTATAAATGCATGCAAATTTGGAGCATTTATCTTTTTAAAAAAAAGAGTCAGAGCGGGGAAAAGTGTCAATAAGTTAACACACAGTTATATTCAGTGTCCATTTATTCATCATTTACCAAACAACAAATAGCCACCCCATGGACAATAAAGATCTATTCTATTCTATTACGTTTCCTTAATGGATGCTTAAGTGGTGGAATATGAGTGGATAAGTGTAGACGTCTATTTAGATGTAGCTTCAAAAGGCATTCAGTGGCCTTATTTCAGATACTTCCACAAATGTAGTAAATTACACACTTTAATATGGATTTAATCAATGAGGAAATAAAAGAGCAGGCCTGGCTCTGTAAGAGGGAAGGGAGCCGGAGTCGGTTACCACGGTAACTGACCCAGAGTTTATATAACCTCGCTTTCTGGAACTGAAGCCAAAGAGTTTCGCTCATCTCAAAGTGAACTATCTCATTTCAATAGACCTGCTGTCAGGAACAAGGTCCTTCAGTTGTGACAATCTGATTGTCTGTGTCAGTGGCTCACCTGACAAAAACACTCATCAACTCTACTTCTGTCATCCTGTTTCGCTCCCTGTGGAACAGATGCCTCGTCTTCCCTTACGAATTACAAGATCTTTATTTGCTTTCATTGCTGCTTTTCAAAAGTTGTCTAAGTGCTTGAGACTAATTGCTACCAAGTACCTGCCAATAAAAATCTTGACCCTTAATCCCATGACAGCTAGGCAAACTCATAATAATATGTTTTATAAGTGACTAATCATACATTGAAAATTTAATTAAACTACTATTATTGTCAGCCCCAGTCACTCTGACTACCATAACAATACTTTTTTTTGTTGTTTTTTTGACAACCCAATGCTGCTGCACATGGAGGCATGAACTTAAACAAACCCCCGTTACCTCTGTAGAAGATCTCCTTGCCTCTGAAGGGAAACGCCTCGCCGGCACCGTGCCACTTCTGCAGGGAAGGTGACAGCTGAGGGGGCGGGATGTGAAGGTAGACGGCCACCAGCGGGACGCAGATCAAACCCACATGGACCCACCACTCTCTCATCTTGAGCTCAGCGGTGGGGGGGTCTCATTCCTGCCCCTGCAACAACAACACCAATAACAATTAACACAAAGCAACAGTCAACCAGTAGAGTAATCGGGAGTGAGGCCGCCTCCCCACCTACAATGTTGACAGTAACGCGTTACTATACAAGGTGATAGCAGCTAAGACAACGCACTGCCGGAGATCACCGTCACCCAGTGGGTTAGCTAAAACCGACCGTTCAGTAACGTCCCACTCACGGGGAACGCAGCTCCAACAGCCCGCCGCACTGTTTCCACCGCGGGTTACGTTTGTTTTACGAGGCTGACGCCTGAGCAGACTGCGGTACTCACAGAAGTGTCGCGGTCTGTCGTTTGCACACCTTCGCCCAGTGTTTACGCTCCTTTACCGCAGGCGAAATTCACGCTGAGCGGAAAAGCGTGACGGCTTTGCAGAGAGGACACAAAAAACCCGCGGATGTCTCACTCTGTTGCTACTTCCGGGTTCCCCAAACGTTTACCAGCGATTACAAGACGCGTCAGACATTTTCTGCGCACTTCTATGCGGTCATAGAAATCCCAGCAGGGTACTTGGTTGTGGTTGTTTTCAGCCGTAAATAAACCAACAACGAGTGAGTCGTCTTACAAATACACAATCTTTGTTAAGGAAGCTACAGGTCGAGGCGCGGAGAGAAGGACGCTGCCCTCTGCTGGCGTGGATGTGAAACTGCATATGATGTTGAGATAAGAGAATGTATAGAACAGCAATTAAGCATATGCATACTACCATTTGTACTCTGGAGTCTGGAGTATTTTTGGTTGAAAAAATATTCCATAGTTTGAGATTATTCCAGCTGTGTATGATACACATAGACATAGACTCCCGCAAAGGACACACTGATGTTTCCTTGCTCTCAGATCCTCCAGACGCCTCCTCTCCCCTCGTGCCTTGTCTCCTCGAGGTGCATTTAAGGAATTGGAAGACTCCACCTTTGTCTTATTAACATTAAAACGATCAAATTAAAATGAGAGGTTATAACAGGTTATGATTGGGTTCTGAAGCAAATACATAGAGAACACCAGATTACAGCCTTCCTCATCCATCAGCCTATCCTCAGATTTTAATGTGGAAATACAACCGATGCCTCCTTCTAGTGGATGAATTGTGGTACTGCACCCATTCAAAGCTAAAACATATTTATTTAAATTGCATAAATAGGCTACTCAGTACCCTGGCTACATGTAAATATCATTGACAGTTACCCGAGAACATTTCAAATGAGACAGATGGTACTCAAATGTACCCAAGTGGCCAATTTGAAGATTCTGCTTGAAGATGCCTCTACTAAAACCTCTCCAGCTATGCTTTACTTTGTCAGCATCAGAGTGAAAGTACATTTCAGTGAGTCAGTCCTGAAAAGACATTTTTAAATCATGGTGCAATACTAACTGCCATCCTGCACCAGAGTTGAGTTATGCCTTCATCTGAATCTAACAAAAAGCACCAACTTCATCATTTATTTAAAATATATGCCATAGCTCTTCCATATACGGAGGCTTTTCAGTGACTGAGTTGACACTATATTTAACAATGATTCGGCTACTCTATTCATTAGCTATAATCTAATGGTTCTGATATATTTGCCAATTGTACAGTTACGCAGAAAAAACATCTTTCCTCACCATCACTCAAGGCCAAGGTTTTCTGCAAGATGTTTGCTCGCCTTTGCTGCATAAATGAGTCCACGTTTGAGCACATAGCTCCCATTTCATAAATACTGCATGGTAAATGAAAAACATAGCCCTGCAGTTAGGCTAAATACATTTTTTATTTTTAAAAACCATACACATTACTCGACAAGTTTCAAATGTAAATCCAATCACGATATTCATTAAAATGCTCAAGATAAACAGACATGAAGTACTTTTTTATTTCCAAATGTTAAAAGATAAAAAAATAATAATCCATAAAACAGATGGAAAAAAAAACATTCATTCCCATTACAGGAAGAAGCTACAGAACAAACTTCTTATATGGATTCTGCTTCTTTTTCAATTTCTCACTTTGTATGCAATCCTAGCTGCTGTTTGTCATCTGTTAAACAAAGTATTTCCTCAGAGAACGTTGTGATTTACATCTCCACTTCCTGCCCCTGTTCACGGCCACAAGGCCGCAGGAAGAATCTGCAGCCTGCTGCCCAAAGTCACCCCGTGTGGTTGACAAGCACCGTCCCAAACATTTAAGTGTGGTAGCATACAAACTAAAAAGAGGCCTGTTCTCTTTCACACCATTTGCACCCTGAGATGAAGATTTCAGATCAACACACATTTTAGTGGCCAAAACCCTCCCCATATAACGTTGATTGGTGTCAAATCATCCAAAATTGGTTTAGTACGACGAAAGGTATCATCAGTATTGTCATAAAAATACAAAGGTACACTTTTTTTTATTATGATTTGTATCAAAATTATTTTTCCCCCAAGGAACGCTATGAAATAAAGTACCCTGTGCAGATAGATACCAGTGTATGCCTAGTCTTTATTCTTGAAAAATGCACATGTCCAATTCTTTAGCGTTTCCAGTACATCAGGTGTCAAAAATATTTTACAAACAAATCAAATGCAGCAACATTTATCCAAGGTGAAAGGAGTCTTATGGACAGGGTTGAAGAAAAAACAAAAAGCCTTCTCCCCCTCTGCTTTTGATTTTTTGTCAACCAGAACTCAGAGAGTTAAAATTAAGTATTCTCTAAGGCATGATCTTAAAAGGTTGAATGAAATATGAAAATAATTCACTTGCTTTTTTTTTTGTTGACCAAGACAATGTTTCACTATCTAAATACACGACGTCTGAAGTTAAAAGGTTCTCTCTTTATAGATTCCTTTTTTTAAATTAAATACTTTTTCTATGCCTGAGTAAACAAATGTCAATATTGTACATTGGCAGGGGGCTAACTTTTTGCTGAGAGAAACAAAAAATAGAAATGAAATGCACCAATTCATCAAAAAAATAAAAAATATGACCAGGGGTCCATATTTATCAAGCATCCAGAGAGGAACTCATTCACAACCGGCCCAGAAGGATCCGAATGAGACGTATTTGGTCCTACGCTTAGCTGTAGGAGTAACAGGTTTATCCGTGGTGGAATATGACGGGACGAAGCACAGTCTGAATCATTATTGTAGCCAAGGCACATTCACGTTAGGTCTATGTGAACTTCTTGAAAAATAAATAGGTGCACTGGCTGCATAAAGCATTACTTTAATCAAGCTTTCTCAATAAAAGAAGGTGACCGTCGAGTCATTTTAGTGTTCTTATTAGCTTTGGCAAAAACAAAGCGTTGACATGCAAATTAGTTATATACCCGTGAGTGTTCCCTGCAACAAATAATCCGGATCAGCCCGTTTTTGAAATGACACTAGTGTACTTCATTAAGACCTCGTGTCTGGCTCCGAGGTAAGACTTGGTTTCAGCTTGATTCCTGGTGTCAGTCTGAGATGCTTGCTAAATACGGGCCCCCCTATATTCCAAAACTCCCTTTAAACGAGTGAACCTTTCAACATGTGGAAATCCTTGAACACAACATAATGAATGAAAAGAGAATCCAGAATTCCAGAAGGTTTTGTGCACATGAAAACTATTGAAGAAATGGAAGAAGTAAATATTTATAGCAATGTTAGTGGACAGAGGCCCTAATTGTCTTTCCCGTCCCGTCTCCTGTGAAAACACCTCACCCGCTGGACCTCTTTTCTATACAAGCCTTAGTGTTTATCGGTTTGGCTAGAAGGTTCTACATTTATCTACAAATATATAACAAATAAAACTTGCAGGCAAAAATTGTTAAGTTTCAATAGAAACACCCTTTTTTTTCCTGAAAATACAGCAGTATCTGAAATAATCCTCTCATTCATTTTTTATTCTGTCCCAGTTTTCTGCATCATACATCAGGAAGCTCTTTTGCCTACAAACAGAAAAAAAGTATCTACAAACTTTGTAAACAGACCTGCTTTTTTCCAAAAACATAAATAACTCAAAATATTAACAGCCAATGGAGCAGAAATAAGTTTTGAATGAGCAAGGGCCAAAGAGATAAATATACACCATTCAGATAAAAGAGAAGCTAAAAGGTTCTTTCATAATTCTGACCATCTTCAAGCCAGGAGGTGGACCTCCCCTTCTCAATTAAAATAATAATAATAATAATAGAATAATAAAAACAGGTCACTTTCAATCCAAGTTTATAATCACCCCTTGTTTACCGAGAAAAACAAAAGTTACCAAGGAGGGAGGGGTGGAGATAGAGTCCTTGTGTTGCAGCGGGGTATTAATAAGAACCAAAAATAAAAGAAGACCAAAGCATCCACACCAAGCCGTACATTCCTCTGAATGTTTGCTGTTCTTTTAGTCCAGCCCAAGCCCAGCTCACGAGACTCCGCTCCCCTTCTAGACCTTCGTCTCTCTTCTCCAAGTGTTCGTTCCTTTTGTCTGAGTTGAGCTCCTTGGTGGCGGGTAGAAAAGTGGTGGTGATGCGGGGTCAGATCAAAGGGAGGTCTCCAGGCTGTGTAGGGGGCTCCCTGGGGCCGAGGGGGTTCCTGATTTGGGGCCCTCTGGGAGGAGGTGGTTACTGCTCTCCACAGCGTTATTGTTCTGGTTTGGGGAGGGAGACACCGGCGCGGTCGGGGCGATGGTGGTGGGTGAGGGTGGCGTGGGCGTGGCGTTGCGGGGGCTGGCCGAGTTGCGCTTGGTGGGAGCGTCGTCCTCTGCGTCGGTGTCGTCTATGAGGGGAATATGGGGCTCAGAGTCCTCTATCCGAAATTCAGGGTGGGTCATGAAGTTGTGGATTGATGTTCGCGACTCGGGCTTCTCCAGCCCCTCATAGAGGGAGATGGAGCTGCGGAATGCATTCACCACCCGGATCTGGAAGGAGGGGAGAAAGGACAGGGAGCAGACGTTTAGTCACATACTGCAATGACATGCACGCACATTTTGAATTTTAACACGTGGATAAAAACAAACTGAGGGCGCAGGTTTCATTGGGTCAATTTTAGGTGAGTTTTAGGGGTAAAAAAACTATCAGTGATGGGAAGAACTCTCGTGCAGGTGTGCAGTTATGTAGAGTTTTAAATTCACAACTTGTAGTACCGTTTAACTCGTCTCACTCATCATCTGGACTACTCGAAACCACCCAAAGGAATCAACCTCGGTCCTGCCAAATTTATTTATTCTAGTGTAGCAAATATATAGAAATCAAACTGTAAACATGCCACTGAATTTATCTGTTGGGAACGAAAAAAAACGTGAACGCCTACAAGCACCACATGAGCCATAAAAAGACTCCAGGTTGTAGTCGTGTGAGACGCACCGCCGACTCAGATCACAGCGTTTGTTAAATAAAAGTGTGTCAGAGAAACGGAAAACTTGAGATGCATCCCGCAGAGACGAACCCGATACTTGACTTTTGATACGCGTAAAAAAAAAAAAACTATTCTTAAACTTCATGTTGTAAATCAGACAATGGAAGGGTACAAACCAGTGTCAAACCCACTGCAATGTGTTTTTTTTTTTTTTGTGTCAGTATAGTAGTATGTCACAAAACGCATGGTAGAGGCCTGTGTCTGATTAATCAAAATGCAAAAAACGAAACCGAGGAATGCTGTTCTTCAGAAAAGAACGAATTCAAAGAGTAAAAAAGAAGAAAAAAAGGACAGAGGCTGGACGTAAGTTTACTTTTGTTTGACATGCTCAAGAAAGAGTGAGGAGAGAGAAAGACAAGACAGGAAGAGACAGAAAGAAAGAGAGACAGAAAAAAGAAAAAGACAGAGAGAGAAAGGGGTGGTCAGTTACGGTTTATGTTTGTGGAGTAAAAAAACAAACAACAGAAAAAAAAACTGCGGCAGCCAAGCATGTCTACAAGCTGGTATACATGTCAAAAACAGCACAAAGAGAAAAAACTCACAAACGAGACCAGAGACTTTGAACCCATGCAGAGCGTGGCGCTACCTTGTGTTCAATGGTAGTAAACCTTTGAGTATAGCCCATGACACATTTCACAGAATCTAAAGAAGAATATGTGGGGAGTCAGTGGTATTCATTCTTTTCAGGCAACATTTGCCAGGTGGACACATTCTGCCAACAAACAAAGTATTCACATTAAAAAAAAAAAAAAGACTTCAAGAAAAGTTCCCACTCTGTTTAACAGCAACCTGAAAGGAAAAGGAGAGAGTTTAGAATCCAAGCACCCATCAGGTCCAAGAGATTCCCAGGAGTCCCACCTGAGACGGACTGAAACATTACTGTGGCATTGCATAATTTTTCAACATGCCAGGGGGAAACAACATTGGATTGGTTTAAATGTGTCCGGGGAAAGTCCCACATGTTTACGTTCAAGAGCACAGTCATTTATTCCATTAGGCTATTTTCGTGACATCTGTTAGACATTTAAAATCCCCTGCTGGTCAGATGGTCTGCCTGGGAAGATCTGAAAGAGAAAGAGAGTCAACAGCCACACAGTTCTTGGAAGAGGAAATGGTATCCTCAATGATCGGTGTCTCGATGTAGTGATCTTCTACGCTCAATCGGCAAAAAGGCCCTCAGACTTTCCCAGACTACGCACAGCCTTGCATCCAAACACACCAACAAACCGCTGTTGCTCATCCACTATAAGGTGGTATTGGAGACTTTCCCTTTGCCACCCCCTCCCATCACACCCCCTCTTCTTCACAACAAACTCCCAGAGAGCTGAAGGAGAAAAGGTCATTATTTCACTGACTTACAAGACAGCCACTGATACAGTTTCTCACAGGAGGTCCCCGTCATGGTTTGTCTGTATTGTTTTAGGCCGTGATCATGGGCATATACTCAAAACATTTACCCGACTAGGGACTAGAGAGCTGCGACACAGACCCATGGGTGCTACGGGGTCACAGAGCAGACTGAGGCAGCTACAGGCAAACCTGGTGACGGTCAATCCAAAATAGCATTTTTGTCAAATAGCGGATACACATCATCCCCCCCCTGAGATTACAATCGAAACCTTTTCATTTCTGAGACCGAAGCAGAAGCAGAACAAAAAACATGATGACACAGAGAAAACACCTTGACACTAGAAGCGACCTGCTTACAGGATACATAGATATATACACAGCAGTGTTATCAAAGCAATATGGAAGATGTATTTTTGGTGGTGGATTTTTTTTTTTTTTTTAAGTAAAAGAGGAGAGGGACATTGGGAGAGGCATGAGAGAGTAAAAGTATCAACGTTAGGTGAGAAGAGGAGGAAGATGTTAGAAGAACAGAAGAGATAAAAGTCTCATGCACTAGAGGAGAACACGCACTCACACCCCACAGTGGCAGAAGCGGTGTTGGCGGCAGTGGCAGTAGTGGTAGTAGTAGAAAAGGCTACATGTGTAGGGCTAGAAACATTGGTTACATCGTGCTGTTGTTGGCTGGAGTTGGAGGCCTGCCGCCTTAGAGCCCCCTGAAAGGAAGTTCCACTCTGGAACGCACTCACTACATCCATCTGTAAAGAATCAGACAGCATGACAGGAGAAAAGCCCAGAGGAAATGAAACAACACAGCCAGAGGAGAGAGAGAAGAGAGAGAGAAAAATAAAGAAAAGGCACCAGCAACCATAGGAAAAATGTCAGTTGGAAAATGGTTTCAGGCATTATAGTTGAGAGAGGATCCGGGGGGGGGGGGGCGGCGGGTTTAAAAGGCACTGATCAGAGGGAGCTCTGACCTCACTTTCACGCTTTGCTCTGCAGAATCCTTCCGTACTTCCAGCTAAAGCTCTGCTAATACGACTTGAATATTCAGCTGTTCTATTGGGCTTCCCATCCAATTCAATTCACTTCTCATCAGTACCTTTAAATTACTTGCTGTTTTAGCAGACAGATTCAGACCGAGTCAGAAATAGGCATAGGAACCTGCTTTGGTTCAGAAACAGAACAGAAAAATTAAAATACAAGTAATTGTTGTATGCCGAAAGAAAGACCAACACATAGACTAAGCTGGAAGAGCAATAGAGAGTTAAAGGGTATATGGCTTTTTATTCCCTTGGTGTTTGGATGCTGTGCTCGGTGGTACACAGAAACTTCTGTAGATTTTTTTACCTGAGTCTGGATGCGATTGAGGCCTCGGAACCAGAGGATCTGGCCTCGGCGAAGCTCACGTTCAGCGTGGTCAATCTCGTCGTTGTCGTCCAGCTCGTCCAGCTCCTCGTCTGGGATCTCCTCTTTCTGGGTGCCGTGGCCTGCCGTTTTCAAGAATTTTAAGCGGCTGGTGGGAATCGAAGAGATCACCTGGAAGACATGGGGATTTACATGAGCAGCACTGACGTATGTCACACCCCTAAGCTTGGCAAAGTGGCATTTCATTCATGCAGAACGGGGCCACACTCCTGGGTACGGACATTAAGCAGCCAGTGATCCTGAAAATGTGCTGCCCCACCAGCACCGGTGATGTGAGACAGCCAGTTTGACGTCCTTTCGTTTGCTCTTTGAGTTTCCAAGCCCATCCCGCTGTGAAGTTACAGCCTAAATAGATAACCACACTTTGGAACCGAGCAACTAAATGCTGAAAATGATGAGGATATAAAGTAATGCTAACAAAGTATTAATTATGTTCGGTAGGATGAGTTTTGGAAATCGGCGCAAAGAAGAATTACATCAAACACGCATTATGACTCAGTCATTGTTAGCAACAGCACTGAGTCATCTCAAACGTCAATCTCTCACTGTCAGAAATTACAAACAGACAATTATTTTTTAGCTACAATAAGGTAAGCTTGAATAATAAACTCCACATAGTCAATTCTTAAAGTTGAATTTTTTAAATAACATTTTTTAAATATATTAATAATGTTCACTGTACAGATTCCGTGAATGTAAAAGGATTTCGACAACAAATTCAGATAAATTAAAAAAAAAAAAGAAAGCTTGACTGAAGCTATGCACTATGCATTATAACTACACCATACGATTACTTTGAAATTAAAGTATTTCTAACATGTATCTTCCCAGCAGTAGAACATACCGTTACACCCACTACACCAACTCCAACACAGGGGGGCAGTGTCATACCATATTTCTGTCTCTGGCCAATTGAGGGTGAAATCAGCTGTGTAGTCTCATCATACCTGTCCCCATAGCAGAGAGCCAAAGCCTAAGAAAGTGCACCATAGCCACTGGTCAATGGTCAGAGCCACACAGCTGAACGGCTTCCCACCAAACTGCACGATGACGATCTAGAAGAACAGGAAGAGAGACGGAATTAATTCCAAAATAAACTTTTAGATTTAACATTTGCAAGTCATTTGAGATTAATCAAATTTTCCCCCCCGATTTGAGTCAAGTACAATCACAAAAACCCCAAAAGATGGCCACAGAACTCTCCCGTCTATGCTACCTGGATAATGAAGGTACCGAAGACAATACTACAGAAGATAAGGTTGTTGAAGATGCCTTCAAAGACATTCCTTTCACCATGGATCTTGCGGGCATTGATCTCGTTGAAAAGTTGCATCAGTACAAAGGTATTGAAGACAATGGTGTAGTGTTCAGAAGGTGGGGCGTGGAGGGGTGCGTTCCGGCCGCTGTCTATATCAAACACTTTCTCTCCTACAGGAACAGTCAGAGAGAAAAGAGTCAACATAAACTGTTGGATTTATCCGGGAAATACACAGTAAATCAACTAGGCACTGTGTGGATGAAGTAAAGCTTCTTACCGGCAAAGAGGAGAGTAAAGATGATGATTAGCTGGAACACTCCCTGACCCAGGATGTTCTTCATCATGGTGCGGGAGATGAGAGGCTTGTTGCGGCCATATGGCTTCCTTAGCAGCAGGGCTTCTGTAGGGGGCTCTGTGGCCAGGGCGAGTGAGGCAAAGGTGTCCATGATGAGGTTGACCCATAACATCTGTACAGCTTTCAGTGGAGAGTCCTGGAGGCAAAGAGAGAGGAAGTGAGAAATAAAATCCTATCACGGTCACACATTCTGTAAAATCTCAATTACTCTGGAAATTCAGAGCATATTCAAGATATACAAATGTCATGTGGAACAGTTTTTAACCACCTTCACACTCAAGACCAATGCCTTTTTTTTTTATAAATGCAAAACCAACTCTGCTGCTGCTAACCTGCGTGATGCACGCTCCTGTAAATGCTACGATGACAGCCACCACGTTGACAGTTAGCTGGAACTGGAGGAACTTGGAGATGCTGTCGTAGACGTTGCGTCCCCACATGACAGCCTTGACGATGCTGGAGAAATTGTCGTCAGTCAGGATGATGTCAGACGCCTCCTTGGCTACATCTGTGCCAGCAATACCCTGGAGACGGAAAAAAAAAAAAGATGATCACGAATTTGCCTGCATCTGATCACAATATACTGCACAATTCTTAAATTTGAACATAATCAAAAGTTGGGCCCAGGTAACCACCTTTAATCCTCCAGTAATCCTTTTTGACAAGACTTCTAGTCTAATTAAAGATAGTAAACACAAAGATAACTCACCATAGCAAAGCCAACATCAGCTTTCTTCAATGCAGGACCATCATTAGTACCATCTCCTGTCACTGCTACTACTTGCCTTTGTTCTATCACTGTGCTGTCAATAATACCTTGAAAAGTAAAACATGAATAATCAAAGTCAAAAATTGAAGCCCAAAGTCAAACCGTCAACAAAACAGCATCCTCATGTGAGAATAAAATATCTACCTTTCACTAAGGTGTGTTTGTCTGTGGGGGAAGAGCGAGCCAGTACTCGTAATTTGGGCCAGATCTTGTCAATGCGCTCTTGTTCAATCTGGAAACATGAGACAAAACCCGAATAGAATCCCAATAGTACATTTTCAACAGTCTCTGACGTAGAGTATTTTGCTGAGGCCCACCTCTCCTTTTTCATTGCGTATCCTACGGTTGAACTCTTTGCCCTCCAGGCAGATGAAGTCATCTCCAGGCATTAAGATGCCACACTTGGTGGCGATTGCTCGAGCCGTGTTGATGTTGTCCCCAGTCACCATCCGCACTGTGATACCAGCACGCTGGCATTTCCTGATGGCATCTGGGACCTGAAGGAAATCCCAATGAATGAACAAATGTGTATTACGTATCACTGGCAATATTAAATTTAAGTTCAGGCTTTGTGGAGTGGTCAATAGTAACATCAAACTCTGCAGCTCTATGCAGCTTTATCTCTACACATATCTTTTGTTTAGGTTTGGTTTTATATTGAATGTAGCTGGAGTCTCATTGTTCAGCACAGCCACTTCCAAGCAATTGTTTCCAGCAAAAAGTTGAGTGTATGCAACCTCCATCATAAAAAGGCAGCAAGCCAAGGTAAATGAGTGACTGAAGAAGCAGGCTTAAGACCCAGTTCTATTTCAAACACCCATTCAGTTGTCTCACTGTGGAACCAACCACTCCCCAAAAGCATCAATATCATTACTGTATTTGTTCAGTATTCGTCGCTTGTGCCAAAGTGGAGCCACTCATGTTTAGTAATGGCTCCTGTAACTTTCATTCACTTGTCATTCACACCCAGTTCACGCTGTGACCAGATGTGTGGAGGTGAGAAAGGAGACAGGAGGTTTGAACTTCTGGCTTGAGCTCTCTTTTTTTTAATTCTTGACACAACTATTTCTGTCAGTGAGTGCAACAGTATGACTGCCTTTGAGGAGACAAGAAAATGTGAGCAAGTATCACCATATTAAAATTATGTTACATCCCTGCCCTCTCTAGGACGGCGAGACTGGGTTACGGTTCCTTTAAACATTTCTAAATTGATTTTCCAAACGATTTATTACTATCGGTCCTTAGTCAAATTCCACATGAACCACTCTTCACATCTGCATGAATTAGATCCACACTATTTAAAAGAAAACACATTTTAAAAAGGTAGTTACTGAACGTTTGCTGACCAGCAATCTAGCATATAAAAGCTTTTTTTAATTTGTTTTATATAATATAAACATAACCCGATCCTTGGGTAGCGGATGCTAGCACAATACCTGCAACTGATAAAGACAACACCACCTAGACACCACCCGAACAGTTCTGTTAATGTGCTTGCATCTGTGAAGTCCATGGCAAGTTGCATTTCTACTGTGATTATATGATGATGTCTGTATATGTTTATATTGAAACAACTGGTATTGAAGCATCCCAACGTGTGCAGCCACTAACCTCAGGTCTCACAGGGTCTTCAATGCCCACCACACTGAGGCAGGTCAGACCAGTAAGGATATCATTTTCATTGTCCCAGTCAGGCTCACCCTCAGAGGCAGGGAAATCTCTGTATGCAAGGCAAATGGTCCTCAGCCCCTCTGAGGCCATGGGCTCGATGACTTTCTTAACCATGTCATCTCTGTCCCGAGGCCGAAACACCTTGGATTCACCATTCGCTGTAAAGATTTTATAGCACCTAGGAGGTGGAACAGGGATATTAATATTAACGTCTTATATAAATATACAAGTGGAGAGAATCAGGTAGGAAAGAATATCCAGAGGAAGAAAGAAGTTAAGGGAGATATAGCTAGAGAAATATAGATGAAGGCGGAGATGGACACAGGATTGTAAAGGGATATAATAATTTAGATGAGATAACGGGTTAAGGGCGGAGGAGAAGACAAAGCGTTTGAATGGTGAGCTGCAGTAATAAGAAGTCACACTAAGCCCTCTGTGGGTTAAAAAGAAGCCTGCTTGGTTAAGAGGCTTACAGAGTTGTTACCGGCTCATTTTCTCAGCACCAGTTTTTAAGTCGCAAAGTAAGGGGCTTGGGTGGGATGCACTTGAACTTCTTAGCTGCTTAAGCCATTACACATATCATTTACTGCAAAGTCTGGCCAGCTGGAACAAGTAAAAAAAAAAAAAATCTACGGAATAAACTTTAGGTGAGTAGAACAATGAATGTACAGAACTGATCATACTTCATACACATTAGTGCATGTATCTCCAGTTTTAATTTCCAAGACAAATGTAGATAAAAACAAACTGCAGAATGCAATATATGAAGCAAAGACGAAAACCCATTTCTTACTTTTTTAGGAGAATTTCTGAGGCCCCTTTGCTGAACATACGGTAACTGCCATCAGCCATCTTCAACACAGTGCTCATAGACTTGCGGACCGAGTTGAAGGTGTAGACTTTGTACAGTTTCTCTTCAGGGATCTCGTTGCGTATAGTCTGGTAGTCACGCTTTAGGTCATTTGAAAAGCCAAGCAAAGAACATTCGGTCTTGTTGCCCACTTGCCTTGGCAGGCCCCCTTCTTTCTCTGGAGGCTGAAGGAAATGGACAGAAAGTATGTTCTCAAAGCAAAATAAATGACAAGGCAATATTCATGATGATACAAAATGTACAAGATGAAAATGATGTAGATTGGATAACTGTACTGAGGAGGAGGTACTCGGCTGCGTCGGATACACCGATTAATAAAGTCCCGTAGGTGCCCAATTTGATTTATGTCAGGAGAACTGCCTACACACTCCGGGCCACGTGGGGTCCTGCACCAGGACGAACCCATGGCCCACTGCAGCATAAAGTCTGCCAATCCTGCTGAGGATTTCATCTTGGTACCTAACAGCAGTCAGGCTACCGTTGGCTATGACATGGAGGTCTGTGCAACCCTCCTCAGACACCTCATCACTGATCCACTGACAAACCAGTCATGCTGGATGATGTTACAGGCAGCATAACGTAAACCATGTCGTCTCCGGACTCTTTCACGCCTGTCATATGTGCTCAGTGGAAAGCTGCGCTCATATGTGAAGAGAACGGGGAGCCAATGGCGACGCTGCCAATTCTGGTGTTCTCTGGCGAATGCCAATGGAGCTGCATGGTGCTGGGCTGTGAGATCAGGTCTCACCAGAGGACATCAGGCCCTCATGCTACCCTCGTGGAGTCTGTTTCTAACCGTTTGGTCACAAATATTCACACCAGTTTGTTTTATTTGCTTTACTTGTCACCGATTCACAATCACTTGTGCTTCATAAATGAACAGACTGATATCCCCTAACGGACTTGGGGTTGGACTGCGATGAATAGGCCTTCATTTTTCCACACGGTATATTTTAGAGACACATTGATTTCCTCAAGCTTACCATGATCTTAGTAGTGTAGGCGCAATTGACAGCGATGCCCAGAATCAGCATGTCTAAAATGGAGGAGGGGATGTTCTCTGGTTCAGGGACCTTCTTGTAGTGCTTTTCAGCAATGAAGGCCTGCACCACAGTCATGCGGTTCATGGTGAGTGTACCCGTCTTGTCAGAGCAGATGGCAGTAGCGTTGCCCATAGTCTCACAGGCGTCCAAGTGACGCACCAGGTTGTTGTCTTTCATCATTTTCTATGGGAACATTAAACAAAACTTCAAATGAATAAACACAACCTAATTCAGTATGGCTTAGCACACATTTGACATTTTCTGTGCTGACCAAAGAAATGTGTGTTAAGGCAAAAAGAATAATTAGGAATTAATGGTTTCTTGATTGGATAAAGCCCTCTGTTGGCCAACAGTGCAGGGGATCATAGATTAGCTTTAGGGTATCAGTTAGCCAAGTCTCCTTGTCTCAATAGCCTGGCCTGCTAGTTTTAATAGGCTAAAGTGTAAGCCGGTCAGCACGGGCCACAAGTGAATTGGCTAAGGCACTTTACCTTAACAGAGTATGCCAGGGAGATCGTTACAGCAAGCGGCAGACCTTCGGGGACGGCCACCACCAGAACAGTGACGCCGATGATGAAGAACTTCACAAAGAACTGAATGTAAATGGGTGTGCAGTCCTTGACCCAGGGAAGATTCTGGATCCAGAAGGTGTCTACTACAAACAGCACCACCAGGATAATGACAGTGACGGCTGACATAACCAGTCCTGAAGGGAATGAGAGAGAAAAGGAAGAGGAAGATCAATAATATGGACATCATTATTATGGTTTGGATATACTATCGTTTGATTTTTTTTTTTTTTATCAAGGGGAAAGGCTTTCAGAATTGTTTTCTTTCTCAACATTTTGAGAGTTTATTCGGTATATTTGTTAGACCAAAAATAGAGAACTTTGGGGAATGCAGCCAACTCACTGCTCTGTCAAATATTGGCACTCTCATTTGTTGGTCTAACAGTGGCAGTTGGAAAATGTTAACATATCACCAAACCTATCATTTACCATTATGTTCTTTCTAAAAGGAAGCCATTTTGAATAGAAATCATGATAGAACATTGGAGACAGACAAGAAAGTGGCAGTGAATGCAGGGATACAACACTACAAACAATCAGCTGTGTCAAAAATCACACGTTTTTGTCCAACTCACCTGCTTTGCCAATCTGTACTGCTAGTTTTGTCAGTTTCCCCTGGAGAACAGACTTCTCTTTCTTTGGCGGGCTGGTTTTCTTCTTCTCCTCTGCATCACCTCCCTCGTCACTGTTCAGAGGCTGCATTTCCATTGCAGCACCATCCTGTGCTTTAGCTGCAGCAAAAGAACAAGAAAAACATGTTATATAATGAAACATCCTGACAGTTGCAAAATATTTTAGACACCTTTTAGTGGAAATCAAGTGATCCTCAAATTGTTTTTGTACATGATTTCAGTTTTATACAAATAAAAAGCTGTCATCCTTTTCAAACAAATTCCAGGATTTTAGGAAAGAACAGTAAACCAGCCTAGTAGTTTAAAACAAATGACCCAAAGAACACAGAGGAGCAGTGTTCAACCAGGAGCCACAGAGCATATTTGCCTAACTTAAGCAAAAGGTCAAAGTTTGAACCCAATGGTATTTACCTATTTGATATAGCAGTCACAGCAAGTTGCTTCATATCAGCATGACAAAAATGCTGTCTTATGAAAATGTTTCAAGTACAACACAACAAAGCACTATATTTCAAGATAACAGATTGAAATGAAGAATGACTTCCAAGAATAAAAAATGTCACAGCACTCAATATTTTAACATGCTTTTTTTGGGGGGGGTTTCCCTTTTATCCATGGATCTCGGTAAATGTCACCATAATTATGTTTGCAGCTATGTTAATAGCTGGAAGATTTGGAAGTGTAATTATCACACTCCTACCTAGAGATTTAAGTAAGAACAGGTTAACTAGCTAGTAGCTCTGGGATCCGTCTGATGAATCACCTCCTCCTTCGACACCAACCACAGCAGTTGTTTCCAGTTAAATTCCCATAAATCTCTTATCTTTTCCTCAACATCCCTAAGGACCCCCCCTCCTCCCTCGCGAGCAGGACAGACAGGAAACCCAAACCCACTTCTGACCAGGTAACCTTGGAAACGCAAAGCCTCTAATGGCAAAGGAGGGCAGCCGGCAGGCCAGCAGGGGCTAGTCTCTCGTCGTGTCACTCACCACGATGAAATCATTAGCCCGGGCAGGCACTGCTGCTACAGGACAACTGACACTTTTCCATTCCTGAAATTTTTGCCGATATTACAACTTATTGGGTTTTTTATGAGCAAAGGCAGCCATGTCCAAAGTGTCAAAGCTAAATTGCTAAATGCTCCATGTACGATGGTATGGACAGTAGCATGGCATTGTGTGTGAATGTATGTAGCAGGAAGAGGAGGGGCATTAACACTGGGCTACTGCAGCTGCTGTGGACTGTGGCTTGTTCTGCTCTTACATGGCCTGTGTAATCTCAGTCTAAAGGATTACTGTTGATTCCTGGCAGGCAGAGGGAATCTGTGCACCGGGGACTAGTGCCAGGGTTGTGGTCAGAGACCCAAGCACAACTGATCAGAGAGTCCCAGCAGGACAACAAGCCTGGCCGGCTGACTGAGTTACCACTAAACAGTCTCATTATCATTGTTGCCAGTGTGAAATTGTGCAAGTCTTACAGTTTGACTCTGGATAGTTCAGATTGGGACATCAATAGAAATCAAATTGTGGGGGCCTAAGGGAGAGAGATGGGTGGGAAAGCAGATGTTCTGGCTACCGAATTGTTGCATGGCTTTAATCTCCTCATCACTAATCGCTATAACTGGATTCAGTAGCACCTGCTGCTCAAAGCGCAATGTGCCAGGCAAGGACGAGAAAAGAGGAGATAGAGATAGAGAAGGGAGGGCCAGACAGTACAATGGATAGGCAAGAACAGCCAGTACCAGTTAAAGGGACGTGCAAAAAGACACAACTACTCATTACGTGCCTAAAACTACTGCAGTCAATTATTCACACATTGAGGCTTTGACCTCAATTGAGACATTGATAAAGCTAAAGGCTGAAACATACAGGTAGGCGTCAAGCTGTAAGGCAATTGGGTGTCTCAAGTGACTTACCTTTCTTACGGTTTTCCACAGATGCATCCTGCTTCTTGTCTGTGGGAAAATGCCCAGTGGAGTCAGTAGCAATAGTAAAACAATTGTTGGGCAACACACAGCAACTGTTCAATAAACCGCTATTATAAAATAGTATGTTTATATGTGTATATATTATGTACATAATTATGTAAATTCTCTTTGATTAAAAGAATATTGCAATGCAATAAACCACTGTTGTAATTTTATGAGATCATCCAAACATTTTTTAGCGTTGTGGGAAATTATAGAGGGCTTTATTACTATTTGAAATAAATTTGACTGACTACTGGATTAATCAAGAAATATTTGTCTGATAAATTGATAATCAAAAGAATGAAAAGTAAGTGTGATATCTCCTAAAGCTCAGCCCTGGATGTCGACTCTGCTGCTGTGCTCCTAAACTTGTTTAAGTTGTTCAACTACAATTTTCTACACAGGTTAAGCCCTTTCTGGTGTAAATATATATATATATAAAAAAAAAAGGAAAAGGAAATGGGAGACAATGGCGTCTTTTGCAAGATGCAAAACTAGTGGTACAAAATGGAAATGTCCCCGCAAACATGTGAACAACAGAATAATGAAGGGAAATGAGTGGGCATACTTACTTTTTCTCTGTTTCTTCTTCTCCTCCTTTTCCTTTTTCTTTTCCTCTTCATCATCCTCATCATCCTCAGCACTCCCAAGTAAAGTAAAGATAATTCCAGTTTGAGAGTTGACACCCACAGCAGTGACCAACATTTTCCCTGAGCCTTCCATTACATGGGTGCCTTTGAGACAGAGGAGGAAAATGAAATGTCAGTCAATAAGGGAGGGAGGGAGAGGGTATGAACAGTATCTAACACTGCTTCTAAGAGCTTATTTGTTGCTTTGATTTTTTCCATTTTGGTTCAGACTAAATGCTGAGCTAGATTTGTTTGCTTACTGAGAAGGTGGTTTAGCCAGGCTTTTCAAGTGGCATGTTTGGCTCAACACAAAAAGGTTTCAAATGGAGGCCAATAAATACAAAAGGAATGGTTCGCTTGCAAGTAAAAATGGAACGAAACACTCTCTGATGCAAATATCCTCCAAACCTTTAATCAAAAGCCAATTGTCAAGCCAATCTGAGAGTCAACAACGGGTTTCTCCACAGATCTCTGGGTTTCCATCCCTCTCAGAACACAGGGAAAAGCTTATCGATTTATACGGCAAAAGCAAATAACAGAAGAGAAAACAAGCTTAAGTCAGAAGAAACGAGAGTGAAAACAGAAAAGGGAGAGACTGAAAAGTACAAAGCATTTAAAGGTTCTTTCATGCCTCTGTTAATTAGAGGATGCCTTCTTTTCATTCGTGAGAGTGACTGCAGAAGGGATACAGCCTCTGCGGAGGGAAATCAAAAAGCAGTGGTGGAGCAATGTGTGTGCACACACACAGAGTGCACTCCTCCCCTCTTGGAGGTGTGCCAGTACAGAGCTAGATATCCGAAACGAGAAGCGTTTCTGCACACTTCTTCTCGGGTCCTGAGTGCAAAAACAGAGCTATCAACACAAACGGTGTTGAAGGGGCTTTGTGCACATGGACTCAGTCTCTACACAGCTAAACTGAACCTATTAGAGCTTTAAATCTGGGGAGTTTGGGATGGCTGCTAATTGATTACACTGAGCAGCAGGGTAGGGACACCAATTCACTTTCAATTCTAATCCAGTTGGTCACTAAAACCATGCAAATTAATATCACAACATTGACTACGCATAGACTTATCTCTAAAAGCATAAGCCAATTATCATCAGAACAGGAGGTGTGTACTACACTGAATACTGTAGGTATTTTACCTGCTCCGAGCTGATTCAAGTAAAATCTTTGTTTTCATATTGTATAAAGATTATTGGTGTACATAAAATATCAAACACTGTTTTGAAGCTTAGAAGTGAAGGTGTCAAGATAGTACTGTCAAAATAGATTCAAAGTCTGTGAAAATTTTACATTGTGAAATTGCACAAAGGTCATTTATTTTTTATTAAGACTTAAGTGGCATCAAGCAAGGCTTTGGAGATGATTTTTACTGTATTATTTAAAAGTAATTATAAATGAGTAAAGAGCTTTATTTTCAACCCCCCTGTGAAAAGTAACAACCTTAATTGTCTTCTGCAACAACCAGCAAGGAGAGAACTTCATGAAAAATAAAACTGAGGCTCCAGCTACCTGATAACAGCATTGGATCTTTTTCTAGTGTTTTCTTGACATGGTCCGACTCCCCCGTCAGTGAGCTCTCATCAATCTTCAGATCATTGCCTTGGATGAGGACTCCGTCGGCAGGCAAAAGGTCACCTGAAATGCACATGGACAAAACACATAATTAATTTGGAAGAACAATAGTGTAAAAAAATAAATGTCAGAATTGTTCGATTATTTTAAAATTAAATCAAATCACAATCTCTTCTTACCGTATTTTACTTGTGCAACGTCACCGACGACGATCTCCGCTACAGGAATTTGGATCACTTGTCCTCCACGGGCAACAGTAAATTTCTGTTCCTGCTCAATGCGGCTCTGTAGGCCCCTAAACTGCTTCTCTTTACTCCAGTCATTGAATGCCGTCACTAGCACCACACAGACAACTGACAGAAGAATGGCAGCGCCCTCGATCCAGCCCGCTTCTGACTCATTTTCATCCTCCACACCGCCAGCTGCCCTTCCACAGTCTGCAGAGGGACAGGGGCCAAATTAATACAAGTTCACTAACAACTTTCACATAAATAACCCTGTCTCATCACATTATCCTGTCACCCAGGCACAATGTAGTGTACAAATTGAGACAAATACATGCAGTGTAAAACATTCAGATTTTACCTTGAAATAAATTAGTCAGGAGACAAGAACATGACATTTTTTTTCAAAATAAAACATGGTATTCAGGCCCAAACTACTGAAATGAAATTCAAACATAATATCAACAGTAACCTGGACTAATAAAAGAAATGGAAAATAGGATTGTAATGAAGTCTTGCTTACTTTCTCTTTGGGCATCTGGGGGTTTATAAAAAGAAAGGCCTAGTGAAACTATGGCTGCCACTTCTAGGATAATCAGGGTGACATCCTGTAGCGCCTCCCACACTAACTGTAAGAAAGTTTTGGGCTTTTTGGGCGGTATTAAATTTTGCCCAAACACTGTTTTCCGCTTTTCAATGTCTCCAGGCTGTCCACTTAGACCTGGGGAGGGAAAGACAAAAGCAGAGGACAAAAGCATTTTATTTGTTAGAATCTTGGAATCGAATGTTACACAATTATACAAACATTAAATATTCACATTAACAAAAAATCTGTAAATATGTACAACGTAATTTGAGCACATTACTCTACGTTGAGCACGTGTCTCAAAAAAGGAAAAGTCAGTGAGCTGTTGGCCTCCAAACACATTATCCCCAAAAGGAATCAGCATTTCTGACAGGACACTGTGAAGGAAACAATGCTGGACCATAACAACACACGCGTCCAACATTTTCACCTCTTTCAGAAATGCAAAAGAATGTGAGAACAGGGGTCAAATGTAATCCCATAAACTGCCTTTTTAAAAATACAATGACCGACTGACGAGAGAGGTTGAATCAGCTTTAGAGTCACAGGTGCTCGTGTATACTACGGTCCCGTCCCGTTATAGAGTCATCTCTCTGACACATCACACGTGTGCCGGGGCCTGAGACACATTCATCCATGCGCACAGAGAGCTGTCTGCAGCCACCCATTCAAATGCCTCCACATTCAAGGCACAGTCGTATATTCAAAAGGGCCTTCGCACATTTGATGATGCATGACAGTTTTTTCAGTTCTATTCATGCCGACTGACTGTGTGCGGGTGGCTGTGTACACTGGATGGAGCTGTGTGTGCATGTGTCTGTGTGTTTGTAGCGTGGCAGAGAGAAGGTGGAGTAGAATTGGGGGGCCAGGGAAGAGTGACTGTGTTGAGCTGCTATGAAGGTAAATGGGGGGTTGGAGGTGAGGGTGCAAGGGACTGAGACTAATAAAGAGGGGAGCTACGTTTCAGTGTCTTTATAATGGAAAGGATGACAGACAGAAGGAAGGACAGACATACATCCAGACTAGAAGTACAATGCAAATCATGACACCGCATTTGGATAATGAGTCAACAGCCTAGGGTGTAAGGTGCGATGTTCATCTGCAAACAATTCTTCATTAGAAAAGCTGTCAAACTGAACCACCGCAGTGGAAAGTCCATCAACAGAAATGTTTGTCATTGTTTCAAGGGAACATTCTCTGCTTCCAGCTTCTCAAAATGTGAAGGTCGGCTGCATTTCTTTGTCATATACGATAGAGAACTAAATACCTTTGAGTTTTTAACAGTTGGTTGAATAAAACAAGCAACATCAATTCATTATTTCATAATGCTTCTTCATGCTTCTAGCGGCCTCTTTGGTGGTAGATGTAACTGAACAGTGTCGACTGTCTCTCATCTGTGTGATGCCCTCAAATGCTCCACCACTGAAAGGAGGTCCATCGTTTTCTCTCGTTGGCGGTCACTTTGCTTCTTTATTACTTTCCTTCTTCACTTCCATTATTTATTTATTTTTTCTTGTGACTGGAAGTTGAATGGTCTTCTTTCTCTGTTGATCCTCCATTGTGAGTCAGCAGTAATGAAATGTACCTGGCTGCGCCGGTCAAACACTTAAGACTAGAGGGAGCCTGACTCAGCAGTTGGAAGTTACCGATTTCCGATTACAATGAAACGCAGCATACGCTTCCGTGAGTAGCTCCACCTGGGCAGACCAACCACTGCTTACTGACGTAAACACATTTTGAATTTTGCACGGCAATGCCTCCACAGACACGGAGATCCTTTTTCTGGGCAAAGCAGCAAGTACAAGCATTAGTGGGTCACATGATCAATCACCATTGTTTTAACTCACTCTTTGATAGATAGATAGTAACTGTAAAGACAAATAGATGAAAATGTTAGACTGCCACTTTAAAGACAAAACAATTAAATGAGTTAATGAAAATATGCATTAGTTGCAGCCTAACAAAGTAATAAAGATAGTTTTGTGAACAACTGCTGGTTGATAAATCATAAGAAGAATTTGTCCCTTAAACATAATTTTAGCATTCCGGCTATCTCATCAAATATCCACACACTGCCTCACAACCATGATTATTTGTTCCTTTTCATTGGACAATGGTGTGTAATGAGAGCACTGGAATAACTTAGCTAAATATTATTCTTGACAACAATCTACATGTATTTTCTTATATCCACATATCCATATCTTTTGGAATTTTCAGGTGTTGAATCAATTTTGATAGTAACAAACAAAATCTCAAACAGATCCTTAAATCAATATTAAGTGTCAGTATTCAAATGACATGTCATCCTGTCCTGTCTTTGAAGATGGTTTAGCTGGTAAATGCCAGCTTTCAATTCCAAAACAATTAACACATCATTACAACGACCAAGAAAATATGATACTAATACAGTAATAACAGGGAAGCAACTACAGATTATTTTCTTAGCCAATAATTCCTGCTGGAAAAGCTTGTTTTGTCCAACCTACTAAACAATTATCAAAGGTGTTTATTAATTCATGGTCTGTCAATTAAGCAAGCCGTTGTATGTGGTGTACTATGCTGTATAGGTTTAACTGTATAGGTATGGCCTCTCTGTTTTTGTCCAATTCATTAAAAGAGAATCATTATTACTTAAATGACATTACAAACTGACACTTGCGCATACTTTAAAAAAAAAAAAAGGGGGGGGGTTAGAAGAATGACGATGACTCACCAGCACAGCACATTAAAAGGGCTACGGGGTTTATACTGCATAGCTGCCGGTTGCTGCTCCCTGGTTGTCTCTCACTGTCTGCTTTGATTCTCTATGCCTCTAATGAAAACATGCTGACAGCTAATACCCCATTCAATTTTACACCACATTTTCCCTTTGCATTAGAGCAATAAATACAAATGACAGATGACGATCAACACGTTGCCCTTCCATTGGATACACAAACAGAAAATAGGCTGCCCTTGGACCCTCACATCATTTTAGCACCCAGAGGGTGTCTCAAGTCAAGCGGCTAATCATTAACCATTTAATTTGGATGCTTGTCCCCAGCTGACCCCTCCAAGTACTGTCATTTCAGCCAGCAGCGAGGGGTCAAGGAGGTAAGCCTTCACTCTGGGCCTGTCAAAATGAAATGATACAGGGTCACAATTTCTCTTTTACTGCCTTTACATAACTGTGTGCAGGCAGAGATGTGCCAACACAACGTCTGAGACACCGCTCACTGCAAAAACTATTTCAAAAGACATTTTACTTCCAAGAGAATAAATTTAGTTTCAAGGATGTGCAAACAAAATGCTGCAAAGAGGGGAATCATGCACACTGTCTTCTTACTTGTGGGAAACTTACAACTTAGCCAGACGCCAGATGGGAATTCAAGGTAAGAACTGTGTGATTAAATGAATGACATTGTCTTAAAGTCTGGTCTACCTTCCTTTCTCTAACATGCCGTCCTTGCCTGAATGGACATCTGCCATGACATTTCTCAGAGCATTTACACTGCGCTTTTCACTTCCCATAAGAGCCTTCTTTGTTATTTATGTATTTGTTCATGTGTATATTGTCAGTATTATATTGAGTAAAATTAGACAAAAGGTGGTCACATTGCTGAAAGGCTATCCCCAAATCCGGGTATGTTAATACAATATTATGCTCACGAGAATGTAAGATGGATCGTTGGATTATGGGATTCCCATCATTTCTGCTCAAGTTATAGTATTACTTTAATCATGTCGAGACCGATTATTAGGTTTTACACAAAAAAGGTACCCACTGGGTAGCAAGTGATACACAGGGAAATCATTTTTGAAAAATCTACAAATAAAATAAAATGCAGCACAAAAACCGTTAATATCTGGTACAGTTTGTACTGGAGAGTCCAACCAATCCCTGAATACTCAAAGTGGAATAACTTACATAAATCAGGATTTAATTGCCTTCTACTTCATAACCGAAGTTTCTCAAATCACCAAGACGATAAGAACTGCCAGAACCTAGGACACCTGCGTTCACCATTAATAACTAAATATGAAGAAAAATCAAGAAACCAATTGTTCTCACTAATCACAGCTTTCAACCCAAAGATCAGCACACCACCACAGTTCCCTCTAGACAGCTCCACTAACAGAGGCAGCGTCATATAACAATACTCACTCAATGGCAAGCGAAGCTGATCATTGTGAATTCATACATAAAGACAATGTACACCAGCCCCCCCGAGTTCCAAACCAGTACGCTATCATTTTACAGTCTGCTCCTTGCCGTTGAGGGGGTGTGGTTTTTGGAGTGACAGAAAGAGATAGCCTGTCCACTTTTGTGAATTGCAGTCCAATTCAGCAAGCCTCTCAGCCCACAGTCAATTGAATCAATAAGCTGGAACCCAAATATTTGACCACACTCGAATATCAATCAACGTGGAATAACTATAACAGGGGAAAATAGAGGAACTATGTCAATAACATTGATGCGATGTGGCCTTGTGCATTTGATAAGTCTCATTATGCAGAGGAACAGAGGATCCCTTTGGGAGGAAAGAAATGCTGCTGTGTCTGAAAAGCGTGCTCAAAATATTGATACTATGGTTGCTCTGCCACTTATTTTCGCCTACATCCCCTTTTAGCTTTCAAGCATCAAACAAAGTCATCCCCAAGCCTACATACAGACATCTGGGTACGCTTTAGAGTATAATACTGTGACATTTAATGCTGAGAAAATTTGGTTAAGGGAAGGGAATGTTATAACAATACTCCAGTGATTGAGTAGAACAGCTGGGGGACTCACGAGAGACAAATAAAAAAAAAAAAAACGTCACATCTGATTTCAGAGGCTCAGATGTGTTGACTCATCAAGTAAGATGTGGAAAAATCTGTGGGATTCATACAGTAGGATTGCATCCCTTAATTTCGGACTCAACATTTTTTGTAATCGAGGTCCCAGTCTATCATTTAACCTCAGAAAAAGGATCCTACACTTCCCATAATGCAACTCAATTAAGCCCCTCTATTGGACACTCCCTGCCAAAAAAACACCCATGCCGTTCAACCTCCATGTCCCAAGTATGTAATGCAGCCTTCCAGTTTAAATGTGTCATCTCCAAGCCCAAGCCAAGGTAACCCTGGTGACAAATCACTGGTGTTAGTTTCCCAGGCTCGACAGAGCTCCTAGAAGAGCCACAGAGAACATTTATGACCGTTTTCACAAGATGAGTACTCCCCATGATGAGTAAACTGATTTTGATGTGTCAACACATGGAGTTCCCCTTTAAATGTTATTAGCATATAATAATAAAATAAGCGACTCGACAAGGACAAAATAAAGCAGACAAACAGAGAGAGGGGAAACTGAAACTTAACGCGTACTTACTTAATCACGGCTTCTTACTGAAGCAGAGAAAATACCAGAAAAAAAAAAAAGAGTCTGCACACATAGATGACGTAAACTCATACATATAACACCAGGCCCGCCTGCAGAAGCGTCAAGTACTGGTGAGCTCTCTCTTTTTACTTCACAATTGGACAAATAGTCATCCCTTAGTTTTAATATGTTCTAGGGCAACCTCTAGTTCACCCGGGAGACCATGTGCCCCATATAGGCTGCAGCCTGGGTTTGATTTCAACATGTGGCCCTTTGCTGCATGTCATTCCCTCTTTCTCCTCCTTTCCTGTCATGCTCCAGCTGCTCCAATAAAAAGGTCATAAAAGCCCCACAAAATAAGCTTTAAAAAAAATATATATATATATTTTCTATCTGTGATTAATGGCCTTTAGGCTTTGCCTTTCATTTAATGTCTCTACAGCAATGTGACCGGGCAAATTATTTACATTTGTAAAACAGACAAAGGAAATATTTGAACAAGCTTTTAGCAGGGTTCATTATCCCGATTCAGAAAGTACACTGTGCCATAATTAACCCTTTTCAATCTCAGTGCATTGGTATGTTAATTATCAAAATCAATGTGATCCAAAGCACAGCAAATTGATATCCAACTGAACTGAGCTTATATGTTAGATACCCATGTGGTAGCATGGAAAATAGCAGTAATGATAAGTTACATTTAGCCTAATCCAAACAGACCATGCTGAAAACTAGTCAAAGTAGAGTGGTACAGCCATGCACAGCTTCAACAGAGAATTTCAGTCAAACCTCTTTGGGTGAAGAAAGGAGCTTGGAAATGTGGAGGATTGTGGATGTGGAGCTATTCAAGCTTATCAGTATAGTGCAGTTGCAATTAACTTGAGTAAAACTACAATAAAAAAATCAATTAATTAGGAATACAGAAATAACCAACATTTCTCTCAGTCTTAGAACATGTTTGGACATCTGTTTGGTGATCTGAAGATGGTAAATCAGCTGCTATGCAGAATAAAGATAGTGTACAGCTATAGCTTGAAAGCAGTTTGATATTCCAAACATGCTTACAGTATTACCTTACCTACTCTCACACCTACAGAGCATCCAATACTGTGTTACGATTTCTTCGTGTGTTATATTAAAATGCTGAAAAAGCTGCTGAGCCTCGACAATCCACATTCTTTTTTTTGTAGAATGAGAGGGGGAGGACAAGTACTTAATGAAACAACCAGCGGCACTCGTGGTACAAATATGAGGCGACCAACTTGACACAGCCATGCATGTTTGGACAACTCACGCTCTCTCAACAGTCAAATTCCTATTCAGCATTTTCTCCTATGATTCATACAACGGCCTGTCTAACAGTCGATGAATGCAGCAAAAGAGACTGTATGGTGTGCCTTGTACACCATATATTGTCAATACTTAATAAGGTCAAGGCTTAAATAGCAAGGCAGTGTTTCTTAAATGAGAGCTGCTTTGTGCATTCATAGCCGTTCTTTTAGTGTGATGTAGCCCAGGAATTTATTTTTTTTTTTGCTTGCTTTGAGACACTGCATACAGAGGACTGTTGCTGCTACAGTGAATATGCGGTGCCGTTTTAATCTGGGATCAAACTGAAAATCCCCTCCCATAAGAGTTCAGTCAAGGTCATTCTGGCGATTAGGCAGACTGTCTATAGAGAAACAACTGAGACAGAAAGAAAAGGAATGGTAAAAAAAAAGGGGGGGGGGAGGAGAGATGCTGTCAACCACCACTGCCCTTCTACTGTAGCCTTACTCTTAGTTCTACCGTTATGCTGAAGAGTTTGGTGTTGAGAGAGGAAGACAGAGGGGACATTCAAAAGATGAACTCACTCCTTCCCTAACATGTTCAAGTCATTACTACCCGGTCTTACAGCCTCCCGTTTTGTCCGCCACATGTGGGACATTGACCTGCCTGCAGCCTGGTGCTTTGCCCAGGCAGACAGCTGGTCTGTCTGAAGCCTACACACGGAGACACACACACACACACACACACACACACGCATATGCACACACAGAGGTGAAAAGGGAGAGAGGGAGGGTGTGAGGGACATATCCACAGGCCTTGAAATAGAGCAGGACTGGCCCAGGTCAGAGCCAGCCTGCCTGGCCACCTGTCTGGCATATGAGTTTTCCAAGGAAGTGATGTCAAGGTATCCACGATGTGGATGATATGGCCAATGACACGCTTCTTAAACTATGTGTGCACCACATTAGCATTCCAAGAGCACTTGCTACTAGCTCTATTGTGAAAACATCCTGCATTCAATCCCATTAAAAACAGTCATTGTGTTGAGTGTAGTGTAAATATTACCATCTATAGGAGATGTTTTTAACCGGTTGCAGAGTCCTTGAACATCCTCATAAGAATCCCCAATTTTTCCTATCGCCTCTGCGCCTCTCAGTTCCATAAGGGAGCGCAGTTCTTTGAGCGTACAGCCAAACTCTCCATCGTGGTTGGCCTCGACCAAGGAGTTCTTCACCCCACTGTATGAGTTGTTCGCCATTGTCTCGCCGCCTCTCCACGCTATTGCAAAGCTTTGCTGCTTCGGCTCAACAGTGGGGATAAAAAAAAAAAAAAAGAAGTGTTGTCCTGGAAAAGCTTAAATCCTCAAGAGAGCGAACACAGTGGTAGTTCCCATAAACAGCTGACAGGCCCTTCAGAGGCAGCTGGAGTCATACGGCAGGTAACAGGGCAGGGATATTCCAAAACAAGCCATTGCCCTTGGAGAGCTGAGTTCCTAGTCTTTCATGGTGACTGAGGATCACCCACAGAGGCGGAGATCATCATGCAGTCAGATCTGAAAGAAAAGAGCAAACATGTCATTAGTAACGCTAGCAAGTCAACTCAAACTTAATTTCATGTTTTCCGATACATTCAGGCTCTATCAGACTTAAAAAACTACTAATGCATGCGTTACATATGATTCTTACCCAATGAGGATATTCCTGTGTGGACTTTTCAGACATTTGTGATTTTATTTTCACTGAAGCATGTTGAATACTTATAATATGTTTCCACACAGCTGTCCGTTTCCACACAGCTACCAGTACACTAGCACAGACAGACACTCTTGTTGGATCATTTTACTGCCACGCAAGAGCAAACACTGGAACCCTTAGACGAAACCACTTGGCTGCTGAGAAATGTAGCAAAGTCATTTGCAAAAACTGCCTACGGCCATTGGCATAGCATTTTGATTAGCTGCACTTGAGTGGTAATAGAATAATAATTTTGTCATCTGGAGAAAACTCTTATCAAGTAATGTGCACTCTGCTGTCAGTAGGTAAGCAGAGTGGAGCATTAAATAATCAATCTGCTCTGAGCGGCTCCCATGGGTTTTTCTGCACAGAACATTTTTATATAGTAATCCTTTCTCCTCTGCAATGTTTATCTACTGTTGATACAAAGAACACTTCTTGCAGCTGTTCCTTCTAGCCTTTGTTGGATTTGAATAGACTCAGTCTGGTTGTATTTGCATAATAATATTAATAATAATAAAAAATAGCCATAAAATAAACTGATATGGACTAATAATATAAATTAGTATTTTGTGTGAAATAATGGCTTCTTTTTTTAGTAGGGCTCATTTTGCAATAATGACTGGCTTGCTTTACATTTCCCCTTGCTTGGAAATTATTGAATTGTGGGTGCAACTTTAAAATGATCCAAGCATCTGTAGAGAAATACATTCCTTTAGTGTTTTTATCTTCTATTGTATTATTGCTCACCAATTTGATTTTGTGCCGTCACTGTTTATGCGTTAGATTTATATTGAATTGTTTAAATGTTCTCCACCCCTACAGGGGGCTCTCACTCCTAGCATTAAATAGTAGGAGGAGGCATTTCTAATTAATTTACACACACACACACACACACACACACACACACACACACACACACACACACACACACACACACACACACACACACACACACACACACACACACACACACACACACACACACATATGGCCAATCTGCATCGTTCTCTAGTACATGCAGGTCTTAAGTAAAGCATTAGAGCCAAATCCTTTCAATAAATATCCAGAAGATTGTAACAGTACCCCACCATGTCAAATGAGATTCAGTAAGTATATAAAAAACCTGAATCCCCAGTCACCAAAGGCCTCCCGCATCACGACAGTGTAACTGGTGGGGTAACGCAGTGAGCAGGGACCAAGTGACTGATTACCTCAGGAAAAGCCTTCTGTTTAATCTAATTAAGACTGATCTGTGGCATCGGGGGGCTCCATGGTGCTCTACATGGGAGAGTCCATTCTAATGAGATGCTGCTGTCCATTCAGTTTTAATCAGCCTAAAACAATGAGGCTGATTCATTCATGTCGACCAAGTTGATAAGTCTTGGTGCAGCTAAGATTGAAACAGAAATGCAGATCACAATACAATGGCAAAGGCTGAAGTACGGCTTGTGTTAATCTGTTTTAAGGACAGCTTGACTTGATGAACTTCTTAAATTTATTGGAAATATTCAAAAAGATGAGCTGGAACACTCTCTAACGTTCAAGCAGGAAACCATGTTAGACTATAATTCACATAGGGGAACCTGGACTCAGCCATGTGATCCATAAAGAAAGGCACCAGTGCAAGCAGACAGGGACCTTTTCCCTTGTCTGGGAAAAAAAAATCTAGCAGTGATCTCAGCTGAGAAGGTTTTCTCACTTTCGGTTATAAAAAAAAGGACCTAAACATGTTTGAAAGAACACCAATCGACTATCTTCACGCCAAACACTACTTCAGATTTGCAGCTTCAAACTAACATCCAAAACTCAAAATGTGTCAGAACTTTAAAATGTGACGCAGATGCAGAGAAAACGTAGCCTTTATTACTGCTCATTGCACGAATGAATGCTCCCAGCTTATTCCATTGAGTTTCTTGGAAACTATTCTGTCACATGTTGAGATTCTATTTGGAGCCATCTGCCATGGAAAACAGGACAGAATTTATTATTTAATACACAGCATAATTGCAGAGCCGGGTGTATTACTGAGGTGAGAGATCACAGAAATCCCCATTTTGAAGAGGAAATACTCCTAAACCTCTTGTACTGACCTTGGGTTTAGGGTGAGGTCTTCAATGTTTGTTGATATCTTGCTTTATCCATCCACATCTATGTCATCAATTAGAATTTATATAATTATATACAATACACCCCCTGGCCTGGTACTTTCTCCAAGGCTATTCCAGGAATTTTCAAGAAGTATGACGTATTTTGATGATATATGATGCATACATATAGACTTAGGATTCAGCAGTGTACACAACACCTTTTCACCTAGATGAAGATGAAAACCAAGATTTCTTTGTCGCCAAGCCCCCCTTCCATGTAGCCCCTTTTCACAAATTCTAACAAAACGACAAGTGTATTTCTGGAGTCATAGGTAAAATGTATGTCATCTTGCACCTTGTAATAACATATGGATTTGAGAATGTTTAAATGGTATCTGAATGACTTATCTCAAACTAGGAGGGATATTTCACTTGCCTTGGGCATCACGTGGGCAGAGCACATGTGCCACCTATAGTAATGAATGCAATTCTCTTCTCCATTTCCCCGTCCTCATGTCTTACTCTATGAGCCCTCTCCCACATTCACACCCTCTAAGCCCACGAGCAGCAACAACGCCAAGATGAAGGAAGTGCCAACATTTGCGGCGCTGCGACAGTTTCAGGTTGCGCAGCAGGTCACATGTCACAACAGTGGAAAATCATTGTGATTGGATCTCCCAGCCAACAGCTGGCATGGTATGGTTGAATGACAGAGGCGAAGGTTAACCCTTCCTTTCCACAAACCAGCAGCTCAACCAACGCTCAGAATGAGAAGGATATTTCACCTTCTTTTAAGTCACAAGTCTCCTCTGTACGGAAGCTAATTACGGCTGCTATCACACATATTCACACTAAATCCCCCAGCGAGAAGGCTGTGGCAAGTGGAAAGAAGTGGATCAGACAACAGTGGTGGGCATCTCAGAAATATACTAATATCTTTGTTTTCACATGAAGGAAACCCTCTGGCACTTTGTATACCTCAACGTGCCAACAACTTGATGCAAGTCAAGGATAGCAATTCTAGGGATCCCTCTGCAATGGAGCTGCCTAATGCAAGGGGTGGTATTTTTAGCTTCCCCCAGACTGCCCCCTCCCCCCACTGCTAGCCGTTGCTGAACTGGGTCAGGCCATGTAAATGTGGAGGGTACAAAGCAGAGACACCCAGCCCTCCTTGTGCTGCGTAGCTCGCAGCTGAGAGCGCTACTTCACCCCTCAGACTGGAACCTCTACACAGGTCTCAAATGTTGTCAGGCTGCCAATTCATATGAACGCAGAGTCAGAGGTGTAACCATCAACACACTTTTCCTCTTCAGCTCTTCTTACTTCATGTATGGAAGGACACCTAATGTAAAATGATAACAAAACAATCTCTTTGACCAGGGTCTGACCTGCAGCAATTAACTGGGGGTGACAGTGTATATAATTTGTTCATGATACTTTTGGTCCAAAAGCTGTATCTGATTAAGTTAGGAATAGCTATTTTTAAATAATTTATTCATAACTGAGGAATTTTGCACAAACCCTCGTTTGTTTTAAACTTGTTCTTTAAACCATGATATCTGGATTTTTAAATGGAGCAATACAAAAAGTAAAAAATGCATTACAAAATCCATGCAGATGAAGCCAGTGCTAGGCTGAAACTAGTGCACGATTTTACCTCACAACACAGAGGAGACATAAACTGTGGCTTCTGGTCCATAAAACGCCCTAAAACCTTCATTATAGGAGGCATTAAACACATTGAGAATGACCAGCAGGTTGCTGCAAAGTGCTCATAATTACGTTGGCAAAGCATGTCCATGAAAATGTCTCGTCGAAAAAAAGATCAAATCAAGATCTCATTCATTCCTGCATGCTCAAGTGAGGTGACCAAGATGTTCCTATTAAGCGTGTTCTTGTTATTATCGCAATTAACAAAATACTGCTGATGTGAAAGCTGTAAACCACTTACAGTTCTTAGCATTGCACTGTGTAAGCTGTCACACAAGATTTTTAGTGTTGTCTAGTGTTTCTTCACATCAGTTAAACATATCTTTGATGTCTGCATAAATAGTGGGAGGTCATATTTTGCAATTATAATGAACAATTTCCAAACATTGCTGAGTGCTGAAATACCATCCTGTTCTGACCAACACACTTTTCTTCTCCACACCATTAAAACTATCTTTTGAAGGACGAAATATGTTATAAAACAAGTACCAACCATTATTTTGAATTGTCCCAACCTTTGAATACTTTCGTTATCCTTAAACCGTGACTGTGATAATAATATTACTCCCCCCCATTTAGAGGAAAGAAAAGCAGGGGGGTTGGTTTTCTTTAGCCATTACAGTCCTTTGTGTCCAAGGATCGAAAATATTCCAAAATGAAGCATCTTTCATCAAGGCACTTTGAAGATGAGAGGCTCTGTGTTCTTTGTTATGCGTTATTCAACATAGCAGCTCAGTGGCCTGAGGTTATGCCACCCCGTCATTTGCTGCCTGTCTGACCTTGCTGTCCTTACCTTTACAATTTCAGGACGCATTAGATTTTAGCATGAAAGTCTTTTCACCAATACCTGCGGCAGGAAAAGCAATTAGTAATAGCCAAATATATGTAGACAACACTATCATAAACTAAGGTGGAAGTACCTCAAGACTGAGAGCTTATGCAGGCTGGGGCTAGATTGCTTGACACCACTTTCAAATTCTTCAAATGTTAACTGACCAAAACTGTAAATACGTCTTGTTTTCTCCCAAAGACTAAATAACATGGGCTACCTTTATGTCACAGGAGGGGTCCAATCTAACTAGCAATGCTTGTGAAACTACAATCAGTGCAGTTTTTTTTTTATTTGTTTTATTTAGTGGCACTCAAGTAATGGAACCATGAACTTAATATGTTGATGAAATAACTCATAGAACTGATTTCTTGGAAGTTACATTTTGCATTTTAAGAGACCTGCATGTGTAATAAATGTATCTATGACACGGTAGGCATCGGCCTTTCTCCACTGGCCTAGTATCAGGGTTTCAGAAAACGATGACAGTTTGGATGGGTGGAGAAGATTACATTAAAGCTAATTTGGAGTGTAGCAGTATTGGTAATGGTTTATATAAACCCAATGATAATGTTATAAGGTTCAATAATAGCCATAATTGTTTCAATTATATAGATATGTGCCGACACTAAATAAGATAACTACAGTTCTATCCTACTTTTAAAAAATAATTTTGATTAGTGGCACGTCAAGCCATAATGTCCAATAGCTTTCCAGAAATGTCAAAGCTAAGTAAATGTCTGCAAGATTGACTTGTAGCATAGTAAAGCCTTCTAGCTGTCTTGATGACTAATTCATGATATTCAGCAGTGTGTGCCTTAGAATTGTTTTAGTGGACAGGAACAGGAGTTAATCCGATTCGTTTTGCCATTTTATTTTTGCAACTATAATGTCAAGTCAAATTAATTTTAGACACGTGTAGTCACCTTCTACCGTTTTGCATAGTTGCATAAATAAGTAGTCATGAATGAGTCAAACTACAGGCAACCCAAACCCTCTGTTTGGAATAACCTTGGACCTACAATCCACACAGAGAAAGCAAGATAAGGAAAACATCATAAGTAAATAGTACCATAAAATACATAGTACTTGTAGACTATATTTAGCTTTCCATGTCAATGTCACCTTAGATTAATGACCTTCTGTGGCTTTTTCTCTAAAATAATGCTTAAAGCAGTTACAACATTTAGAAATACAGTCTGATGTTACCAATTCTTGCCATTAACAATACTGCTCACATTTAAAACGATATGCTTTTAATTGACTGCAGTGCTGAGCGTGACAATGGTCATATCAAGCAGCTGTAAGGGGGGACTCATCCGTGATGAGTTAGGGACAGACTTGACAGGCGAGAACCGCCTGGAAGAAAGTGTACTCAGTATACTGCGTTACGCAGTGCTGCGAGAAGGAGACAGCACTTATTTTAACAGCAAGCTATGATGTTAATTAGTAAAAATCACATACTCTCCACCACAGCTTATTAACTGCGTGTGCACTGAATAGAGAATGAAAACCTAGAGTCTAGGTCTAGACATTCAAGTAGAGAAAACATTATCAAACTGAAGCACACAGCAGAGGTCAAGTTATCTTGCCTCTGAGAAATAACCATTTTCCAAAATAAGTGCAACAATACCGACTCATATCCTTCAGAGCGAGCAGCACAGTCAAAAGTCTGTCATAATGAAAAAGCATGGTATAGCAAGGAATAAGAAAGGATATTTTTGGCATTCTTGAGTGACAGCAACAGTCAGGGAGTTCAAAGGGCTCAGACACAGCAACAGATAGTGTTACCGATGGTTAAACCGAATCATTGAACAGACTTTGAATCTCTTTATGTTGAATGAGACAGCTCAAATGAAATATCACTCATCGCTAAATCTGGAAAATATATATTCTTTAATGTAATAAAATCTACAATATTCAGACATTACTATTCAAAACAGAAATTCAATTTCAGCAACTGTCATTACATCAAAATACAATATAATATTCTGACATTAATACTTGAACATGGAATAGCTTAGCTCACATTATATTATGTAATACATCTACTGCTTTAACTATACAATACCACGGTACACCTTGACTCACTGAATAATCTAATAGTCTAATCCCTTTAAGATCTAGTTAAATTTCATGTTCAAATTGATTTTTATAATACTTCAACATAATTTGCACACCACTAGGATCACAAGTCATTACACAAACAACAGGAAGACACTGCTGTGTTATCTAATTGGATAAGGAGTGTGATCCCTTCAACTAGGCACCAAAAGGTGCTCAGAGGCTGCGCTGTACATCAACTGGAGGACTGCAGGCAATGTTAGTCGTCCATTAAAAAAAGGTCAATATTCGTATTCAACTTACGGTAGATTGAAACCTTAGGGAATGCACAACACATTACCGTCAAAATGCATCCGCAAATGTAATTTAAAGCGCCGTGCTACATTCAGAAGTTTATCCCGGCGGTTTATATATTACAGTTACCGCGCTATGGGAACGCTTTCCTTTCAATGGCGTTATAGCTTGCTAGGTAAATGAATACATAAATGAATAAATGAAATAGGCACGGTGCAGGTTGACGAATAAAGGCTGGGTAAAGTAACGGATAACGCAAATCCAGAGGGGACACATAAATCGACATAACACCGGCATATACACGCATAACGTGGGCATCATGGCGATCCGTTAGCTGTAAAATTACGTTACCGACTTCCGTTAAATTAAACGTTTACTGTATCTACTCCCTGGTGACAGTCGATAACTTAAATGTGCGACACGGGTGACCCCGTCTTTGAGCCCCCCAGATTTGTCCGCGTGAGCAGACGTTAGCGCGTGGAAGTCCCGATGCTCGTAGAATAGCGTTCCAGGTCGGTTAACATTTTTTTTAGCCCACTAACGTTGCCCTTAGTGACGTTATCCTCTCGATTGTAAAAGGGAATCCGCATAATGTTAAACAGACTGAATGGCATGCCGTAAAATACGCACCGCTGCAACTCCGGGATTCGTACATTATGACTGTAACACAGGTAACGTTAAGTTAACCTTCTCGTAACGTTATTCTCCATTTAAGTTACGAGCGTTATTTCACAGTCACTAAATGATAAAACACATCACCTAAAACGTCAATCTGATGCCCACGAGAGACTGTAGCATGTAGTCCAACGTAAAAAATAAAAATAAATAAAAAAACGTTCCGGGCTGTACGGTGTTAGCCGACTAGCTCCCAGGCGTTAGCTTGCGCTTATTGCAAAGAAGTGAAATGCACAAAGGGTAACGTTACTTGTAAAAGCTTGACAAGTTGGAAAACTTGGCCCAGCATAATGCACAAGTCCGCGGAAACTAGGCAAAATTAAAGAAGGTATGGCAGCATCCTTGCCAATTAGGCACCTGGGTTAGGAAAACGAGACGCCCAATATCAATATCGCTCCCAAGATATAACATTGGCTAACGATGTTAGCTTGGTATAAAGCTAACCAACCAGGGCAGCTACCCACCGGTGGCTGGCCCTCGTTGATAATTGCACACAAAAAACGAAGACTCAACCGGTCAGTGTGTTAAACGCAACACCTAAAACACTTGGAAGCAGCCCATATCCTGCGGCATTTTGTCGCGCTAGCGCAGAAAATATATCCATAAATACTCACTCCGTTCTCTGAAGAGCACCCCGGGTCCCTCTCGCTCTGTAACTCCCCCTCAGTCTCAGCAAAGACTAGACTCTCTCCCCTGATCTGAGGTAAAATCCCGCCCACTGCTCTGTCACAACCACAACCAAAGTCTCCGACCAGCACAGTCAAGATAGTTACACTCCCATCTGAGCCCATTGGAAAATCCATCTCCACTGGACCGGAAACCACACGACACATGCGTGCAGCTGTCACATACCGTAATAACGGTTATCTGGCACGGCGTCCGTAAGCACATGTATTTAAAAAAAAGTATGAGGTAGTTATTCACGAAGGATAATTTCATCATGGAGCAGGTGCACACCATAGTACATGTCTTTTCACAATTCAATATAATCATATGCGATTATCTCGTAACACTGTGATCACTTTAAACTTGAGCATCAGATATTAAAAGGTACGGGACACAATATTGGACGCAACCAGACAAATAACACGATCCAGTTTCTCGAACGTATGACTTTTTTTTTTCGACGAAGGCGGAAGTAGATTGACGGGAATCATCTCGCCTCGTCTGATTCCATTCTGTCACAAACACCGCCGGGGACATGTGATGCACGTCAAAAGGAGGATGGGTATGGACGGCTGGTGTGGATTCCCATTGGTTTAGCCGGCATATCAGTCGCCTATGGAAACGGTTACGTCATGATCCCCTCGTACTCTCTCTTTACTCCCGTGTCGCTTTATAATAACAGGATTATTCAACAGTTCACCCCCATCATATGATGTTATAGCCTGTAAAAAGTACACACCGAAACCTCGCTGCAGCGCCGTTTCTATGCCGTTTGAACTCCACTGAGGCTACACAAGGCTCTTCCCTCGGCGCCTAATCAAACCTGACGTCATTATTTCCATGACGTAGCGCCCTTTTTTCTTCCCCTTCTGGGGATTCAATGCCTGTATTCTTTGCGATTCTTTAGTCCTGTTAAGAAGGAGTCACACACTTGGCAATCAGCCTTCCTATTACTGGACCAACCAACAGTGGAATGCAATGAACTGAATGGCATTACAATGTAAGCAGAGGTCCACCTTTCCTTTAACCGTTCCCATATACTTCTATTAAGCAATACAATTCAACAACAACACATTGATACTGGACCGATTAACCACAGACTGAGTACAATTGCGGTGGAGCAAAAACCATTGTAAGATATTCAGTAGTGTAAATTGCAAAGCCCCATTAAAAAATACAAAGTGCATGATTAAGAATGCTCATTATGTGCGTGAGACCAGTTACAGCATTTTTTTTTTTCAGTTAATACAAATAATGCATCAGGCATCTATTTGCATGAGCCAAGTCAGGTTAAGAAACTGTCTTTTGACAAACTACTTTATCGTGGCGGACCCTAGGTTTAAAAAAGACACAAGCGATGGTAGATGATAAACAGAAAACAACTCTGTTTGAGGTCAAACCTCAGTGTAATATACTTGCTGTCTTGACATAATGGGATTTATCATTAACACAACAGCCTCAATGCTCAGACACATTTCTCTCAACTGGTTTGTTAAAGTTCAACGTCTTTATGCCTGTGTGCAATTTTCAGAGTTGGAAAATGCCGTGTCCAAACTTGTCCACTCAGATGTACGTCAAGGGGAGAAAAGCAGATTTGTAAAGGAAAGAGGAAGAGAAGAAGCACTGGAAAAAGTACATTTTGTTGACTTGTGCAATTCTTCAGTTCAGTAAAAAGTGGAAAGAGGAACAATCAGTCGAGATGTTTGGATAGACAGAAATTGGTTGAATAGATAATAATAAAAAATGAAAGTAACCAATGATTGCAAAGGCAACCATGATTACGATGAAGCACTGTTGAGTCGGGGGCACACTTCCCGCACCCTTCATCCATTTCCCACTGTCTGTCAATCTTCGGCTGTCAAACTTCAAACTAGAGCTGTTGCACCGCAGCGCGTCAACGCTGATGCTTTTCTTGAACATCCAACAGTAACAGGCCTCAGCTGAGCTGGGACTGGCAAACTGGCTTTGGTCCGTCGGCCTACAAACCCCGAAGCGCCAAAGTAGAGATGAGACCTATTTATACATCTGCCATTTTTCCAGTTCACTGTCAGTAGTTTTGGTGGCTTCCTGATTGGCAGCCTGCAGTGTTTTGTGTTTGGCCAACCCTGAGCAGATGTCCCTCTAAGATGACACTGATGCAGCCCATTTCTCTCGGTCTATCTTTGGCTGGCCATCAGTCTGTTTATCTTCCTTCCCTCCTTATCGCTTACTGTTCAGATACTGCAGAAGCCAGGGGACACACTTTACAAGAATTAAATGATAGGAATGCTAATATAGCTAGCCTGGCTCAATGTGGCGGTAACTTAATCTGCCTCAAGATCACTATTTAACATGTTAAATCTCATTTAATTTGTAAAAAAAATAAAAAAAGATGACAGTTGCTGGTTGCGTGGCAATTGCTTCATGCCAAGATATAATGCGGCACATAACCCCCCGCAAATTGTAATTGTTACACTTTGGTTTGCGGAAGATTTAACGCCTTAATTAGCCTCAGAGGCGCTAGCATGTTTCTAGCTCTTGTGCTAAGTTGACCAGCTGCTTACATTTGATTGATAGATGAGAGTGATGTTGATCTTTCCATTTAACAGTCCATGAAAAAGGGAATAAGCACCTTTCCCAAAATGTAAAACTATGCCACTACCATAAGCATGCTTCATAAAAACGTATGTGCATCAAGAAAAAACTGCATTTTTTTATGCAGAACTCAATCAATTTCTTTCCATGATATTTTCCTTTGGCAGTGCATTCTTGAGCTAAATATGACAGATGATGAATTATTATCCTGCCTTGTGTCATCAGAGCCTATTTGTTCAGTTGAAACCACTTAATCTCAGCTTCAATCCAGTTAAACACGTTGGGGCCGCAGGAGTGATCAAGATGGTGAAGACCCACACAAAGGACCTCTTAGCTGTATTCACACGACAATCTGGGAGCTGTCTGATCTTTTAACATGTTAATGGGGACAGTGAGTTATTTTGCCCTGGAAAAAAAAAACACATGGACATGCATCTTCGATGGAGGGTAGAACAGGAATCTCAGGAAATGAAGCAAGCTAAAAAAAAAATTCTAGTTGTTGTTTTTTTTTCAAGTTGGAGACCAATCATTTCCCCCACAGCTGTTGTCTGAGTCTTGCTGTTGACTCAGTTTCTCAGTGGAAATTTGCCATATGCTCTGGAGCATCTTGTGAACTACTGTAAATGTCAAGTGTCATTAGCCCGTGTGCATGCTAATGTATCGTCATGTTTTCTGAGTATTCACTAATGACGAGGCACGCCAAAACATTCCCGAAATGGGTTGTTGCCTTTGGCTTTTTTGTGATTAAAAACACCCCAAATCAGAGGAAAAACTGTTATTTTATATTGGAAGAAAGCACAAAAAAAGTTGAGCAAAAGTGTGGACACATCCGAGAACAAACGAGATGGATGTGGTTGTGTGTGTTCATCCCAACATAGAACTTTAATTAATGGGGTAGAGTTCTACACACGACTAGACAAGATAGCTTGACAAATAATTGCAGGTTCGGTCGCCAAGTGTCGAGCAACTGGCACCGCGTGAAAACGTGTCTGCTATTCTTACTGAGAGAGGAACTTTGTTGCAGACTGGGCATCTTATCGCGGTTTCAGATAGCACACTGCTGTGAACTGATTAAGACATTTGCACAAGTAACAAAGCACAATGGGAAAGCCAAAGGGAATGGAAAAAATTAATCATGAGCCACAGAAAGATTATCAGTTATTTCCTAAACCATCTTTTACATAAACATATGACTGCTGTGGAAATGCCAAAGATGCACTTGGAGATCATGTGTGGAAAATGCAAACATAAAGATGCCTCTTTGGTAGACTTACACAACCAAGTCCGTATCATTGAGGACACGGCGTATGAATATTACTTCCTTTGGTCAACTGATCTTTCTACACCACTTTGCTACTTGAACGGACGTTGGATTTTCCACTGGCTCAGCACATTGGCAAAGAGTAAGAGGTGGATGAGGGGGGGCTTCCTTCTTTTGAAGAGGAAGAGGGAAAATTGTGTTGCATACTTTAGAGAAAGACTGCTGATCGGAAGGGGTGATGATGTGCAAGAATTTTCCAATTGCAAATTAATAAAAATAGTCTCGGCTGCATTAACAAGACACTGTTTGGACCTTCTCTTCAAGCAGGACAGTGGCTATATCCATCAGACAAAGTTTATATTAAGGATGGGTCTGGCACATTGTAATAACAAACCTTTGTTATCTAACACGTCATTAGTCTGCCACAATTACTGTAATCACATTTGTCCTCAAATCCACAAGAGTCCAAACAGCGTTTTATGTCTGCTGGAGGAAACATCAATTATACGATTAACATTCACTCCCACTGCTGACTGGCAAAGCAAACTGGGAGCACAGACACACAAAATTGCACCTATGATGCAGGTGAACGGGTAAGAGAAGATCTGAAGTGAGACCTTGTGAAGCAGTCGTACACACAAAGACCCCTTGTGTGAAGGAAAGCTGAGAGAAGTGGTGGTGGTAGGTGCGGCGGTGGTTAAGGAGGGGTCTATCGTGACTGAGCTGCTCGCCCTAGGCCTGTGCATGTTTGTGTTTCCAACTACCCTGGAATTTACTGCAGGCACTGTCGAGGGCAGCCACAGAGAGGTGAATGGCCTGCAGGATAAAGGCCAGAGTTGTTGGGAAAAAGGGTAGCGGAGAGAAACAGAAGTTGTAGAAAAGGAAGACAGACAAGGAGTTATTGTAAAAGAGTCAGCAAATAAGTGTGGACTGGAAATAGAGTTGGTGAAACAAAAGCTATGTGTGCACATAGGGTGTGTGTGTGTGTGTGTGCAGGGAAGAAGAGTCAGCCCTGAGCCAGCAGCATTGAGATTATCTGGCCAAGTTTCCACTCACAAACAATAATTCACCTCAAGTGCCCATTGAGGTTAGACTTTGTCAGGACAGCGACCCACCCAGTCCAATATGAGGGTGTGCGAGTGGGAGAGACTGTGTATGGTTAGAGTGTGCTCCCACCATATAAACATGTGTGTGTTAGTGAAGTCATAGAGGAGCCGTAGAAGGGTGTTAGCAGGGTTGAGGGGCAGCGCCACTGCCGTCTAGGACATGTTTTCCATGGTCTGTTTTCCGTCGATATCTTCTGTATTTACATTGGGCTCGGCTAGCGATGGAGCTGGAAAGTGTATTTCATTCAGGCCAGTGAACATTTACATGTCATAAAATGTAGGGCATATAAATAGTCTTGATTCAATTACGGTTGAGGAACAGAAACCACCTGAGATTCCACATTTAGACTCGTGGAAAACGCTGCCTTTAGAGCACAACAGGAATGAAAGTGGAAGCAAATATATAAGAGAAACGTATTGCGGAATCAAGCATTAAACATTGTGTCTCTTTCAAGATAAAAAAGCATGCATGCTAGACATATGATAAGGAAAGGCAACAGTTTAAGCTGTTTATACATTGATTGATAGAAGGGACAAAGTATAAAAGAGAGGAAACGTGTGTGCTTAAGTGCAGCTAGAAAGGGAGGGCTAGTTATCATTCTGGCAGAGGTGACTTTTGGTAAATTAGTGGCAACAGGCAGTAATTAAGAATCGCTTTTTCACTGTTTAGCTGTTCAGTTAGGCGTGGAGCCCATCAGCCCTATAAATCAGCTGCTCTCTTCCCCCAAAGTGTGAGCGGTGCCACAGGGGACCAGGCAAAACAATTAATGGCAACTTAATTACAGTACCACATCTGATTTTTGCTTAACCCACGGAATGTGCAGGGAACAAGAGAAGGGGGCACATTAAAAGGGTGTGCTTCCTCAAGCCAGTGAAGAGCTTTTTGCAATGTCCAAAGTAGAGTGGCATAGCCTGGGCACAGATGGGGCATAGAGGCGTAGATCCAATGGGAACTCGGTGCCCTTTACACCCCATTTCTTCCCTTTCGCATGGGGGCTTTTCCCCTGGGAGGGAAAACAGGCACGGTGGGGAAGAGAGGAAGGGAGGGTTACAGACCAAGGTCTATGATTCTTGGTGCAAAAGAACCCTAGAGCACATGTGAGCACACACTCATGGTGCAGAGACAAAATCACACCTTGCCCCGCAGTAGGCAGTGGCCTTGACCTTCCTTAGGGAAAAGAACGAGTCAACATATGTGTCCGGTGAACAGTTCATGTGGGAGACAGAAATAAGTCGAGGAATAAAAAATTGGTTTAAATACCAAAACTGAGGTATTTCATTGGCATTACATACATTATAAAAAAAAAAATCCCCAAACAGCTAGCATAACACGAGCAATGTGAAACAAGCATTTTAAAGCTTTTGGACAAAAGCTGTAATTGAACCGATGTACCCAAAGACGGAGAGGCATGAAATAGGGAGGCTCTGTAATATGTGAGCAACCCCAGACACAGTCCATAAAGAACCAGTCATCCTTACAGGATTAAAGGATTTCACGAAAATCAACTGTTTCATTTTATTGCTGAAAAACCAATGCGGTATGTTGCTCCAGAAGAGATGTAAAAATGTGTAAAATCATAGCCCTGCTTAGATACATGTCACGTCCCCATTACCATTACCACTGGCACACCCCCACCCCTATTTAGAGAGAAGAGAGAGAGAGAGAGAGAGAGAGAGAGAGAGAGAGAGAGAGAGAGAGAGAGAGAGAGAATCCAGCATGATCCTACCATAGCAGATGGATATGTCAGATATGCCTGCTCGGGCTTATTCAGATGCTTAGTGGTAAATGTAATGACCTGTATGGGTTTGTGTGTGTGTGTGTGTGTGTGTGTGTGTGTGCACCTCTCAATCCACTATTCCAATTACCCCGGGCATGTATGGGGAAAACTCAGTCACTTTGCCACGACGGAAAGGCCACACAGAGCCAGTTATAACTTAGGCTCTCCGTTCCTGATTGAGAGACCGCGGAGAAGAAACTTTTGTCAGTCTGAGACAGAAAGAATGAAACAGCTGTTTACTTTGCGGGTGAAAATGACAAATTACCAACTAGCAAGACTGCCAAAATGGCAGACAACAGTTTAAAGGAATTGCTCCATCATAACAAAATGTTCAAGGTTGCAACCGTGTCCAAATCTTGGAGCGTTATCTGCTGCATGAATAATAATTTGACGGCCTCAGCTTTGTGGTTTGGGCGAGGTCTTGTCTTCCTCAAAAAGGCCAACACAGAGGAGCAGAAAAATATCAGCTGTCTTATAAATTGAACACACTGGTGCTGACCTGGTTCACTGCAATGCAGTAAGTCAGTTTGGTCTGCTTGAGTTTAAAAAGAACACATCGTGTGCCCTCCAATTCAATTACAGAACACACTGACAAGGTTCAACGAGGCTGTGGTTCCACTCCTCTGAGTCATAACATTTGTGATGCCGAGCAGTCATTTGAAAAAAGCACTTGGCCTTTCACCATTTTCCATCTGCTGTTTGTTAATTACAAACTTTTAAGGATTTATTTAGGTCCAGATGACCTTATTCAATAGACTATGTGGTCATCTGGTTGACCTAAAAATTTTCCTTACATCCATCCTCTCCAGAAATGTTTACTTGCCAGACCGAGCAATTCACAGTTAAACACATTCTGTTTGTTTTATTTCACTCAGAAATATTACCATGAATCTCCTCCTCTCTTATCCTCCAGCCTTTCGTCTCCTCTAAAGTCACAACCTTCAGCTGCTGTCCAACGGCTAATGGAAACTTTCCTCTCTGTTAGTGTGTCATGTGAAGGGCAAGGCAGGAGTTTTCCAATCCTCTGTCTGTAGAAACCCCCATGCCTAGTGTGAGGCATCGGGAGCCTGGAGACAGGAGGGCATGTTTGTCAAAGCTCTTTTTGGTGGGCTTCCTGTTTTGACCTATAAGAGGACAAGAGTTAGTGTGTGTGTGCATGTTCTGTTTGGAGAGGGAAGGTTTGGGCTCAACCCGCCATCTGAGCGTGTTCTCAAAAGGCTTTTTTCCCTCCTGTGCCACCTGTGATGCATCAACTATGCCTCAATTCGCGAATGAGCAACACAAATACACAAGTAATAACGAAAAATTATATCTGTGGTATGGCTCACATTCATTCACGGAGCATTGAAGTCGCTCTGTCCGTCATCGTAGCTCTCCTTGGTATTTGTTAAATGTCGTATGGTACAGTCTATCTATTAGCCCTGTCTATGCAAAATTCCACTCAGATCTCCAGTATGTGAGAAACCATAGAAACAGACTGGCCTTTGTTTCTTGTGCTCGGGAAAGTGTCCTGTGAGCTGAACTGAGTAATACTGCTGTGGCAGATGACTGGCCCACTCACACATTCAGTGTCAAAGGGAGAAAATGGGTGAAAATAACATTTATAAAAAGGTGTGACATTTTGAAGAGCAGAGGATGATTTTCCCATCAACTCATTCTGATAAACTGATGATAATTACGAAGAAATCAAGTTTGTGAAAACCACTTTCTGTTGGTGTGGCGTTTGTCCTGACCTCCTTTAGTTCTTACGCTGCTCAGAGGAATTGTTCGACATTGAGTGAAGACACATATTGGCTTTCTTGCTGAGAGTTAGATTGACACTGCCCTCATGTCTCTACAATAAATACATATGTAGCCGGAGCCAGCTAAGCTAACCAGTGAGCTTATCTCTGGAAACAGAGAAACAGCTTAAGGTCAAAAATCAGCCAACCAGCACCTCTAATGCTCACTAATCAATAAACAATGTCTCATTTGTTAAATCTGTGTAATAATCAGAGGATTATTACTTGAACTCTCAAGGAAGTTACTGGACCCAGCCAAGAAACGGTCCTGCACAATAATCCCCCACAATACGGTGAATTCTCCCCCTTTTTCTACTTTTTGCAGGTATTAAACAAACAAGATAAAAGGTAATGAGTGAGCTTTAAATGCTGGCAGGCAGATCGTGTCACCTTAGGGTGCAGCTAGGTTAGCTTTTATAGCTTTAATAAGTATATTAAGTTAGAAATAGTCTTTAGCCTCGCTAGAGTGACCAGACGACAAGCCAGTTGGAGCAGTTTGCTCTTAGCCTGGTTAAGGGCTACCCTACTTTCATGTCCAATAGCCCAGTTACAAAAACACTCAGAGGAGTCAGTCTCTCCATGTGCACGGAGTATAAAGAAGTAATGGCAACTCTGAGCTAACACTGGGTCTAACCTCGCCCTCAAATAACGAGGGAAGAGTGGGCTGAGTTGTCACGGAGAGCCAGAAATGGGATGGGATATATTACATGAATATTTCAGGCATGTATACGACAAGCTCGTCCTCAGCGACTTACAGGATCTTTCTCAAGGACACCTTGGCAGGACACATGGCTGTTAATGAGCACTGACCGCAGTTGCAGGGATAAAGCCTGTCAGTGAAAAGTTATGGGATGCCACTGCATGATAAGAATTTTGTGGCATGGCTGGACCAATATATATATTCCTCCACAAGTTAAAAGCCATACCATAGCTTGGCTGAATTCAAGGTCTTAAAATATACTTTACTTTTGTGAGACTCCATGTCAAGTTTAGTGAGTTAACACAACCATTTAACCTTTTAGTATGACTGAAATATCACATTTGTCATTGTTTTTGTGTGAGAAATATGCTGCCAATTGTGTTATAGTATTTTTGAGCTCAACTGTAAAAAAAACAGCACTTCTAGCTGTTTTCAAGGTCTGGTTGGCAAACATTAGCCAAGACCCTTGATGTGCTCCAGGCCGGAACGAAACATAGGTTCTTTCCAGTTTACTTACCAATGTCAAACAAGTGCCTCTTGACTGTCAAATCCAGGGCAGCGGTGACTAAATACATTCCCCAGAGCAGTAGCATCGAGGAACTCCATTCTATAAAAGGAAACAAGAAGGACAGAGAGGAGACTGGTGTGAGGCTGCAACTCATCACTGATGCTGTTATCTGGAACTTAATGTTGGATGTGCTGCGAGCTGGCACGGGACCAGTTTCAGTAGATAGCTAATTGCTATCATTATGGATGGACTGTTTGCTCAAGGTATAAACTGTGGCGTGCTGATGTAAAATAGAAAACGATCATCTGATAGGAATACCAAGCAAGATCAAATAAATGTGGGGGTTGTTTTCGGAGTGGTTTTAATCATCACATGCGTTTCCTTTTGGATGTCTTATCGCCCTCGTGTTGAATCACTGCTGTGTTTCCTGTCTCATCATCCCAACTTTCCTCCATCTCTCTGAGGTGTTGTCCCTGCTCCTTGTTTGTAGGTCACAGTCCAGAGCGATGATGAAGAAATTCCAGGTTGGTGGAGGTTTCTGGCGGCGGCGGCGGGGGTGTTAGCGATGGAAGGAGAGAGCATTGGGAGCGTAGGTTCCATCGGCATTGTACCTGCTCGTCCATAATGGATGAAGGCCAGCAATAATGGATGAGGCTGGTGAGTAACCTGAGGATGTGGTGGGACATGGAGACTTGCTTCGGCCTTAGCCTCCTTTTCCTCATCGTCCTCCTTCCCCTGGTGTCGGCCAATGAGGCGTTGTCAAAAAACACGGAACATGATGCTCACCCGGACACGGCCACATTGAAAACAAACATGGTGGCACTCGAATGAATGCATATTAGCGCTCCAACACACAAGCTGACCAGTGAACACTGCAACAGAGACAGGGGAGGCCCATGATCTAATCTTCTAAACTGGATGGAACTTTTGATGAATCATCTTCTGTCTTTGTGATGTTTTTATCAAGTTTGCACTAAAATAAAATTTGGAATTGAATTGAATTTTAAAGTGGCTATAATCAATATTTATATTGTGTGTCAAATGACGATGTGAAAGGAGTCACTTGTAGTGATGAAGCATTACAACCCCCATCTGCAGCGCTGCTTGCCTTAACTGTGCTTTATAGTGAGTTTCTATTCTTTTTTTAGCCGCTCTCATGCCTTCATTTCCAGGCGTAACATGTAGCTGTTATCCGCCAAGCTCTAAAAACCTTCTGCTCACTACCTTCTTACAACCAAGCAGGAGACATTTGCATTTATCAACGAGCCGGTAAACATAGTGGAGTGAAAGCTGGCCTTGCTCTCTAACTGCTGGAACTGTTAGCCATATTGTTACTTAAAAGGTGACAATTTATCAGTGTTTTTTTTTTTACACTGTTCTCAAGTGGCCAAAAGAAAAAATCAGTTATTGCAAATCTAAAACGTTTTGTTCAGCTACAGTTTCTGATGAGTCCATGAGAGAAAGACATTAATTGAATTAAAGTGGTGCTCAAAAATATCTCGGCTGACAGTTTCTAACAAAATGTCTGCATAATTTGTACGAAGTGTTCATTTACAGCATCATAAAAAAATGGTGGTATTTTTGGAACTTAACGGATTAAAAGTAAGTCTGCTGCTTCATTTTTGACTATTAGTTCTTTTTCAATCTGTCTCTTGTGGGTCCCCAGACTGGGATGCGTTGTAAGTATTTAAAGGCAGCTTTTAATTCAGCCAATTTCCACTTCATAACTTATATTTGGGTGGGATTAATCAGCCCGTGAGCCAACAGCTAAGTATTAACTGTCGATGATGAGATCTTGGAGTCAGCTGGCCCCTACAAAGGAAGCCCTGTACCCAAACAGCTGCCACGGCCCACACCAGCCTCACAGTTCACTGCAGTCATTCGAAATTCAATACCGCAGGGCCCATCCCACCTTACAGTAGCAATCAATGACCAGCACTTTTGACAGGCGACACTGCTGTCTGCTGGGTAGATGGTGACAGATGGGAAACAGGGATGGCTCTGTGAGTGTGCGTGTGGGTGTGTGTGCGTGTGTGTGGGAGGGTGGGTGGGGGGGGGACTAGTGAACTAGTGAGCCTCATCCTCAGTCACACTGACAATGGCATGCTTAGTCACACACCTGATGGACTGTGAGAAAGAGAGCGTGTGTGTATCAGAAGGCGTTTGAGTGGGTGACTGACTCACGGCTCCACCGAGGGTGGGATCCCGAAAAGACAGCTTGCTACTCCCTCTGCACTCTTCCTCCTCCTTCTCGTCAGCCTCCCCCCCCTCACCCAACTCCGGCAATGGTGCACTCCATTTATTTAATTAGAGCCCCCTCACTTCTAAGTGGCTGATTGATTCCTGTAGGTGCACAAAACTGGATGTAATGTCATCGGTGAGTGGGCCGAGAGCGGATGAGCCTTTAGGTGTGAAAGTAAAAAGGATTCCAAACATACTCTGTGTGATTGCACAGCAGAGCTTTGGGGTTGTGGGTGTGTAGGCACAAACCTGCCAGAAAATCGATCATGCACTGGCAAGCACAACACCATGTGAGCAAATGAATCGTGAGTTAGTCGGAGAGAAATATGTGTTGGTACAAAGTGAGTGTGACTATCAGGGAAAACGAGAGAGATAGAGAGAGACAGGGAGAACAAGCAGATGGATTCACGGCTCAGCAAATAAAAATCAAACTAACAGTGGGTTTGAATCATTCACAAAAAGCCGATGATGTTCAGCAGAGAAAGCTGTGGAGGAGGACTGTGATATCTTAGACGTGTGACTGACAAACCGAAAAAAAATTCCCAACCTCAATGTTTTGTTGCAACATAAAAAGAAAATGTATGAAGTTCCATACGTGTTGTATATGATAACTTGTGTACAAATACTTTCCTCTTTGCATCTTCGATGTGTTCACCTGGGGGAAATGTACACACATTTGCATGTAACCTAAGCCTCAATGTGCTCAATGTGTTCAGGGTTTCATGAAGTCAAAACACACACTGTGCTTCATTGTTTGCCCAAACTTGAAAACAGATTGCTGATGAGTTCAAAAATGTTGGGTAGTAGGTAGAGTTGGCAGCTCACGAGTCCAACTTTTCTATATAATTGCAATCAAAACCAAAATTACAACCAGAGAAAGAAAGGTCAGCAAACAAACAGCACTAACCCCAACACCACACATAGAATCCAACAGAATCTAAAGTCTTTGCCGTGTGTGTGTGTACCGTATACATCAACTACTTCATCTTCACTGCAACGACGAAAGAAAGAAAAAAACCTTGAACCTTGTGACATTTCTGCAAGCCCATAAAATAACACTTCTATTCGACACCCCCAGATTGCACATTCCGTGTCAGAGAAAGCCGTTCTGTAAATCCATTTACCAAATTCTTGAATGGCACGTTGTGTGGCTGCACCCCCAACGGACCCTTTTGCGATGCACTTCATTAGTACTCTTTAACCGAGTCACACATTCACAACTTAATCCCGTTGCATAGAAATGTCAGACGCACAAATGCATTAAATACACCATGTTCATATTTTTCACATATTTAAATTAACATTCAATCCACAAAGTAGTTTTGTTATGGCAATTAAATACCCAGATGCATGGTTATATTCATTTCTTAAAGCATTTGAAATGGTCCACCCAACACACTTTAAGACTTAACCAGAAGTCCCATTTTAAATGAATGCATCACTGATTATTTCAATTAATGTTTTCTATTAAAAGTTGTGTCTATAAAATGCTATTTTGGGATCTCAGAGCTCAAAATGATGGTTTCAATTTGCTTATTTTGTGCGAACAACAGTTAAAAACAAAAAAGAAAGATAAAATTTACTGCCAGAAAATGTTTTTTTTTTTTTTACTAGAAAATAACTCAATATGTTTTTGAACCCATGTATGCGAGTGTGTGTTGACAGCAGAGCATTTGATTTGCTGCATTCTTCACAACTGTTACTACTATTGTTGTTTCCTTTGTCAGACCCTCTACAGCAAAGTCTGGATCTGTAATCTTCGTGCAGTATGAGAACCATCAACATGTTTGAAAATGTCCATTAGCCGTTCTAAATTAACGGAAACTATTCCATAGGTGGTAAAGGCCTTTTTTTGGCCCTGAACTGATGAAATATCTCAGTAGGTGAGATATTTGACATCTTCACTCTGATTAAATAGCAAGATGAAAAATTCTCCCATCAATCGGATTGAACGTGACACTGGCAAGGTCCCTCTGATTGGATGTTTAACTACCGACAGTGATTGATGAGTCATCACAGTCAGAATAACCCACCGGCGGCAGCGTCACCCTTGGGTCGATTCCTCCTCAGATGAAACACCAGCTGACTTGTTGGTCGACATGGATGGGACATCAGTAGTGGGAATATATTTGTTTGATTCCAAATATTTATTTAAATGTATTCATGGGAAATGACAGCTGCTCTCATGTTGGAAATGAGCATACTTATGCAGCCCCTGCAGACACACTCAGCCGAACACGTGCACTAAAATGCACAGACGCGCTGCAGATCATTTCATTCCAGCAGTAAGAGGCAGCTTTAGTTTACAGCTTAGCTGCTGCCTGCATAGCCACCTCAGCTCAGCAGCCACCTCCCCATGACAAACATGGATTTGGCAATAGTACAATATAAATACTATGAGTATGAGTATGAGTTTATGATTCATGCTTGATAAATGACGGTATCAGCGTGAATCATCTATTTTCAAACAAACTCTTGCTCTACTGGATTTTGATAGGCACCACTGTAGCAAATCTGTAATATTTGAAGAATATCAGGGGTTTTGTCCTTGTGTGCTGACATGCCAGAGTGATGACAATTAGAAGAACGATTAATTCATTATTCTGTGAGAAATATTTAATAGGTTCTTTGCAATATTTCATGTTCACCGACACAAACGGAAAGTTTGCGACAAGTGAGCGAAACAGATTGCCTGTGAATTCCAGCTCACAAGTTTTCTGTTTTTCAAAAAGATCCAAAACCACGGCGGCATGTTGGTGCCGAACACAATTGCACCCTCTTGTATGAAACGCTGCAGCTTCTGATCCGGTCACATCAGAGACATCACGAGAAAGGTTTTTATTGATATAAATCCTCTGGTTAATTTTCAATATCTAATGTCCCGATGTGCTGTGGCTGCATGTGGTAATCCACAGTGATGTGATTGGTGAATATCTCAATATAGTGACCTATTTTCTAGTAAGTTAACACGGCTGGCATACCGACATGGCTTAAGTGATCATACAAACCTGTAACTAGATGACTCTCTTGTGTTGCAATAATGTAATATGCACTGCTGGTCTGGTGCACATGAGTATTGATGACTGAACGGAAGCTGATCAAATGTGTGTGTGTGTGTGTGTGTTTTTGTTTCCATGTGGTGGCGTGTAAGGTAAGCAGCGTATGGCTTCAAGGAGGAGAGAGTAGCTTGCCCTTTTATTGTATGCAGTGTCGCCATGGCAACACAACAGGAAGCTGTGCGCCTGTAGTGAGGATGCGACCCCTGCGATAAAATCAAAGGTAGCATCACTCACTCACAACTTCACGACTTTCATAGTCTGACACACGTGCACGTACGTGTACACACACACACACACACACACACACACCTTGATATATATATATCGAAATATGTAATCTCCACACTAAGGGACACAAGTGAATATATATATTTGATTGTATGTGTTTTTGATGCACCAGGACAAACCTGGAGAGCAACAGGAGTGTCCTCACTGGGACGTATCAGGATGGGGGGGTGGGGGGTGGGGGGTGTCCGGGTGTTGTTGCCTACCCTTGAGCACAAAACACTTTATAAATAACTAAGAGACACATGTCCATGGCTCATTAACATTATCATTCCAACACACAAATATGTACACACACACACACACACACAGAGGTCCTTCAGGATATTAATAACTGTCAACATGTGTAATAAGAAGGAGCAGCTACAGAAAAAAGACTCTGCCTATGTCTGCTACGAGTACCCAACTAACAAGCTATTCTCCACAGATATAGAGAGCATTACAAAAAGCCATTAAAAGGGAAGCTGCAACTACATTTTCCTAATGCCTTTGATGATTTAGATGTCGGCCTACTTGAAGTAGATCTGTGAAGATTCATAATGTTGTGGATCAGAGCACAACATTGTTTGAGCCTCAATATTACGCAACTTTGTTTAAAAAAAAAACCTGATCAGGACATTGTTAGTTAACACTTGCAGTAGACACACATGGCAAATGGAGATGTATTTATGTAGTTATAAAAGAGAAAAGTTGGTCCGTTACACCTCGTCTCCAGAGAGTTAGCGTTTAAAATGGTTATTCCATATTCTGATAACTCTGATGTCTTGATATTGTCTTTCAAAGTCTTCAAATATCAATGGAAACCATACTTGTATACTTCTTGTACTTTGTATCAAAGATGTACTTTTCTAAAATGTTGGAGAGCATTTCTTCATTGATTACTGCCATTGTGTGCGTTCTAATATATGACCGTTACCATTCATTAAAAGAATCAGCCCAAAGCATAGATGACACATAACGATTCACTAAGCTGCAGTGTAAAAGGGACTGACTGTCTTCCACACTTTGTACAATAATGAGGCCAAGGCCACTATCACTAGAGGGGAGAGAAAGAGGAAGAAAGAGAAAATGAGTGGTGAGTGAGAAAGAGAGTGAGAGAAGTGTCTCGCTTAGTGTAACTCAGCCACTGTGAGGAAATGTCGATTAAGAGAAAAGGGGATGTAGGAGGACGAAATTGCAGGGAAGAGGGCTGGAATGGGGATCAGTTGGGGCGCTCTGATCAATAATGAATGTTCCTGTGATCAGCAAATAAACACCAGCTTTGGTGTACATTGTGAGGTGGGTGGATCGAATGTAAACCACAACGATCAGCGATGTGTGTCGCCCTTGTGGTAAAGTGAGAACTGGCAAGGACAGGGTGCAGCTGGGGGATGGGCGGTAACCAACAGGCAGACAGCATGGAGGTGCAACGTGGGTAATAACGCGGAAGGCCGAAAAATAGACATGTTTCTTCCTCTTCAACCGACGTCTTTTCTTAGGTTGACAAAAAGAGATGCTCAAAGATGTGAAAGAAACAACCACCTTCTTTTTTTCTTCTTCTTTTCACCTGAAGTAAAATGATGTCTGAGTGTGTTTACCACATTTTTGAGACACTTTCTCACAGCAGGAATCTGAGATCATACAAAGAGATGATACAGAACTCTAAAGACAGTACCTGTTGGAAATCTAGAGGCAACACAAACAAGGAAAATATATTCCACAAAGTAATAAATGTTTCTTCCAGTATTCTTTATAGAAATATATAGTGTACACTGCTACTAAATAATTAAATGTAGCTGGTCATGCATCCTCTCTATATGCTGCTGCTATAATAAGTGGTAGCAAAGTGCACAAACCTCAAATAAACCATGCTTTTTTTTTTTTTACACCTCTGTGTTTTTAATGTCCTCGTAAGTGCAGATAAAGAAAGGGAACTGATAGCTGGAGATATGAAGAAGCATTTTACAGATGTGTAATCTACATTCTGCTAGTTGCAGCAAAGAGCTGATACTGCAGCAACAAATCGGCTGCAGCTCACTGTCACACATTCTTTTTGGGGAAATTCAAATTTTCAAACCTTTTTTTCCGTCCATACAAAATGCAGATAACTGGCCAGCGTGACTATGTGTGTGTTTGAGTTTGTGTACAGTAGGTCTGCAGGGGTCTGTCCTGAACTGACCCTGGACCAGTGATAACATCATTACACTGCAGAGCTACTACCTCCACTGGCCAGCCTGCCGTTTCCAAGGCAATGAACAGGGCCACTCACTTTCCACCTCAAATACATTACAAGACGTGTGTGAGTGTGTGTGTGTGTTGTCTTGGCCATTGCACATTTACATACATTACATGTGAGTGTTTATATCTGTCTGTGGTTGGTGTCAGAGTGTGCCTTTGTACGAATGAGCACATGTCTGCAGCGGGTGGGTGGTTCAGGTTAAACAAACCCTTATGGTCAACAAGTCAGTGTAAATGGATATTTGTGTATGTCCATCTGTGAGAGTGTGACCGCCTAATGGAGAGCTAAGAAGAAATCTGTATCAACAGAAGCCAATAGCTTCACAGTGCCTCAGGGCTAAACAAAACACACAAACACGCGCACACACACACACACACACACACAAATACAATCATATTGTAGTTGCTGAAATAGCCTACGCAGTACAGATAATATGAGATACATTTCTGTGACTGTCCCCTTCCTCCCTGGGTGCATGTCTGTCAGCTGCTGATACAGGAATCCAGAGGACATTTTACAAGCTGTTGTGCTGACACCAACGTTTTCCACATTTTTAACCAGGTCTCAAATTAGTGAGGAGCCAGCCATAAGTACATTTATGTGTGTGTATGTGTAAGTGTGTGTGGGTGGGAGAGAGAGAGAGAGTGTGTGTAGTGCTGCTAGCTCCTGCGAGGTCTCCAGGTAATGAGAACCAGGCCAACTCAGCTCAGATAATGACTGCTGAGATATTGTGTTCCTATTGTGCACTTGCCTTGGAATCTTTATGAAGGGGTTTAATTGAATGAAACAAGCAGGGAAATGTGCGTGTGGTTACGTTTGTGTGTGGTTATGTGTGTGTGTGTGTGTGTGTGGTCATGTAGGTGTGTGTGGTTATGTGTGTGTGCTCGCAGTCCTCTTTTAAAGCTGTTTGGGTGGTTATTGATCAGTAATTACTGAGGCTAAATTGCTAGAAATTGCCAGTGGAGCTCTGTGAGACGCTTATGTCTAATTGGGGGGGGGAGGGCGGGGAGAAAATGTGATACAAATGAAATGCTTGCAAATATAGGCTATTAAACATCTAATTAACAAGTGATTTAATCAAGTTTAACAAGGAATTGATCCCGTTGTGACTCCTTAATCACAGAAATACGACGATGCAAATATGGAAATAAATTCTGAACAGAATAAGTCACAGGGTTGTGGGAGTGTGTGAGGGATACATAAAAAAAACATGTGTACATATAGTGTGTGTTTATCTGTATAAAAGCTGCATTCATCAATGTGCAGAAAGAGAACAAATTAAATAATCAGCAGGAGGTTTTGTATGGTCCCAATATTCAAACATGAAACCATTCTCTCACGTTTGTCACACCTTCCTTTAAAAGAAAATAATAAAAACACACAATAAGATTGTGACAAAAGGCGGGAGAATGCAGGATGATATGGAAATAACAGAAAAGACATTGTTCATTTGTCTCCCAGGGAAAACAATGGCTCCACATGATACAGATTGGCTTTCATTGAGCATTGGAAACATGACGTAAGGAGCGAAGGCCAAGCAGTTTGTGCCTGAGTGTGAGTGTGTCATGAAGGAAATGTGGACCAGCAACAATGCACACAAAGACAATAAAATGTGAGAGAATCTAAACCACACAAGGCTAGGTGACAGTGAGTGGATCCACTCATTTAAATGAGCTTGGGAGTCATGGTGGGAGCAAAAACAACACTTGCAAGGTCCTCAATACAAAACGTAAACAGAATGGCTCGTGACGTAATTTCGAGCGGATTTTGTCCTTAAAATAATGTTAACTGAAGGGTAAAAACCATCATAAGTAGCCATCATAAGTACATTTCTTCATCAGGAATACTGGTAAACAAACTGCAATTTCAAAGCATTTGAGGCTGAGCTACTCTTGATGGCAAACATTATTCATTCATTTGGCCTTGGAGATAAAGCTCTTCCCTTTGTCTATAGAAACTGTCGTCTTTTTGTTGAGTGTATTTACCGCTCTTAAGATGTATTTTTTTTAGACTGGAACCATTGTGCATGAGATTTGATACAAACAAAACACTCGATGTGTTTGAATGTTTAAATAGACATCTGTATGTCAGCTCATCTCCCTAACTGCTGTAAATGAGAAAGTGATGACTGGTCAGTAGACAGCATGTATAAAGGAATTGGCCAACAGCCAGGCATGCTTGGGATTGATAGTCCTTGGGTAAAGAGATGTCCTTCCAGAGCAACTGTGTCAAAAAATACACTATTTATCGAGGAAAAATGTGAGAAAGAAAGTGAGAAAAGGAGTCATGAAGTGATAAAAAAAAAACATACACATGGGAGTATGTGATGACAATGTGTTTCACATTGCAAGTATACGTTTTCTTCTGGTGAATGCATGGAGGAATCAGGTCTTTGGTCACCTTTGTTTATCCCATTTTGTGTAAAATACATGTTTTATATTTTACAGCCACGTGCTGACTAAAATATGTGTAGGCAACCAAAATGGTTAACTTTCATGAACTGACAACACACTGTGAAAGGATTAAAGAAGGATTAAAAATGCCATAGTAGCAGCCTCTCAAAGTCATCTGTTTTAGTGGTAACTTAATTTACAAAATGAACATTTACACAATGAATGCTGTATTGAAGAAGACTTAAACATAGTGATTGAGACCATAAACTCAAGTTTCAAATGTTTACTGAGAAAATAATTCAAGTGAGAAGTTGGTACATTTTCTATAGTTCTATAGTATTGGAGTACAGTTTTGCAAGCAGATGAGTCTCCCCCTGCTGGCCATTAGAAATAATGCAGTTTCAAGGCATTTCCACATCGACTTCACTTTTCAGACCTCAAAAATGGGGTTTGACATCATGATGGACTGCTGTTCTGAGGGAAGTAAAACATTAACATAGAACATAGAATATATAGACATAGAATTCAAACATAGAATATATAGATATTGTTATACAATCTACGTTTCATACCGTCGCTGACCTGCTTCAATAGTGAGCTTAGCAACATTTCCACTGGTTAGCCAGCACTGTCGGACTGTCATGTGCATAGCAGACCAGGGGATGACATTTCTGAAGCATGAGTCATAAGTTTATGTGAGAGAACATGCGTCAATTTGATCATAAAAGTATTTTTAGAGATATTAGATGCTGTGTCTTTCTAGCCAAACAGCTACTGTGGTACTAACACAGCGGCTAGGTGGCTGTCATGCCAACTAGCTGTGGCTGTGTTCGGCTTGCGGGTGTATGGGCGGGACCTCCATACCACAGCTCCAGCCCTCGATCAATGCCCAAGATGGCAGCGCCCATATTTTGGCTTGATTTTTGTACAGTAGGAGGACGTGGACACACATCTTCCATCAATATATACAGTCTTACAGACAGGAATGGGGAGTCAGTCTTCTCCTGTGGAATTCCCAAGTTTTTTAAATTATTTTCATTAATATTAAAAATATTTTCTATTAATCTCATGTCAAATGACTGACTCTTTTCCGTTACAAGACCAAGTGACACATCCTGCTTTCAGTTCTGACACCTTTATACTGCTCTTTTGTATTTTGTACAGTAAGCAAATAGATGCTCTCTTGTGGTGATACTAATAAACGTCTCCTGTGTCACATTTTGGGCATGTTGTTTTTTTGCTGTGTAAGGAAATACACACTGATTTTGTTCACAAACTTTTGGCTCAGCAATTTCTGCAGGGACATGGTTTATAAAAGTAGAGAAAAGTGGATAAGGGAAAAACTGCAGATGATCTTGGATTTCAGATTAAATTTGGGTGGCAGATCTGTGAAGATGCAGCCCGTGGCAATGTCCTGTGGGCCTCCCACACAGCCAGAAGCCAACTAGCTGTGTAGGAGTGAGACAGACTGATTGAAATTCGCCTCAAAGCGCTGCTCTGCCCTCGCTGACATGCAGAGGGGAGACTCAGTCCGATTACTTTATGAGGTGAAAAGAACAGGCCGCGCTAACTCTCTTATGTAGTGTCTTCTGTGGGAGTGTATGTTTGTGTTGTATAGCAAAGGAAAGTGAGAGACATGTAGAGAAAGAGAAAGAGTGCCGCTAATGGTAAGAACAGATCAAATCAGGGTGTTTTTTTTTATAGATTTTAGGACAACAGTCATCATCTCAGAAAGGACATTTGGGACTGATTTTGTAGCCATTTCTGTACCTACAACAACAACAAAAAACAAAAATGAGATGCTTTTGGCTGCCAGATTGACAAGCCAGTGATTCACCCTTAATCGTGGGGAGGATGTGGTAACCATAATATGACAGGAAATATATTCCCATGGAATAGCTATTCTGCAACGGCATATCTTCTGTTTTTTAAGTCGTACATTTCTGCAGAATCAGACCGAAAACTCTCTTTTTAAAAACCACCAAAACTTGGAATACACCACCTCCCAGGACTTTTCACTACCGAAACAATTAGAGAGTGTGAAATACAAGTTACTGTGACCCTGAGAACCTCTTTTACTGCGTTTATTATCATTCAGAGGTAGTTTACCTGATCTCAGTGCCTGTTCAGTCAGTTCCTCCATCTCACCCACTGGGAATAATCTAATTTCATCCTTCCAGTTTATTTATTTTCCCTAAAATACTGAACATAAACACCTTATATTGGGTCTAGGGAGTTCATAGACGGCTCCTAATAAAAGTATGGTTTAGATTAGAGCGCTGTGTGTGAATGTGAGAGAGAGGGGGAGATGGTGCACATGGGAATGGAACAGCTGATTCTATCACAGGGTCTACTTCCTCTCCACAGGTTTTCTGCTTCCTGTTGTGTTGCCATGGTGCTGCATACAAAAGAGGACAAGCTAGTCTTCTCCAGGAAGCCATAAATAATTGATTGGCAAGTGGCTTAATCAGCCCTGAGGCTGCCTGGCAATTCCACAGCTAATTCCACAGCTGGCTATAAATAACTCATTACGCTAATTATGGTATGTGAGCACACAGCTAGCCTGCGAGCGCAAACACAGTCAAGCATGACTACTGTGGGTTCAAACACGGTGTCCGTATGGCAGTGTTCAAGTTATAAACCTCCAGCAGCATGCAGGGGAGCACTGCTGCAAAAGTGCTCCTGCGAAGACGGAGTGAGAGAAGCCTGGAAACTTTCTGAAACTAAATGTCTGCCTTCCTCACGGTCTTGGACGAAGGAATCCGGGCATATTATGTCTACTAAAGATAAACTGCTCACATCCCCTCATGTTTGACAAGGACAGTGAATGTGATTCTCGATGACACCGACCTATCAGAACTCTCTAACCGTGACAGGCGTCTCCTGCTGCGACTTTGACACATCTCAATACCACTCTCATTTTGATGGGAGGCTGTCTACCAGATGGCCAGCGGTGACAAGAGGATTCAGATGATGGTAAAGTAGAAGGAGAAGCACTTAAGAGACCTGGGAGAGGTCTTTCTCCTTTGGGCAAAGCAATAATGACCTTACTGTCTCTGTCTATGTCAATAGCACTCTGGTGTCCATCTATTTCAAATCACATTCAGACTTCCTGCTAATGACAGGAAGTGCTGATAATGCACAGGAAAGAGTCGCACGCTGCACTGCGAAGCCTGCGTTTTCGGAAAACACTCCCAACTTCGGATGTTTATTGCCTACCGAAGAGGAGAGGTGCAACACAAAACTCGCTGACGTCAACTAAGTTTGATGAATTGCCAAGGATGGTAAGCTATTGAATCAAAGGCAGCACACGTACAAGCAAATACACATAACCTTTTAGTACAAATAGTTCCTGGGGGCAAAGTGGTCCTTCTTAAAGAGATTGAGCACCCTCTATTATAATCCGCTGCCACTAATGCAGTCTTTTTTTCCACAAAATCACATGTTCGCCTACACTCCACTATTCATCCCTCTCTCTGGTCGTGTTCACTTACAAACACACGACGTTCCAAACAGAGAAACATTTTAAAATCTTGAGGCAGAATCTTTTGACTCTCCAAGAGTGACCCAGGAACACCGTGTGCTGTTTTAATGGTCTCACTGGACATAATAGAGCTTTGCATTCAGCCAAAAAGATTCACTGAGGTCGTGGGGTAGATTACGTCAGAGTGGAGACCAAGCTATTGACTGACCAAACAGTTTAAATGTTATTTAGTTAGTCGACAAGTGGTGTGGCTTTAGGCTAATGTCTGCTGGTCTTTTTGTTGATCGGCAACAACTTTAGTCTGGATTGAAACACATCAATGACTTCTGGATTGAACCATGGAATTCTGTACAGATGGTCCCCAGAGGATATATCCTAATGAAATTGGTGCTCCCTTGATTTTTCTAACACGGTTGTAAGGATAAACTCTATTGACTCCAGTGATTGTGTAACCTTTTCTCTAGTACCATCATCGGCCCTGACCTTATTCAGTAAAAAAGCTTGGCATAGACTTCATTAATTGGCACTTAATTTGGCACATATTAATGATTCTAAAAGGTGTACGTAGCTCAAGCCTCTCCTGTCACATCTGGTTGCAAAAAGCCAAGATGACAACAGCAAAAAAACAAGATGGCGATGGCAAAAATGGTTGAGGTTTCAAAACAGTACTTCACAAGCCAATGGGTGACAATTAACTGAAAGCACTGTTTGTAGGGACTCAGAGAGCCACTAGCATGACTACGAGCTCTTTTCGAAGGTCTGGTTCTGTTTTTTCTGTGACATGACTGTTCTTCTAGAAAATCTCCATTCATCAGCTGTCCTTGTTCAGTCCTGAGTCTCTAAACATAGAAATATGAATAGCGAGAGAGTAAAACAAAGAAAAATAATTTAAAAACATGCTTGGAATAAAATGAATGAATGGATTTCTATGATCATAATCCTTCAGAATTTGGCTGAAAAATATGCAAGCAAAGGGAAAATCAGACGTGTGCTATTTAAGAGGCTCTCTCAACTCTAAATTATATCTCCTTTTCTGCTAACTGTAAGTGCTTCTCTGTTTCTGGTCATCACTTCTTCAATATGGATTTCATAATACTTGGTGAGAATTTGAGCTGACTCTGCAGTTGCATTAATGCACAACTGTGCCAACAGCTAAAATGTGTTGTTCAATGTGCTTTGTAAGAAAAACTCCCATTCCTTAGTCGCTTTAGCACAATATGAAAGCGCCGCAGTGTGTCAGTCAGATGCAAAGTGAAGACGGCACGGCGCCCCTTTATCTACAACACCAACCTACTCATCTGGCCTCTCCCAACAGCGTGTGCCCACTCATGGGGAGGAGGTGGCAGCAGAAAACAGGCAGGATGCAATGCCAAAGTAGCAGTGACACGAGGCCGGCACCACGCCAACCACTCAGTGCCCACTTAGGTCTTCTGAAGTGAGCTGACTGTTTTAACGGGTGGTCAGTAATTAACACACACACACACACACACACACACACACACACACACACACATCCAAAATAAACCAAAAAAAACAATACGATGATCAAGCTTGCATGAACATTTTATTAGGTGTGAGCCTAAAAAGTTCCATTAACATTCTGGAGTAGTACTTCTAGTGAGTCAGCCCTGCATTACAACAACACAAGGGGCCATGTTGGTTGGGCTGTGCTGCTTCTGGTATTGGTGACGCATAGAAAAACAAAACAGGAAGTCAAGTTTGACCAACTGATTTTTAAGGATTATCAGATGACAAAACCCTGTTTACAATACACAGGAATTTACGACTCAAAATTTCGCTGCCAGTATTGTGAGGTTGTTATGTGTCAAAGTTATCCATCAGGAATGTGGGTTTGCATGGATGCAATTAGTCAACACCGCCAGTTGCAGAATGGCGTTGTTGTGTTGGGGGCCAGTTGAGTCAGATTCAAGTTTTTTCCTGGACGACCCTGAGTTGGCATCCCCACTGCCCTCATTCAAATGAACACCCGTGCCAGTGGAAGTCATGGTTGTTGCCAAAATCCAATCTGTACATTGACCTTTTTGGGATGATTCACAGTGCTTCAGCTTGACAATATCAGACTTTGGCCACTCTTCTTATAAACTTAAAGTGTAAGATGAGTGGAAATGTTGGTACAGTCTGAGATATTTGGAATGCACCAAATCAAATCTTATAAACTGGCCAAGCCTTTGTCATCCTCAGAGCCCTTCTGCAGGTATGGCTATAAACATAACAGATGCTATCTGAAACATGTAAATGATCTGTCACAACACAATGCCCCCCCTTTCATTTCATGAAAATGAAAAGAATAGGAGCAGAAGACCGTTGGTGGCCTCAATATTCACTGAGACATCCATCAAAAGGCCTGGTTTCAAATGATCAAGCTATTCTCCCATCGTTTTGTCAGCTCTTATAAATGACCCTCAGGTATATTGGGATGAGATAAATAAATCAGGTTGACACAATGCAACAGACGATTTATACATGTATTCTATTAATAGACCCCTGTGCTGAATGTGTGGTGCGTACCAATAATTATGCAACCATGCTTGATGACCTTATTTCATGGCGACCCGGAGGGTAAACATGCCCTTGCGCAAGTTGCGAATAAACATGCATCTTCATAGCCCCAACATGCCGAATGGGTTAACCACTGGGGATGCATTTCTGCACATGACTGCATCTCAACACTCATCTCAGAAGGGATGCCGTAGACTCTTCGGACCATAAAAGTCGTTTCATTAAGAGTTAACAAAAAGGCCATTTGATGTTTATCAGAAGGAGTACAGAGAAGCTTGGGGTGGGGAGCTGTAGGGAGAGGGTCAAAAATAACCAGCAAAGAAGGGAGGGTGACACGGGTAGAGTTATTTCCTTTTCCTGAAGTCATTGCCAAATATGGTCATGGAGCTAGGAATAGGTATTTTCCTCTGCTCTTTGCAGAGATTGTGCCATCAGTCCTTTGGGTGGAGGCGCATTAGAAACATACTGTATTTCCAGTCCGAGAAAGAGTTATTTTTTTCCCCGGGCAAATTGCTACCAGAGAGTGGGGTCCAAATCGCCCATCCTGCACTGTGGCTCCCATTGAGGCTGACCACGTCTCCATCTGGCATTACTGCTTCCTTCCCAGAGTGCATGGCAGCACAGGGGAAGAGGAGGGCTGACAGAAAAGTGTCAGCAGGGGATGATGGCTAGACTCAATATTCTTAGTATTTTGAAATAAAGACATCAAAACAAGGTGTTCAAAATGCAAACAGCGTAGACACACGTGAGCTAACCCTCCTGACCTTTCTCCCTCGTGACAGTTGTGTTCCTTCAGGTCTCACGACAGCCTATGAGTGCATTTGTGTGTGTGCGTGTGTGTTTGTGTGACGTAACATTAAGCCCTCGCTATGCCCAGATTCTGCACAGCTGGGCTTCTCAGTATTCCAGATTACAATACGTCACCGCTCCGCTCTCTGCCCTCCCTTCTTCCCAGCACACGCACTAGTACACTCACATCTACTTTCAACACATGCACAAACCAACTCCAGTGATGTCATTGAATTTGCTTCTGTCTTTGCCTCTCTCTCCAGCTGCCTCCCTATCTTGGTTTCTATCATGCATACAAATGTGTTTACCCTCATTCCTGTCAGTTAGGCTCTGCATATTTATCTGCCCTTATCTCTTTTTATATCATTACATTTTTGTCTCTTTTTTTTGGATATTCCTCCCTGAATGTCCCCGCACCCGAACAGCTTGCATCAAGGTTCTCTAGAACATAGCAAACCACTGGCCAGATGTCAAGACTGTGTGTTTTTGTACCAAAACACACCCTGGGAAGGAAAAATACTTAAAATCCAATTAAATTCATTGTTTTTTGGAAAAAAAGAAAAGAAAAGAAGAAGCTTTTTTTTTTATTTAGATATTCCATGTCTGCAACACATTTGCTATCAAGAATTTTCCAAAATAAAACGATGAAAAAACCTTGTTTTTTCCATCGACATAGAGGGCTGTATTTATTTTTCAGTCTAACGCCCAGCTCACACTGCCTGCGTGAGCAGAGCGTAGCGGCTATGTCACTGAGCGGCTGCGTCTCTGCGCTGGTATTCACACCAACACCGTTTCTGCTGGGAGCTGCTTCTGCCAGCCCTTCTTTCTTAAATAATAATGAAAATGTTTCATTTCATTTCATTATAATTTAATTTATAGCTATATATTTTAGGCAAAAGGTTAAGAGGGTAAGGTTGTGTGCTCATTTGTAAATCATAAGTTATAGCAATCCACATTTAACAGATGCTTACTCATTTATGGAGTCACTGCATTTTCCACAAAACTGTCCTGAAAATATTTCAGAATAAAAGCCTTTGTCAACAAATTAAGGGATTTCTTCCACAGGAAGCCACTACATGTCTTTTATTTTGAAATAGAAACATCCATCCATCCATCCATTTTCTACCGCTTATCCTGTATTCAGGGTCGCGGGGGGGCTGGAGCCAATCCCAGCTGTCATTGGGCTAAGGCAGGGTACACCCTGGACAGGACGCCAGTCTATCACAGGGCCGACATGTAGAGACAGACAACCATTCACGCTCACATTCACACCTACGGGCAATTTAGAGTCACCAATTAACCTATCCCCATCTTGCATGTCTTTGGATGTGGGAGGAAGCCGGAGAACCCGGAGAGAACCCACGCTTACACGGGGAGAACATGCAAACTCCACACAGAAGGAACCTGGGCCAACTGAAATAGAAACAGGAAATAGATAAAAAAAATCTATATTCAATTTTGCTTTATGTCTCTGACTTTCTACAGATGCAAGATCGAAACTGTTGTAATGTTGCTTGTTTGATGTCACTGTCAATAGGTGGTTTTCACGGTCTATTTTTGCTGTTAACGTGTGCAAAACGTGCAGAAACGTAGACAAGACCTCAAATCTCTAGAAGAGATTCGTTGGTACTGTGCTACTCACGTCGCCAGTGTGGCTGCTCTAATCTGTTAACATGGGTGCTGACACAAAAATCAAGAGGTTCAGCGCCACACACACACACACACACAAACACACACACACGCCACTCAAACAGGCAGTGTGGTCTGGGAGTCTGGGACTTGTTTATCTCTAAATGCATGAAAGTTGACCTTTCAGATATGCTTAACTTTCTGTAGAACAGCAGGGGTTTAAAATTTTGTGCGAGTGTGTGAGTTATGTTCCAAGGCATATAGGTCATACGCTACATTTGTCATTTTTCATTTAAGTTTTCTATTGCTCTGTAATGTTATATTGGTTTTCAATTCTGGTTAGTGGAATAATTTCTCTGTTTTCTCTAGTTATATAGTTGTGGGTAAAATAACCACAATAGTATCCTGCATATGAATCGAATTATAACTGTGGTATACTAGAATATATACTAGGTATGAAATCGAGTATGAATACATTATCTGGACATGAACAGGTAATGGATAAAAAAGGATGTGCAATCATAGGAAAGTCAGTCTGATGTTAAACAGAGGTTATGGTCAGACTGAAGCCTATTGAGGCCTTGCACCTTGTAGAGTCGACAATAGATGGGGAACTGAACTTGTTAAAAACATCTCAAAAGACCATGCAAAATTGGCAAAAGAGCTTTGCTTCCAAATAAACACGACCTCCAGTTTTTATGAAGGGTGCTGCTTGTCAAATGGTCCTCGTTTCTTCTTGTGGGTTATATTATTCTTTCTAAAATGGACTTGTTTTCTGTAAATCCTATTACAGCAACAAATTCTTTCCAAATGGAAAAAGTGGCACTAAGCTTCAACTTTGCTCTCGCTGAATCTGGAGGGATTTATCAAGGAACATGTTTCCTGCTTTTAAGTGGACGTAACTGCATGTTTTTACTGAATCACGGAAATAATACCAACCACTTACATGTCTATTTTCTTTCACGCTTTCTCTCTTTTGCTTTCTATTTTTCCCTCTCACAGTGATGTCCACATGTCTGAGAGAGAGGGAAAGAGAGAGAGAGAGAGAGTTTCTACAAGATTCTACCAATTTTCCAGAGGATTGTATCAATTTAACCCAGCCATCATGCCATCTCTCTTGCTCTTAGCTTGACAAGCCTGCAGTTTGCCTACAAGGTCATTGTCTACTCCATGTACCCCGTTGTTACAACACGTATACACTAGAGGAGATGGAGGTAAAGGGAGAGATGACGCAGGGAGGTGGGAAAAGTAGAGGAATAGAAAGAGAGGTGATGAATGGGAGAAAAAGATGGTGGGGGGAGGAAAGTGTGACGAACACACAGATAGGAAACAGAAACTGACAGAAGCACACACACAAACACACATGTATACTCGTTGGCTAAGCTGTGCGCCATGCCAGGGAATGGGATGATAGTGGACTGCAGGGGGTTTGGTAGAGGCATGTCTGATCCCTCTGTGTGTGTGAGTGTGCGAGAGAGAGAGAGAGAGTGAATGAGTGAGAGAGAGCACATGTGTCTGTGAATATTACCGTCAATCATGGTATGGAATACTACAGCGCACACATACAAGACAGGCAGAGGAACACACACACACACACACACACACACACACACACAATAAGTCCTACACCAGGATTAGACTCCACTCTCTCCCTCTCTTGCTTTCACACACACACACACACACACACACACACACACACACACACACACACACACACACACAGCAGAGATTACTTTTCCACCACAGCCCTACTAGCTTCTAAAGGTTTTCGAGGCATCATCAGAATCAAACCATGACGTCATCTCTACGACAGTTTATACAACACACACACACACACACACACACACACACACACACACACACACACACACACACACACACACACAAGAGTAAAACATAATATTAATACACACTCATAAATAATATAAACTAAAGCACATGCACTAATGATCAAAAATATGTTTCTGCAGGCTGAATGTAGGACACCTAACTCATCTGCTGTAAACACTGCACTCCTCTTCCCGTCTGATCCTACTTGTAAGCTAGACTCATATTCCTATCTGAAGAGAGGCCTTAGGTCCGGCATCCATGCTACTTAAACAGCAGTCAGCAGCATGTATAGAGGTCTAGGTTAAGTACCATGAATCAATAAAGGAACCCACTCAAACAGACCGCATGGCGGTGCCACTGAAAGAAGGGTCTGATTGATTCCGGGAGAAGACTGCTGCACGAACATGCATGCTCTGTTTTCGGCTGCACAGTGCTTCGTTTTCACACAGCTCCATGCATTCACACCTGGGTGCTGCCAAGTACAACCACGGTCTACTGCTGCCTACTGAGCTGCTCCACTGAAACAGCTGGTAGGTTGGAAACATTGCAAAAGTCAAACTGCCAACGGTCATACGAATTGTAAAAGAGTACTATTTGAGTTTTTGCACAGCCCTACCTCAAGCAAAACTGCATCTTGTTTTTATTAAAAGTGCACTCCGTGATGTTTGTATGTTTTGATGCTTTGATGTGTGTGATTTCATGTGGGGTGCTAGGTTGTACTTTTATGCATAAGCATATAATTACACACATCAATTAGAGCTGTATTTTCAGGGTCAGGTGCAAAATCTGTGAATGGGTTTCTACTCCATTACTTTAATATAATAAGGAATAAAAAGGCACTTAAATACAGCTACACTTGGGAAAAGCCAGACAATTTTCAAGTACAACAACTTTATTTTCAAATGTCTGCTTCTTTTCCTTAAAATGTTAAGTAAAGTTATTCCAACATACAGAAAGTTGTATCCTACCGTCTCATCCTGCTAAAATCATCCGCTGGGTCTAGTTGCTAACATTGCCTTACACATACTCACCACCTATCCATAAATACTGTGAAGAAAAATGATATCACAACAACGAGCTGTGGCCAGAGTGACTCGAGGGAAGCTTACATCATTACCTGTCTCAGTGCCATGGTTCATCATGCTGTGCTTGTAGGGGAGGGGGGGCCCGAGTGTTAACGTGTTGCCATGAAGCCGTATCGCTGTTGGGACATACAGGGTGGTGAGCCTGTCATGCCCTGACACAGGCGAGCAGCTAAACTCTAAGTGCTGAGTGAGTGGAATGCCAAGGTCCAGTAAGCCCCCAGGGCAATTATAGGGAAGGAAGTGGAGATTCAGTTTGTTTCAGTGTGTGTGTGTGTGTGTGTGTGTGTGTGTGTGAGTGAGAAAGAAAGAGTTGGGAGACTCAGTGGGAGTTCAAGAGCTCATTTTCAGCCTGAGAGGTAACCAGTGAGCACATGAGTTCATGTGCAGTCAAGACAACGAGGAGGACAACTCAGCAAAGTTCAATCTGCCTATTTTCTACAATAAAACTAACCCTGCATAGACAAACAGCACTACATCCACTTACTTACCCGCCAACAAACACATGCTCATGCTAACACTGTGCCCCGGCAAAGCCGGCCATACCAATAATTTCATGCTAACAGAGTGCAGTTTTTTGAAAATGCTTAGCTTTACTGCTAGTGTGTTGGTTCAGTCCATCACTATGGTACAGACTAAAATAACTCAGCAACGGTAGAATGGACTGTCACAAAATTCATTCATGGCATTCATGTAACCCAGAGGGTGTATTCTCTTACAACACATCTACAATATATCATTCATATACATATACACTATACATAACATGATACACATTAAAAATGCTAAACACCAGCATGTTAGCATGCTGAAGTTAGCATTTAGAACTATAGTTTTATAGTTGTATATTTGACTCTATCCAGGATACATACTGCATTACATGTTGAGTTGTATTGAATTATGGCTTTCTACTATGCAGTATCTGCTCAGACTGATTGATTTTGCTTGCTTTTATACTTGCACCTGCAATTTAAAGGCGAGTCCACACCGGACCGATAATCGGCGTCGTTGAGAGAGTCGGCCTCCGTGACATGAGTCTGCTTGGTGTGGTCGCTCGAATCGGCCCACGTCGGCGTTCATTTCAGCCGATTCAAAAGTGTAATCTGCCATGCGAGTCGGTCACTCTTTCACCATTCTGATTGGTGGAGGCTAGCAGCTTGACTAGCGAATCAGTGAAGCCCGGAAGTGACGATGGTAAACATACCAGATAACCAGTGGAATCGAAGAAGTGGTCTAGAGAGGACCGCCTATTTCCGGTTTGTGTTTTTTGGCCGACAATACAGATTAGCGCCGCCTGTTGTTTTGGAGACATTACATCTCGCGCAAGCGCGGAACGCATGGCGTCGGCTGTAGTTCCGTAGGTGTGAACCGCCCATGTCGTTGTTCGAATCGGCCATGTTAAGTAGCCCGACGTCATTTACCGTCGCGAATCGGGCAGTCGGTCCGGTGTGGACCCGCCTTAAAGCATATACATAGAATATGCAGGCTAGCAGTTCAATTAAAAAAATAGTAAATTGAGGAAAACTAGACAGTAAATGAAGAGATGATATGATTGATTTTAATGAATAAATAATAGTACAAAATGAATTCTGAAGATTTTATTTATATATGTTTACTACTGATTATTGCAGCCTTTGCTTTAAAATTGTATATCAAAAAGTAAGGGTCAACTATTATGTCTTTGATCAAACTTCTACTGATGTCCTGGATCTCCCGAGGTTCGCAAAGTTAAGAGTTCATGGTGTTCAGTCACATATTAAGACTCAGCTTCTCGCTTGCATACAGGAGGCATCGTCATCCTGCTATGAGTCAACAGCAATTGGAGCTGAGGGATATTATGCACATGGTTAACTAGGTCAGCCGAGGACATACTGTAGCTGTCTAGTCAATTCACCATAGAATTATTTCCATACTGATTGGGGTTAACGTTTTGCAGACTCAAACACACACACTTGCAGATTAAAATTAAACTGACACTAACTTGCCGCAGCAGGGACATTTTTTGCTTATTGTAGATTTGTAATGCTTCATAAGTTATAAAGATTAAAGCTTGAGCTTTTAAAGGCTTATAGACATACTGTATTAGCACAACAAGGTTATTTAGCTCTTAGGCTTAGGCTGAACTCATGGCCCATCCCCCCACGACACTCATCAGGGTTCAAAGGGCCCATATAGTGAGTCTCTTCCATAAACCGACTCAACATAAATGTCTCACCCATAACTGGGGGTTTGACAAGGTCAAGTGTCTGCAGGCAATTGAGTGAGCAGACACACTTAATCAGCCATTTTTCCACCATTCAGAAAATATTTTCCTTCTACACACTACACTGTCAAAAATGAGAGCAACACAGACAGTAGAGCTGCATTTAATATAAGATGAACTGCTGGTGATATATTCACCAGACAAACAAAAACAGAACCCTCTGCCCTATCTGTAAGAGAACAAACTTTGCCCTTAGCCATGCTGCCACCTTTGGTCTTTCAGGCTTTATAAGCACAAGATGGGCCAAACAGGTTGGAACAGTGTCATGCTTAGTCGACAATTTCCCTGGCCCCTGATGAAGGGTTGATGGTGCAGTTTGGACAGCTAATGTGTGTTTATTGCAAGGGAAGGAAGGGAATGTTTGAAAAAATGTAATATATGATGGAGTCATAGATAACAGTGACCTAAATCTCGTGGCCACAGTCCAATAATTAATTACTCTGCCATTATTAAACAATAAAAACTGATTTAATATTGATTAAGGAATGGTCAGAGGAGGCAGGAAACACTGTTGCTGTTTTTGTAGAAAGTGTGGCGACTTATGACTCCTATCTATCGGGGTTGAGGAACCCGAAAGTAGATTCGCCTCTTGCTACGTTTTTATCTCACTTCCTGTTGATGTGCAAATGTGACCGAACCAGCGTGCAGAATGTGATCTACAGCAAATCAATCAATGCAGAAAAGAGTTGAACAATGGCAGCAGACACGAGTCCTCCAAAATGACAAAAACAAATACATTGTTGGCCCTCCACAAACAACACCTGGAAGCATTTTCTGACTTGGCGCCACCACATTTTTCACAAAAAAGAAAACGATTTTATGATGTGATAACACTATGGTTGAGGCTTGGTTGGGTTTAGGCCCTAACCAACACTAGCTTAATGGAAAGATTGTGGTTTGGGTAAAAATGACTTCTTCGTTTAAGGTTGGGGGACTTTTGTCATCATGGCTACAATAATAATTACTACTGTTACCACTATTATACTACTTGAAACAGCAATATTCTGGTTTTATTTGGGAGGCCAGTCTCCAGCAGACAATACAAAGTCATGTTCAACCCTACGTTCATATTCAGCACAACATCAGCATGTTTGCTGATGAGCTTAACATTAATGTTTAAGCTGCTGCTGTGAGATAAATTATTTCACAAAGCAGCTCTGGTACTCACCGCCCTCCGCGCTTTCCATTTTAGGATCAAGCTCGAAACATCAAGCAGGTTATGGCCTGTTTTCTGATTAACCACGGCAGCCATGCACTACAGCTAGGAGTGTGACACACCGCCCTGCAGCTCCAAGGCTGTAGACATAACAAGGACACGGCAGGTAATCAATTATGCCCTCTATGGTATCCTTTCTGTCAAACTGAGGGGGTACAAATTATGAAATGGCTATTGTGAAACACATTCTTTCGCCAAGTACAGTTTGGACAGGTTTGCAGCCAGACCTTGAAATCAATCATCACGCTTGAGCGAGGAAGGGAAGTTAATTCCAGTCGAGGCACAAGTGGTAAAGCCTGCCGAAGGATTCACATTGAGCTACCAATTGTTCACTGAGGTTTGTGGCCTCACATCATGGATTCTGCTGCAATAAGGACAATTTATCAAATACAGTCTCAAATGCTCTGCAGCGATTTCTTTCCTCTCTCACAAAGCTCTACTTGTCTGTTAGTGTGACTGTTGGTAGAAGGAAAAGAAAAGAAAAGAAAAAAAAAAACAACTGAAAAAATCTTTTTATTCAGATGGACATCTGGGCTCAGAGGCTTTATTACCAATCCGCAAGGTCCCTCCAGATTTATTTCGCTACTCTCTCCCCTGCTCTCCCTGCTGTGCCTCTATCCTCTCTCTCCGCTATTCTTTTATTCGCTCTATCCTCCTGTATCAGAGCCACTGCTTCTGTTGTGCCCTCAAGCACAGTCACAAATTGACAGGGTGAATTCTCAACTGGGACCTTAAACCCCATGGATCAGGCGTAGACAGAAAGGTCCTTTATATCCTCTCCCTTTGGAAATTGTTTATGTTCATCACATGGTTCACTAGGTGGATTTCCTCAGAAAGGCCTGCATGTTTAATCTGCTACCAGACTGAAAGGGAAAAAAAAAAAAACCTTTCTGACGACAACTGAGGGTTCAGATTTTCAGTATATACAGAAAAAAACTACGACCAAAATGGTTGCATATGTGACGTGGTCGCATTCATAACTGCATGATTACCATCAGAACAGAGACATCAGCCGCTGTCTATTCAATCCAAATCTCCAAAGGGCTTGAAAGTCAACTGTGCTGTGCAGCTGCGAGTGTGCACGGAGGGTCAAATACACGCTCGCCGCAGTCCTGTGTTTTTACGAGACTGCATTTGTGCACACGGAGCAGAAATGCTACCTCAGGATGCTTTCAGTTCCTTCTGTGCACCTGTTATTATGTGTTTGGGTGATAATAATTACATGGAATACGTAAACAGCACTACACAGCGTGATGCTGGTGTAGGTAGCAGTGATCGCCGAAAGGTGAAGCAGTCCATAAGTGATGGTTTTAAAAAGCAAAATGAGAGAGAGAGATAGAGAGATATATATAGAGAGAGAGGAGGAGGAGGAGGCTGGTGGAGAGGGAGAGACGAGAGGTTCCGACTCACTCGCCACTCCTAATGAAAGTGCAGGCAGGGAGAGACCAACTGGGCCAGGTTCAATGATTAATACCAGTGGTGGAATTCGAAAAAGTACTAATAACACCTGTTTTAAAAAGTACTCAAGTATAAATATAAGTAAAAGTATTCACTATGAAGCCAATGGACTCTTATTGTTACATTGTGATATATTATATTAGATTATTATTAATGGTGCAGTAACATGTCAGATGTGTTTTAATGTTGTGAATGAGTGAAATAGAACTAATCGTATATGTTTTTGTGTTGCTTAATTTTCTGGATAACAATGCATTGTATTTAATATACTTGTAAATTAATACAGTGAAGTCCAAAGTACAATATTTCCCTCTGAGATGTATGAAAAGTATTAAAAAATAAATGTACTTAAGTACAGTACTCAAGTCAATGTACGTTCTACCACTGATTTAATGCCATGCTGCACCCAAAAAATAGTTGTGATCAAATTGTGTGCTGGTAACGACAACCTGAGAAAGTTGATGTGGCCGGTGCCACCATTACTCCCTGCTTGTGATATTGCTCACGATGCAGCCACAAAGATAAATGACCCACACACAAGTAGCCTAATAATCACTTACAAACTGAAGAGAGATTACCAATTCATGACGGTATATCCACTCCATTATTTTCTCTCTTACCCATTAGTTATATAACTTTCATCACAGTCCTCCTCTCCGCCACTCACCTGCCTTCCACTTTATTACTGGTGCCTGCACTACATTATTTATATACTTTCGAGGGCGATGATTTATCCGAGCGGTGGAGGACATCTGGGAAACCGGAAAAACAATGTCCTCTCAATCGTAAAAACATGCCTGCTTGATGCCTCAGTTTGGTGCTGGATGATGCACTGGGATTAAAATGCTACAATGATGGATTTCATCCTAAAAAATTAAAGGTGTATGCAACAGACATAGGTAGAAATACTGTTGCATTTGTTTTATACACTTGCACTCTGACCTTTCCACCACAATAATACTATATGTACATTCTCTCAAACCTGCACCTACACACACACACTCTACTTGTCTTTTCAGGTCAGCTCAGTAGAGAGCACTCTGCGATAATGAGCTGCTCCACTTTCATGACAGATGGAAAATGTGCACGCCGCGCTCTGCTCCTCCCTTCCCTTCTATACTCCACTTCGTCTGACTCGCCCGACCATCTACCCATCGGCCCCTGCCGCTGCCCCGGCACGGCGTCATATCAAATGATCGGGATAAACCAACGAGAGGAGGAGCCGCTGGGAGTTTGAGGCAGTGGAAAAACCACCTCAACCTCCTCATCAATATTGCAGCCTTACCTGGTGAAAGCTAACACCAGCCGGCATGTTCCATCATGTCATTGGAAGACAGGATCAGATGCCTTGGCTCGACATGCCAACATTGTTACCCATACAAATGATGACGCAAAACTCACTTCATTATTCATGGCTTCTTTAAAGGCGGAGGAGCAGTTTGAAGGGATTGGAAAGCAGAGGATGTTCGAGAGTCCAATTATGAACAAGTAGGTCACGTTTGCTCTCGGCTTAAAATCAGAGGAGAGGCAGAAACGTGTACACGAGCTCTCGCTGCTGCAACAGGCAGGCAAGATCAACTCAGTATGGCCATATCTCTAGGTGTACCCCAAAGGGGTATAATGTTCGTCACAGATGACGGCACAAACATTAAAGCTATAGTCTACGATTTGGAATAAAAAAAATCCACTCAGTCTATCAGCCGTAGGCCTGCATAGCCGTTGCTCCGGATGGCTCCCATTGGCTCGTACCTTCCATCCAATCCCCTCGTCTCCCCTGCTCCTCATCATCCCGCCTTGTCCCCTCCCACTCCCGCCTCGTCGAATCGTGGAACACTGAGGGGAGGGGTTTACTTGTGGGGGCGGGTTTTTTTTCAAATCTGTCTCAGAGGCTCAACTGATTTTCAGAATGTAGACCATAGCTTTAAAGAGACAGACGGAACAAACATGCAGTGCTGGAATAAAATAAATCATCAATATGTGCAGTATTTCTGATCGCAGCAGTGAAGCGAATCAAAGGAGAGTTACATATTTAACAGATCTAAACCTTAAAAGAAAAGAAAGGATGTCACAAGCCTTTGTTACAATCCAATCATCCTTCAACTCCTAATTGCACACACACAAAAAAATGTAGAATATTTAAACTTCGAACACAGTATTAAGATGTTAAATCTGAGTGGTGCACAATGAAGGATTTAGCACTGCCGCAATGTTCACTGTCTTTGCTGTCTCATAGTAAAACGAGGGCTGAAGTCAGCACAAAGCGATTCATGTGGAGAGAGATCATAATCCTTAGCTACAGGGGGAGCACCTAATTATTATTTTTAGGGGAGAACCGATCACTTCCATTTTTTGTAGAAGAACAGTGTACATAAAAATACGATTTTAACAGCGGCTTCTAATTAGCTCTACCAGTGTTAGTCTCCGAGCAGCACTTGGATGAGTCATGCTGCCTTATCAAACAATGTAACTTGATCGCAGTGTACCTAAACACGCACACGATCACTATTTTCTGTTACGAAGCTGCTATGAGCGCTGGTAACTGCTTATTTTACCGGTCAGCTGGAGTGTTGTCGTCATTGCGGGTCGCGTGTGTCTGTGCGTGTGGGAGTGTGTAACATGGTCTGGGTGAGGTCAGGGTTGGTGCACATTTAATCTGCTCTGTTTCCAGGCCACTCCAAGGACATCACTTCTGTATCTATTATTCACAAGTGGTCCGAGACTTTCGAGTGTGCATGTGTGCGAGCGCACATGTGTGCGACAAATTGCCTTTCAACAGCACAACGCGGCTCAAAAATTCCTCTGAATTTTATCTGCAGCTATAATATCAACGCTGTTGCATAATGACACCGTTTCTACCACAACTTGCACACAGACACGCTCTGCTCCCACTCCAGTTGCACAACCTCTGAATTTTAGGGATAGAATGGCCTGGTTTCATAAGCAGTCTGCTGCCTACTGGCAGCTGTGCTGTCAGATGAGGTCATTACTTGGGGCGGGCCACAAGCAGAGACAGGGCATTACACTGGACGCATCAGTAAAAAAACCCACTGAGTGTGAATAATGATGAAGGCCAGGGGCAACCACGGAGCTCTGGCGATCCAGATGAGGGTTGCACGGTTTCTGTTTTGAGTCGTGTTACCTGGTGGTGCGCGATGCATTGAAGTACAGGAAACCGAGGAGTTGAATGATGCTAGTGTGTGGGTGTGTGGGTGCAGGCTGGTATTACTATAAGCTCAGTGCCAGGGTGGGGTGAATGGCCTCAGTGCTATCTCTGGAGCACAGTTTGTTTACCCTAATGAACACAACTCAAACTCCAGCCAATAGCAAAGAGGGCATTTGCCTTTTGAACCTGCTCCAAAGCTGGAAATCACAGGGAAATATGATGAGAACAATGCTCCTCATTTTATACAGTGAATATTTGACGTGCCTGCTTACATACAAAACCAATAATAACCAGACATTGACGGCTCTTTTGAATTCCCTGATCCCCATTGTGTAAGTCTGTCTTTCTGTGAACTTCTTTGTGTTAGTGATCGGGGCATGCTTCTTTGTGTTAGTGATCGGGGCATGTAGAGCTGCAAAGTGGTGCACTGTCAGCAGAACCACTTATTGTGACATCTGTACCAGGAAATGGTTTCAGCTCTTTCCATGAAAGTAAAGACTTAATTTAATATCAATATTCAACATGTCCCTGAAGAAGACTTCTGCTAATACTGCAGGGGGGTAGAGCACTCAAATCGTTTCATCCAGTAGCTAAAGCTTCTTTAAATCCCTCCAAACATGAATTTTTTGACCAATAGGAAAATATTTAATATGATGGGAGTAAAACGCCACTCCGTCCAATAGTCGAGCACCTCCGTTGTTTACCCAAATCTCCGAAATCCCTCCGTGAATGATTATTCAGCCAGTGTGATGGCAGCTGTAGTGCCGCGCAAGGACGAATGTCTGCCTGTGTGTCTGTGGTGATGCTGTGCCATTGCATGCGTGTGACCATTACATCATGGCTAGTCCCTGACCGGTCTGTACCACACACAGTCATGTGACCTCCTGTCAGCATCTCAGGAGTGCCGCCATGCTGATCTGATCAAGACTTTTGCAGTGAGGCGATTTGTAGCTGGAATCCTGCTGTGAGTCTTAATCCCTCCGTGTCTATTGTTTAGTGGAGGACGCGACTACAGAGTGTTGGATGTGAAAGTGTTCACATGCTTTTCTGCCTTTGAACGAGTGTTAATGTGTGTCATCTTTCCTCCGATTGTGGATTGGTTTCTACGTCACCTCTTTAACCTCTAGCGTCCCCACCCCCCCTCTACTCTGCACCCCCGCCAAAGCCGGTTTGAGCTCTTTGCTCTGACATCACCACAGTCATCATCAGTGGGCATGGGCGAGACCATTAGGTGAGTAACTGGGGGGAGATTACACACAAATCAGAGCGCTTTAGTGTGGCCATTGCACAGAAGAGACTCTGGAAACCCACCTTAGAGTGAAAGAATGGTAATTGACAGCTTAGGGATGTTTTATTCAACTCCTTGTGAAAACAGCTGATGCTAGAAGAAACTAAAAGTAATAGTAACATCCCTTGTGGCGCAGGAGGAATGCTCCGAAAATCTCTGCATCAGCAGAATAAAACTGCCATTCTGCCTCTGGCTCAATCTCCATCTTTTTGTTCGGAGTCGTTGTAAGTGAGAGGTCACGACCTGTGGATCTGTGCTGACGTGTGTCGGAGTCAGACTTAGAGAACGAGAGTTGAAAAAAGGAAGAGGCAGAGAGAGAGAGAGTCACGGGCGAAAAGAAACAAAGGATGTACGTGAATCTGTATATGTGAGAGCGTGTTGATGCCCTCAGCCTCGACTCCATGACATCATGACACCCAAAGACGGCCAGTGGAAGTTTCCATCCAGTCTGAAAGCCCATGCTTTGTTGGGCTGCTTACATGACTAGGGTGTCACAGTGACCTCCTGGACTGCTGTTTGATGCACACTGTGTGTGATATAACACAGGGATCTCTTGACTCCATTAATAGGGTGACAATTTCACAAATGGCTGACTCAGGTTTCTTAAGCCAACTGTGATAGTAAAGAACAGACTGTACAACAGGCTCTGGTGTTAGTTGCACATATCATTCTCAGTTTGAACTGAAACACAGGTTAGTGTGCAGGTAGTGAAAGCAACATGTCAGCAGTGCAGCAGTTTCAGTCTACACAGGATGTCTTGGCAGCCATCAGGGCCCAACACACAATAGTAGAGAAAAAAATAGACTTAAGACTTGAACGTTTGGCTCTGACTGGGGCGTTTTTTGTATCTCTCCACCCATGCTTCCTGTCTGCATACTCTCTTCAAGACTGCACTAAAAGTTGTTTCTATGCATGTTCATTGACTCATTGTTTCAGCACTAAAAACTATTTGGCAAAATTGAACAAATAAATTATAATAAATTATTATAATCATATAAATCAATAAAAATCAGACTATAATCAAACGTAAAAAAGGAAATTATTTAATGAAATGACAAATTGATATTGTGAATATCTTAAAAAACCTGATCAGCATTTTTCTTCTCTTAATTTTAATTCTGGCTAAAATGATCCTGCATGAATCAGAGAACTATTTACTGACTGTGTTTCTCGGTTGCTGTATGGAAAACCCCACTTACAAGGTACCTATTAGGATAAAACTAATTGTATAAATATTTAGAAATACCACTTGAACCGAGTAGTAACACGCAACAGTGCAAACATGACGTAAAATAAGTGCCATGAAAGCAGCTGTTCACAAATATTAACATCCACAACAGCTGCCAAAGACACAAACACCACCGACAAGGCGGCCGTGTTTCACTTCCTCTTTCGGTCTTGACCTCAAGAGACAGGAACCGATAAATAAGAGGCTATAAGTTTCCACTGGACAGACACATTCTCACACCGACAACCGAGCACATTACAAATAATAACACACTGAAAAATATTATTTGTGCTCATGTCTCCATGACGGTTGCCAAAAAAAGTGTGTATTCTGGAAAACCAAAACACATGGAAACTATTAAACTTACAAGGAACTAAAAGCCCTAAATTAAAGCAAAACATAAACCTACACTAACACACAAGCAGACAAATATAAGACACAAACACGACAGCCTAAATATTAACACCTGCTTTATCAATGGGAAGGACGCTGAACCAAGTGTGCACGGAGGGCATTTTTAGCTGGCTAAAATCCCCCGTCTCCTATTGTAAGGAAGACCTTCTAGGTTGTCCAATATAGTGTTACATTAACAGATCATGTGGATGGATGACACCCCGGCATGATATCACTACAGCCGGGAAGCCCCACTCTGGAAGCCCCTAAACTCCCACAGAACTTCCCCCAGCCGCTTGACGTTAGCCCCCCCCCCCCCCCCCCCCCCAGTGTACCAAGTTGGCACTGGCTGTGGCCAGGCAGTTAAAAATAGCCCATGAGACATATGTCACCATGGAAACCTAAGATGACAAGTTGAGGTCACAGGTCAGAGAAGAATCACGTGACCTTGTGCGCATGGACGGCGGAAGGAAGAGAAGGCCACTCAGTCAGAAAGGCAACTACGGAAAAGATGATGAAGATCTCCCTGATGAGAGAGAGAGAGAGAGAGAGAGAGAGAGAGAGAGAGAGAGAGAGAGAGAGACCATGACTTCTCTCTTTAAGTCTCTGCCACTATCACTCACTCGGAAATATAAACATGCCCTTTGCAACTGAGCTAAAGTCATTATGTCATTATACCAGCAGGGGTTTTCAGCTGGACATTTTCAGATATGTCCAGTCCAAAACAGGCCACTCTCTCCTTCAGCTTTCTTAGCGCTGTGAAATTTCCCTTAGGGGACATGAAGCCCACAATCATATCGCCATATCAAGTTAGCAACAGAGAGCTAAAGTCCTGATGCCAGCTAGCCTCTGTTCCCCATGAGGGTCTCATTCATCGGTCTTTAGAATGTATGGAGATAACCAGATGACATTATATTAAACAAGGTCACGTAGCAGGGATGGATCTTTAGTAAATGAACTACAATTAATAATATCATACTTCTGGGAAACAGTTTCCGGTTTCACTTTGGCTCTTGGATAGTGGGGAAAACCTGAAATCCTGCCCCCCTTTAAAACCTAAAAGAGGAGCCGAGGAGGGGGGAATTACAGTACATGAAAGGTTAGATGGTACGGTGAGCTGAGGGGAAACCCTCCGCAACAAATGTCAGCCTTTTTTGTTTCACAGCTGACCACCCCCTCACCCCTTACACCCTCCCACATACCTTCACCCCCCAACCGATGGATATTTTGAGCTTGTGTGGGGTGACCCATCCGCTGTTGTAAAAAAAAAAGGAAGGAATCATATGGCAGAGTTGTGTAACGCTTTCACCTTTCCAGTGAAGCCCAGACTCTTTATTCACACAGTTTCAGCCACATTCGGCCATTCTTCATTACGAGGATGTTGATAAATACATCTGACAGCACAGTAAACAACCACACTTTCAAACTATCAATTATAGTACTTGCTTGGCGCAGCTGTCGACTGCTTCCATATTTCTCCCCACTTTAAATTCTGTGTTGGCACAAAGAGGTCCATTTCTATGGTTTTTCAGAAGTATGTCAGTGCACAGTTATTTGTGGTAGGATTTTGTTTGCTCCTTTTTGTACCGTGTGTACCGAGAGTCGGCGAAGATAGAGGGGGAGAAGGGCTTTTATTATCACGTACTTGAATGACTCTCAAGACAGACCTTGCAGCAGTCGCATATGTACATAAATATAGCAACAAGCGGGCCGACGTGGGGTCAGTGTGGTGCTGTATTCATAACGGAGAAGCTAGTAGAAACGTGTGGGTGCTTCTGAAATTTTAAAACCAATAGGAAATGAATATTAATGCGATGTGAAAACGGGTTTTAATTTGTATTTTGTGTCCAGAATGAATTCAAGGACAGTCCAGCAAAGTTGTTCTTTTGTCCAAGCTGGTGTCTCTGCTGCTGCGGTTGGCCTCTGAGTGAATGAGAGAACTGTCATCTATTGTGGAGCCTAATTAAAATTAAGTCCGTCTTGAGCAAATCCTAAGTGAAACTGGACTGGTGTGGCAGGGCTGGCGGCCAACACAATTCTTGCTTCACGGTGCAGAACTAGCAGCCCAGAGTTTAATGACAATGAGCCATGAGTGTAGATTAATAGTTATAATTAAATATTCAGTATATGTTGTCATGCTTCAGGGATTCATCAAATACTTTGACCAAGTTTTTAAGCTTCTTTTTTCATGAGTACATCACAGCTGATACACCTCTCTTACCATGACTTTTTGCATTTTAGTACTTAACTTATAAATCTATATAACCAAACCGCTAGAGTCCCAGAAACATACATACTAAGTATTCAGCAGGTTTTGGGGAGTGAGTCGTGCAGTCATTCCTAAACCTTTTTAGTCTACAGCACCCAAAAAACATGCATATATGTAGACAGGTTGTTATTTTAATGACATTAGATTTAATTACTTAAATTTTGGTGACAGATAACTCTCAGAAAACAAAGTCATCAAAATAACGTCAAAAAAGGTTATAGACAATTTCTTGTATACTTACTGCAAAACAATACACATTAAGGATTAGTATAGAGTTACCACTGTATACACTTACTATGTACTGTTCTATTGCAATGGGACACACTTTGTGTCTGTATGTTGCTTAGACATCTCTCCTAATACATGATATTTATGTCTTCATAATTTCACAAATCCAAAACCTCAAACCCCCATCCTCTTGTGCACTCAAAAATCTTAATCACAATATATCATGCAGGACGTGGAGAGAAATTTAAACTGGGTCAAACTATGCAAAATTACACCCACTGACAAATGTTTAAGTGGCAGGAGTTCACATATTAATGCTTCAAAGATGGCGGTGAATAGTGAAGAGATCGTGGAGTTAGGAGTGAGTGGCCAGAGGTGTGAATGACTGTAGAGGTCACAGGTCATTTAACACCCTCGATCAGTATCTACCCCCAACCATTCAGACGCACACAAACCTTTGCCTTGCCAGTATTGTGTGCACCAAAATACATCTCTGTGCTGCGCTGCTAAAAAAGAAACTTGACAAATACAGTCTCCATACATATGCAAATCTCTAACGCTATAAATATCAACAAACTGCATGACAGAAAAAGCATAGAGAATTAATATGCGGACCACATATACACATAACAAAGCTTTATAATATTCATGTGATCACGGTGGAAGCTACACTGCTATTCACATATAATATGAATGGAATGAATTAGGGCTTAGCCTGGTTAGATAGTATAGGAGATTCCCCAAAAGGCAATTTCGGCATCCAATTTACAAGCCACAATAGCTCAAGTGAACCCTGGGTTGGTAATGTCTAGCGCAATTATCCCCTGGGCCATATAAGGTATGATTGCAATGGCCTGCAGAATTCAGAGATGTACACAGGATGCTGCGGACTGGATGTGATGCAATGGAGGTGACAGTGTGTCTGTGTGGGTGTCGGTGTGTTTGTGTAATGAGTTGAGACTGCCAAACTTAATGGCTCGTGTTCACTAAAACTAATGGAGGGTTTTAACATCCATCCATCTCCCTTTAGCCTAATTCTTCACTTTCCCAGTGCCCGACTCCTCGGCCATCACTCAAGCAGGTCCATGCTGCTAAATAAAGCACCTTCTCCTCAATGTCGCCTTGCTCAAAGGGGGGGTTTATATTCGGGAGGAAGGAATTCGAGCAACTCACACAGGAGATAAACCTGTTCCTCTCCTTTGACCCTCACGCTCCTTTCCCTCCTCTCTGACCTACATTAAGACTGGAGTGGCTTATCTCTCTGAAATGGTTGCCACCAGAGTGAGAGTATGTGCAGGCCCAAGGGAATGATAAAAGAGGTCAGCAGGGATAAATCAAAAGCATGATAGTCCTATTTATGGGTTTATTATGTACAAAGTACAATCAAGTTTTGCAGCCAATTTGGGGACGGAATGTTCTATAAAGCACAGTTCGTGACCCATACCCCACCTGCGTATGAATCATCTTTTCACAGGACATTGGGGATAAAAGAAGGGACAAAGCACAGAGGACAAAAAGACAAACCTGAGTCACTGCATGCTCACTCTTTCAGGGAAATCAGCCCAGTGACCTTTTGACCTGCTGGACGGTCCACCACTTCTCCAGCCTTTTCCTCTCAGTAACTATACAGTATCTCAGTACATACTTTCATAGTTTCCAGAGGATGAATCATAATGACTGGTTGGATTTCAAGTCTGTCTAACAAAATACACAGTCCTGTTTCTACGTAAAAAATGCATTCAAATGTTTCCTTACAGTCATCATGAGTCTTCAGCAGCCTGACTAAGAAAAATAACTGAGCAACTGATGAAAGTTCATAAAATATTCTCAAAAGTAGCCAATTTCATGGTATGTGCTTGTGAATGAGGACAGTATGGTTCACAGGTTACAGATTAGGCCTCTTCTCAAACTACATTTATCCATCAGCGGAACAGCTATTCATTAATTCTATCTCTGTACCTGGGTTCCCTGAATAAGGTCACTGGCTCTCTGTATAGCCATTAGTTTCCAAGTAGAACACATTCTGCTTTGATGTTCAACATTATCCAGTATACTAGGTGGCCTATTTTCAATATGTCTATACTTAAGAGAGAAAAGTCAGCTTGAACTAATTTAAACTACTTTTGAAGTATTTTTGGTACTATGCTGCAAAAGATAAATTAAAGAAAACAACAAAAAGAACGCATGATCTCAAGAGAGAAGCCAACATGAAGTTCAAACATAATTCATGAATAAAAAATGGAAATTGATCAACATACTAATGTCATTCTGTATTGTGAGTATGATACAAAGACAGCAGTATTTTTTTTAAATGCATCTGCCTTTTCTTTCTTTGCGAATACACAAAGCACATAGCGATTTGTAATTTTATGGGAAGATCTCTTCTAGATCTCAATCTACATCGAAAATATAATCTCAAGTGTTTAAGTCTGTAATTAACATGCTGGATTTATGTAAATATATATTTTATCGCACATCAAACAGCATATCAAGATGACCTTGGGTGACCTTGTTTGTTTTTTACTGGGGGGGGGGGGGGGGGGTTCCATCTTGTGAGTTGAGTTGATGTTGTCATCACTGGTAAATTTAACATGAGGGTCGGCATGGGTGGGATTTTATTTGGAATGGCAACAACACATAGTGGAAGTAGTTGCCAGCCGCTCCCATGAACTTCGCTACATTTTTGTTAAAAATCGCAACAAAGTCGAGGATTCAAATACGTCATCAGTGTAACCCTTTACGTGATTTTCTCCACAATATTACTGCTTTCATTCACAACACAGCTGTCCCGGCATTTTCCCTGAACTGTTATTAGATGTTGAGCTGAGAAATTGGCAGTGCAGATTTCTCTGAATATAGATCCTTGCTCCCATTCACAGATGACCCCATGCAGGAAATGTTCCTGAACATTTCAGGGATAGACTGGATGTGTGAAAAGGACTTATGACTCACACAAATACCTTAGGATCTTTAAACGTGTATGTGAGTGTGTGTGTGTGTGTGTGTGTGTGTGCGCACGGCAAAGCGGGGGAAATAACAAATCATCTGGGTTTAAGGGAGATTAAACTGCATTAGGAACAATGGGATATAAAAGGACACAGGCACACACATTCATTGACACACACGCAGCCGACTGAGGTAGCTACTCTCTCACTTCACACACAGAGACTATTAAATTCACACACACACACACACACACACACACACAAAGACGCATCAACACACATGCACAAACACATGCACAAACACATGCACAAACGTCCATTTCCTAGACTGAAACCATTTCTCGGCTGGCAACAGCCCACCACCGGCCTTTTGGTCATTGTGGCATCTCCCTCTGATTGGTTGGCCCTGCACTGGCCTCTGGAGACCCGCGGGGTTGTGAAGATGAGGTGGCTGCTAAGAGACTGAGTCACAACATGCAATGCTCTCTGTTCACAGCATCTCCTCTGCACACTGGTGACAGTTACATAAAGACAGGCGGACAGACTCAAAACAAACTTGCTCTCCTTTCCATTCTAGTTTAGTCTTGATCTTATTGCTGCATTGCTTTGAACATGCTTCAGGAAAATGTGTTTCACCTCTGTCAGCCCTCACAATTACATAATGATTAACTGTTTTTGCTTTTTCTAAAAAAATAAATAAATAAATCCCCAGGCATGCAATGACAAATCCATTTGGTATTGATAGAACTAAGAGATCCATCATCTTTTAGCTAAACACTGACAGCAACTGCAATCATGTGCAATACTCAGCTTTTGAGATTGACAGTTCACTTGACCTTGAAAACAAGTAGTAGCTGTTCTGGAGCTTCAGATTGCATCGTTGTATTGTTTTCTGAGCTCGTTAAAAACTTCTTGTGTTGGTTTAAAAGATTATAATACATTGAGCTGCATTTTCCAATCAATATGAGTTTAATAATAAATAGTAGAAAATAGGGGTGGGGGGGAATCAATGGATGTAATTCTTAGATTCTATGATCCTGAATCGAGAAAAATACATTTTTAAAAACTATAAAAATCTAGAATTGCATTTATATAGGAAAATTAATATTTGATTGTGAAAGACAAAAAAAAAAGCAGCTCTACCGTGGCTGTCATACTGAATGCACTGCATGACAGGTGCCACACAACGTCACTTTCATTCATTGAAGATTAGATTAAGCTGAACCAGGAATAATTCACCAACAACTGTAATGACGGCAGACAACTCGGCCACAGAGAGTGACACTGTGTCCTAACAGCAAGCGTTGCATTAAGTCGTGTAAACAAACCACATCAGACTGCAGACATAACCACTTAATAATGGGTGAGTAGTACTTGCAATGTTGTGATGTTTGATTTGGGAATTGTTGTGGATCGATTTGGATCTGAATCGTGACCCCGAGAAATTAAATCGTGAGATACTGAAAGATTTACACACCTAAAAATTAATTATGATTTGAACCATATACAATAAGAATCTTCTCAAACAAAAGAAAAGTGTGCATCCAAATGACAAGTGCCATACAAATCTGTCAGCGTCGAGTTTTGTAATTTTTTGGCTCGGTGCACTTATTCATGTGGATGTGAAGTGAGACGAGTTTCAAATCCAGACTGTCAAATTCAGTTAGAGGGTATGTTCATCCAATTTGTCAGAATAGGTGAAGGGACAGTCGCATTGTGTTGGGCATCAGTTTTGACAACACACAGATACATAACTCCTTTAATTATCCTGATCTCTACATGCCCAAATAAGTTTAGCTTCCTCAAAAAAAAAAAGACCTGTCTAACAAATATGACAAACCTGACAAACCTTAAAAGGAATAGTTTGACAATTTAGAAAATACTCCTTTTTTACTTTTTTTGCTGCGATTTAGAGATGATCACCACTCTCATGTCTGCACGGTAAATATGACACAGCTGGGGAGCTTAGCATTATATAAAACTGGAAACAGGGATAAACAGCTAGCTGGTTCTGTCCAAAAGTAACTAAATCTGCCTAGCAGCACCTCTAAAGCCCTAAAAGCTCTTTTGGTTGCCTTACAGTGTTGAAAGTACTCCAGAAAGTCTCCCCAGTAAAAAAAAAAAAGCCTATTCCCATTGTTGGTTTTACACTTAGGTTTTGTCAAGATTGATGAGTGAGCTTTAGTGGTGCTGGTGCGCACATTTTTAAATCTAAGGACAGAGTCGAGCTAGCTCTTCCACGTTTCCAATCTTAATCTTAACCTTAGCTTTTCTGGTTGCAGCTTTACATTAAATGGCCAAATATCGGCGTTGATCTCTTCAGCTAACTCGCAAACAGTCAACATGTATGAATCCTGAAAGGAAGAGAAAAGTACAAACAGATTACAAACCCATGGTCATGTCACAGTTGAAGTAATTAGAGAACAGATCAGAAGCAACAAACTGTGTTGCCACGAACTAAATAGGTGGAACGCGGCTTATAACAAACATCTTGTCCATGATTTTGTGAGAGGGAGACTAAAACATTCTTTTTTTCATTCAAGGTCACTTTGTAATGTGTTTGCCCAAAATCAAAATGTTGCAGTATCTACCAGACTCCTTAATTGAGCTAATGAGAAAGAGGAAAATGAGGGCATAAACACACACAAACACACACTGTAGCACAGATATAAGGAAGAGAGCAGTCTCTTTTTCTCTGGCATTTCCTATTTACCGCGCAATCCAAACAAGCCTGTCAGAGCTGCAATTATGGGAAGGAAACTATGTATTTATAGCCAGGCGAGGATCAACGGCAGAACAACTAGTTGTGTGGCACGGGAGACGGTTATATTTAACATGCTGTGATGTCAACACGTGCCTGGTACGTTTCCATGGTTTCTCCTCTGAGACGGGGCAGGCGCGTTTCTTATCGGCGCGGCACAGAGACAGATGAGGCAGCGAAGGAGAGAGAGACGGAGACACACAGGCAGATACGACAGATAGATCAACAGCCAGACTGAAAGGGCAAGAGTATAAAGATAGGAGTGTGAGGGTTTAAAAAGGGGAAAGACAAATAACATTTCAACAATATGGACAAGCTGTATAGGACATTGTTCAGCTCTCAGTCTATACCACATACCATCCAGGCATCTTGAACCGACTTTCTCTACAACCATCACCTCATGGAGAAATATTTTATAACAAACTCCTTACTCTTTCCTTCATTTCTCTCTCCTGCAAAGCCCTATTTTCACCGCTCCCACTCACTCCTATCCCCTCTGTCTTTTTAGCTAATCTGAGATGTTATCTGCAGTCTGATAAAGGTTAAAGAGGTTTCTGGGTAGCAGCACTTCTGCAGCAATAATCCCTCGCCACATCACTATGGGTAAGTCAAGGAAATGCATGAAAATGCATGATGCCTGCTGCTGCTGCTGCTTCTATTCCCTCTTCTCATGAAGCTAAAAACACACACACTGCATCTGCAGAGTAAGTAGTGATGGTGGGAGCAGACAGTGTCGATACACACACAGTGCTTCAAACACTACAAGGCTGACTACAGTACATTAGCTCACTTTATCCACATTCAGGTTACAAACGGTTTCATACTTGCCCTGTGCAGAAACACACTCCACATTTAATAGGCCTACAGTAGGTGTCGAGGCTCATATCATGCCTGCACATTATATATTCTATAATGCCACAGTGACAGATCCCCCAGACTCCCAAGCAAGGCTGTGTTATCTACAATAGCACAGAGGGTTGTGTGGATTTAGCTGGAATGGGCAACAAACTGAGCATGGGAATTGGAGAGAGAGCAGAGGACAGAGAGAGAGAGAGAGAGAGAGAGAGAGAGAGAGAGAGAGAGAGAGCTCAAGGAAGACAGGGAGAGAAATAAAACCTAAAAAAAAAAAAATAGAGCGATTCGCTAAAGCTCCTTAACCTAACTGGTTTCATTAGCAAGACACTAGAGAGGATGAGAGGTGTCATAGCTGACGATGCTCAGGCTAAGGGAGGCGCTACAGTAGCTTGCAGACAAAAGGCAACAGTTTAGGAATGATGCGGCTGAAAAAGAGAAGGCAGACATATATGGAGCGTGACGATATCACGTCACGTACTCTGTCTCCTCATGCTGGAGCTGGTTTCCCAAATTGCGTAAAATTAGCCAAGAAATAAATACTGCTTTTTAAAACGTGTAATTATTACTTTATTGCACCACATTAATACTGGATTCTATTACATTTAAGAAATAATACCTTTGGGGAAATAATTACAGCTGAAATCTAATGGCGTTCATTCTGCCCTCGATTTAATGGGAGGTAAATTGGGCACAGAGATGCTGTCGTGGTGGGACAGTTCTCAAAGGGTAACTTAGCATAAAGACTGGAAAGATAGAGAAACAGCCATTGGTTCTGTCCCAGAAGCAGTAAAATCCGTGTGTCAGAGACATGGACAGGGTTCACACGGTCATGATGAATAATAACTGTCGGATTTGAAAAGTGATGGAAAGGGGATGACATGACATTCTGAAATCATTACGGGCAATGGTTGGAACCCTTTCCCTGTCCCAACGGCACTGTGCTCGATTTCCATCTATAATCTCCTGCTCAGCCCCAGTGGCATGACACTCATACCCAATTACATCACAAAAGCTACTCAGGGTGCCCTTAAAGTTGAGAGGAGGGTAGAGGGAAGGTATCTGGAAGCACGGGAAATTATGGAGAGAGCCATCCAGAATCCAGAAGCACATCTTACAGGCCATTTCATGGCAGAGGTACGTTTTTGTAGTGAGAAAAATGGATGTTTGAAATAAATAAAAGGGTCAAATAAGGAGATGAAAATGGGGAGCAAAGGAGGAGAGTCAGAATTGACTGAAGGACTGAGTGACAGAGGAAATCAGCACAGAAGAAAATAGAGTGCAGAGTGAATGGATGCTGGAGAGCAGCCATGGTGAGTGATTCACATCTATTTTCTACCAGCAGGCAAATGAATCGCACAGTCAAAAAGAGAAAAAAAAAAAGTAATCTCAAAATAGTTCCCCCACCATTATGTATGTATGTGCGGCTTTTTCTCCCTCTGTAAGACAAAGGGCACACATCAAGGGCGTTTTATTACCAGGCACGTGAGTCCCATATGCAGTTGCACGAAAATAGATCACAAGTTTCCTCCAGTGAAGCTTCGCCACATCAAAGTGAATCTAATCTCCGTAAAATGCTGATCCATAAATAAAATGCTCGGTGGAGAGAAAAAGATAAAAAAAGAGAGTGGGGGAAATCTGAATGAAGATGCTTGAGTGACAGGACCCTGAAGGATCTATTTGGGGAAGTTCATGAATAAGCCAATTATGTATTCACAGGAATGATTCAGTTATTGATTGACCTTTGGATTGACAATGCGTACACACAAGGGGGCAGAGAATCGTAAGCAAAACAAAACAACCACCGTAAAAGTATATCCTTTATCTTCAAGAGGATGTTAAGGAACATGAAACATATAGCAAAAGGCTATGTGTTTAATATAACACAGCATATTTTACCCTTCCATGCAGGTGAGTCAAGGTAGAAACAATAATTTAGGCACTGGGATGGCAGCGGACGTTTGTCATCTCCGAGCTCTCAGACAGCACAGAGCTAAATGGGTTATGTAAGGATGTTGTTAAAGTCAGTGGATAATTGAGCTGATGAGGCTGACATTTGGAGCCTGGAGACGAGGGTGTGGTGTGTGTGTGTGTGTGTGTGTGTGTGTGTGTGTGTGTGTGGGAGGGGTGTGGAGTGGAAAGAGCTGTAATTACTTTGTATGTTACAGAGGAAGAGAAGGAACCAGGGTGAGGGACTTGGATCCTAGCGTTAACACCGGCTTCATCTTACACTGGCTGGTCCTGGAGTATGAATTAGAAAAGAGACACAGACATATTTGGATGCTCGGTCGCATCTATTACTTCTAACTGATTAAAAATGCATGCATCTATAAATATGCTAATTCTGTTGATTTCAGAAGTTTTCTGCTGGAAACAAGAGATTCCCTACTTCACGGTAACGTCTATTCTCAGTGAATGTGAAACGGCACAGCCACTCTAGCATTAATCTGCACAGTGAGACTCAAACATCCAACTGTAGGATAGGGATGGAAATGCCTGTCTGTCCACTCCCCTTGAGCTCTCTCTTCAGCTGTATTATTAATGGCCTGCAGGTTGCAACTTTTTGGCAATCATAGTGTTTAAAATCATAACCAACACACATATTTGGGCAGCAGATGGCCTGCTGACCTCAGGCCTCATGTCACCTACAGTTTTACAGCACTGCACTGAACACAGGGCGATGATAAGGACTAAATTAAATCATAGCCTGGCGGACTGTCAATTTGTGCAGTGAGGAGGACACGCACATGCACACGTTCAATACCATGACAGCCCCCCCTATGGGAGACGGCGTAACAGGCGTCCTTTACGGTGGCAAGGATGACCCATTAAGGGTGCACCTCCGATAATGAATATGAAATATGCAAATTAATCCGTGCACACAGAAGATTTGCACACACATGCTATACATTTATCAATTATGTGTGCAGTGTGAAATGTCCATAGCAACGTGTGCATTACAGCACAGAGCAACTGGGCCACGTGAATATGCTTGTGCAGCTTTGTTTGCATAATCCCCCACACACACACACACACACACACACACACACACACACACACACACACAGAATGTACATTTTCCTGCAGGCCTTCAAATTGATTTATCCATTTGATGCTCTGTGAAGTATGACTCAAACGGACCCTCGCTGTTCTTGGCCAATTACACACACACATACTTTTTCACACACAACAACTACAACTGAGCATGAATTACATCGCAGCCAAGAGGAGACCTATTATGAAGCTTTTGGTCAAAAGTTCCTCATCAGTGAACAGAGCATGCTCATCCTAAAATAAGTGTAATTGACAACCGAATTCACACACACACAACTCAACATTAAAGATGGTGGCGACTGCAACAACATGACGTGTTTTCACTGCAATGCACCATTCGAGGAAACAAATGCACAGATGTTTCCATCAGTCGGTGCTCATTCAATAAAACTTTCTGTACTACTGCCCATGTTTTTGCTTTTGAGCATAGCACTTACAGCAAAGCCTGCAACTAATGCTGCACTCAACTTAGTGGAAAACCTGTCTGAAGGCAGTATTATGATTAGCATTTAGCACACAAATCAGGTATGACAGTTGCATTTACCTGTCTATGTGAGTGAGCCATAGAGAGAGAAAGACAGAGCCAGAGAGCAGGAGGAGGAGGAATCCTCCATCACAAAGCTTTCTGTAATCAAATGTGAAAATAAGAGAGTCCCTCCATCCCTTCTGGATACTGACAGAATAAGTCACAAATTAATAAAAAAAAATTATAATACATTCACATAATAATTTGTGGTGGATCTCCTCAAAATTAGGGATGAAAAACATAGAGAAAGTGCAATAATTGGTCCAAAATGTTGAATCTCCAGATTCCCAGTAGTTGAGACACTGAAGACTTCAAAATAGTATTTAAAACTATTATAATTTGCCTTGTTATATTTTAGTTTATTGGATAATTACGCTACTCATGTTATGAACTTAGAGAACCTCTGAATGTGTGTGCATGAATGTGTTTGTGTGTGTGTGTGTGTGTGTGTGTGTGTGTGTGTGAGAGAGAGAGGGAGATGAAGAGCAAGTATTACCCTTAAAGGGGCAGTGTGACGTGATTGTAATCAAATGTGAAAACCACATTAAGTAACAAACCGCCCACGATCTTTGCAAACTTGCATTAGCATCACGAGAGAAGACCATAAAAAATAAAAAAACAGAAATGCATACATGCATGGACAAACTTACAAACGCATTCAGACATGCAGCCCACTCTGCCTTACCCAGTATGTCAGAGGTAGCAACTTTTCACGAACCATGCGTGTTTGCTGAAATTAATGACACAATGTTTTTCTCCCCTCTACATGGTTACTGATGCCCTGATTCTTGCCGGAGGGTGCACATAACGTACCGCTCCTTCCTCTTAATTTGCCTCCATCAATGTGCAGTCACAGTTAAACTTAGACTCAATGTGCCCTCATTTCCTCATTTGTCACAGAGAGAAAAATATAATTTCTGTTGAACTTTTTGGTGACACTGTAGCAAAAACGCCTGTCATCGTAGAGGTGAGACACAAAAATTGGGCAAATAGGGATGATGGCGCACACTTTGAGACATTCTTCCCTTGAAGGCATTCATGGTGTTGCACTGATTTTTACATCTGGGGTGAAAAGAGGCAGAAGTAGTCGTGTATGATGCATGCTTTTCCTCCCTGAACACCTGGCAAACACTGCAAAAAGGTCAAAATATAATCCCTCAAATTGCAACGTCAAGAGAGAATTAGCGACAGGGGGAGGGGGTTACAAACACTCTTTAGAGATCAGATAATTACGTTAGCATCCTGACTAATTGTTTTTAGCTTTCCTTTCACTTTTTTTCCTGTTCATTTTTCTTGCTTCTTTTTGATGGACTTCAGATGCAGCTGAACGTTGGCACCAAAATAACTAAGGACACGATATTGAGTACACAGTTGACAATATTTTATCGAAGATCAGAAAATGACTAGCTGATTAATCGATAATAAAAACTGTCAGTTGCTCTGTTATATGACAGAAACAAACATATTCAAATACATGAGATGAGGGTGGGATGTCCTCAAAACAGAGGGCGTTTCTTTTCAACATCCACCTAAATACACTAAAGACAATGGGGATGATACCGATTTTGGATATGGGGCTGATACTCATCAGACAGCTGGGTCGGAAAGCGATGGCAATGGGGCCAATCTATTCAATAAAATTACATTTTATATGCGTTATCAGTGTTTTCCTGAATTGTATTCCTGTTTAAATTTGGTTGAATTCAGTTACAGTTGTAATTCCTGTACATTTTGAAGATTTTAAGTTGTGGATGAAGGGTTTATTATTTTGATAATAAATAACAATTTGGTAATTATTATAAATCTGTATTTATTGTTACATTTCATTTTAACAATTAAGGAAATTAATGTTTAAGTCAAGCCAGATGTTGGCTCACAGAAGAGAGGATGATCCCGGTCACCTCCACACAGTGAGGCATAAAGCTTATTGATTAACCGCTGGTATCGGATCGATGCTCGGTATCGGCCCACAGCCGAGGTACGTCCCTGCGTACTGGGATTACAAAAAGTTGGATCAGTGCACTATAAATGTTGACTTTTCTTTTCCTCACACCCTGTTTGCCTCTCCATCTATCACTCTGTTCTGCTCTCATTGTGTCCTACCTGTACACTCACAGTGGTCAAGTAGATGGAGACGCCAGGCAGGAGGTAGAGGTGAGAACTGAGCCCAGTCAGAACCAATTCTTATCATGCAGCCCCACTGACATGGCTCTTATTTTCAAACCGTTTCCATCTCGACCACACATCCACCCGCGCATGGTACAGGCTCCTTTTAAAATGTAATCTGTTACGGATTACTGAGCACCCGCTCGAGATTTGACCCAGCAATATAATCCTTTGTGTTGATCTAACATAATCTGATTTCTCTCAATTACTTTGTCTCCAAAATACATGGAATATGACGCTAAATGAACAATATTCTCGGGTTAGAGACTCATTTGAACAGCACATTTATTACCGAAAATTATTGCAAACTGTGAACAATGATGTAAAAATCACAAGATAAAACATGATTATAATCTACCAGTCAATTTGGTCTTTTTGATCCAATGTTTTTTTTTACGTTTTTACACACTCGCATATTAAAGTGACCATTTCAATATACTCAGATTACTGTAATCCTGATACATGTTTTGTGTTATTCATCTTAACACAAACACACACTCACACCAAAGCCACCCACTGTCTTTCCTCTGCAGTGACATTTTTATCATCCCAGGAGTTGTCTTGAATTCGTTCTCCACTGTGGCTCCTATCTGACAGCCTGAAGATCTGAATGGCTGCTCTTTATCTCCCTGGGTTTGAGCTGAATTTAGAGGAAGACAGAGCACTTCTAATCTTAGCGCGATAATTTTGGAGACCTGTACAAAAACTCAAGGACATTAAAGATGATTTTCCGGATATAATAAAGGATGAAAACGTCATTACGTCTCGTCTAAGACAATCATCGTATAAATGGGAACTGGCATTATGAAAATAGGTGTACCAGACTTTCTAAGACTATCAAAATACAAATACGCACCTCTGAGTGCAAGTTCATCAACGGACTCTGCAGATGTTATTGTGGTAAAACATCAAGCCTGTTCTAAGTTATCATGAAGCCCGAGGTCAACACAGCTTGTTTTTCTACTGATTGTGTCCCTACACATTCCTCAAAAGGAAAAATAATTATGGAAGCTGTGCAACCATCACAGAGGAGAGAATCATCACAGACTGTATGGAAGATATTTGACAAACCATATTATTGAAATGCATAGGAAAACAATGTTATTTCAGATTGGATTCTTGAGTTTTTAATTAAAGAATTGGTGCAGATGCTGCTGTGACAGACTCAGAATGGAAAGCCTTCATAAACGTACATTTAAGTATTGCTCACTGTTCATCCTTGAGTCCAAGTGAATGTTTTTGCCAAATTTGAAGAAATGTCCTCAAGGCATTCCTGAGATAAAGCCTTCACAGGGATGTGAAGGACGGACAACCTGAAAACATAATGCTGGAGTCATGGCCTTCGCCAGTATAGAGGCATAAAAATACCAGGATTTAAAGAAAAAATCAACTCAAATTTTATGTCACCAAACAGTCTAATTATTTTGAGTTATCTATGTTTTTTAATCAAATTTTGATGAGCTGTAATCAAAAAGGTAAAACGTTTTTTAATCTAAATCAGGAAAGCAATACTGCTACTCAAGTATTGTACTTATTGTACTACATTCTTTTGCTGAGGTCAGAAGTTTTAGTAGACTGAATACGCTGACCTAAAATATGACATCAAAGTAGAGCTGGGAATTTATCATATATTAAATCAATATGGTGATATGAGACTAGCTATCATATTAGATGTTGGATTTCGTAATATCGTAATACGGTGTTGTCTTACTGTCTTCGGTTTTGGAGGCTGCATTACAATAAAGTGATGTAATGTTCTGAAATTACCAGACTCTAGCTGTTCTATTAATTGCCTACTTAGTCATTTTAGCCACATTACTGATGATTATTGATTAAAAACTCTCAATGTGTAAATAGTTTGTGAAAGCACCAATAAACAAACAAAAAAACTTTTTTTAACTATTTTTATTTTCCCTTCATATTCTGTAGTGTGGTGCCTTCCACATGAAATGAACCTAATTTCAGTGGCCCATAAGAAGAACAGAAATGACGTCAGCAGTGATGAGGCAGATAAATCCTATTGGACACTAGAGCTACAACTCACATCATGCAAGAATGACTAATGCACCAGAGCTTTATAGCATCATCGTTGTTTGATTGTAATGACATTGATGACCTTCCCAGATCCACAATCTATTGATCTGATCTTCAAACCAATTTCAGCCCAGATAGGAGTCTATAAAAGTGCCCTCGTAATGCAATATGAGATGCATGTCCCTCATTTGTCATGGTAACCAGACTTAAATGAGTTAAATATAGAGGCTTCCGGTTTAGCAGAGGAGGGTTTTAAGGTCTATTCTTAGACTTTAGAGCTGGTTTATGCACCGCAGCAGCAAGCAAGCTGCCCTCTGTATCACCTCAGATGATGACATTTCAGGAAATCACAATAACTATTTATTTTTCTCTTTTAAATGCAAAATACACTATTTTGCTGGATAAATCTAAAAGGACTCTTTCAAAAGCGATGCCGTAATTATCGATAAATATATAAAATGAGCATGTTAGCCATGCTTAGGGAGCAGCTAGCATTTTTAACACAACATGAAATGTGAAGTGAAATTAGTCTGTATGAGGGTTTGTATTGCATATTGCAAGAAGAACAAAAAATTTGAGTATGAGAACCGCACTGTTTTCATTCATTTTCAAACAAAGAAAAGGATTATTGCCATTTCAATATAGATGCTAGAATCTGCTTTGTGAGATGAAACAATAACCTCAGGGAATCACATAAAGTAACTACTATTCGACATAAAACAGTGGTAAAAGCCTTTGTCTACATCCATTTACGTCCATTGGAATAACAATAATAACAATATTGAGGAGTTAAGGATGTAAACAGCCCCCCGTTAAATGTTGTAAATGTCTGCAGGGGATGGTATAAAACTATGGTATAGTTGTTCTGAAGGAGACTTTCCAGATATTGTTCCCTGTAGTTTTATGACATGATCTGGACAGAATATGTTTGTGTACATGGCAGCTGTAGAGTGGATGAGACTTCCTGTAGAAATAAATTAAGTCAGTCCTGTAACATGCATGTGGGAAATGGTTATTTGACCAAAGTTAGAGAAATTATTTACAAACATATGTGGTCGTATGAATGTGTACGAGCATGGCACACAGGCCTCCATGTATGCACGGTATGCAGGCATGAGCGCTAGAAGACAGGTTTGCAGGGTGAGCCAAAATACATGGCAACACTCAAAAATGGGAGTGGCTGCTTTAAGGTACGTGGCAAACTAACCCTCCTCCCTCTGCACCTGCAGGCCATGATTCACATCAGCAGAGGGCGGCGGACAGAGGACAGGATGAGACTGATACAGGCTGATGTCTGTGTTCCTCATTCTGTCTAAACTTCACTCAGAATTGTGATGTCTGGGAAATTATTTATTTAATTGATATATTCATATGTATTTATGGTATTGACATTTATTTATGGTTAGATCATTTATTATAGAGACTATGCTGTTGTAAACAAAATGTAAAATAAGAAAAGAGTAGTAGAAGAGTGTGGCCTTCTATCATAGTGAACTGACTTTGTGTTGTGGGACAAAACGGGCTTTGAGAACTTGTGATGGGCATTTTTGCTATTAGTTGATGATCTATAGACCAACTGATTATTGAATATATGAGAGAATAATAATACATTTATTTTATGTATTTGTATAGCGATTTTTTTTTAAAAAGAGAAGAATAATTGGTAGAGTGAACGATAATGAACGATAATGAAAATATGTGATAGTTGCAACCCTTAAATATGTGCTATGTAAATGCTAAAGGATTTTATTCATATTGGCCAGGCTTAAAGATTATTAACTTCCATGTCCTATCACTAAGCCCACTCCGCTGCTTCTACTCCATCAAACTACCAGAGCTCCCTAACTGATACTAAATTATCACATTTTTGCCTACTACTGTTCGAAGCTGTGGCCGTAAGGTCTCCGGTGCCTGTCGTGGTGGCAATCCCCGAACCCGGTGGTGGACACCGGAAGTAAAGGATGCTGTCAAGCTGAAGAAGGAGTCCTACCGAACCTGGTTGGCTCGGGGGACTCCTGAGGCAGCTGACAGGTACCCGCAGGCCAAGCGTGCTGCAGCGAGGGCGTCGCTGAAGCAAAGGTTCGGGTCTGGTAAGAGTTCTGGGAGGCCATGGAGGAGGACTATCGGTCGGTCTCGAGGAAATTCTGGCAAACCATCCGGCGCCTTAGGAAGGGGAAGCAGCCCTCCACCAACAGGGTTTATGGTGGAGGTGGGGAGCTGCTGACTTCGACTGGGGATACCGTCAGGCGGTGGAAGGAACACTTCGAGGATCTCCTCAATCCCACTGACACGTCTTCCATTGAGGAAGCAGAGGCTGGAGACTCGGAGGTTCATCCACCCACTACCCGGGCTGAAGTCACCGAGGTAGTTAAGAAGCTCCAAGGCACCGGGGGTGGATGAGATCCGCCCTGAGTACCTCAAGTCTCTGGATTTTGTGGGGCTGTCTTGGTTGATGTCTCTGCAACATCGCGTGGCAGTCGGGGACAGTGCCTCTGGACTGGCAGACCGGGGTGGTGGTCCCTCTATTCAAAAAGGGCGACCGGAGGGTGTGTTCCAACTATCTGGGGATCACTACTTCTCAGCCTCCCCGGGAAAGTCTATTCCAGGGTACTGGAGAGGAGAATTCGGCCGATAGTCGAACCTCGGATTCAGGAGGAACAATGCGGTTTTCGTCCTGGCCGTGGAACACTGGACCAGCTCTTTACCCTCCGCAGGGTGCTTGAGGGTTCATGGGAGTTTGCCCAACCAGTCCACATGTGTTTTGTGGACTTGGAGAAGGCATTCGACCGTGTCCCTCGTGGCATTCTGTGGGAGGTACTTCGGGAGTACGGGGTCGGGGGCCCTATGCTAAGGGCTGTACGGTCCCTGTACGACCGGAGCAGGAGCTTGGTTCGCATTGCCGGCAGTAAGTCAGACCTGTTCCAGGTGCATGTTGGACTCCGGCAGGGCTGCCCTTTGTCACCGGTTCAGTTCGTTATTTTTATGGACAGGATTTCTAGGCGCAGCCGTGGGCCGGAGGGGATCTGGTTCGGGAGCCACTGCATTTCATCCCTGCTCTTTGCGGACGATGTGGTTTTGTTGGCTCCTTCGAGCCAGGACCTCCAGCATGTCCTGGGGCGGTTTGCAGCCGAGTGTGAAGCAGCCGGGATGGGGATTAGCACCTCCAAATCTGAGGCTATGGTTCTCGACTGGAAAAAGGTGGTTTGCTCCCTCCAGGTTGGGGGGGAGTTCCTGCCTCAAGTGGAGGAGTTTAAGTATCTGGGGTCTTGTTCACGAGTGAGGGAAGGATGGAATGTGAGATTGACAGGCGGATCGGTGCAGCGGCTGCAGTAATGCGGTCGTTGTATCGGTCCGTCGTGGTGAAGAGAGAGCTGAGCCGAAAGGCGAAGCTCTCGATTTACCGGTCAATCTACGTTCCTACCCTCACCTATGGTCATGAATTTTGGGTCGTGACCGAAAGAATAAGATCCCGGATACAAGCGGCCGAAATGAGCTTCCTCCACAAGGTGGCGGGGCGCTCCCTTAGAGATAGGGTGAGGAGCTCCGTCACACGGGAGGAGCTCGGAGTAGAGGAGCTGCTCCTCCACATCGAGAGGAGCCAGTTGAGGTGGCTCAGGCATCTGTATCGGATGCCCCCTGGACGCCTCCCTCGGGAGGTGTTCCAGGCATTACCCACCGGGAGGAGACCCTGAGGAAGACCCAGGACACGCTGGAGTGACTATGTCACTCGGCTGTCCTGGGAACGCCTTGGGGTCCTCCCGGAGGAGCTAGGGGAAGTGTCCGGGGAGAGGGAAGTCTGGGCGTCCCTGCTCAGGCAGCTCCCCCACGACCCGGTCCCGAATAAGCGGAGGAAAATGGATGGATGGATGGATTTTTGCCTACAGTTCACGGAATAAAAGTGAACCTCCACATCACCTGGCGATCGCAGAAGACAGAAGATGGAATTAAGGAACAATATTGTTCCTGTAAAGTCAAGTAGGACTTTATTCACTGTCGCAATAATAAAAATAAAAAAAATGAATGACGATAGTTAATGATGTGCTAACACACTGCTAATGTTACCTCTACAAGTTTTTAATTATTCATTGAGAAAAGTATGTTTCCTACTGATCTCTCCGGGTAACGATTATCACTAATACACAAGGTTTAACCATGATTACCTCGAAATCCACAAAATCAGCCTTAAAATGAAGAAAATCTGAAACAACTGCATGAGACAGCCAGATAGTTGTTGAACAGGGATCAGGACTGGCAAAGCCAAGCCTTGATTGGCCAGTCTGCGTCCAAGGTCTTAGTGAAGCGTCAATTGCATAAGAAGATCTAACCTAATGGGTCCTGCACCAAATATAGTAAAACACAGAACTGGAGCAGAAAGAAACGGCGGTAAAAAAGTAGTGTGATGACTAACAAACAACATATAGAGGATTTCTTATAGGACGAACTGACAGGATACTAATGACCAATTAGAGTGCAGCTGGTAAGAATAGCAGGATCGACCATCAACACCCAGTGACAGGTGCTGCGGTGAAGAGCTCACCCTTCAACCAGGAAACCCACCTACACACAGACACACAGACACACAGACACACACACACACACACACACACACACACACACACACACACACACACACACACCGGGGCTCAGGTGTTTCTGGGACTTGGTTACACACTTGCCATGTGCCATGTGTCTGACTGTCTCCCCTGCCAACAGCACACAACACACCCACCCACACACACACAGCCTGGAGGCAGCTTTACAGCGCACACAAACCAATACGCATGCATGCAAACCTTACACACAGTGACACTATTATCCCCTGGCCTTGGATGCCAAAATGAGTACATGGAAGCGGTACGTGTCTGTGTGTGTGTGTGTGTGTGTGTGTGTGTGTGTCTACAGCATGTGTGTGTTGACAGATGATATGCTTAAAACTGACACCACCCACACTCTCCCACTGACAGCAGGTTTCATCACAAGGCCCAGACCTTTGTGAACTTAGACGGTACACAGTAGATTGGGAACAAAACAATTTGTCATGGTCACCTTTTCACGCAGAAAGCCATAGAACAGCATCTGTAATGGAAAATATTTTTTTTCTATGTGGTTAATAATTGATCAACTGTACAATTACAAACAGGCAGAATGTGATGAAGCTCCATCACTGAATAAATCAGTAAATCCCCCTTGTTTGCATGAAAGAAAACTAACAATTATTGATAACAACAACAGAAATAAAAGAGATAAACTAATTTCTGGGAAGTGAGAGATTTTCAATGGCCGTTATTACTTCTAATTATATTGTCTAACCCAGAGAAACACAGCCACCAAAATAAAAAACAAACTGATTAACAAAATAATTGATGTATAAAATGTTGCTCATCTTGCAAGTTGGATAAATGTTTTTAAAAGACCATTTTAAAGCCAGCAGCATAAATGAAAGGAAGACAGGAATATCCATCCAGGTTTTCGGCCTGGTATTATTGAGGTACCGAGATATATTGTGTGCGTGTGTGTGTTTGTGTGTGTGTGTGTCTGCACACAATGGCCTTTGCAGTAGATTAAATCATTTAGAGAATCAAAGCAGCATTATGAGTGTCCCCTTTTTCATTTGATGAAATTGCATTTCGTAATCATGGGTGGTGAGATAGTAAATTTAACCTCAAAGCAGCAACGTGAGTCAGCGGCCCCTTTTACCTTGGCATTTCATCTCTCAGAGCGAGAGAGAGAGAGAGAGAGAGAGAGAGAGAGAGAGACTTGCTTTACACACATCCATTTCACTATTACATAACAAGACAATCTCTTCACTCTCTACTTTCAGGATGTCAGTCAGGAATGGCGGGAACAATGGGCTGAAAGCAAAAGTTTGACTGCACAAAATGTCACACCATGAAGCTGTATTCCCTTCCAAGCTGTATCTGAATGAGCGTGATAGGAAATGCTTTCCTTTCACATGTGTGTTCTGCCACGAATTGACATGTCTCCTGCATTGATGTGCAGTGAAAGCAGGGTGTTACATTAGCCAAGGCAGTAGCCATTTCTAGGCTAGAGATCTGACATCCAGGTAATTAGTTTTCCTTGGCATAGTGGAGGCAGGAGGGGAGGGGCGTCTCCAATTGGACAATACCAGCTGTCAGAGTGCCAAGCACTTCAGCACTCTGTCCCAATCCTCTCGGTTTTAATATTGCTCCATTAAGATATTTTCCCCTTGTATACTCTTGTCTCTTCCCCTTTGCATGAGACAGATGATAAACAAATTATAAAAACTTCAAATTAAAACTTCAGATGGGTTAGCAATTGAGGCATCCATAGGCATCCTGGTGGTCTAAATCGCAAACCCTGTAGCTGTGATACCTCCTGGTTGACTTGGGTAAGACTAGGGTCCATTTTTGCCAAGTTAGACATAGAAATAAAAAAAAATAAGAAAATGGTTTGGTTTGTTTTTTTAAGTGTTCTATCAAGAAGTAGCTTATTAGCTTGGGTGACAACTTTGAATTTATATTTCTCTCAAGAAAACAGTAATGTAGACTAGATATTTGACACACCAAGACGATTATCGGCCATCGGACCGTCTGCCGACGTCGGTGACATGAGTCTGTTCGATGTGTTCTGTGCCATCAGCTGTCGTCACAACTGTCGGCGTTCTTTTCAGCCGATTCCACATGTCGAATGAGCCACAACCAAGTCGTTCAGTCTGACCAATCTGATGGGTGGAGTGCTCGTCCTTGACTAGCGAATCAGTGAACAAGAAGACCGCCTGTGACGATGGTAAACAAACCAGATAAAGCGCAGATGATGGCAACACATGCGGATGTGTGCTCTGTGTTTTGGTCTAGAGAGATGCTCCGTCATTTCTGGTTTTCTTTTTAATTGGGGCAACAATACAGATTAGCAGCACCTGCTGTTGACAAGCACAGAACGTACGCTCAAGTCGGTAGTCGTTCAGGTATGTGCGAGGCACTTTTTTCAAGTTTTTTCGAGTGCCACTATTGCATACAAAGTGGACGCAAAGACATGAATAGCCGTGGATTCCAGCGTCATAAATGATACGAATAATGAGAGGCAAATTTTTATTTAATTTAAATATTTCAACTCTAGCGAATAATTATTATTACATCGTAGCGGTCTGTGGTCTCCCAGAGCTCTACGATGGAACCTCACATTACATTTCTGTTGTATAACAAACATGAAAATAGGTTCAATTCATCTCTCTCTAATAATTTATTCAACATACTATATGTATGTAATATGAGAGGCATTTTCTATTGTTGATGTGGATCAGATATAACAGGCCAGTTGGGGTCATATTTACAGTGCTGTTCCCTTTCCCCCCTCAGTGTTGTCCGAATCAGACTTGTAAGACTTAATCCTTAGAAGACATATAACGATAGTGACCTTTGATACAAATCCATAATTCTCACAATCTTACCCGGGATTGGTGTAATCCATCTTATTTGATAGCAAAAACATTGAGTGGGAGACAGTAAGACAGTGAGATATACAGCAGATAAATGGGAATGAAGGGGGTGATGGGGGAGAGAAATACAAAAAGGTTGATCTATTTCAGGACTGGTAATCTGCCTAGAACACACAACGTCAGCGACGCCACATGTGTCTTTACATGTCACCATGACACTGAAGGAAATAGCAGTGCACTCAGTGGTGGGGATGAGCTAGAAAGGAAAATAGATCGGTGCAATCAATGGATGCAGGAGCTTTTCTTAGCATGGTCTCACTTCACAGACTTGCAGGATATATCATGGGGCGGCCTCAAGTGCCTTTGCGTGCACTTGTATGAGAAAGACAGAGCAGGGGTCAGTGTAATTGTAATTCACTTGGTATGTGTCCATGTTTGTCTGTATTGTACCTTTGGATCACGTACAACTAATATGCATTTCGGTACATTGGGGAATTTGGACTCCACTGAAAAGAGAGGCAACAGCATACACGGTGGGTGGTCCGAGGGGTCGATACGTGTGACGGATCGAGCATGAACATTTGGTATTCTCTCACAGAACATCATCAGTGGGGCCTGGAGAGAATAAATGCTAAGAATAAAATGTGGAGTAACTCCCCCGGGTGGATGGTGTGTGGAGAAAATAGAGCAAATGAACACAGACGGTGACATTCAAAAGAGTGTGACTTTGGCAGGGTTACGGTCCTCAGCCCTCAGCAGCTCTTCTCTCACTGATATTTACTTTGGATTCAGATGATTGAACTGTTAAAGGTGATTCTAGATGATTTGATAGAAACTAATGAATGTGTTTTAAATTAAATTGCATAAAAACTGGTGGGGGGTTTGCCCTGTTCTGCCACATTACTGCAGTAAAGGGCAGTAGACATTGGTAACTGACTAACTAGACATTGGCAGCATTAAGGAAGAGTGCCCATAAGCTGCTTTCAAATATCTGCCAGAAATGCAAGGTACATTAACAATAGATGTTTTGAATGGTGTTAAAATGCAGAAGGACTTGTTTTAAGGACTGTAATGCTGCCACAAACTCGGTGGCCCTGTCCAAACCTTCCTACCCAGAATGGAAGGAATCAGCTCTTTGCCCAAAGAAGTATAAGCCCTCGGTTAAATTAGATTATACACTAATGCTGAAATTATTTACTCCTTGTTCAATTGTTGTAAAATTACTGGACAACTAAACAATTCATGATTTACATCATTAATAAGGGAAAAATATCAAACATTTGCTAGGCTCAGTTTTCCAACTGTGAGGAAGTGTTGCTTACATCTGTTATGTTGTTGTGAATTATAATTTACACATTTTTTAAAATGTTGTATCCAAAACGATTCATTGAATTTCATCAATAAAAAAAAAATTGATGAACTAATTGGCTGATTAGTTAGCAAAAGAGGCTTATGGTTAGGGCTGGGTATCGTGGCCAATTTCTTAAATCGATTCGATTTCGATTCATAAGGTCCTGAATCGATGAATCACGATTCGATTCGATTCGATTCGACTCGATTCGATTGGCATTCGGTTTCATCAAAATAAAGCTAAATAAGCCAGTCGGCGGGGTTTGTTTGCCTATTTACGGGCAGTATTCGGGGCGGTGCGACTTAAGAGTTTACGGTTTTCAGGACGGAGCGCGAGTGTGGGCTCGCGGAGCTTAATTGTGGGCTCGCGGAGCCGTGTGCTGCCCGGTGTCGGTGAGAGCTCCAGGCTGCTTTCGGACATTATTTGGGCCGTCAGTGGCGACTGTTCGGCAGTGTTTGTTTGCCTATTTCCGGGCAGTATTCCGGGCGGCGCGTCTTAAGGCCTGATTATGCTTCCGCGTAGTGATCATGCAACGGCAACGCAACGGCGACGCAGTTGCTTGGAGACCTTTGGGTTTACGTGTCGAAATGCAATTCAATGCCACACCAGTAAAGGGCGCTATGTTTTTTGTAAAGACTGACCGACCGACCGAGACTCTTGACGTATATCGTCGTTAGCCTCGTTATAGCCTATTTGTTTACTTTCCGGCTTTAAACGTCCACAATTTTTCAGAACTTGGTGTTTTATTTCTTTGTGAAAAAGTGACAAGGTGCAAACAATAAAACGAGGTGAAAACAATAAAAGTCGCCTTTTAAAAGTTTAAATGGCGGTGTTTATGAGTGGAAACCGGATAGCGGTCTCCAGCGGATGTATTTAGCGGACCAATCACAGCCGATGCCGCTGCATTGGTGTTGCGTTGGCGTTGCGTCGCCTCGACGCGCGTCGAGGATTTTTGGGAGGCACACGTCAGGCCCTTGCGTCGACGCAAGGGGGGTCCGCAAGGACGTAAGGGGTCCGCAAGCTCCCTTGCGTTGTGTCGACGCGGAAGCATAATCCAGCCTTTAGAGTTTACGGTTCTCCGGACGGAGCGCGAGTGCGGGCTCCTCGGTGGCTGTTGTCGATGTTGACGCGGCCATTGTTCTGCAAAATTGGCACAAACCAGGGGGCTAACGTCACCTATAGCCATCTTGCACGCTTGTGCGCATGAATGAACGTCAACCGGACGTAAACGCGCCACTGCTGCATCACGCACGAGGGGTAAACTTCATGGGGAAAAATCGATCTCATGCCCCATTAATCGATATTGCAAAATTTAAATGAAATCGATCCAAAATCGATTGAATCGATTTTTTTACCCAGCCCTACTTATGGTAGAACGCTGCATTCATATATACAAAGCACTGTCCAATTTAGCTCTCATTCACCCATTCATACATACCAAGCACACTTCAACATCTTCAATTTGTCAAAATCCTCAATCATATTTCACAATATAAGGCTTTGATAAAAAGAGAGATGTACTGCTTAACACCAAGGTCTGACTTGGATACCCAAATCTGTTTAAGCTGACCCAATCCTAACTGGCTTTCACTGCAGATAAGTGCAATGTGATGAAGTCATTCACTACACCCCATTTCTCTGTTGGATCCCTTAAAAGTAATACAAGAAAATTATCCATTAGTTAATCCAGAACTAATCCATATTTTCTGACAATGCTCCTCCTGGACTCGACTGTCCCAGAGAGCCAAAAACACGCTGAACTCAATCCAAACCAATCATCCCAAACAGCCCAGTCGTTAGCCACCCCAGATGTTAATTCACACTGCTCATTTGCATATGGAAATGAGGACTACGTCTCAAAAGTGGAATAAGAGGTAAGCGCTTCTTGCTGTCTGAATATTCATGTCAGTAGTGAGATTTTGTCGTCTCCCTCAGAGCTGAAACTAGTCTCTTTTGTGTTCTTTAATAAGTATGGATCTCCCTCGGGAAGTCAGCTTCCAGACTACACAAGCAATCTCCAAGATTAATGCCATTGTCTGTGCGTTTCTAGTATGTGTACGGTATTTGTATCCGAACAAGATGCGTGATATTTCCTCAGGGGCATTTTGTTTCCCCGCAGATAACACGGAATATTCAATGAAGCCAAGATTGAATCACATGGTAGTCAGCATTAAATTGATTTGGGAGCTGGCTGATGAACAGAACACTTGTTTAGTTTTAGCCGCATTGGGTTTTATGCTATCAAGCACATTGTCCATTGATTTTACCCTCCCATGTCACAGTTACGCCATATCAGCAAGTAGAAAGAAAGCACACAACATTTTTTTTGTGCGTGAATGGGCTTCAGCAGGGCTACAGGAGTTTCAAAACCATATCCTTAAATGAGTCCAAAAAACGTCATGCAGGACAAAAAAAATGAGGCCACAATGGACTGTTGAGCATAAGGCGTTTTGTGCCTTTTGAAGGTACCATATGCCTGAATATGGGACCGTAAATCAAGCTTGTTGAAGTTATTCAAACAGTGCTTTATCGTGACCCTGGCATACAGGGAATGAATGAAAAGCCATCTTCCTAATAAAGACAGAGCAGGACGTTGTTCCCTTTTCTCTGGAGGGCATGCTGCTTCTCTGCCTTGATGAAAAGATGCTACCTTGGCAAATGACGAAGTGAGCTTCTTTTTCAGACTCTGCTGCCGTCACTCAATTATGCACACAGTCTTTTCAATAGAGGTTTTTGTAAAGCTTCAGCCCCAATGCAACGCAGTTGTCCTTATTTGCTTTGAAGGGGGGATTCAGTCATTTCTGTGTGTTTTTTTAAGTCATCATCACGGTGAATCCGGGTGACAATCTTGTACATGAAGACAAAGCAGCATTGACTTCTTTCTCTTTCAAGGGCATTGAGTTAGCTTAACACTGTTGAGTTTCAAACACTCCCCCCCCCCCCCCCCCATCGGGAACAATTTTTCAAAGTGGCTTTATCATCTTTGGAAATTCATAAGTGGATATGCTGAAGGACATGACATGTAATACAAACATGCCAGTTTAGAAAAAAAGCCTTTGAGTCAACATTTATTGAAAGAGTCAGCTGTTGTGTTGTGTGATCCATTTTATTGATGCCTTATATTGATGCACTGGTGTGTTTACTTACAGATGAAGACGTAGTAAACAGTGCTTCCTGACAAACAGGTTTGTCATTGGTTAATATGTATATGTAGTCATGTTATGTTTGATTTAACTACTGCTGACACCCTGATTTTCCACATAATAAATCCAGTCAATAGCGGGGAGAAAGTTCACTCACAAGAAATGCAATCTTTTTTTTTTTTTAAATGTTTCTTTGTCAAATATTTCAAAGTCATGTCAGGTGAATAACTACTTGTTGAAGTGTCTGTATTATATTATAATGGAAAATGACTAGGAGTCTATTTGGTGACATCAGAAGTCCGACGCCGGTGAAAATCATGGACGACAAGCAACAAAAATAACTGAACTTGAAATATTGTATTACAGGTAATTGCAGGAATGGACCATTCATTTTACCATGTAAAAAGTAAAACTCTGCTGTGTGGCATTGATTAACAGCTGCATGAGCCAACTATGACGAAGTTTAATTTAAGAAGCTGTATTTTCTCCCTCCGCCCTGGTTTCTAGTAAACACAAATGATCTGTGATTATAGGCTGCCATTATATTTCGCTCATCAGGCAAACAATGAATCAATCAGACGTGCACCACCATAAGAGCTTCGTACAGCAGTTTGTTGTGCTCGGGGTGAATTGAGGTGTATTGGTGGTTTTATCAATAGCAAAGTGCGCCATGCTTCCACCTCTAAAACACAAATTTAGACTCTCAGTCGGCAGCCTCACGCAGAGCACTCTGATGGATCATCAGCCCCCTACTGATGGCCCCATCGTGACTTCAGACTCCGAGGATGCTTACGACCAAAACATCAGCTTCTCTGCTTTCCCAAAAAATACTAACATTGATTGCAAGCTTAAACAAAGGGAGAGCACGGGTAAAGATCAAAAACTGTTTTGAGTCAGTATTACAATTTAATTGTACATTTAATTACATTAAACAAGGTTTTTTTATTGGGGAAAATATATGTAAGCTGAATTCAATCATTTTATAAATTATTATATTATAAAATGAATTTCAAATCGTGAGTTGGCATTGGCTAATGATTGAAAAGGTAAAAAAACGATTTCAGCTGCTTGAAATGAAGATAATGAATGTATGGAGGAAACCAACATGAATATATGTATAATTGCTGGCGGGCATCCAGTGTGTTAATAGTTAATAATATAGCATATGGGTATGCAGTAATGTGCTCTAAACCTCATGCTTTTATCATTAATGATTAAATAGTACATTTCCAATTAACACTAAGTAGCTTCTTGTCAGTTTGGTATAATGTTCTACTTTACTTCAGGGACGCAACAATGGCATGTAATGGTTACAAAATATTCATGACGTAGACAAAAAAGTATGAACTCAATATAGTGCACCAATTAAAGGGACAAAAAGTAAGGGGTTAGGGTAGTGAGGTTAAGGAAAGATTGTGGCTTCAGTTAAATGTTAATAACCTTGGCCAGCATCATGGTCTTGGCTTTCGTTAAGTCTGTTTCCTGGCTCTTATGTCCTGTGCAAACCTGGGTCCATGACATCCAGCCTTATGCTTCAAATAGATGCCAAGATGAGATGGTGTTATGTTACTGAAATATAGATTTGTAAGATATAGTGAAACATTTCTCAGCAAACCTTTTGAAATTAAATTTACAGTCATTAATGAGAAAGAAAAGTATCAAATGACCAAATTGGGAATTGGTTAATGTGTAGTTATTGTTAAGTAAGTGTTTTTCTGCATCTAGCAGTTAGTTATCAAAGAGCATGTGATCCACTGTATGGTTATTTTTTGTTTTGTTTCTTACTTATTGCAACCTTATTGTAAAATGTTACCAATTAAATTGGTATGTACTTATGTGGTGTTTAACACACCTATCATCGCAAATATAATGCCAGGAAATCCTGTGTATGCAGGTTTTTTAAGTAGAGTCATGAATCACTCTGTGAGCACACCACATAAATAACACACTGATTACAACAAAGCCTACATGATGAGCTTAAGCCTGTGAGGTGAATTCTTTTAAACAGTATTCTTCACCCTCTGGGCTTAATTACTGATGCACAATGCCTGCTATTTATTATGCATCTATTTTTGTCAATTAGTGATAATCAAACACTATGAGGTAAGATTTTGTGGAGCCAACAGAGCATGGTGGTGTTTATCTCACCACTGAGATAAGAGCGACGCATTTCTGTGGAAAAATGTGAGAAGCCAAAGAAGACGCAGTGATGGGAAAGAATCATGGCTGGAATAACAATAGTGGGAAAAGTTTAGCTGGCTTTGCTGACTGCAAAGAGAGAGCTGATCCAGTGGGCAATGTCGCCCCTTTGTTGTAACAGAGCACTCATGTTTATTCATTTTGGCATCATGGCCAAGAGGTCAACAGTGGTGTGTTTACAGAAATCCCCCAATTCCCATAATGGAATGCGGGCAAAAGACACTGTCATAATACAAAGAGGCAGCCAATTACAAGCCCTTAGAGCTCTGCTGATCTAATCGCTAATTTGCCAGAATTAGAATTAAAACGCTAACTGCGATTTTGCAGAGCATTTGAAACACTTTGTTTGCATAGCTGAAATGCTTTGCCGCAATGCATTGTTACATGCCACACTCACACGACCTTTGGCTGACCTCAAACATTCAGTCACTAACAACTGCTGATGTGACCTTTGAGCTTTTTGTCGACAAGGGCAGATCTGCAGCGGCTTCACCTGGCTACGTCCTCCACGGCACGGATGTGGCACAGTAGCCGTTGGTTATTTTGGACAAATGTCACCCTCCCTGCAGCCAACCGCGTCTCCTCGACAGGCAGAAAATGCGAGTTCACTGTGAGTGGCCGCATGCCTCCGATGCTCTTCCCGAACCCTGCAGCATCAAACACCTCACACCTTGCTGCATGTTTAGCTTCACACTCGGTAAATACAGTAATTAACCAGATGCAGGCGACCCTTCATGCATTGACTCAGACGCTAAAACGCAATCTCTGTATATCTACGCCGGCATCACCCACCCTCTTGTAGCACCATCTTTCTTCAAATGTCATATGTGAAATGCTCACGTCCTGGGGACAATGAGGGGGATAGGGTTTCCTGGCAAGAATTAGCAGCACCCAAACTTAGAACTGACTCCCCAAGGATGTTGGAATGTGTGTGTGTGTGTGTGTGTGTGTGTGTGTGTGTGTGTGTGTGTGTGTATTGAAAGGCGGAAGATAGATGCACACTGTAAAATTAGCTTCTTGCCAACAGCCTTTGACAGTATGTTCCAGTTATATCCTTCATGTGCCGTGGAATTTAGAATACCAGACTACACATACAGATAATACATCTAATGTTAAGAAATACGTTTTGTGCTGTATGTCATTGTGACATATTTTTTTTACAATGAACCAATGAGAATCAAATTTGATTTTAAGTCCAAAAACCACTTTGCTAGAGTTACATGATATGTTATAGACTTACAATCAAGTTACAGTATTTGTAATAAGAAATTCTCTTTTTGTTTTCCCATACAGTCTTTCTTCAACAGCAAATGTTTAATGAACTAGTCTGTCGACAATTGATCAATCATTTAAGTAATTTGAGGAGAAAGCATGCTTACAAAGCCAAAATGTGACTTTTTCATTGTTATCTTAGTCATACTCATATAATACATATTTTCCTGTAGTGTAGTCACAGTAAAAGGAGATCACTTCACAGTAGACTAAAATGCTTAAAAACTCCAAACCTATCCTTAAATTAGGAGCAAATTGGCACTTGTTTTGGTTTAATCATACTGGGCAGGCTCAATATAATAATATGAATAATATTTGAATATTTCAAATGTGCTTACATAAAAAGCATGCTAAATCAACTAATGTAAGCAGGTTTGGTAAAAAATAAATAATAAAAGATTGGCTTCACTCGCACACACATGTTCCCAAAGATTGTTTCTTCTTACCACAGATCAACAATTCAAAGCCAAGATTACCTGAGAACAAAACATTGTTTTATGTGGTGATAATAATAATGACCTTTAGGGGGAATTGTGGCCGGGGTTGGCATGAGCTTTATCATCATCATGTTTTATCTGTCACTGGCAGCATCAGAGAAGCAGCAAACTCACCTACGTACTACAAGAGTGCCAGGCCTTTTCAGGCAATAATGGATCACAAGACATTTGCAGGCATGCTTCTTCCTCTCAAATACAAACATTTACTGCATCTGTAAATCACACAGATCTATCAGTGTCACTCCCACGCTGGTTAAACACCATGACGGTGGGAGCTTTACACAAATATATAAGAGCTTCAATTTATGCGTTAATAGTAACAAAATGACTGAGGTGATGCTATCTCGTCTCGCTGAAGTCCCGTCTACAGTGGCACTAATGACCTATGGAGGGAAATGACAAGTTCCACTCAGGTTCACGCAGCGCCACCAATCACATCAACCTTTCCTGCACAACACCTTGGTTGTGATTAAATAGAGGGGAGCGTGGATGTCAGAGTGGGAGAAACAATGGAGGTTGAAAATATACTGTACATCTTCCTTTACCATAATATTACATAGAATTTGATTGAGACCAAACAAACCGAACCAACCAGGAAAACACGACACAATTTGTTTCAACCAATCCAAACAGTTTAAATATGAAAACACCTCATTTGCAGATTGCGAAAGTTATCATGTGTCTGTGACATCATCAGCAACGCCGCGCAAGTAATCGTATAATAAGTGCAATCACTGTTTTCCGCTTCCATAATTAATCAAACTTGATTTGGTGAGATATTTTTTTCACCAGTCTGACTGGCAAATCAAAACAAGCACTTAGAGTATAAACAGTCACAATCTGACTGCATTAGAAAGTATTTTCTTCCTAAAAATGCTAAATCTTACCTCAGTGATAAGAATTAAATATATTTTTAGAGCTATAACAGTACCCCCCCGAGTCAGAGATTAGTTGCTTGTATATGATAATGTTCTTATGGAAAAATGCCTGAAATGAAGCACAGAAAAAAATAACTGCAGGCTGTGGATTGTGTGTTTGCATATCTACTATACATGCCCGCTTTCACACACTCATACACACAGCTTAGGGATACAGGGCGTGATGTACCAACTAGCACTGAACCCGAAGGGAGTCGGATTGCAGGTCACCATTGACGTCAAGAGCAGTTTAATTCATTTGTTAATTTGTATTAATTTGTTGACACTTAATTACCCGAAGCCAAAAGCGTCCGTGCATAATGCAACATACACTCAGGCCACACCCATGATGAGGAAAAACAAATGAAGCCACGCCATAGGAAAACAGATACATAGTGAGGCAGACAAGCATGGGTCACAACACGTCAGCGTTTAACTAATACTGACTGCCACTACTAACTCTTAACGCACACTTAGTGTGGCAGCATCTTTGTTCAAACTCAAGCCAGTTTTGGGGAGTTTTTCAAGCACATTCAATGTCAATAAGTGATCCCAGATCCCTGAGTTTCCCTCTGGAAACAATGTTTCTATTAATTAAGTTTCTGAGAAATCACATTTAAACGCCTCACCTGAGAGCCTGCAGCTCCACCTGGCTCTTCTGACGTTGTTGTTGCTGGAATGTACCAACATTTTGTATAAACTAAGCTATAACGTTCTCCTACTGTAGTTGCCGTTGAGTCGTAATTCTTGACGCTTTACGTCGCTGCTTACGCGTCTTCTTCCGTGGACAAGAAGCGCTTCGCTACGTCCGTTTCGGGGTGTTTTAGTTTTAGCTAAAAAAAGGCCCTCCAACGTATCTGACGTAACGCTAACACAAGCAGCTGATGTGCACATGCTAACTAGGTAGCTAGTGAGTTGCGGTGATTTAACGTAACGTTGACCGACGTTAAAGCCATGCTAATGTGTTCCGAGTCAAAACAGGCAGATCGAGGGCAGCCGATCGATGGACCAATACATTGACCTACCCTTTTAATTTTTATACTGCAAGAACACTTCGTTAAACATTATGTTTGTACTTTTACTTCAGTAACAATGTGAATGCAGTACTTTTACTTGTAATGGAATTTTTTATTTTGCTACTTTTATTTTGCTAATTTAAACTACTTTATGTGCTGTTGGGATATAAAGTGTGTGTCTTTTTTTTTTTATAAACTCATCATGTTCAATATGTTATATGTCTTCTTACATCATGGCCAGGGTACTACAGATGAAAACTAGCCTTCTGGCTAATTCTGGCTTTTTTTAACCATGTGTAACCATGTGTTTTATGAAATTGCACTGTCCCCTTTTAAATAAACTAATTCTAATTCTAAGATTGTGTCGAAGGTACAAACGCCTCTCATTTAACCATAGGCTGTATACATACTGTACTTGAGTAAATATACATACCAGTAGCTGAAATGTGGTGTATGTGTTGAAGCATATGAGTTATGTTGTGTATCTCACTAAATGTGTCACATTCAAATAAAAAAAAGTGCCTACTGCCATAAATTTGTTAAGGTTAAGCCACTGTTAAATAGTACTCATTTGATCAGAGCGGTTAGGCAGATCACTGCAATGATGATTTAATTGCTCTCACAGTCATATTAACTGTACTTCTGTTCCAATTATAGTTATTTAATCTTTGAACCACAGTTTCTTGCTCTTGTCTAATTTGTACAAGGTTGTACATCATTCTTGCTCTGTATCTGTGTGTGTTTTTTTAATTCATTTATTGTATTAATTTATTTTACAAATGGAGGATGTACAGGCATGCAGATCAGCACTGTAGTGGGACTGTGGGCAAGTCAGACAGAAGGGATGACAGTTCCTTTGTGCCCAAGGGAAGCTGTCACTGGCACCGCATACACTTCCCCTACATGCATGTGTGCATGTGCCTGACCACGTGACCAAGTGAGACGTAAGACGAAGCGGTCGATAAAATACTTTTTTTTTTTTTTTTAGCAATACATGAAACGATCGGGCCACAAAAAAGAAAAGAAAAAACAACAACATTGATCACGGAGACATGTCGAGATGCGATTGTTATCGACAATCGACATCATGTTACACGAGGAAAGTGAGGGTATGACCAAAAATAGAGATTGCCTCATTTACTGCGCAAACAGAATCACTCTCCGGTGGATTGTCACTGTAGTCGATCGATGGGAAATATGCAGATGTTATGGGAATTAACAGAATAGCAATTGACCTCCAAAAGCTGTTAAACCAACTGAAGAAACTCATATATATATATTATATATATATATATATATATATAATATATATATATATATTATATATATATATATATATATATATATATATGTCTGTGATTGATTAGACTGGGACGTTAATGGTCACATATCAATATCTCTGTGTGTCAGTCAGTGTGGAGGGGAGAAAATGAGACCAAGAGAACGATGGATGTAAAAAAAAAAGAAAAGAAAAAAAGGATTGATTTTCCTCTTCTCCATCTTACTCTGTTTCCTGCTCTTTATTAACTCGCATCTGTGCCCCTGATGTCTCTTTCTAAAACACCTCGGTGGACCCCGTAGAAACGATATTTGTCCAAAAAAAAAAAAAAAAATCCTGATGAATTGCTGTCCTTCTCTTCACCGTGTGTGTGTGTGTGTGTGTGTGTGTGTGTGTGTGTGAGTGTGTTCTGTGCTGAGTGAGTGAGACAGAGCACAGGGGTTGGGCGAAGAGTGCGACAGTGGCTAAAAATAACCCAGTGTGTAGCCTATGTGTGTGTTTGCAGCCAATCTATACACTCCTTCTTTTCTGAGTGCGCGCACACACACACACACACACACACACACACACACACACACACACACACATCCAAATCACATACACTAATTTCACATTTTTGAAAACCCTAATTAAAATCCTCCCCAGCCCACAGCATGTGAGTGCTGATCACACTAGCTTTCCTTTGGTTGCAGCGGCAGCCCATGCGTCCTCCTCCACCTCCTCCTCCACCGGGCATCTCACTGCGCTCTCTGGAACTGGAAGAGACAAGCCCCCATGTTCTGACTGGGAGGGGGGGAGGCGGAGGAGGAGGAGGAGGCTTCCAGCTCAGACAGAATTAACCAACTCTCGCTCTCGTTTCTTCCCTCTCCCCATCCCCGTCCACCTCCCTCCATCAGTCTGGCTGTAGACCGAATGGTAAATTATTCCGCTTGGAGTTCATCTCATATGCCGATACAGGGCTCATCATACACGGTTTGTTCTCCCTTCTGTGTGTGTGCGCGTGACCGCTGAGTGCAGGTGCATCCAAGCCAAGCCAAGCCAGGCCGGGCCGGTCCGGGACACAATCTATGCCAGGAGCAGCCCTGATAATAATACAAAAAAAAAAAAAAAAAAAAACCCAACACAGCAACGCGGCAGATGGTGTGACATTCAGCCTCTGTCAACGGGAGGGAGAGAACAGAGAGAGGCACGAGAGGACACGGGAGATAGTGATGGGAAGCGAAGGTGGGAGAGAAACGGGAGCGACGTCAAAGCGCGTTTGACGTTGACTCACAGCGCCACCACGTGGACGGACCACGCGGACCGCCCCCCTTAGCTGTGTGAAATAGACACAGGATTTTTCCACACAGTCAACAGAATGATTTTTTTTGCCCGTGCAGGGTTAAACACACAGCCTCCGCTAGTCGTTTCTCCAAAATACACACATGCACGCACGGTCACACGGTCCAAATCCCTACAGAGCTCTACCTGGCAACGGGATACAAACAGGATCTCTTTTTTTTTTTCTCTCTCCCTCCCTCTGTCTCCTGAGTGGCGATGAGCTTATTTACAGTATGCTTACATAGACAGTATCATTTTATAATTAAAAAAAACAACAACAAACGCCTAAAAAGGATTTGTGCTGTTGACAAGAATCAGTAAAGCAGGACTGGGAGGAGTATGTTTTGAGGCGTACAGCAGATTAATCACCATAAATTAAGCCATCCACCAGCCCCAGCCATGTTGAACTACATTTTTTAGTGTCTCCACATCTAACAGTAACAGTAATCCCTGTGTGGGTGGCTGGGCCGGCTAAAGGCACCCATCATCAGACTGATTCCAGACTAGGACCTTTGTCACATCATGTGCCTTTCCCCCTGTATGTATTTTTAAACTACCAGAAAATGGAATAATTGAAAAAAATCCTAACAGGTACAAATCTTAAACTGTATATCTAAATCTGGAATAACACGCTTCAGGGTGGTGCTTGTTTGTCTGTGTTTGTTTAGGAAGAGGCAGAGAAAGACAGCGTTATGTTTGCATGAAGAGAGTTGAATCACTTTCCTCCCGACAATACGAGGTACGACCCATCTTCCAGAGTTCATCCCATAATGCATTATAAATACGAAATGGAGTTATTAAATTTGACCTACAGGAGATAGGCTTTATAAAACAAAGCAATTTGCTAATTAACACAAGATATGGCATATTGTTTTTGCATGTATTTCATCTTAAAAATAGTACTGTAGTAGTAAAGTATTAGACACGGTTAACCAAAGTAATTCTAATTCGTCCTGAGGGGGACAGAAGGTCTGTATGAAATTTTGTGGCAATCCATGTGGCAGATGTTGAGATATCTCAATCTGGACCAAACACGACTGAGAACCCACAGCTAAAACCCAGAGTTTGCTTTAAGCTCGTAGTCCTTTCCCCTCTTTTCCTTCATCTGGTTCCCTCGTCCCTCTCCAACAGTCAAACCAAACGCTCTTGATTATATTCTAATTGGACTAATATAATGTCTCATATTAATGTGGCCCAAAGGGACGTCTGCTCATCGATTTAAGTCAGGGGACACAGCACGGGGGCTGTCATCACCCCCCCTCCATGTTGGGTGACAAAGAGAGGTTTGTGTTTCTGCGTTTGTGTGTTTTGTAATTGCAGGGCACGGGTCTCATTAGCATTTTAGCAGCAAGCCTGGCGGGAAGGCAGACTCACAAGATTGGCTAATGACAGAGATGAGATAATTTACAGAGAGGGCGAGGGTGAAGGCTTCTTTCCTTCACAAACACAAGCAATGCGTGTGATCTCCGTGCTCCTACCCCATGCCCTCCGAGCACACGTACTGAAATAGGGAAATAGCAGGTAAATGCCAGCCTGAGGCTGTTAGTACAAACAGTACAGATTGAATCAAATTGGAGCCACATCAGACCATTTATATCCATCCAATATTTTACATAGTATTAAAAAAAAGACAAAAATATAGACATATTACATGACCATTAACAATAACGTTATGTTACATAAATCCTCCATTAATAAGCCAAGAATTGACATGTATATTGAGCCACATTACATGTACAATTTCAGATCATATTATGCTATTTAACTTGTCCAGTAATATATATTTCCCTGCGTATAGACGTTTATATTTCATGCTGTATGGATTTCTGGATCGTTGGACGGAGCCAGGCTGGTTCAACCTGTTTCCAGTCTTTATGCAAAGCTAAGCTAACTGTAGCTTCACATTAAACAAAAGAAAAGAGGACAGCGGTATCACATATTCTCAAAAAACCCTTTAATTTACATTACATTAAGTGAGCAGGTAAAACTCTTGGAACGGAGACACATACCTCCCTCTTTCTCTCCATCTTTGGAGAAAACACGAGAGGGATGACTGACATCACAGACGGCAGTGAAGGAAAGTGAAAGAGGAAGCAGAACAAGGGAGGTGCAGGGCGATGAATGAGGACAAAGCGAACAGAGCAGAGCAGCAGACTGAAAACACTTTCAAGGCTGTTTCTGCTGGCAATTGAGGTGTCCTTGCGGCGGCTTAAAATGCTTTTAGATGATAAATTAAAGCAACTGAATTTTATAACTAAAGCTGGGAGAGATGAAAGGAGCAACTGCTGGACGTAATAAGAGTGAGTCACAGCTGTTTGCACAGCAGAGAAGAGTGGCAGGACAACATAGTGCGTGCTAAAAGGTTTGGAGGTATCAGGCTTCTGTTATTGCGTATTTGGTCCACCCATTCCAACCTACAGACCCATTAAGAACAGATTTTTTTTTTTAATGGTACACCAATTATTTAATTGTTGCTCGGAACATTACATGAACATATCAACAAATCCAAAATCACATTTTATTATCTCTCATCTTTAAAAATATCTCAAGACTACAGTTTATAATTCAACACCAATTATAAATCAGTGATATCATTAACAGTAACGTTATTCTGTTGTACTTCATTTAATTCAGCGTCAAATTAAGTTCTATTGACTTTTATAGTTATTAAAAAAAAATCCCCATAAACCAAACTGTCATGGAAAAAGCATCACTTATTCATGCAGGAAAATGAATGATTCAGCTGCTGATTCAGAAAACCAAAAGCAGCGGCTCGGTGGTGAGTTTGAGTCTAGAAAAAGCAAACCGAGGTGACACAACCGTCGTGAGTGACTCCCCAAACTGTTTTTTCCGAAACAACCTCGAAAACTCTGGAGCGTTTGAATTTTCTCCTGAAGGACGTTTTAACCACCGGCTCCTTGACAGGACTGTGGCAGCTCCTTTCTATTCCTGGATATAGAGTGCAATTACGCTGACGGACGAATGAGGGAAAATGGAAGGAAAGAAAGGACTGTTTGTTCTGCCTGGAAATGGAAGCCGGAGTGGAAAAAAGAAACGGTTTAGGTGGTTGGTTGATATAAAGTATTAGCAGTGACAGACCAGAAATGACTTCAGGCACTCCAGGAATAGACCCAGAAGTCTTCCAAAGTGTGGGAAGGAAAAGTACCAAAATGTCAATCTCATTGCAATTCTGTCCACTTCTTGACGAGTGGGAGGCTCACATTTGAACAAGGAATTAAACACCGATGTGTCCTTGTGTACAGTTGCGGTGATTTAAAAAGCTGCCCTTTCGCAAATATGGAAAAAGAAATGAGTTGTGACATTCAATTAAACTCACGCCTCCACCTCCAACGGTAATCACAGCCACTTTAGATAGACAAACACGGGGACGGTTGAAGGGGTTGGTTGTTTATGAGCATCCATTTGGCCCAGAGATCCATATCATTTGCATAATTATGAACAGCAGATATGGTTGTCATGGGAAACAGACTGGTGGGATGCAAGAGAGAAGAGAGCGAGAGAGAGAGAGAGCTGCCATGCTGAGCAATACCCACAATGAACAAAGTATTCCAGCTATTTAATCTCGTCTAAACCGTGCAAATAAATTGAAAATTAAACCCAAACTTCAAGTTGTGAATCTGTTAACTATCATCACATTTCTTAATATGTTTAGACTTCGATAAACGTCAGCCGTGCGGTTGATTAAAGCAGCATGGGGTTGAACACGAGGGGGGGTTTATCGCGTTAGCCCAGTAAATTAATCAGCAATTTTCCCTGATATGACATCCCAGTGATCACAATATGGACTCAACAATGAACAATATACACTTGTCTGGGGCCCTAATCTGACCAAATGGCAGAGGAAACATGAAATGTAAACAGCTGAAATCCACTCAACATAACTCAACATGCCCTCAAGCCAGAAAAACCTGCTCCCGATTACAACGGGGCAGCGCGCCAAGTCATAAAGCACTAAAGTGAGTACTGAAGCCTGCCACAAAACTTCATGGCTTCATGCACAAGCTGTGAATTTTCATCATTTAATGTGTCGGAGCACCACAAATTACATGACACGCTGAACACCATAATACCTGCTTTTATACCTCCACCGAATGGATAGAACGGTGCATTTTACACTCGTTAAAATGTTCCCAGGGTATCCCCTAGCGACTCTACTTCAACAACTGGCTGGCAGAGAAGTAATTAATGGCCAAATCAAAGTAATCACTCGTGCTGAACAAGAGGGCAGCGTGGCCAAAGAGACATGAAACGCTTCTCAGGTCCAGTGCTTTCAAACCCAGCTGTTGTGTCATTAATTGGGGGCAAGTTTAGTCTGCTGGCGCACAGATAACGTGGCTCACGGGCCTCCTTACACAACATCGGCTCAGTGCGTTGGCCGTGCACGTTAAAAGCCCCAACACAACAGTGTGTTAAATCATGTACAGCTAGTATTACACATAACAACCTGGTTAAACCATCCACCTCCTGTCTTAGCTTCCTTGACCCCGCCCCCTCCAACAACCATACACACCTGTAACCAACCTTCTTCAGATATGGATGGATTACTCAATGGGCCTACAGGGGCCAAAGTGTCAGGGGCCTTTAGCTCTCAAAGGGACACGTAGAAACCAGGACTCCAAATGGCCACAAAGAACAATAAAAACAAGTACAAAGAGACCAAAACAGCTGCAAAGGGAGACACAAAGAGAACACAACGTGACTCGTGAACTACAAAGACACACAAAATGACTATGAAGATACTCAACATTACCGTAAGAGACACAAAACAAAACTACAAAGAGACACAAATTAATGACAACGACCACAGACAATCCGAATAGCTACAAAAAAAACACCAGTCACTTCCACCTCCGGTCTAAATGTGAGTAACTGAGTGGAAGAATCGAGCACATTCAGTGAATCCAACCTGGATAATTAAGTGTTCCTGATTTCTGAATTTCATTTCTGTACATGCAGTTCGAGGTTGGTATAAAGTGTATGTTTTCCTGCTCTGTACTGTACGTCTTGTACTGCTTGCTCCGAATGTGCCGGTGTCTCACAGTTGACAATTTTTCCATATTGTCTATGTGCCTGAGTGGACTGACACTTTAGATGCCTACTGTAGCATTGTATTTGTGGTGACAGGCTATCCGAGCCGCGCAGGCATTTATGACTGACTTTGACGCAGATCCACGACGACAAGTTGACATATTTCTTCTGGGAGAGCTCACAGAACCACAAAAGTCTCGGGATGGAACAGAACAAATTTAGATCGAGCCATCGAGAGGAAGTGCGGACGTTTTTTTGACAAGAGCGACACCGAGGGGTGAAAGCACCACTGAGGGATGGGATGTGTGCCGCGGCCTCATAAATATCTGCAGGCCTGATGATAGACACGCCACAAATAAATTAACCTTTTCTTTCCTCAAATAACGGCTTCCAATCTACAGGCGATGAAGGGCCGGCCTTTTTTTTTTTTTTATACCCCTCACGCATCATCATCTTAAGGCGTCGAGAAGGTGTGAGTCATCCTTCACTGCAGAGAATTTAGCAGAAATCAATTTCCCCCCCTTTTTATTTCTGGCACTGGCAAGGCAGAGTAAGCGTGATTGATTCCACAGCTTCTCTCCTTCCATATGTGTGTTTCTATACGTTTGGAAAATGTGGACGTTTAATCGTTGCACTTTTACGACCGCATGTGACATCAGGGGCCGAGAGAATCATTTCCATGCACCGCATGCATGTGCATCGGAACAAAGGCGAGGCTGAGTAGGCTGATGCACTTGAGCATTGGGTGACAAACCACTGACAGGCAGCGTGTCCAGCAGCAGGTGATGGGTAGGGGGGGGGGCTCATCGTCCTCGCCTCTCTCATCACATCGATCCCCCTCCATCCTATTTGGCTCCTGGCAAAAACCGCACAGCTCTACGGCAGACTGAAGCTTATTACATCTCACTTTAACCCAAACACACACAACAACTCGGCCGCCGGCATGCTGGAATCTGCTCGAATGCTTATTTCATAAGAAACAATAATGGGAAAAATGTTTCTTTCTTAAACCTTTAATAACCTGGGGACTCTGCACTATGCCAGCTGGAGCACAACCAATGAAGCAATACAGATGCAACCATTCCAGTAATTTGTCTACAAGCCTCTACCTTGCTCTCTTTAAAGGACATTCAGGTTTATTTTGCAAATTTTTCGTTAGACCTGGCTCATCCTCAGACCTGAACTGTGAGCCTTTACACATTTTCTCAGGCTCTTGTAAAATGTTCTTTGGACACCAAGGTCATAGCTTTAACTGCAGTCATCATGAGCCACGTATGGACACCATGAGCGGGTCATTTTTGGCAGATAGACGGCTCCAGTGGGCACAGGATTGTTACCGCTCTGTAACTACCGAGCTCCAGATGTGTTATTTGAGGCTATTAAAGACATAGAGGTTTTCTATAGGATATGGGATTAGAAGGTTGTTATGCCTTATTGGATTTCATAGTAGAAGCTCAAGGTCAACACGATCCCAAAAACCATACACCAACACATAAAACCGTGAGCCCATTTAAACACAGAGAAGCAGCAGGTTATTTCTACGTGGCTTCTCGAGGCAATCTAGATCTCTGCATCTACAGGCCGAGCCGCGCGCTGAATGGTGGGACTTGACATGGCGTTCAGGTAGCGACTCAACCATCTGTTGTTTACACTCTGTTGCCCTCAACGGTATCTGACAATGACACAGTTGTTCCTGCCTCTGCAGTGACAGGGACACCGCGACTCACAGGGCGCCGTCACTGATCTCCCCTGCACATTTTCACAGCTGCAGCGGTCGAGCAAAGCCAACGCCGGTTAAAGGAGCGCTGAGATACGAGGAGGATCGAATTCTTCTGTCAAACAAGGAGCACAGCTGCTAGAGAAAACTACAAAATACACAGAATTATCGTTAAACAACTATTTTGCATAAAAGCATAAAAGCAACACTGTTGACTTTGGATGGGAAATTGAGCATTAATATAGCAGCAAACCACTATTTTCTATGTACAGATATGTTGACCTAGAGTCACTCTCTCTCTTTCTCTGTTAACTGAATGCAGCTGATCACTGTTAGCACCATTAGCTTCTCCAAATTTGGCATATCTGAACTCTAAGATATGTGGCCACGCCTTCTCACCTTCAACCACCAATCAGCAGCCACGACCAGCAGTCTGCACCTCTGATCCCTCCAACCTGTTATGAAACGAGGTCTGACATGAGAATCCATCACTCGGGCTCCAAAGCAGTTGTAAAAGTATTGAGCAACATTGACAGCCCACTGTGTGTGTGTGTGTGTGTGTGTGTGTGTGTGTGTGTGTGTGTGTGTGTGTGTGTGTGTGTGAGTGTGTGTGTGTGTGGATGTGAGAACTGATGAGTCACACTTGCCATTTGCGCTGTGCTCACAAATTAACACAGGATTGATCAAATCGAGGCAAGATGCTGTGTGCATTTGTATCGCAGTGAGTCGTGTGTTTCATCCCGCAGCAGTCAAAAAGACAGTATTAAAGGAAGAGCAGGGGAAACTGTGTGAATCCTGCTTGCAATTCGTGTCTGGTTCTTCTAGCCGACAAAACAACTTGATATTTACAAAAAAGCACCTGGGAAGAAGAACTGAAAGGAGGCCAAATTAAAAGAGGCCAGACGTCTATATTTATTTTTGAGAGTAATGTTTGCACACAGGAATGCACGTACGAGTAGTGTGACTGAATCGGGTTCGTCTGTTCATGTCCTTGACACAGTTAGAGGACTGTCTCCACATGCTGCGGATTCCTTCCCCTGGACACACACTTCTCTACCTGCCTCCCTGAAACTGCTGGGTCAACGGCCATTAATGTCCCCTACTGGGTCTCTGCAGAGGAGCAAGGCGAAATGGGGAGATGAGGACGGAAATAGATGTGGCACAAACATCCCTCAGTTCCTCGCCTCGGACTGTTTTGACTAATGAGCCGGTATGGCAGAGGGGTTAATTCCCAAAGGGTGTGCAGGGTAACGTCAACGTCCCCCTTCTTCTTGCCCTATTTTTTTTTCTTGTGCGAGTGTGTGTGGTCGACATTGGAACACTCACCCGAGTCCGGGCACGGCTAGCTTTTTCTATTTGGGTCACGATGAAAAAAACCTCTAATGGAAGGCTAAAGTAGGTCTAGGACCAGGACGCTGTCTTATATTAATAACCTTCATAATCACAGGGATGTAGAGACCTGAAACGGCAGCGCAATAAACTGGGCGGGAGAAGAAGAAAGGAGGAGGATTACAGCGTCGAGAAGCAAGCCGATGACCACGGGGGTTTGATCCCCCAGATGGACCGGATAAATCTGGAAAGGCAAGTGGAAGGAGCAACACTTTCCTCCTCTTCATTAACACCACTGAGGTGCCTTTGAGCATGACCGTTAACCCCCAACTGCTCCACTAGAGCTGCAAAGTGGCTAACCAACCACACTGTAGCTGTATGGGGAGTGTGTGAAGGTTAAAAATATAAGACTTTTAAACAGGAAGGATAACAAGAATTATAAAGGGACGCAAATTCATCATCAATGTCCCAAAACAGTCTCACCTGCTAAATTAAAGGTGTAACTCTGTCCATTAATCCTAGTATATAGAGAAAAAGTAGATCTCTTGTTTAGTGTAGTTTCAGACTAGACTGTGTTAAAATGGTGGGAACTCAACCATTCATCGAGATCATGTCTGCCTGTTAAGGACAAGATGGCTGCCATGACCATCTTTCTGCTGCCACCTACTGTACAGGAAACTGTCCAAACACTGGATTTGCATTCCACCTGAAGGATTTAAGTTGTTCCCCACAAAAGGGAGACTGTATTAAATAGGCCTAGAAGTATAATCGTGTTGTGGATGGCATCTTTTTCCAGATATTTAAATCGGGGTGTTTAAGCCAGGGTGCTAAGCCTATCGACGCCCATTTTAACCAAAGTGTTTACATGACAAGGCTGTTTTTAATGCTAATCATTCAGCATGCTGATTACTCACCCACACGCCCACCTCCCCACCACTTTCCAGTGAGAAATCACTTTGAAGTTCCACCCTTGAGTGGGAAAAAGAAGCTGAAATATTTACACGTTAGTTAGTCACTTCTCTCAACAAAGGATGTCTGCCAGAGTTCCTCCTCGTGGGAGTTTAAATTGCTGCTTCCGCTGTTTGGGATTCATGTGCAGGACGCTTCTAATCTGATTTCTCCGGGGTGCGTCCTGAAGTTCAACACCAAAAAACGCACGTCGGCCTAGACAGTCATCAGCGGCTGTCAACCCTGTATTTTTTTTTTTTGGCGTTCATGTGGGGTGCGGAGACGGATTTGTGGATGAAGATTACCTCTTAATTCCCTTCACACATACTGTAGCCTGACATTTATCCTTGATGTGTTTTCACACTCTAAGTAGGGCTCGAACTCACACCAACACAAACACATCCACTCGCACACCAGATTCTTTTAACAGCTTCAATTAAACAAAAAAAAAGGAGGCTGTGTCCAGAAGTCCCGTCAGAGCCAAATCCCAGCTCTTGGCCGGTCGCCCTCTCTCTTCATGTTGGAGCCAAGAGGCCGAACTTCCTCCCCTTGAGTGAGAATCTCTGCTGAGGTGGGGACAGACAACTTGCTGTGAAGGGACTCTTTCTGGGAAGAAAACGCGATACAATGATCCCAGCAGAGAAGTTTCCTTTTCACTCGTCATATTGAGACGGAGGTCAGAGGTGAGCTTGTAGAGATTCCCAAACAACAAATCTCTATTTATTCCTTGGGATACTCTTTAAATGTTTATGGTCTGGAATGTAAGCCTCAAGTTAATAAAATGTGTTGGAACTGGTTTAATCAGTGTGATCTATGTCCAGATTTAGCACTAAACACAGAAACATGGTAACCTTGGATTTATGTGTTTTTGCCTCTTAATCTTTAATTCCTACATTTTATGAATGCGTTAAGCTATCAACTGTCAACAAATACAGTTTATGGAAACTACTCTTCAAATGTTGATTTAAATGTTTTCATGCAGACTGAAGACGACGAAGGAGCCGTGAAGATTGCAGGCAGAATAATCTATTGTTTGACACAGGAGCGAGAGGAGCTAATAAAAGTACAGATATGCACCAGTCACAAGTGGATGGATGCTGTGGCAGCCCACAGGGCTATCCATTAATCAGCCAGCAGCAGTCCTGTCCACCTCCACACACACACACTGTACCTTTAGGTGTAATTGCTGACCATCACACTTGGCAGTTGGACCACAGGGCGAGTCTTTTTAGACTGACAGACGCAGTATCCCGGCAGCAAACGGTGGGCCGAGGCCCGGCAGCAATAAGAGGTGAAGTCGATGCGTCACTCCACAGCAGCCACTGTGGCCACCCCTCAGAGCTATCAGCCTCTGAATCAGACAGGCTGAGATTGAAAGAATCAAGATAACGGCACCGCAGTCTCTCCCCTGGTGGGTTTTCTCCCTTAAAAAGACATGGGACTATATCAGCATGCCGTTTTAGGAGCTCCTCAAAAGATGCCACGATGGTTTCTCCATTCAATTGCATCAGCTGTATTAGATTAGCTAAACCTCATACAGTATAATCACATCAATCCAAACAGGGATTTCATTTGAGCCAATTAATCTTGTTCAGTCATCACTAGTAACCGGAGACATTTGTCCCTGCCAACCTGCTGCCACACAACTCCAGTATTAAAATAAATAAATACAAATTAAAATTAAGAACGTAGTGTTCTCCTTGCTGGAACAAACGCCATGAACTAAAAGTGGACCAATAATCAGCACCTCTCCCTCTGGATTCAACTCCTAGTGACCTGCAGGAGCAGGCCACGTTTGTTGGACGCTACCGCCACCCTGTGGCAGCTTGAAATATTACGGGATGATACAGAACAGTGACGTGGGAGGAGTCTGCTGAGACTAATATGGAGACGTTTATATTTTTGGTGTACAGTGTGGTAGGAGTTACAAGGCGTGGTTTACAACACACTGGGAACTCACTTGTATTGCAACTCTTTAAATTGTGTCAGATTCAGCTAAACCATTTAAATGTTACAATAAAAACTAGTCTTATTTTGTGGGAAATCAGTTTTATTTAAGCCACAGACTGGGATGGATAAAAATAATTTTTATATATATATATTTATATATATATATAAATATATATAAATATATATTTATATATATATTTATTTTTATATATATATATAGTATATATATAAATATATATTTATATATTATATATATATTTATGAATTCTAGTTTAACACTATAATATACATAGATTAGAGTGGTATTCTCTATCATTTTGAATACATTTAAAAATGTACAGTTACATGATTATTCTTGGAAATCAGCCAAATAGAGTACCTTTGACGGCCATCAAAAGGTGTGACTTATGCATTTTCCCTGAACTCCATGTACTAGCACCTGGGTGAGACGAGTCAGCAAACAACGGTCCTTTTTGTGTTACCTGTATTTGTCCAATCATATACAATCATCCCTGTAAATGTGTTTATTTCTTCCCCTTCTGCAAATTATTTTTTTCTAGAATATATTTTAAACCGTTTACACTTGCCTCATTGATCGTTATGCAACGCAGAATTTTGTAACAGAGCTTGGAACCTTCTTGCTGAATGGTCTACAGACTAATCAAGTTTATAGACTTATATATTAACTAAATATCTACTTATAAATGTGAAGTGGAGACATCAGAAGATTGGATTTAAAAAGAGAGAAAAAAAAGGGATACTCAACTTGGCAAACTTCAGCTGTAGCCACACATAGGTGTATGATCAGTCTCAGGATCCGTCAATATGGCGTGGAATAGCTACGCCTGCAATTTCACATCATCTTCCATACATTAACAGGTAACATGGAGTTATTAAAATAATAAATTCAGTCAAAGTCAGTAATTTCTTATAAAAAGCATATTTATTGAACAATATAATCCTCTCACCTACACACCAACAATCACTTACACTTTTGGTAAGTACAATACATAAATCGGCTTAAATAATTAGCCATGACTATCACACGTGACATCATTTGGACTTCTTGGAAACAGTAAAGAACCATTGGGCAATAAATGTCACCTGTTGTCAGTCACCTGAGAAGCGACCTCCTCGGTCTCCTGCTCTCCTCACAGCAGAGCCATGTGTCCCGGCAGGGTGACCTGGAAAACGCTCAGACAACAGTAACTGTGGAAAGCACTTTCAGCGCCAACATCGCATCACAACGTACCACTGTTGCCACAAATGGCAATGCATTGCGACACAATACCTGCACCGGGTTTACCTGGATTTCACAATCCGTAGCCAGGCCAGAGCTGGTGTGCGCTCGTTTAGTTCCTCGGGGCGGCGCCACACGGGGCGGCTCAGGGTCGCTCCCTACTGGGTTAGCCCGTCCAGTGAGCCACTGTGAGATAAATAAAGCCCAACCATGAATCGTGCGACAAAAATCACATAACACGGGCTTTTAAAAGAACAATCATCACAAGATGCACATATCAAACCCATGTCATGCATTTACAGTTTTTTTATTTCACACCTTGTCATTTGTTCTTATGGGAAAGTCACTGCTGAACAGCAGGCCAGACCAGTTTCACGAGGTCACGAAGACCGGTTCATTCCGGTTGGCTCGCAGGCCGGTTCATTCCGGTTGCCAATGGAGGGCGAGCGCTTCCTCGAAGTCTCTCTGTTCGAAGTCGAGTCCGCTGTAGTGTTCCGGGTCTCCGCCGCATGTCATGTCGTCGTACGCGTTAGCCATAAGGTACTGCGTGGTGTTTTCCGGCGCCATTGATCCCGATGGCTGGCGGTGTATACAGGCCGCAGCGGGACTTTCCACGTACGCGGACTCCCCGTTCTCGTTCTTTCCGATGTGCCCTAAGACTTTGGCGAGCCTGGCCAAAGTCCGTGGCCGCCTCTGTTCCCGCGGCAGGCACTTTCGTAAGGCCTTCAACGCGCTGGCCCGACATTTCTCAAGGGCCTCGTTCCCTTCCGTAAAAACACGGTGACGTTTCCACCTCAACTTTGATCCGGGTTTGATGGTTTTACGCAGGCAGTCGCTTTTGATTTGCTTCGATCTTGTATCCATTGTTTCTATACACATCTCCGACCAAAAAATAACTGTAGAGGTAAAAAGATGGCCTCCGTTGGGCGAGTGCCTTGGCGTCTTTCGTTCCTTCTCTCTGGAAAAAAAGTCAGAAATGTCTTCTTCGGAGTTAAAATTCAAAACACCGGCGAGGGATAACCTTCAAATAGCTTTCTTCTTCAAAAACTCTTAAAAATAGATCACGTATTTGCCAAATTCTCGGAGCTAGCAAAATACGTCTTACCCGAAGATGTCTCCAGTCAGAACTACGTTGCAACGGAGGGCCAACGTAGCATTTTATCAAAGAAAACACCCACAATCCTTTGCTTTCCGAAACTAACGGGAGGGCTACATGGCGATGCTGCCACCTGCTGGTGTGGAGTGAGACATATGACACCCTGACTGATACTTCAGCAAGGAGACGGAATCCTCAAAAACGACAAAATAAATAAATAAACGAGACATTATGAAAAACAAATACAATAGAATACATATATACTAGTAACATTATATTGTAAAATAATCCAATAGTTTTAATGTAAAATGCAATCTTTTTAAAGCCTATTTCTATCAGCCAGTCACATAACTTAGTCTGGTTTTGTCAGTCATTCAACCCTTCGTTATTATGATTTATTTCCCTTCTCTGCCCCATAACTCTGTTATCATCATCAAATACTGTAACCCACAGACCTCAATCTAAATTGAACAGTCAGAAGAGTATGCCCGGATGATTGCTACTCCCCTTCTGTGAAAATGGAGTGATAGAGTAGTAAAGTAAAGTGGTTTGATAAGCGCACTGACCTCTTCAAATGATAAGCACAGTTATCTTACTCATCCTCAAGAGCAACAGGTGTTTTGACCTTATTCACTTATAGGATAGTTTGTTTTACATTTATTTTAAACTGAATTATTAATTTAAAATGAATGAATGTTCTATCAGTGCAACCAAATAACCAATAATGTCACTGGCAACAGGTTTGATTTGTTTATCAACAGCAAGTGAGATTTGATTACAAGAAACCGGTCATGATCTTCTTATATATTTCAATAAAACACTGTTTTATTTAGTTATTATTTATGGAAATGAAAATTTGAATACACTCCAGGGAATAAAACAATGCAATCTCTATATCTCCCAAGAATATTTCATATGATTACGATACAATATACTTTATTGTCCCCACAGGAAAAATGGTCTTGGACTCAAAGTCTGCCTGGATTGATTGAGGAGTCTAGATCAAAGTGCATTATGGGATAGAACATTAAAGTGATTTTTCCAACAGTCAACATATAGGGATATGTTTTGCTTGCGTTCCACAGGATGGCAGACTCCAACATGAAATGCATCTTGTAGACACTGACTAGGTGTCTATTTATGTACCACCAGAGGGCAGCATGCAGATGACTGAGTGGTCGTTGTGCTTTAAGTGCTGCAGACTCTTGTGGATGTCTGTTTTCCTTCTTGGTGGCTCTGAGTCTCTTTGAGCAAATTAAATCCTGCAGCCATCCAATGTGTTTATGTGTGTGATCTTGATCGTAATGTTATTTTACGTCCTCCAATGCTTGCTTTCAAGCTTTATATTCTAGCATGAAACAGGCATTACAGTTTACAATAAGAGCCATAGATTTAAAGCTCTGTGAGTGGGTTGAAGAAGCTGTTTCCACAGCTATTGTTCCAGGCAGTTAGCTGATGACCCCACACCTCTGGAAATAGTTAACTCTAGGCAGTTAGGAAGTGGATGCTAATGTCTGCAGCTCACCTCTTTACATTTGCTCTTGTGTTTTTAAATGTTTCATTTTGGAAAAGTGTTTTTTTTATAGTCCATAAAGAGTATGGAGAACAGGCCTGCTGTTCCTTGCCGTCACCAAGGTTATGATTTGGCCGTTCGCTGCTCGGGGGAGGGGTTTAGCCGATGGTCTGCTGATGATATCTTCAGCAAGATGCTGAATACGTATCACTGTTGTTCTGAGGCTGACCCTATGCTCAGTGGAAGGCCAACAGCCAAAAGATGACTATCTCCCTCAGGGTTTTTACGGAGGATCAGAGTATATTTCTCTGAGTTCCCCTCAACACAGCACATACTGTCTGTGCTAGCTCCTATTTCTGGTGTGGATATAGGCTTGGATAGCTTGGTGTTTTTCTCAGTATAGCACACATCTAGACAGTAGAGAAGTTGTCTTTTCCCCTCAGTTTCACATCGTCTGACCCCAAACTGCACTGCACTTCTGCCTAACCTTGTTTCGGTTTCTTTTCTGCTCAACGTCTCGGCTTTGAAGATTCTTTGCAGCAGCTTTAAATCCAAACAGAGTTGCATGAGAATACATCTGCAGAAACCTGCACTCATAAACACCTTCAATTTCCAGGCAATAATGAAGGGTGCATTTGATGTGGATTTACCACTGAAGTGCTGATATTTAGGTCTGTATCATAGCTCAGCAGGCCACTCAAAGGTTGAGATTGTAAAACCAGCAGCTGCATTTTCATGAAATAGATCACATTGCTTGAGGTTTAAGTGCCTGTAATGATAACCTTATCGAATAGAAGGAATAAAAGGAATAAAAGGGTTTTGACAAGATGGTTGTAATTAAGTTACGGCAAGCTGCAAACTGATTTTTAACCACAGGGGGAAAGAAATGCAGCAGCATCCAGATGAAATACAAACTGGCAAGTTTTTATTGGCTGGATGGTTCAATTGCTTTACAGCAGATATATTTACTGGCCTTTTAGCTCTGGCCTAGTCCACAAACTCCCACGATGCTTTAACTTCTCCACCTCCCACTGACCGGCATTGTTTTATTGCTATGTTGTTGAAGTAGTGTAAACTTGGCTGTCTCTGAGCTTGTTTGCTGAAGCGGTTTTATATGGGTTGGGTGGGGATGGAAGCTGTGGCTGGACAGTCATGACAGAAACTCAGCATGCAGTGTTGGGTTTCTATTTGTCAGTGGGAATGTGACTGAAAGCAGCCCTCTCACATAACAGTAAGTCATTTGATTCATTGTCATCAAAAAGCCCCTTATCAAAAGTTACACTCGAGTTAGCATTATGGGATCAGGGAGACGCTGAGACCTAAATGTTGCCACCTATACGGTCCAGTCACGGACCCCCTGTTCTGTTCATTACTGGAACAGAACTGTAGAGAAAAATAATGTATACTGTCTTAAATCTACAGAGAAACAAATCAGAGTGAGATGATGTGGCATAACATCAAGTATAGACATTGGAAGATGTAAACTCAAGATCCCTTTTTTTTCTCCAAGTACATGATAAGCGTTGGAAATGAGCGCGCTGATGCACTTATTGGAATAAGAACATGCCATGACACGCAGCTCTGGTTTCTTCAAAGAAGTGATTTCAAAAGCACCCAAAATCAATCTTCCCCTTTCTGGTATGCAAATTAGATACGGGGAACTTAGATAGGGATGTGTGTGTGTGTGTGTGTGTGTGTGTGTGTGTGTGTGTGTGTGTGTTTGAATGCTGGCTAGTTTGTGTGTGTGTGGGGGGGCTTGGACAGAGTTGTGTGTGAGCGATATTCACGGGAGCTGGGCACAGTTCAAGTTTCCTCCGCAGTGCAGTGGCTCTGTGGAGAGAGAGAGAGAGAGAGAGAGAGAGAGAGAGAGAGAGAGAGAGAGAGAGAGTGAGAGACAGAGAGAGAGAGAGAGGGGGGAGGACAGACAAGTTAAAAGGGAGAGAGAGCAAGAGAGATGATGCTCGGCTAAATCCCCCAACTGCTCTAAAAAACCCCACACGCATACACACGCACACACACACACACACACACAAACACACACACACTCATTCACAAACCACCAGCACAATCACACATTTCTATTATATGTTCTGACTTTGCATGTGTGTTTCCAAATGCAGATGCACTTGACCGAGTCCCACACAATAAAAATGCCACAAAGCCAATCTGATTTCCTCACTTACAAGCAGCTTCATGTTGTTGATTTGGTTTCTGTCTGTCCTCAAGCCTCCATCGTGCCCGTCACTTTCTCTTCCAGAGGACAGACCGCTGTCCCACAGCTGTTCTATCTCCGGACGACAAAAGGTCATCCGAGTATTAAAATGAATGATTTATATGATATACTCTAGCCTGGAAGTCTGGAGCAGCATTTTTCATCTCTGGTCACGGCAACTGACTGAATGATTTGTGGTGAGTTTCCATTCCATTCCAGTAGAAACGCTTCTAATGGAATTAGAAAGTGGCGGCGCGATCGTGGCTAAGCGTGTGTGTGTGTTTGTGCTTTGGGCAGAAAAGGAATTAAAACAAGCTTCATCATCACAGCTCGTGAACGGACTAATCATTTAAGTGTGTGACTGAAGGTCAGATGAGCTATACTCACATCAAGTTTGATTCTAAGGCAGAATCTGATTGGCATCAGTCCCGACATTTACCTGAATTAGTCTGACTCACTGGATCTATCTCATACGGCGTCCCCTTCAGCTGCCAAGCAAAGGGGACTGTCGATGCATCCTGTGCTCAGCGTCGCCCCAGACGACTGTGATTGGTTCCAAGGAATACAAAGTGTTTTTCCCCTACACCAGTGTGGAGCCGGATCCTTCTTCAGCTGTGTGACAGGGCACTGTGGAAACAGGTCTGGCTATGCGAGAGCGGCACGAGAACATAATAAACAGACAGAACTGGATAAACATTTTAAAGGTCAAGGGAAGTGGTGACATGACGCAGTCACCTGAAGCGGAGCAGCAGAGGCTCGCCGAGTGTCACGTGTCGAGGCGCTTCTCAGGTTTTGCTTCTCGCTCGTTCAGAGAAACAATGAATCCATTTGACTTTGGCGAGCCAATAACTTTTTCCACCAATTTCCGGATCGAATGCGATGACGTTAGTGATCCCATTTACCCCTGTTATGTTGCAACATCACTTTTAAGCCATCCTAAACAAAAGATCTCTGAATATTGCTTTTTACTGAAGATCCATTTACATCGTCAATGGGTGCCATTGTTTATCCTCACGATGCTTTTTAGTTACTGTGGGAAACATTCATAAAATTTGATTTTGAGCTTGTTGTGACTATGTTGCTGTAGCAGCATTTTAAACTCAAAATGTAGCTTATCAGTTTTAAAAAATCAAACTTTTAAATGATCCCCCTTTTTTTTTAAGCTTTGTGACCAATAGCTGCTTGGCATATTGGGAGACAGGAAACAGGCTCTGAATGCTCTGAGTTGGGGGATGCTTGTCTTTGTTCAGGCCCACGTTGGTGACCATTCTCACCTGTCCCTGAACAAAGCAGCAGGCATGTGTTGTGGGGGGATGGACGCATATATTCCTTTTAATATGATAATAGAGGGCATAATAACCCTGACAGACAGCATTGTGTGACTGGATGAGGATCAGGACTTGAATCTCCACTCTGAACACGTCCTTCAGGTTGTCAACTAGAAATAACACTCATAAATATCTTGAATACATCTTATTTTTGAAATTTCTAGATTTTTGAGCTTTCATGTTTAATGGTTTACAATTACTCACATACTGTTGATACATGTTTTATGTATTTGCATGGCATGCAAGCCAAGGTTTTTCTTTTTAATGAAGATTGCTCAACATATTGAAAATAGGATTTGCAGATTTACATTTTAAAGACAGACTTTATCCCCTAGTCTTTGCAATACTGGTATGGTTCACTAAATGAACGCACACATGCCTTCCATATTATTTTTTAGAACACATTTTCTTTTATTTCATATTTGCAACCGTGTCACTGAAGATCATCATTCTCTTGAGTGAAATATGTTTTTATTTTTATGGCTTAATGGAATAAATGAGAATATACTATATTCATACACTCTACATTTGTTATTTTCAGCTTCTAAATTGTGATTATTTGTCTTATGAAATGGTAACATGAATGTTTTATTAACAGGGTTTAAGAAACGTTTGATGGGCAATTTCGAGACCAAATGCTTGATAAATGAACATATTTTCATATTAATATTCTCTCTTCTCCTTCATCATTTTTCTGAACAGATTCAATCTGGTGCTATTATTAATACTATTATTAGAGTTTGTTGTGCCAGCACAAACATCCAATGAAAAAGACCTTGTATCTAGGGTTTGGTACCTGTTGCCATGCCAATGGAATAATCAGCAAAGGAAATATTGCCATCCTTCAAGCGGAGGAACATCATCAGCACCCTTTGTGCAAGATTCACTCCGTCACATCGCACGTGATTACGTGGGTGTGTATGTGTGTTTGCTTTTTGCAGTTTTGTTCCATTCACTCCGCCGTGTCTGTGTTTTTTCGGCTGTAGCACGCTCCCCCACTCCCTACGCCCACCGGCCACCTGCTGCACCAAATGCATGCTGGGATCCCTCAACCAGACAGATTGAACAGATGATCAGCTCAGACAACGCCTTTATGTTTGCATCTGCTAACATGCCAGGAATGGGCTTAAAATATGGGTCTGGGGAAGGGGGACGCTTCTAATTCTGCAAATATGAATTCTGGGTAAAAGTGTCCAACATTCCGTTCATGTGGTGGCGCGTTCAGACCCAAATCTGGCGCCTCTGTGTGTGTCAGCGTGCACCTCGCTCTGCTGTGACCCTGGCTCTAGCGGGATGTGTCTAATGAGAGCTATAAATATCCTGGAACAGACCTGGCCAGCGTTCACAAGACCGCAACCTCTGCGCACACACACACACACACACACACACACACACACACACACACACACTCACACACTTATTCCCATCACTCCTCCCACAGAGGATGACAAGATGAGAAAAAAGGGATTGGGAAATAAACTGGGAGAAACAAATAAATTATGAACAAGGCTCTTCAGCCAATGAAAACGCAGACCTCCCGCCTGCTCTCCCACCTCCCCGTCTTTCCAACCGCTTGTCATTATTTTCCAAACTGTGCCCCGCATCCCTTCCAGCTCCGACATTATGAGTCATGTCTGCTTGCGTTGGAGTCAAAATATCCCTGTCAATACCCGTGATAGCATCAACAACAGTAAACAGGGGGAGGAAGGAGGCTCAGTTTGCGAGGAGGAGTGAAGGAAGAAAAAAAAAAGATGGTGTGCACTCAGGCCTACAAACACACTCCCAAAGAGGGTCATTCTAATTGTGATTAAGGGGCTTTCGCTCTCTGGAGCTAGTTGTTGTTGATGATTCAGCAAGGTCACACATCTGAATCTGCCTTAAAAATGAACTGCATGCCCAGCTCCTACGGCACACCATAGCATGTGATAGACAGGGCTCTTCCTACGGTGGCAAATTTGAATTCACATCACGCACATCGGAAAGAGACTTCGTTGGCATCGTAACAAGCCTGTAACATTGTACAGGAGGAGATTACATGTGACTATGGTTCGAGGACGGATTTAAACCGAGGATATCACGGTTACATGGTCCATGCCTTCTCCTGCTGATGCGTCTTTAACCCGGCTATGATCTTTACTTGCACTGACACAGAAAACGCTGGAAAAAAGAGCTTTCTGTGCACGTTGAAAGCTCTCAGAGAGAAGATCATGTGGTTTCAGCTGTTCAACTATGTGCCAAGTATGCACTCCCTCCAACAAACTATTTTATTTAATAATAAAGTTTCTTGTGTCGTCATGCGAAAAGTGGTGTGAAGATTATCTTCCTTATAAGCTAAACTGATACATTTCACAAACTTTTGTTTGCCATAAAGCTTTTAATTTTCAGCAACAATCCAAATTCCAATGGAAACATCCATTTGGCTTTTTATCGAGGGAACCAGTTTGATGCTAACTCAGGGTTGGCCTACAAAAATACCACTTGCCTTGTAGTTTTAGGTCTAAAAATATATATATAAGCCTTTAAAAAGCATCAATAGACAACATCATAAATGAAACGTCAGGCATTCTGTAATTGATAAACTATACAAATGATGCAGAGGAATAAATAATGAATGGACAAGGACCGGATGATTACGTACAGCATGTCTATATACAACTTAATCAATCCATTTATTGACTTCTAATTACCCAAAACTGCAGTTCTATCCTTCCTTAAAATGCATTCGAATTGATCGCCAAGCAGTTCCTATCCAGAAATCATGCGACCATTGGTACAACTCTCACTTTATATGGTTCTGGTTTGCAGTCATCATGGCTGCATTGGCTACGCCACGCATTCATTTCACAATACAATTTAGAATTTAGCCACATTTTGTCTTCGTCCTTCCAATCACTAATGCTTTTAACCACATTGATTTTTTTTTATGTTTGCCATAAGGAAGATCATCACATTTTCTACGTTCAGTCTCTGCCAACAGCTGGCTCCAAGCCAGGTAGTTTACTGAGCTGTGAGCTGAAGGGCAGGAGTCTCACTGCTCCAGAAAGAGCTGGACAACGTGATCGGTCCAGAGACTCACAGCTGCTACTTTGTCCGTCCAGACATTTTTACCTGTTTTGAGACTGTGAAGCACATATGATTGTTGCTACATTCATCACCACTAATTAACCAACTCACTAAAGATACATGAGATGTGCCTTTTAGTTTGCTTGCTGATAAAAGAGCTTCATTAAACAAGCTGAAAATTAACTGCAGACATTGACGTCACCTTTTTGAATGAGAAGCGAACAAACGTGCTCATTTACACAGCGGATATGGAGGAACATTAGCATTCATTTGGCGTTGTGTATCAGTCTACCTGATGAATGTAAGCGTCAATCGTCCCTGTTATACAGTGTTCCCCTCTAATTGCTAATTAGATCAGTTTGCCGCTTGGTCCTGGGTAGTTGGTGCACAGTGGATTTTTTAGGTTGTGGGCCAATGCAATGAGTTAATGGACACTAAAATACTGCAGGGAGCTGCAGGTTCCCGTGAGGATTATCTGCGGGTTCATACGAGCCAACCTTTTTACATTAGGCACAGACAAGTTGATCCATTATTACCATAAAAAAATATTGATTATAGCTGCTTGCTCATTTGTGTATTTCAAATAGTTCTCTTAATACTCCCCCCCCTCTCGGTTTGAGTTATGGCTGAATCACATTACAGAATCCTGATCTGCTAAATCAGCTCCTTTTCAAAGCAGTCAAAGTTGTGCTGCAGCCCCTAAATCTCATCTCCTTCCAGTCAATTCAAATGGACCACATGGGCCATCTCCAAATTACCCTCCATTCATTGGAAACAATCCCAGAGGCTTTCGGCCCCCCACCCCCCCAGCTATGTGATACATTATGGAGTGGATCGAGGGGAATTTGGCACCAAGAAGAGAGCTATGGCAGAGAATGCTCTTTTCTCTCTCCTTATTCACTTTTTTCTTTATTTAAGCAGAAACACGACACAGAAGACACCGAGAGCTCTCATCCTCCCTCCCCTGGATTCTCTTAAAATGCCTTGAATGCATCTCCCCTAAGCCCACTTTAAGCCTGCATGAAGGTAAAAAAAATAAAAATATGAGCACGGTGATGATAGTGCACATGAATGAGCCTAACAGAGTAGCTCCTCTGTGCCTTGAACTCCCTCCATTCACTAATTGAAACATTCCTGTGCAGCGCTGACCTCCCCACAAGTCTCCCTTGTTATTCCTCCATAATGTCAACACTGGGGAGGGGCTTGCGCGACGGGGCCGTAGCTTTTAGGAGTGCAGCCCCGTACCCTAATTGGCCCAGTGGGCTCGGCTGCTGGATGTAATACGAGCTGACACTGGGCACCGGTGGGGAAACATGTTTGCGTTTGCGTGTCCCGGCGGCCTCTTTGCGGGTTTCTGCCTCCCCGGTGCATTATAACGGGATGAGAGCTCGGGCAAGGCCAACGTGCACGCGTGTGACAGCGAGGGCACACACAGTGCATACGAAGAGGCAGAGAGTATCAACTGAATGAGCATCAACATGGAACGACAGAAAAGTCATGAAAAAGAAACCATGTATTTGATTCCATACTCAGTTGTACAGCATGTGCACATGAGTACATGAACATAGTCTAAATATAGAATGGATGCACACAGTAGTGCATCTATATTTATGAACTTGGATAACCACTTGGACCTGATCGATAAATCCCATCAACCAGGAACATCCAGCGGTTGAGATCTGCCTGATGACATAGACACTATGTTATGCACACAGACCTTTTCCTGTTCCTGCGTCTGCTAATGTTTGTACAGGACAGGTCACAGGGAGCTCAGCTGCTGGATGGGGAGGTTTTCTCTGACTGTGAATCAGAGGGAAGTGGAGAAGGGGAATTTAGGGGAAATCCATGGGCTCTCTGCCAAACCTCCATTGTTTTAATAGCCAAAAGCTCTTGGATGCAGCGATGGCATATGTGCAGGAAACACAACACCATCCAGCTCCGTGTAAGTGGCCACCATAAAGTGACATTACGCTATTGATCAGCTCCAGAAACGTCCTTCAGGCTTAGCAGAGCCGCTGAGAGTTAATAGCCTGGCGCTCAAATGCTCACTCCATGTTAAGCTATTATATACTCATTTGGTGACAATGAAGTGTATCAAATGGCATTTACTTGATGAGTGTACTTTCAAGTGCAGTTCGTGAGTCTTAACTTTATTACAAATGTACAAATGATTTTTGGCTATGCGACATGCCTCAAGGGATGGACATGTCTAATATCTGAGACTAATATCTCCCCAACCACTGGAGGGATTGTCATGAAATTTGGTGCAGACATTCACTTCCGTTTTGGGATGAATTGTAATCACTTTGGTACATCCTTAACTTTTCCTTTAGCGCCATCATCAGGCCAAAATGTGTTCAGTAACTTTAGTACCAAATACCTGCAAAACTGATAGCCTTGTGTTTAGTGCTTATTACCAGTGGTGTGGTGGAGGGAAAACGCAGGTATGTGGATTATACCACCTCTTTTTCTGGTGGATGACAGTGTACAAGACTATCAGCCAGAACACCATTGGAATATATAGGAGAGTATACCCACTTCCTCTTCTGTAGCAGTACACCACCTCATCAACTACCACCACACCACTGCTTATTACCAAATGCCTGCATGCTCATACATGAAACTAAGATGACATGGTCAGCATCACACCTGCTCCACATCAGCATGTTTTCATTGTCACTATGAGCATGGTGCCATGCTAGTATTTGCATTTAGCTCAAAGTACAGCCTCACAAGCTGTGTAAAGATAGATCACGGCAAACTACGCAACCCTAAATAATATAACCATACTGAAGAATTATTGTCACAAAATGATGATGACTATTTAATGCGCCCAAAGTGTTTAGTAATACATTTATTATATACGATTGGTCTAAAGACAAGCAGAATCAGCCACCAAGAGCACCTATGGTATTACCCATTAACAAGGCATAGCCAGACAGGTGGAGTCTTTCATTATAGACTTAAAGGAGGTGATCTAGCTGCTGAAAATAGTGTTTACAGTTGGTTTACTGTCCAGCCACCACTCAGAACAGAGCATGAGCACAGACTTCAGCCCCGTGGCGAGAATCAACCAAAAGAATTAAACATAATGAAGTAATTGAAATCGAAACGAGATTCTCAATACTGAGACATATTTAGATTTCAGTGTAACTGAACAAAACCACCATACAGCATATTAAATCTAAACAGCTCACCACACACAAAGCCTTATATTCAGGTCCATGTCATGAGAATGAGTAGATTCTTGAGCTGAGCTGTTTGCTGTGGAAAGGCAGTAACACTGAACCGTGTCCAGAGTTGCTCTTATAAGCTTTAATAGTGCAGAGACGGCGTGCATGCGAGAGAGACAGAGAGTTTCTTAATCCCAGGTTCCCGTTTGCTGCTTTCTACGTGCCAGAAATAGACATAAGACGTAGACTTGGCAAGTGCAGCAAAAGTGAGGCATGTGGCCCAGCATTTCACCATAACACGCAGAAAATTATACATAGTATATATACTGTACGTAGTTGTTGGAGGGGAGAAAAGCACGAAGCTCCTAATGTAAAAATGTCTTTTTAGTTGCAGGTCTACAGGTTTTGTCATGATCCATGTCCTTGTTGTTTCCGCTGTCTTGACTCCCCCACCCTCTCTGTTGATTACCATGCCTGCCCTAATGTGTTTCACCTGTTGCTCGTCAGCTCCTTGCCTCCCTGTGTATATAGTCTGTGTGTTTCCCCTGTCTCGTTGTCGGTTCATTGTCGCTGTTGTCGTTGTCTTCCCCTGCATGCTGCACCACGTCTTGTCCCTGGATATTTTTGTACCTCGTCCTGCCTCCCGTGTCCCTTCGTGTTTTGGTTCCTTTTTTGTAAGTGATTCTTTGATGGTCGTTTTTGCCTTTGGTTTTCTTGGTTGATACTTTGTTCCTGTCTTAGTTCTTGTTTTGTATTTGGTTTGATGGTCGTATTTGCCTTTGTGTTTTTTTTTGGTTGATACTTTGTTCTTGTCTTAGTTCTTGTTTTGTATTGAGTTTATTATTTAAATAAATCTTTCTTTTTTAACTGCATTTTGGTCCTCACCTCCCCTTTTTCCGAGTCTCTGTCTTGCCCGGAACATGACAGGTTTACTTCATGGCCATGAACACAGTAGGCCTTTCGCAGCAGCCATGTTGGCATGTCAATGCAGTATAAACACTCATTATTGTCCTGTTCCATTTAGGTGAGCCGGGGCGCTGGTATCGTGCTTGCTGGCTCAATGGAATCTGCTGTGTCGCGAAATAGATCGACCATAATGAATTTGATCATCTACAGCTGTGTGCGGCTACATTTAAAAATGGCTGCTGTGAAAAGGGTGACAGCACGTCAGAAATTATCCCGAAATTCTTGACACACTCTCAAACGAAAGGGACAAGATGTGAAATGGTCTCATCCTGGATGAAAAAGAAACGGAACGAAGGGCAGCGAAGCATGCTGACAATGACGGCACTAACATGCAGGTAATTGACACCACCTTAATCATCTCAGTTTAGCGTGTTTGTATGCTGGTTGCGCTAGCGGGTGCCTTGTGCGTTGGTATCAGATGCCAAGGGCCGTGACAAAGCATCGGCGTTTGACTGGGAATGAGATGATTCATCCTGACGGAGCATTAAACTCCATCCATCCATTGTCTACCGCTTGTCCTGTATTCAGGGTCGCGGGGGGACTGGAGCCGATCCCAGACAAACAACCTATCAATGAACCTATCCCCATGCATGTCTTTGGACTGTGGGAGGAAGCTGGAGAACCCGGAGAGAAACCACGCTTACATGGGGAGAACATGCAAACTCCACACAGAAGGAACCCAAACCCAACCCGGGAATCAAACCCGGGACCCTCTCGCTGTGAGGCAACAGTGCTACCCACTACACCACCGTGCAGCCCCGGAGCATGAAACTCACCAATTTTAATTAAAATGCCAACCTCCCGGCGGTCGTAGAGGATCATCCTCTGGGGAACATGAGCGTCTGAGCTATATTTCCAATCCATTTAATATATTTCAGTCTGGAACAAAGTGGTGCACTTTATAATAATACAATAATGTTGTAGTTATCAGTGTCAAACTGCATACAGTGAGTTGCGCCGCTTTAAAGAAAAACAGATTATCATTCCCTAAAGGTGGAACTGTCCATTTACTGGTCACGCAGGACCAACACATTGATTAATCAAATCTCCATCATGCATAACATGCTCCATCCATCCTATTAGAAATCTCCCAGTCGAATCATTGTGAAAACAGCTGTGTGGAGCTGAACGGTCACACTCATGTCTGCTGACGCATCTTTAAAAATTCATGGCCCAGAAAACAGGCCATGCAGCCAGGGCTGTGGCAGGATTCCACCGATGCCATTCCCAGGCAGCAACAATATTCATAACCGCTAAACCAACTATGTGGGGAGCACAATTCCTGTGCACCCACACAGAGGGAAAGCAAAGGCAAGAAGGAAAACAATCATTTCCGTTGTATTTCTGGCTAGCGCATGCAACATCTGGTGCTCCAGCGTAAAAGGAAACCACACAGCTGAGAAGCATTTTCTTTATTCTCCTTCTTTTATTGGATACTGGTGTTTGCCTTATGGTTGTTTTCATTTTTTTAATACCATATTTATTCTTCACAGTACAATCCAGCTGACACATACAATTGGTTTAGTCCATTTTGAACTGCAGCTCTGATTTATTTTTAACATGCTCAGGCAGGGTTGTTCACATCAGATGACATGAATGAGCGGAGGAGGTGGCAAAAAACAGCAACGCCTTCAAGAAGTTTTTTTTTTATACGTAACAAATTCAGTCAGTCAAGGCAAATTTAACACATTTACACCTCATGTTTAAAATAACCAAGCTTGGCATAACATCAAATATTTAAATATGTATATAAGGAAGTTGAGCCCTCTGGACCGGCGTTCATCCAAAATGAAAATGACTGGTATTTGTTTAACCTAATTTACCGTATGGCCGCAACTAAAATTGTGTCAATTATTAATCAGAAACTCATAGTATAATAGTACTTTAAATGTACTCATTAATGGTTTGTTTGAGGTTCATTCAAATGTTTTAAAGCTGCTATGTGAAGAATTTGAATATGTTCTGTGGTAGAGTTAAAAAAGAAAGCAACACATAGACTGCACCGATATTCACCAGATTGTATTTTACAGACAAAACTCATTAAAAAACCTTCACATAGCGCCTTTAATTATTGTTATTTTCTAACATTTAGTAGTTTCAGCAGATGTAAATCAATTCCAGGATATATTGGGATCGACTATTCATCCCACTTATATTAAGGTTTTCCTTTGTGACGGCGTGTCCTCAGAAGAACCTACGTGTGACGCTCTCTGCTGTGTGAAACCTGCACTATGACATCAACACGGACTTGCGTTGTTTCTCACTAAACAGCAGGGGACAGTATCATCGTGAGGTGAAAGACGGCTACAGAACAAATCGCTTGACAGGAACACAGCGGCAGGTTTTATAAATCAGGCAACGGGTCAGCGCTATGCTTACGAACACTGATAACACGGCTGCTACGGGGATCAAACATGTGACCCTTCCATGACCAGACTCTAACCTGATCTAACCAAATTGGTCGCCCTGCAGCCACACATAAATGTTGTCCAATAAAATGGACAGTACAGCCATTGTATATTCTATTGTGTTCAGGCCTGTTCACCTCTTTCTCCCCCCGCTGACCTCACATTAACACTTTAAAGAACTAGTCTGACCTTACGCATTTCACCTGTATGCTAAAAAAGAGGGAACAGCAAGGAAACAAGGGGAAGCAGCTGTCTTTATATGTTCTTAATGATTGATCAAGGCTTCCAAATGAAAAGGTTTTCGTTCAGTAAATCTCTGCTGTCATCTCGCTTTTTGTGACTGGCTACAGCGACATATTTCTAACTCAACAAGACGGCAAATAAGAGGATTTTCCCAAAACGTTTCTGAAATTTGACACACGCAATTATGATAATGAAACCGTAGAGCACAACTTTACTTGACAAGCTCAACCATTGGATATGAAACCTGTGATTGGAATGTAACAAAACCCCAAACATTCATGACCTGCTGCCCTGATTCGAGATGAGGATGATATTGTTATTACATGTTTTTCCACGCTAGATCAAGAAACTGATAACAACGTACGACCTCGCTTCGGTGTTTTAAATATCGATGTTTTAAAGCGGCACACGGAGCGGTCGCGGGAAGAGCACAGCGTCAAAGGATTGAGATGATTTATGTTGGCAACAACTGCAGTTTATTTGGACAAGAAAGTAGCTTTTGAAAAAGTATACTTTTGAAAGAATGCTTTGAGATCTAAAAACTAAATACACTAACAGAACAATATTTACACGACAGATCCATCTACCTTTTCCATAAGAAATGTTTGAAATCACTCGGACGGGATGGAATGGAGAGCATGGATCGGAAACGGAATGGAAATAGATAAAGAGTCTGTGTACCAAAAGCACATACACATATTAAAAACCATCATGCTCACATGAAACGCACACCATGTCACAAAGTCTCACTCATTCACAATACTGGGCAAACCATAAAAAAAGGTGCGAAGAAGAAACATCACAATAAGTAATACAGATGGAAAGTGTTCATCGGGATCGAGAGCCACGCCGGCTTTTGGACTTGAAGTGGTGCGATTTTCTTCCACTTCCATTGACTTGGTCCAGCAGTGTGAAGCTCTCTTTAATTTAACACAATGTCATTTATCGATTGATCCGCGGAGTCAAGAGCGTTACGAACATCCCTCGTTTGAATGATCCATTTTTTGCCTTTATACGTCTCAAAAAGGCACTGGTCCTCATTCAGTTTAACAAAGATTCAAAATAAAAAGCACAAAGCGCTAAACTATCAGCATGTTCTGTACCTTGAATCCGGTATGAGTATTTTTTCAAGGATTGTGGTACCTTCCATGCACGATCCATGCAGTCATCCGGTATCGACAATATGGCACGGTCACATCTAGAACTCTTAAATAACATGTTTAACAAAGGAACGTTTTTACGATCTGCAAGGTTGTACTAAAAAAAACCGAGAACAAACAAATCACAATGATAAACAGAAGCCCAGGAGAGAGGCTCAGTTCTTCCTGTGCTCGGATGCAAAAAAAGATAACTGCGTGAAGAAATCCCAATGTACTCTATTAGATGTTCAGCATCTAGAGGAAGAATAATATCAGCCATTCAAACGCCACTTCATGACATCAAGTCTTTTCTGTCACTGCCTCTCTTTATATCGGTGTCTCCCCATTTGAGAGCACAAGGACAGTGTGAGCGTGGGTATCAAAGAGACCACTGTTCTCTTGGCTTGGCACTTGGCAAGTATAGTACAGATACCGAGAGATGACTTGGGAACCGCTGCTCTAAAGAAGGCTGTTTCTCGTTTGTGTTTGTTACCAAAGAAGCCTGCTTGGGAGTGAATCGTACGACCTACGCTTCGAGGTGAGGTACCGATGTGTGAGGTTAGTTTGCAACAGTTCATTTCTGATGACACACGTCCATAAAAGCGGTCTCCCTTCTCTTCGTGGCCACTGAGCAACCAACAAAAACAAAAAAAAAAAGAATTCACATTAACCCCGATATTCACATTTGGCAAACAAAAACAAGATGTGGACACCGGGATGTACTCGTTTTCCCTTTTTCAGCGAAGGGCTCAAATGCAACTCGGATAAACATTCTGGGGGCATATAGTACTTAAGACTCCATTTCTAATGGCTCCTGCTTTGAACTAAAGCTCTATTTGGCACCAGAGAATGCCAATCAAACGCTTGGTCGAAGGAAAGCGGAGAGAAAAACCCTTTCATACACATACCAGCCAGCTTTCACTCCTCTCCCCCCTGCCAGTCTTTTTTTCTTTTCCGCCATTAAGTTTCAGTCCTATTCAAGCTACTAGGTACCAGGATACCATTATCTGTCTCTGCCTTTTATGATTCCCCCTGGTCCTCCACTCCTTCTGTCTCTGTTTGACAAAGACCCAGAGGGGGGTTTGGTCCAGCTGCCCCATATGTCAGTCAGATACAGTGGTCAGCGTACAACAAAATATCCCCCACACAGTCCCAGCTGAGGCTTAAACAAACACATCCACACACAAAACTTTAGGAACGACTGGAAATATGGCAAGTTTTGGGGTCGTGTGTGTGTGTGTGATTGGCCCTGATGCTGCTGGGTCTGGGTGGAGGACATTCTCATGATAATTAGGGATTAGCTGGCGGGACAGCAGGAGTGTGTATGGACACAGGTGCGGTGCCGAGGTTCCTCAGAGGAAATATGCACACCCGTTTTTGTCACGACGACAACTTCCTGCTTGATTCCCAAATCCAAATGTCCTCATCTGCTTCCCGTACCCCCCACTCAACCCTCGGCCGGCTGCTCTCGCTTCACTCATCAGGAAGCATTAACTCCCTCCTTCCTGAGGGGGGCAGTGTCCCACTCGCATGCGCAACGTGCCGCTTTTGTGCAGCTGCCAGAGCTGGACGAACTCTTCGGGCATGGCGTGGAACCACTTGTAGGGCAGGATGTTGTCGTAGTAATGGTGGCTGACCGGCTGCTCGTCCAGGCCGACGGAAAATGGCCAGAAGCCGTAGGCCGTCACTTCCTCGCACAGCCCCAAGGCCAGGCTGACCAGGAAGAGCCCCGTGGAGAGGCGCTTGGCGTGCACGCTGCGGGCTTTCCAGAATTTCCCCACCGTGCGCAGGAATTCAGGGTTGGCGAAGAGCATGGTGAGGTTAGAGGAAGTGTCCGCCAGGGCGTAGTACGCCCGGAGCGACGGGTCGGTGCCAGGCTTCATGGAGAACGCCGGCATGTAGATGTAGCTGGAGCCGTAGACTTTCATACTGTCCACAAATGCTTTTCTCGACCACAGAAGGTTCTGAAACCTGGGGGACAGGAAGAGCCAAATGTTATTTATAAAGTTAAAAAAGTTGAGTCACTCGTGACCTTATGACCTGCTGACTCATCAGTGGAGCGGTGTCCCCCTCTGCAGAGGAAGTGAGTTTCCTGAGTTTCCACAGAAGCACAACGGGTGATCCTGGCGAACAAACCACTTAACTCAGGACCACATTAAGCATTCAATTATATGCGAAAACCAATGTAAAGCATTTTTGAATAGGCTTGCTTTTTAAGCACAATGCATGTTTTAATTTCCATTTCCTTCCTGAAAAGCCATTTGTAAGCTCTGCTTCTAAGTGCCCCGTGAAGATTGACTTATTTCTCAAAAGAAATCAATAGCACCGAGTGGATCTCCTGACATCACCACACCGATCCTACAGCGTAACCAATTAGCTAAGTATGTTAGGGCCCCCAGACCCGCCCATACACGTATGTTATCTGTGACGAATGTCGCATTCAAGAACAGGATCGTTTGGGTCTGATCACCTTTTCTCTATGATGCTGGGGTTGGCTGTAACCAGGTGCGTTCTCGTTCCCACGTCCTCCACGTATTCCTTTGAAAGCGGTGGAAGGTTGCACCTAAATGAGCAAAAAGCACGAATAAACAAACACCCACAATACTGAAGCACTTATAGTACTAACAATTGATTGAGTCATTATCCCCTGATGAGATCGGGTTATGATAGCGAGCAGAGAAGCAATTTCTCCAGCCCACACGGTTTACTGTGTGGGTGCAAATTATTCTACGATGGTTGCACAACAAAGCACGCAGAATGAGCCATATCTGAATTCTTTAATTAGTGGAGTGACAATATATCTTTGTGTTTACACCCAGTGATGAACATTAATATTAACAAAATTAAACATATTTTAAATGAAACAACTTTCATCAACAAACTGTGTCCAGTGTACAGTTTGTGGCTGCAAGATAATGTGTTTCGTGGCGTAAATCACAGTAATTACGGAATAATCACCTCCTGCAAACCGCGTATGTCACATCAGAGCTGTTTCTGGGATCAGCAGATGGAGGACAGCTGGAAAGGACTCTTTGTTTCTGTGAATGCTGATGCCCTTGATGTAGTGTTTCCTCCCTCTGGGTTTATCAGCCCTGGTTTGCTTCCAAACGTTTGATAAGCCCTCGCTTTGGTTGAGGTTTGCCTATCTCACTAACGGTTCCCTTTTTGGTTGCTCCCTGATACTGACAGGTTACTGTTGTTTGAGTTTAATTTTCTTGTGTCAGTTAAATGTGGTTGCCTGAAACACGACTGGGCTCAATCAGCCAATGGGGAACAGAAATCAGTATAAATGATGACAAGACATTTCCTTATATCTACAAGGCAAAACGTATATGTGGATCATAATTATTACAACTCACTTCAACAATATTTGTGTTGCCGGGCCTTTTTTTTCCAGTTGAATTTGCATATTTTTGGAGATATTTGAAGCCTTTTAGTAGCCGTTTCTTGGAGTTAGACACTAAATGGAAAGAAGACCCCGTCAGAAAAGGCTTGGATCTGCAGCTACTCTGGATTTCAACGCGTTTCCTCGTGCAGCATTGCCATCGACCGTTCCACTCTGTAGTGTGAGAACTGTCAGTGTAAACTGACAGTTCTCATAATGAAGCTATTTGATCCACAAACAACTGTGTATTTTTTTTGGCTTTGCATCACAGTGAGATTAAATAAACCCTATCAGTTTGACTGGCATAAAGGATAAAGAGAACAGACTGTTGCTGCAAAATAACGCGTGTCGAATGAGGTTGTCATGTGACGTGGCGTTGCAACGCCACATTATCGCTTGGACAATCAACGACCTGGATATCAGCTGGCTGGGTGGATTTCTCTTGGTGGAAAGCTCTTGCAGTTGGAGCTGTAGTGAGCTTGTTTTAATATTAATGCACGTATATTTTGCATGTTATGGCCCCTGACTGCGATATACAACAGACGCCATATATACAATATGGCGTCTGTTCTGCCTTCTGCATCTCTCAGCCATCTGCGGCTCATTATGTTCTTTTTTTCCATCTCGATTTACGCTCATTGAGAAATGCACAAAGTAACGCTACCTTTCTCCGTTTCGTTTGTGGACGCTGGCGTTTTAACCATCTGAATAAAAGTGTGTTTTTGCTGTGCATTCAGCACTGTCTATTGTTTCAAGACCCTTTACAGTAAAGCGTTCTCAGTTTACTCAGAGGTGGTTTGAGGTCACGTTCAAAATGTGGTAATGACTCCACCATATTGCCCATCAACATGTATTTGTTATCTAGCAGAGTTTGGTTGAATGAGTAATTTCCTTTTATCTTGCCCCGCCATATGGCTTCATCTAGCTTTATGACTTTCTCCTCATCCGCTCTCCTATGCCTTTCCGATTTCGTTTCCTCACGCCTAACCTCTTTTCTCTCCGGCGCTCGCTGTGGCCCATTTTTCTCCCGTCTCCCGTCTTTCTCTCTTGGCTACGGACGACACCGGCTCTCATTATCACTAGCGGGCACGACCGCCTCCCGTTTGACGGGGGCGGTGAGACAATTATACACAAAGCACACTCTTGAGTCCCTCGTTTCTCACCGCAGGATGAAGTCGGCTTGGTCGATGTCCCGTCCACATTTGCTGTGCCGGAGAATGCCACCGTTGCCCACCACCGCACACTTCTTCAGGGGCAGCTGCAGAGGGTTGTCCTGGTCAAGGTGGAAAACATGCAAAGCTGTGTTAGAGTACACACATACAGGATCTTGGCTGAATGCTAATTTCCCGGCACATCCTCGTGTGCTGACGGACAAACCAGCCGGGGACATTAAGTGAGGAACGGACAAAAACCACATCGAGGTCGTGCAGCTTATGAATGGCAGTCTGTGTCTGCCATATGCTCCCATAGCAAAGTCTATATAATATATGGTGAAATGACTTAATGATGTAGAAGCACACAAATTAGCAAAGAAAAAGGATGCACTGCTGAGAGAGAAGCCTTTTTTTAATTAATGAAGTTGATGTGCTAAAAGGCCAAAAACAACCTAATTAAATAGGAACTAAATGTTCCCACATTGTTTCTCATAGAAAACAAATCAAAGTGTTTTCTAAAGTACCCGTATCCCTGCCAGATTAACTCAAGCAAAGTAGTCATTACTGCTGACTGACTGACTTCATATTTACAGCGCAGTTTATTTTTTTGTTGTTATGTTTTATTTCTCTCATTTCATGTTTTGTTAACAATCAGATTTATTAATACTTAGATTCCAAGTAAACGCTGGGGGTGGGAATCACTGCCCTGTCATCATTTAAGGTAAAGCCTTGTATAGGATGGTATTAAAGTTGTTACAGAGATGCTGAAATGCCACGCTTTATAAGGCAAGGGCCAACAAAAAAGTACTTTCTCTTTGCCTCGGTTGCATTTAAGTCGGAGGCATGGATTAAGCGAGATGGCGGAAACAATTGCGCTCATTATTCCCCTTAAGAGTGCACACACTTGAGAATACACACACACACACACGCACACACACACGCACACATCTCTCCTTGCCTCAGGGTCTCTTTTAGACCGTGACAGGGGGGTGAGTCAGAGGACAATACCCTGCTAACAGCACATCAAGCAGGGGAGGGGAACCAGCCAGTTGGGCAAAACATTGGAGAGGGGGGACACTTGTTACTGTAGCACATGGTCCAGCTATTTCTAAAAAGTTGTGAATCCACAGATTTTAATTGTTCGTCATAATGCGGGGCTGTAACTAACGATCAATATGCTGATTTTTCCTTAAATTCAAGTTTTTGTCCAGAAACTGCTGAAATGATTCCATCCTTAAGCAAATCTTGTCTTGTCTGCATTGATATGAAACAGACAAACAGCTGTTTTTTTTCATAATATGAGAGTAAAGCAGATTCTTGTGTGTCGTGAGATTTAGGAATGGAACAACACTGTTTTGTCAGACCTTACAGATTGATTTATGTCAATCGTTTGCCGCAAAGAAAAGACCAAAGTAATCTCATGTACAGTCCAGTGGACTGTATGTATGGATGCTCTGTTTGAGCCACCGAACCAGCCAGCAATTAACCGTCAAAGCTCTAATTGGCACATTCCCTGGCAGATGCCCAGACATTGTATCTGTCGCCAGCTTAGTGCAGTGTGGCTGACTGGCTGTGTTCAAACCTGCAATCACAGCACTGGTAGCTGAGGACACACGCACACACGCACATCTATATATATGTGCTCCATCCATCCCACCTAACTAGTAGTTGCCTTCCTTCTGGGAAACACACACTCACACACACACAACACACACACACACACACACACACACACACACACACACTCAACTGGCCATAAATAGGCCGTGCAAGCGTTAGATGGAAACTCACACAAGCACAAAGTTGTACGATGCAGCAGATGCACTGGAGTCTGACACGGAGAGAAATAACCGCCGGCTACCTCCCAGCGACACGGAGAGGTGATGGATGGGAAACATCAAAGACCTCGCACGGTGTCAAGATAAGCTGACATCACTCAAGAAAGGACAGCGATGTCCTGCATGAAATGGGTAGAAGATCACTTTTTTATGACTCATTTTAAAAAGGGTCAGTTCGCCCAAATCACAATAAATCACCCCCAATCATCCTTTTTCCCCCTAGCAGGAACTAGCCATGTTCCGGCTCATCCACTGGGGATTTCACAGATCTGCTTCATAGATTCTACCAACACCCTAATTATTAAATAAAGAGGACCATGAGCCTGTATCTTCTGAATTAAGAGCACAATGTATAAGCAACAATCCAGTGTAAAAACATGTACCTCTGCAGTACATTCATGCACACAGCTCGGCCACTCTCGTTTTCTCATTTTTTTTTTATGTATTTATTGGCCCTCACCTCCCCCATCCCCTCATGAATGAACATGCATGGCTCTCGCCTGCAAATTAGGGTCACTTCTTCACCGCATTTACCAACCAGGATATTAGACTGCAAATCTGTGGTATCAGTAATAGAGATCCAATTTTCCTTATTAGTCAGATTTATTGCCCCATGATACAAAAAACCATGGCAACAGCACCGACACCAAATGGCTGGATTTTTTTTTTCGCCATGTCACAAACACCCTCATCCACATGGGCACTGACACGAGGGATGAAAGGGGGAATTACTAAGGAGGAAAAGCAACAAAGCACATCCTCCTCCATTGTTTAACCTGTTAGATTAGACTCGGATGGCAGATGGCATTTAAGGACATATACTTTTTTCAGCGATAAACACAGCAGGAGCCTGATTTGATGTAACTAACGTCATCGAAACAATGCGTCCTTCCAACCGTAACATATCACGTCACTATAGAAACGGAGAGAAAGTGAAAGATGCATGTCACAGGGATGAATTTCAAAGCGAAAGAGTAAGACGGAGCGTCTTTCATTCTTGCTTGTAACTGATCCCGGGCCTTGTTGCCACGACTCTTAATATTGACTCGCCTCACAAGACCATCCCAGCAATCCTGCCTCCCTCAGAGGACGTCCACCTGCTCCCCTCCCCCCCGTCCATTATGGATCAACAAGGATCCCCGTTATCAACCCACAGTCCCCACAGCAGTGTTGTATTGCGCTGAGTGAGGTGAAAAATCACTTCCCCATCGGCCCAGACAGATTGAGTTTGGTGTTAGTTCCCTTTCAGGAACACATCTGTCCGTCTCGGAGCGCCTTGTGGCGAAGGAGCATGTGGCTCTCTTCATTATAACGTACCTGCACAAACAGCGCGTAGGTCTCATTGTTGACGGTGTGCGAGTGGTAGAACTCGCCATCGTACCACAGAACCTTGCCCATCGGCGAGTTCTCCTTGGTCACGGCAAACATCCGCCGCGGATCGCAGCACTCGGTCAGCAGCTTCCTGCACACAGAAGATGTGGGGGAAGAAAAAAAGAAAAGGGTCCGGTCTGTGGTGAGCTCTGGACAGCGTGACACTAATTGGATTCAACAGGACGTCTGGGATTCTGGTGAAAGTTAATTTAGTTAGCTCGTTGAGTAATGTGGACAGAAGGATTCATCACATCTTTTAGGTTCTATACATGGAGATTCCACATTATATATTGAACTTGTGAAATGCGTTGAATCCTCATCATCCATTGGATGACCAATTGGAGAGTGACTTCACAACCACAGGTATACGTGAGCCCTGCATCCCGACCCACCGCTCTGCAGGTGTCGCCTTCTCTGATGATCCTCATTGGCTTTGCCTCAAGAGAATATTCTCACATCCTCAGCTGGATAAGATGTGAAACTAGGCTGACACAATGTTAAATGTTTTTTTTAAAGTGTCTTTAAAGTACAGTGTCTGTGCTATTAAAGTGTGTTTATGACAAGTTTGTACAGCCCTGTGGTAGTTGGGTGACTATTGTACAGAGCGTTGACATATTCAAACCTTTAGGCATCTTTTTGGTAGAATAACGGTCATTTTTGCAGGATTTTATGCAAACTACTGTCCATATAATTTCCTCATAATGAAATTATGCCCATATGTTTAGAGACAGACAGACTCAGTTATTCCCAAGAACCCCTATGTTCCCTTAAAAACAACATACAATACATTGCATTATTTCTCTGTTCTCAAGTGGAAACAAGTATAAAAAAACAAACAATATCTTTCTTTTTTAAGCCAATTTGAATAAAGATACTTTTGGAAACACAGCTTTAAGTCGTTGGAGTGTGAGACTTGAGACAAACCTGTATAGATTGATGCCCGTCTGGTTCTTCTGCCATGCCTCCCCCTGCCTCAGCACCTCCTCCACGATCTCTTTATCGCGTGGGAGTCTGTAGACGGGGAAAATGTAAAACCAGCAGAGCACCAGCACGCACAGGGCGGCCCACGCCGAGAGCTTTCCCCGGTAGCATCGCACCAACATCTTCCCCCCCCTCGTTGTCTGTCGCACGGCTCAAAACACCGACGCCGGTGCAGTGAAACGCAGTCTCGGTTCAAAGCAGGTCTCTCCGTCCCGCCGCAAAATCCCCGTCGCATAACCCAGACGGGGGTGAAGTGTGGATGGTGCTCGCAAGGTAGGCGGGTTACCGGGTCGTGCGGGTCACGCTTCGGTTAGGAAATCCGGGTTTGCGCTAGTGAGGCTCTGATGGGCGGACGCAGCAGCTCGCGCTCTCGGGGTTGCGGTGCGGGGGTTTCGGGCTCTGCAGGAATCCGCCGCTCTGCTCTCGGCGCATCACCACCATCATCACCGAATGATTGCGAGGAATCATGCGGGGCCCCCTCCCCGCCCGGTGTCCCAATCCGTAAAAAGGAGCCCCAATCCTCTTTCTCCCGCCCTCCGGTCCTCTCCTCGGGCCTCCGCTGTCCTCGCCGTGCTGCAGGGTCTGCGGTGCAAGTGGACCGGGCCAGTCCAATTCAGTGTCCCCCCACCTCCCCCTCTCGCTCCTGTCAACACCCCCCTCCGCCGAGACAAAGTGCTTCTTGTGATGTAGGAGGCGCGTCAAGTTCGCCAGAAAACGGCAGGGGCGACGGAAATCCACCTTCAAAATAAAAGCACACAAAGCAAGCGCCATTGTCAGCTCATTGACTCGCTAGCTAGGTAGCTAATGCTAACACTAGCTAATACTAACCCTCTGGTTGATTTTAACATGAGAGCGCTGTAAATGGGTCTTAAATATGTACAGGAGGCTGAATAATTGGAAGCTAAGAGACTGAGGCTAAAGCTAAGAAGGCTCTTTTTTTTGAAGATGTAGGAGAGGGGCCATTTAACATGCCTGTGCACAGAGGGCCTCATACACCAGCATGACAAAACTACACAGCATAACTACTTTATATCTTATATAGAAACCTCAATGCCAGAGCCACACTGGATGGTTTATTTTTGTTCTTTCACTATGATACACACTTGACTTTTTTAATTTAACTTGGAGCACTTTCAATTCCTTTGTAACAAAATAATGTGTTAAAATGAATGAATTATTTTGAAAGTGCCGCTTCGCTGTCCTGTTTTAATCCCCGCTAACTTGACACTGGCTGCTGCAAACGAAAGTGTCTCGCCTTGGCTTCCCGCTGAGATTTGTGACGTGACGTGCTGCCGCCCCCTGTTGGACGTCGGCTGTACTGAACGATTAAGAACACATTTAAAGGTGATAGATTGAGCTGTAGCTGTCTGTCGGAATACCACACCCTAACTTCAGATTCAAGTCACCTCACGACCCCCTTTTCATCCAGACACATTCTCTTTATTTATTTTACCACATCAGGCAGCACACTTAGACACATAGTCAACCCAACAATATCAAATCATTTTCTATTCTATTCTAGTTTTCCTGCACATCAGCAGCTGCAGTGCTGTGCATAATAAACCTCTGCTGCCCTCTGGTGGACAGAGTTAGAGCTCACAATTAATTACACTTCATTTACCATAAAGACTGTGTGGTTGGAGGCAGTTACAGAAACTTGTATCCTGGCTGCCAGCTGTGTTTTCTCTCTGGGCGTGTCTTTGTTTTTGTGAGAAGTTGGTATATTCAATATTATAAAATAAAGAAATATATGCAATATACAAATAAACATCAAAATATATGCAAAAAGTTACTTATTGACAAGTCTTAGGATTTAGATTTCAGGATGAATTTAGGACTTTTAGATCCTAAATTTAGGTTTAGGAATGTAATGAAATATAAATGACACAAATAACAGAAATAGCAGAAAACAGAAAAAGCTGTCTCACTTTAGGTGCCTACAACCAATCACACAATAACAAGAACCATAAAGTTATCCGTACAGTTACCCCCCCTTTCATGATATACAAGCTGCTGAAAGAGCAAGTAGCTTAGAAATGTTGGCTACTCAGGGCGCCTGCTGCCCGCTGCCCCCTGTTGGGGAACTCTGAGGGCAGCGTCAAGGTTAGACCAGCGGGCGGAGGGATGCCATGGCAGGACACTTGGCTGAGTCATGTGTCAGCTGCTCTCTGTGCCCTGCAGCGTCCAGACAGGTGTGAGACAGGCAGAGGTGCAGAGATACAGTAAGATGAAAAGGATGGCTTAATATCAGTAAAGATCAGTGGTGGACGAGGTATCCAATCCTTTACTTAAGTAAAAGTACTGCAGTTGAAAAATACTCTTTACAGGTCAATTTTTAAAGGTGGTTTTAGAATAATATACTTAAGGTATCAATAGTAAAAGATTTGGCCCCTGTTAGTTATATACTATATTAATGATGAGGTGGAGCTAATTTTATTTATTTTTTTGGTGTCAAATGTTCCCACAGACCTCAAAGTCAACATCTAGTCCTCTCATGGCTGATCTGGTCACGATAATGGCTTCAGATGGATTACATAGGCAACTGACACAACAAACAACCCTTCAAACAGCAGGTGAGGACGGAGGGAAATCCTTGAAGATCACCCATCAACAGCCTGCCGTGGAGAATAATAACGTCCCCCCTTTCCTTCTTCCCATTCCATTCCAAATGATTTCAATTGTTCATATTTACGACCACATAAGGAGAACCGTGGTGCGTGGCGTCCAGCCGCCACTAGTGGGAGCGGCAACAGTAGAAAGTGCATTACAAGCACTTCTCTGAAGGCAAGGCCTCCCTGTGGTTTTGCATTTTGTGTGTATGTGTTTGCGTAGAGACAGAAGGGCGTTGGGTTGCAGCAGAAATAGCACTTCCACCTGCTGAGGATCACAGAGGGGAGAAAAAAAATGATGACAGAACATTTGTTGTCTTCCTCCTTTCAGTTGCCTCTCACTGCTCACCAGACATTGTCTCCGCAAGTCCTCTGTATTAGTGGTGTTGACGCTGTGGACACTCATTTAACAGGAACTTTGATTGCATTTTAGGGATTATCAGTATGTCATTTGTATTGATTAATACAAACAAATGTGACAAATCCTGATACACAAGACAAAAACATGTCTATATATGCAATGAAAACTGTTAACTATACACCCTTTAATTCAATTTTATATGTTGGGATATTCCATAAAGAATCAGAAAATTAAGCTACAATTACAGATTGAAAATGACTGAAATCACATCATTTTATTTATTATTTTTCAAGGTTTTTATTTGTTTCTGTGGCTTCCCAGAGGTCTTCCTTGTGTATTCAAGTGAACATAATATTCCACAACCTTCCAAAAAACGTTTTCCCATCCGAGGTAGGTTTCTGCATGGTGATGTTGCTACGTATGTTTACATATAACCCACACCCCCCCGCCCAATGGACGGCACGCTCCGGAGAATCTTGACCATGCAGACGTTGATTTTTCACTCTGCTTTTTAATCTCAGAGAAGCCCCAACAGCTCACAAAGAGCAAAAGGTCCATCATCAACTCTTCACCGTTTCATGCGACTCCTCCGAAGACGTCCTTGCAGCCAAAGCTCTGTTGACCAAAAACACCTTAGCACTTGCATCAGCTTTATTCCAGTATAAGCCAGTGGAAAGAAGAGTAACTTGATGAGAATGAGCTCAGGCCGAGATTAGCTCGGAAATCTTGACGAAGTCAGGCCAAGGAATTGTTGACGGCACACGTAAACACAAAAAGTGCAAAAGGGCAAAGGGAAGTCAGGTGAGGAGGTCTGGCAGAGATGTTTATGAAGGAATACCTGCATCATCAGCAACAAGAGCGTAATGTCATGCTGTGAGGAGTCAGCACATTCTCTCAATAACAACGTGGGCATGCAAATGTCTAGCAGGTATATTTACAGGTATTGATTAGCTCTGAAGACAAAGTAAAGTAGTTTTCCACATTGTTTTTAAAAGATTCTTCTCAAACATTTCTCAAATGTGATGGTCATTTAGCATCTTTATATTCATTTGAAATTGTAATTTATCCCCAGCCGATTGCGGTATCTCTCTGCTTGAAATCAAAGTTCTGCGTTTTCAGTTTATTTTTATTTTTCTTATTTTTTTATGCGTCTCTGAAGACAGTATATTGAATTTGGAGAGGATAAAAACAGCAAGCTGCAGGGGGGGAAAAAAAAACAAACTTTAGGACATTTCCTGAAATTGACGTCTGTTTATAAGCCGCTGCCAGGAAAAGTGATAAAAGGATAAAATAAAGCTCTGCGTTTCCTCTCCCGTCTCTGTTTTCCATCTTCTTAATGAGACTGCTGAGACGTTAAATTATATATCTACAGCAGCTATTCTGCTATTCCACCTTCCCCTCGGTTTGACGAACACGGGACGCCCTCTTGTTATTTTGGGACGCTGTATAATTACACCAACCTGTATTTTTATCATGATAACTGTGATTAGAAAAGACAAATGTCACGGTGAGTAATTTAACCTTGATAACGTCACTCTGCACTCACTGTTAAAGCAGTGGGAGACACACATGGCTGCCATCCAGACACACATGTACGGCCTCTGATTAACCTCAGACGTGTTTGACCCCAAACGGTCGGAAAAGGAACGGCAGACAATTTGAGTGAATTGTTCCTTTAAACCTGATGCATTACATGAAGCGTCGATAGTTAAAAGCAGCCGGTGATGGGGAGAGGGGCACCACCTATTCTTGGAAGATGATTGTGTTATTTTAGTATGCATGGTCAATGGGTGTGTGGTGAACTCCTCAAATGCACTCCCCCTGTTTTGGCTCATTATTCTACCTACTATTCATTCATTAGTGTATTATAAATACTAATAAGCACCATTCTCACGTTTGTAAGCATCATATGAAGCTATAGTCATATTGTGCACCTATTTATTTATTAATATATGCCCAAAAAGAAATAATTTTCTTCACATTTTCATACACTGTAACAGCTTAATTCAACCAGTACTATCAGGACTTTCATGGCTAGGCCAGGCTAGCCGTTTCCCCCTGCTTCCAGTCTTTATGCTAAGCTAACAAGCATACTTTAACACTTCAGTGTGTTCAGTGTCTTTATTTGTTCCTACTGTACCAACGGGGGGGACAATGGGCTTATTTGACAGGAGGGGATATCTAGACAATACCATTAAGGTAATGCTCATGATGTATTATTACACTCCCCTGGTGTGGCGGCGAGTCAGGGGAGGTGATGTGTCATGCTTGGTCCCATGCCAGCGCATTCTTGGGGCCAGACGTTATATCTGCTGTCCACACGGCTCACATATAAAGCTGCTCATTGTCTTCAGCGGCCGCTCTTTGACTCTCTCTTAACCCGTTCTCAGGTAAAAACAAACCGTTGCTTTATTGTGTCTTTTTAGTATTCAAAGGCTTTCAGGGAATTTCTCACATTTTGTATCATTTTAAATTGGTTATGGTTTACGTAAATTAAAAGTCTATATTTCCGGCACAGCTGTCATTAAAGACAGTTTATTCAATTTATAATAATTTATTTATTAGAAGTGTATTATTTAATAACTAGATCTTTGTAAAATATGTCAGCCTAATGAGACATCGGATTTGCCAGATCTTACTTGTGTCTGCAGCTGTCTTGGTTCTGTCTGCTTTGTCAGATCGAGAGCTTTTTTAACAAATCTGTTGAGGTGTCAGTCGTCAGAGTGGAAAAAAACTGAAAAACAACTGAGCTGATGCTGAATTTAGTGGAGGGGGTCGTTGTCGTCGTGTTTATGCTTTGATCCTGTTGTCAAGGGATGCTGACAACTGTTTACTACGTGGCACTGAGGCAATTTACACTGTACTAATAACTGTTTCTCTTATGTGTTGTTTGTTTGGGTGCTAACAGTCGAAGAGAGGTAAGACGTGTAATGATCTGCTACTGCTTCACCATCATAATGGATAGATCAGTTCTCATATAAACCTAATTGTTTACAGCATCATTTGTCCCTATTCTGGGTTCCAGGAGCCTGACAGACCCGCTGCGATGAATCCCAAAGGGGATAAGGTGAGCCAGCTATATTCCACAGTGTTAATCCTCCACGCAGGGAGAGGGGACACGCTGTCCTGATGCACACAAAGGCAAAGGTCTGGCAGTGGTTATCTGGCAGGAGTTGCTATCAGCATCACTGAGAGCTTTACCCTTCACTTCATACTAATAATAAAGCTTTATCTTCTCACATGGAAGTGGGGGGCGGGTTTGACACTCACAGGTTTTTTCCAGAAACATATTATTACTGTATATGGAACAGCTGATGGGCTTCTGTCATGGATAACAATCAGCAGTTCATATTATATGCATTATGTAATTTTTTATTATTATTTTTTTTTTTCAAATATGAATAATCTCAGGAGCTGTTTGATTAATGTTCACTGAAAATGCCGTTTATCTTTTTCCACAGCCGAAGTCGAAGATTACGGCTTCTCGCAAGCTGTCCCTCAAGGTGAGTCATGAAGTATCATTTTTTTGGTTTGACTTACACCCTCTACAAGATATTGTGATACCATATAGATCAATTCAAGTTTGAGTCTCTTGGGTACTTTTTTCATTGCTATCGTTTTTTTGTCCAATCAGATGCTTCTCCTCACACGAGCCTGTGAGGATTTGGAGAGGGAGAGGCAGGAGAGGGAGGAGGAGAAAGTGCGGTATTTAGGAGACAAACTGCCCCCTTTGCAACTGTCTGGATTATCACTGGATCAGCTTCAAGTAAGAGCCAGAAACCACAGTAGCGGACTACAGCAGATCACGCATGTTTCAGTCATATGTTTAAAACCCTCCTTTCCCCCTCAGACTCTATGCAAGCAGCTTCATTCCAAAATTGATATTACGGATGAGGAGCGATATGACTGCGAATCCAAAGTGGGCAAACACAACAAAGATGTAAGTCCCTGAACACTCCTAATAATTCAGTCTTTGCATGTTTATGTCATATTCTAATATTCCTATTTTGTCAGATCCAAGAGCTGAAGCTGAAGATCCAGGATCTCGGGGGCAAGTTCAAAAAGCCCGCCCTGAGGAAGGTGAGGGTGTCAGCAGATGAGATGATGAGAGCCCTCCTGGGCTCCAAACACAAGGGCTCCATGGACCTCCGAGCCAACCTCAAGTCCGTGAAGAAAGAGGATGTCAAACAGGACAAGGTGCTGCTTCCCAGACCCCCCAAACACATCGCCTGTGTTTCCCAGTATGTTGGTCAACTTAGATTTTGATTTTTGTCATTTTCCCTCCAACCCCAGGTGCTCACTTCCGAAGTGGGCGACTGGCGAAAGAACGTGGAGGCCATGTCGGGCATGGAGGGCCGCAAGAAGATGTTCGACACAGGCGGCGGAGCACAGTGAGGTCGCTCTGTGAGGAGTCCTGCCCAATGACGTAGCTGGATCGACTCGAAGCAGGGACAAGGAAGTCGTCTAGATAGAAACATGGAATAGTTAGCCGAGAGGCTAAGTGACTTGAAAGCTGTAGAATTAAGCATACAAGGTCATAAGCATGTGTAACCTCTAGTGCATCAACTGTACCTCCATTTGCTAGACGGCCCTTTTCTGTGCAATGACTCCGAAGCACTTAAAGAAAAGTGTAGAATGAGTAGCCCATTGTTTTGTTTTTTTATTTACTACCAAAGTACATCATTCTTGCTTTTTTTTGTCACCCATAGACAATTAAAGTGGATATGAATAAGCTCCAGTCTTTGATGCTCCATATCGGTGCTTTGACTTTATCATGTTTCATTTTTACTGGCACGCTCCGGTTTATGTGCGGCACGTTAAGGCGACGGAAAGCAGCTTAACTCGTGATGGATTAAAAAAGGAAGACGATAAGTCGAGGGAGGGAGGGGAGCTGCAACAGGTGTAACCTGCCTAAACCTCACATTGCAGACACAGAAGAGGAGAAAGGACATTTAAAATGAAACTCAAATATAAAATGATAATTCGAAGTCACAAAAAGGCAGTTACTTCACCTCCAATCTGATAATAACCACCAAAACAATGTTTAATCTATCATCAGAATTATGTACAGCTCATTAAATCATTTCAGAAACCATGAAGAAAGTCTGACATCTTTTTTAGCACTTCTTAATACGTTTTATTTTTAGAGTTCGGCGATAGAAATAAACCACAGGGGACGTGCCTTGAATCTTCTGGAATATCTGGGCCGAGTATATTTGGACCTGATGTGGTCCTCCATAACTCCTACCCTTGGAAAGCAAAACCCCACTGGCATTGTTGGCCGACACATTGCATGCATGCGTGTGCTTCTTCTGTCGACTGGCTGTTATCGCCCGGCCATTGTTATTTGAAGTATGACATCGACACCAACAATAGCTTCAGTTGGCGTATCGCATGCTTTTATGGTTATGGACAGCTGATTCACAGCGCTCCTTTATACTTGAGTCCACTTCTCAATGTCTGATGGTGATTGTGTGAAATCTGCTTGGTGGTCTTTTCTTTGTTCCATCATAAACCTCCGCTGTGTTTAATCATGTTGAAAAGCGGATCTATGACCTCTTACACTCGGACTTAGCAGGCTGGTAATGAGCGGCAACTTGAGTCTCAGGGTCTATAAATAGGCACTAATGAGAGCGACCTTCACACACAACAAATGTTCCAGATGTGCCATCCAGAGTTCATTCTTGTCGACACTACGGCGACTGGTGAAACACAAAACGGCGCCGGAGTCTTGAAAAAGATGAAAAAACACAATCAAGAGTGGCGTGATGTGCCAAAACCCAAAGCAACACAGTGAGTTCTGTGCTGATGGGAGGCAACACGCTGTGTTTGGTTGTCGGTGCCACTTGGTGGCAGTCCACAATCAGGAGAACACAGGCGACTACTCTGGAACACTACATCTAGTAAAACGTTAGCTGGAAAGTGTGTTGAGCTGCGGGAATTCATTTCATGATTTGTCATCAGCTTTAAGATTCTCATCTTTCATTCTCTGGCATGCTTCTCTGGCATGCTTGCAATTTTCTCCAGGTAACACAGTTAGCTCTGTCAACACTCTTGTTTGTAATGTTCTGTGCTGTTAACACTGTTAGCTGCTAACAGATCTGTTAGATCCTGGAAATTGCTCGACTCCCACGATTTTTGAGCAAAATGAATCAAACGGATTCGACAAAAATGTGACAAAACTCCCTCCCTCTGTTCCCTCGTGTTTAAAAACTGTGACTCTCTTCCACAAGTTGTGAGATAGAAGAAGTGGAGCCCGACGATAAATAATTACCGCTACGGCTGTAAGCTAGAGCTAGTTCATTTCACTCGCGGAACAACCCAAAGGAGAAGGAAAATGAGAGTTAGCCTGCGTAGAAAACACTGAAGCAGATAACAATGGTTGCAGCGTGGTTCGTGTGGCTTGATGAGGAAGTGTGATTGATGCCGTTAATCTATAAGATTGTATTTATTGCTGCAGGCGGTGGTGGTGCGGGCGCGTGGTTGCCAATACCGGGATGTATTTGACAGTAACGGGGTAACAGGGCCTGGGGATTAGACAGGCTGCCCCGTTGACTGGCTGCTGCAGGCTCAGATCAGCTAATGCTGTTGTCACATATCTTGTCAAAATGTCCTACAGCGAGATGCGTGTTTGCCAGAGTAGGAATCGATGCCGGGCCAAATTCACAATGGCAAAAAACATGGCAGAGGAACATGTATCCTCCAACACAGTTCAGGTGCTGCTCACACTACGGCAGGTTAAAGACGAAAAAGAGCAAGGCAGCTTTTTAAAAACTCAGGTAGATGATATGGAATAGTTGAAGAGTGAGGTTAGAGCAGGTTGACGTGCTGGAGCAGCATGGAGGTTCTGGGAACAGGAAGTGGGAGGGTTTATGTAAACTTGGGGGAAACGGGGGAATGAGGGACAGGTGTGCAGCCAGGTGGGAAGTCAGGTGATTAAGGGCCTGCTGCCACCATGACTTATCCAAATCACCATCATAAATTTGCTCATTGTGACTCATTTTCTTCTTACTTTTTTTTTAGTTGAGAGTTTAAAAAAACAAACCCTATTACAGTCTTTCATACTAAGCTCAGTGTTATGGCCTTTTCATCAGTGAGAACCAAATAAATCATTTTCCCACTTTAAGGAGAAGGCAGTAGAAGGTTTCGGGTTGCAGAAATAACCACTTCACACATATTATTTCTCAAGGCAAGGGAGAGAGAGAGTTATTCATTTACGTTTCACATTCCCCCTGTTGGTTTGGGGCTGAAAACACGGCGACCTTCCCTAACAAGTTCTGCGACCTCTGGGCTTGTACCGCACTAACTACTGCATGTGTTTACAGCTTTTCTGTGGTGATGCAGAAAATAAGCAGCTTGAGGCAAATCCTGTTTCTTTTTGAAATGTTAGTCTATATTTGGAGGTAATGACACGGAAAAGGAGCTTTAAAAAAAATCATTAGACTGGTGGATTCAAGGGTTTAAACGGAAGGAAACACACACACACACACACACACACACACACACGTACACACACATTATATGCAATATGCTCCCCTCAGTCAAAAGGTGTTAATTGGATTCAGAGCGAGAGGTGAATCTCTTTTCAACCTCAATGAAACATTCCCAAGGAGCAGACGGAAACGACTGGGAACAAAATGATGAAGACACACAGTTGTTATCCGTTTGACCCAATAAAAAGTTGAGTTAACTTCGCCTCACTTTTAGTAAATGTACTGAGAAAACACAGTAGATCGAACCAGTTAATAAATGCCGATGGCGATTTTTCTTCAGTTTGGTTTTTGATTGTTTTTAACCAATCATTTCAAGACATTTGCCACAAACTATTGTGCATTTCTGAACTGGATTTGTCTTTTTAAGCACGCCTTATGTCTAACACTCCATGTGTTTTTTTTTCTGTGCTTGTGTGTCTTCTTCTAAAAGCTGTTTCAGGGCTGTTTCATCAGCTGCAGCGTCGGTTCACAGCACGCCAGGCCTCACTCCGCCCACCTGTGACAGGCTTCGGTCTGGCTTTGTTCCCCTTACACCCACCTCACTGAACTATGCTAGAGGGAATCTACAATTTAGTTCGTCACTATTGGAGTGAGCTGCAGAATATTGACAGATCTAGCAACTTGAAGTACCATAAATTAGATTGCATACATACATTTTGATTGTTTTGAGTGATTCTTTAGGGTGTTAACAGTGTGCTACTTCACCACACACAATGAATTCACCTTAATATAATTCATCTCACTACTCACCCAATTTGAGGAAGGGTTGAAACACTTTATCTCCTCATTCCTCATGATGAGAAAAGCTCAATGCCCTGCCAATGTGCATCTTACTCCCAGCACTGCACCATCCACACTTTTCCACCCATCACCTCTGATGGTTTGAGCTAATCTACTCCCGTTCGCATTATTGATCTCCCCTGGGCCAATAGGGTGCTGAAGGGTATTGGTTTTGGACACCGACGCTGGCCAGGAGTCAACAAGATATAGCTATTAAAGATTCCTCTTGGTATAATGAGATGGACGCTTTCAAAAGGATGGATACTTTCTTTATTTTATTTTTAAATGAAATTCACTCTTGGCTTCAATTGTTGCTAGGCCAGTGATGTAAGTGATGTATTTTCCAATTGTGATTTCAATTTAATTCTTCATGTCCCTTTATACTTTGGAATAACATAGAGCTATTTTCCCACTGACACAGGATATTTAGAAACAAACTTTCAGCCTCTCCCAAACTCTTGAATGTTGGAGTTGTCATTTGACGCTGCAACCAAAAGATGGAGAGAAACTCCTGCTCAGCTGATCCTACTTGGCCTCAGGTCTCCCCGGAGCGACTGTGTGAACAACCTGTCTCATTAAATGATTAATAGTGAAGTCACCGTTGTGGAAGAATTTTGAGCAACCAAGGACGATCTTCAAGAAGTCATTGTGGTGTTGACTGACTAGACAAAAGTGAAAGTACCAAATATTAGACACCTCTTTGGGTGCATGCAGCCCCATATTTCATAACCCACATCTCACTTGTATTAAAGCTTAACCTGCTTGTGTTTTCAGCTCCTGAGGGTAGAGATACCAGGAAAAATCAATGAAGAATAATGACTTTTACCGGACTCACCTCAGCAGGGTTCTTCATGAAATGTGTGTGCGGTATTGCAAACATTCAGTGTGGTTTGACTATTATTGGATGGATGGCCAAGAAATGTGGTACAGAGTATCTGTTCAAGTTTTCAGTCTTCCACTGAAGTGACTCCACATCCCATGGATCAAGATAAATTAGAACGACGTTGATTTTGCAGCTCCATCAGCAGGTCAAAGGTTTCTCTTCTCATGTGAAATATCTCAACATGTACTTGATGGATTGCTACATATTTTGGTACAGAAATTCATGGTCCCCAGAGGACAAATTCTAATGACTGATGACACCAGCTTTTCATCTACCACGAGCATCAGGTCGTCATATTCATGAGTGAAATGTCTCAACAAATACTGAGTTTTCCAATGTCATCAGGTAAAAACATCTGTTTATTGTATTTATTGACAAATGGTTGAACTAATGGTGACTATGGTAGAACTCATAGCTAATCATGTTAGCATTCTGATACAGAGGAGCCCTCTAGTGTCTATAAATGATGCACGAAGTGTATGACATGCCCCTGACCTTCAGTTCATGGTGGAATCATTTTTTTAAAATGTTGTAGCTGCATGCTGTGTAAATAATAAACAGTCCTTGGAAGCACTTGGCTGAGTCATTAAAAGTGCTGTTCTTACCAGATGTTCATGGCGTCATTGACTCGCTGCTTGCTCATCTCCACTGGCAACGCAGCAGTGTCACTAATGAAGTGTAGCATTTCAAGTAATTAATCTCTACCTGACATTAATTGCTTTATCGTGTCGTCTGCTCTTATCGCATCCCTCTTACTGTCATCATGCCTCCAAAGTCCTTGGAAAATTGTTGCATTCCTTTCTTCTTTCCATTCATTTTTTAACTTTTTCCTCTCCGTCATTTTTTTTTTTTTTTTTACGTGAACTTGCTTTTATGTTTCGGGCATCATTTATGAGCAAAAAATTGGAAATGACAGCTTCATTTTGATAAATCTTTCCTGTTTCATTGTGCTTTTTTTCCCCCTTAAAAATGCCCATTCCAAAGAGATAGTGATGACACATAAAACATCCATAACCGATGAATCATTATAGGGTATAAAATCTCTCATATTCTGAGTCAAGTCCGGGTTCATGCAACAGGCCGTTTATCAATATTAATGGGGGAGTGCTGTCCCCAAAAAGAGCCAACGAGTCGTTTTATTTTTTTGTTGAGTCTGTAGATCGAAAAGCACTGTAAATGCTGGAGGGTGGAATGAATGAGAGCCATCACTTCAAATGGAAACTTATCCAATATGAATATAGGGGCTTGTTGCCGTGGATACTCAGAAAGAAGGCTGGAGTCCTTGTCTGTTCCAAACATCTTTTGTTTTGAGAGGCAACTTTCAGTTTCTCTGAATGCTGCTTCGGGTTCACAACAGTGCACTCAGCCTGCGTGCGTGTTTGACTCATCAAACGCCGCTAAATAATGAGAGGGAATACTGTTGGTCTACTTTCAACTTAGCAACAAAACCGAGATGCATCAGGACTCTGGGGAGTAAGCCTATACTGATATAACACAGTTTTGAAATGAAAAGTTCCGGAGGAGGATCTGAAGACGGGGCATAACTTTAACAGCGTCGGCCAACTTTTAAACTTCTCTTGCTGCTTTTTCTTTATGAGCGTTGGAAAAGAAATGCTGATCCAGGGTCTGGTAGAGCTGCTGGATCAAGGAAACATCAAGCAGGATTAAAACAGATAGGTCGACACACCATATAGCCCCAGTTGAATAAATCCTTAAAATGAGACCATGTCTGGTTTTATGTTTCTGTCTGTTCGACAGTTCAAAGCTTATCTAACACAAATATTGAAGGGATTGTGACACATTGTGTATTTAATTTGACTGTTTTCCAATGAGTTTGAGATCTTGGGTGAAATATCTGTAATTTTGGTGATCCGCTGACTTTTGCTCTAATGCCACCATCACCTCAAAATGTTACATTTGTCCCCAAACACCTGCAAATGAAATAACTTTCCCATCAGCCTCGGCTGTAGGCTGCTTTGTGCTGAGTGCTAATTAGCAAACTAAGACTGGAAACATGGTAAGCATTATATTCATTTGAGAACCAGCATGACATTTGCATTAAGCTCAGCACATTGTTTAATAGTGCTACAAAATCACAATTAAAAAATCATTCCTGATGATGAATTTAAACAATAATTCTCAGTCATTTTATTATTATTATTATTCAGATTTTACAGAACACGGTGGGCCTAATTTGATACAGTTTATTCTGAAGCTGCTAATGGGCAATATTTCGCCCAACTTTCAATATTACAATAAGTGTTCATTGTTTGCTTTTTTCTACAGTAAACTGCATTCTGGTCAGTGTGGAAAAAGCCTCTGAAGCAGCATTTTATATGAAGTGGGACTACTCACTGTTTGACATACTCCTGAAAATTGGCACCTCTTAGCCTCCATAAGTGCATCAATATTAGTTGTCAGATGCGGATCAGCTGCCAATCATTTAAGTGCTTGTGTGTGAGCCTGGAACACTATTTAGTTTAATGGATGTTCATCACAGAAAAAGCTTGTTCACAAAAGGTAAGTGACCCCAAACGTACACAACACTTGAGCAGCCAGGGCTGGAAAAAGTGACCAAGCCCATCTGAGGTTTCACATTGCAAGTCAATCATGTTCTGATCAGCTGCATTGCTGATCTCTCGTCTACAACTAAAAAAAGACTACTGATTTCACTAATCTGGCAAGTTCCTACATTTGTTTGTTATTTGGTATAGAGTGACCTCCAGTGGACAAACAGGAACAGCAGTGCATTTAATTGAAACATTAGAATGAATGTCTTTTCTGCTAATTTCACAATTTTCAAAGTCACCCTGTGGGATAGATATCAGCTTTTGGCTAACCAGCCATATGTCTGACATCCCGCTCTTAAAGTTTTCTCCTCTGCAGGTGCATGGTAACGGAGATGAAAAACTTGCTTATTCCTATCACACTTTGCGCTCCGTCCTTGTCGTTTCCTATCAAGGATGTGTGACCCTCTCAGGCCTCAGACTCCCCTGCGAGATAATTGGTGTGAAAGGTGGGTTGCGCCCTCCTCCAGCAGAAGGTCCATAATAAGAAAAGCTGGACCTCGCAGATGTTACCAAGCACCGTGTCACTGCTGGCACCATTTCCATTTTTTACAATCTCACTGCGGAAATGCATTTGTGTCTCCTCCTCCAGCCCCGCGTCGCTGGTCCGGTGCACAAGCCATTTTTCACTTCATGCAGCTTGTAAAGCAGCCATTTGGAAGGGGCGACCTGGCTGCACCCACATTGGCTCACCCTGTGGTCCTAATAGTCCACTGTCTCTAGGTCATACGATGTTGAGATTTCCTCTGAACTGTTTTTAAAAGGCTTTATGGAACTTTTAACAATATTTGAACATTCATTATTCGAGACACATCACAGCATATTGTTAATGTCACTCCTGGCAGATCGTCCTTTGCAATCTGCCAAATTTCATTAGACTTTGACGCCAATTAACATTCAATTCCTTATGCTGGATGTGGGCACCCGTCGGATTTCAAAAAGCGATTACTTCTAGATCATCCTGTCAGTATAAGCATTACGTCACCCACAAACACAAGGGCCTGTTACACAAAAATAATTCATTGTACATTGGACCAACGAGGAGCACAGATGCAGCGACTGGATGAAAGTGCATGTGAAAAGTCGAGCACTCTCTCAGTGAGATATCTCTCCGGTCCGTATCAGCAGGGATCATCTCTGCAAACCTAAAACCCATTTCCTTTCCTTGCTCTGCCTGCATGCCATCTGTCTGGTTGACTTGTTTTTTATTTCCCTTTCGGTGAAGTCAGAGATAGCGAGGCACGGTCTCAAAGGCAACTTCTTTTGCCTTCTCCAAATTTCAAAAATTCCAATTGCGATCGCAACGTTGCAGGAGCAAAAAGTACCATTCCCCAAATGTTGTTGTTTGCATACCAAAAGAAATATGAATATGAATGTGCATACCATTCTCTTCTATCCCTGCAGGGCAACCCCCTCCTAAAAATCCTGCCATCCAACACTCAAAGACTTTCTGTGTGACAAAAAGAGCTGCACAAGCGATACTAATCACATCACACATTCACATGGAGAACAGGGACGTCTTGTGCCCAAGCTCGTTTAATTTGCATGCTGAATTCAACACCAGATGGAAATGTTACCTTTTGTAAAAGACCACATTGAATAAATAGCAACGTGATGTTGTGGACGTCTCTGCGCGGTGGACCTGAGGGCACTGCAGCTGGAGAAAACAAGCAAATAGAGAAAACAATTTTGACTACAAATAAAATGTCCTAAAACCACAATGGGTGAAAATCAGCGAAAGGTGCTAGATTAATGCAATGCAAATATCTGAAATAATATGCATTGTAAAAACTTCTTTTGTGTTCTGTATGACTTCTGTTTTTCAGCACACATTTTCTGCTCATATGGGTAAAAAGAAAACAAACAAAATCAGTCTCCCACACATTGGAGCAGCTGCAGACTCTATACTTATGTAACAAGTTTGAGCACTCGTTTACAGATATTAACTGGACTTGAGCCATGAAATAACATATTTTAATTCTTAATTTAGGTGGTAATCATCTTAAAGGTAGGTAAAGAGGTCGAATTAAGCTATGAGATGCGAAAATTGTGGCTTTACGTCTGAAACGTGCTTCACTGTTTCCCCTCTGCGTGTTGACATCATCGGTCCACTACGGCCCCGCCCCCGCACTCCGGTGATGCTGATCACCCCCTTGCATCAGCACCATTCCTGGCATCCTCACAAAGCAGGGAGAGAGAGAGGGGGGAGAGAGAGAGAGAGAGAGAGAGAGAGAGAGAGAGAGAGAGAGAGAGAGAGAGAGAGAGAGACTACCCAATCCCAGCCGAGCGTGGAGGCGTCAGACGGCCGCCAGAGCTTCCCCGGTTACGCGCTGTTCAGAGGCCCCATCGACGGTTTGCAGCGCCAGATCCAGCTGAAGAAGAAGTCAACATAGCCGGGCACACACGGCCACATCTGTAGTCAGTAATGGAGAGCCTGCTGGATAACCCAATGAAAGCCGTTCTTTACCTGAAGGAGCTCACCACCATCGTCCAGAACCAGCAAAGCCTGATCCAGACGCAGCGCCAACGCATCGACGAGCTCGAGCGAAAGGTAGAGGACCTGATCGGAGAGAACCGACAGCTGCGGGACCCCCACCACTACGTCCAGCAGCCCCCTCCACAACACCACCACCACCACCACCACCACCCGACTCACCGCAGCGCAAGTCCTCAGGCGCCGACCAACCTCCATCAGCACCCGGGGAGCAACAAAGCCGCGGCTCTCCTCGGCCAGCAGGCGCAGCAGCAGCAGCCGCCGCCACCGCAGCAGCAGCAGCAGCAGCAGCAGCAGCAACAGCAGCCGCCGCAGCAGCAGCAGCAGCAGCAGATTCCCGGTCTATCGGCCCAGCCTCAGCAGCACACGACCCCTCCTGCGCCGTCTTCCCACCACCCGCAGCAGCTGCAGCTCGTCCCCACCTCGCCGCAGTCACCCAAAGCGAGCCAAGCCGGCCAGGACTCGGCCGAGGAGGACAAGAGGAGCCCCTGCTGCAAGTCTCTGGTCCCGCAGACCCCCACCACTCTCTGCCGCTCAGTTGGACTCGCTAGGAAAGCGGAGTAAGTAGCCTATAGCTCTCGTGCACTGCAAAAAATAATCACAACACAAGCAAATCAGCCTGTCATCTCCATAACAGTCTACATCACTATTGAAATGATAGAAACTACATGTCTCAAAAGCAAAAAGTGACATTATATCCTCATCTATTGTCTCATAAACACATTAAAGACTCAGTGACCTGAATAAGATGGATATTATATTAAGTGCAAATGTTCTTTGATATGGAAAATGTGTTTGGGCAAAAAAAAAAAAAAAAAACCCAGCGATGCCCCCAGGGGCCCTCAGCTTTAATGCCACAGCCTGTTATCACCCACGTAAGGGTGTCAGCTTTGGAAACATCTTTCGAGGGAAGCAACAGAGTAAAGATTTGTATGAAGCCATCTACAGGAAAGGTGGTGTAAAATGGCACCACGGACACCGAAGAAGGGTCCGTGCTGGATTTGCCTTTTGATTAACTTCACATCCTCTGACAAGCTTAATTCCCTGACAGTTAATTCAGGCTCCTCCTGTATTTTCACATCATTCACTCAGTCGTTGCCCTGTTAAATCAATTGAAATGTTGAATGGATATCGATTTTGCGGACCCCGGCCGGCATTTTAACAGTTGGTGGTTTTGTTAATTCTACACCGAGGTAGACTGTCACCACTGGGTGGGACTAAACGCTGGAGTGAAAGTAGTTTTTTTGTGTCTTGTGAATGAAGGATGTTGGGTTCACTCACCTTTAGATGAGTCTTTTGTTTGAACACTTTGACTGTGGAATAAAAAAAAATGCATCTGCTTTTAGGCTCGGCTGATAGCGATTTCACAGGTGCCAGGAGAGCATGATTTCACTGTAAAACGCACATTTTACAACTAGAAAAACATAAACTTCTGAAGGCAAATCACTGCCTGGGAGACGAAATGTCAGCACTTTCACATTGTCACATAAAAAAACCCTCCTACGACAGTTTGTTGCTCATTAAGATAGATGCTGAAGGATGTCACACTGGGAGGAACATAGCTGGGGGGAGATAGGAGACAGAAAGACATTAGCTGTTGCTAAAATCACCTTACAGCCACTTGAGAGTCACTAATAAGCCTTGACGTTGGAATGTACTTCCTTGTAGAGATGCTGCGAGTCAGTGTTGTATTTCTGGCTTCATACAGAGTTATGAAGTTCTTAGTTGCATTTTGATGCAACTATTTTCAGGATCAAGCAACAAAAATACCAGACATGTGCTTGATCCAGATTTTCAATGTTGAGGACTTGTCTCTTCCTCATAGAATAGCTTTTAGTCAGGCACGACTAACTATTTGAAGACACAAACGTGGACATTAGATGCATTTTTTATGATGTTTTGATCAAATGATTGATCCATTTACTGAGAATAATCTGCAGATTAATCGATATATCTTTCTCCAGTATCAGGAGAAAATTCTACTTCTACAGCGTATGTGTGTCTACACAGCACTTTTAACAAATATAATTTTGTATTTTATAGTTTCTTCACGTTTAGATTGGATTGATTTTGCCACTGTAGAGCATTAACATTGTTGTGATGCGATGCATTCATGCGTAGCTTTGGCTCTATGCTCGTTATCAATGCCGATAGAAAAGAAATGGTCCCTGAAGTCGTCGATTTCTTGCAGACTGCGTTAGGTGTTTCTCCAGGATCTCCTCGTAGTTTCCATCGCAGGCCTTCTGCAGAAGAAGATCACACTGTTATTGATCCGTGTCAAAAAACACATGAAACTTCTACTTTATTATATGCCAAACATGTGCTTCAGAACGGTCCATGACGCTGAATGTTCTTTGTTTGTCACTATCAAGGTCACTTGAATTACCTCTGCCAGAGCCACACACACACACACACACACACACACACACACACACACACACTCAGCCCCATCTGTTCCACTCGGCTGCGTTTGCATTGTTTCTATTAATCCAGATTGATTTATTGTGCCATTAAGAAATAATGCCTACATTAATTACATAAAGAGTGCGGGTCAGGAATAGTACTAGCATGGGTACTAGAAGTGAAGCACAACTGCGTTTCTCCGCTTTGTCGCTGAGACATGGACAAACACGCAGAAAGATATGAGTTGTACAAGATAAATGTCAGGGGGGGATTCAATAAGTGGGTTAATTCGTGATTTACCAACCATGCCCCCTGACAGTTCTGTAGAATGATGAACAATGAGAGAGCCATGAAGAGACTTGGAGAGAGAGAGAGAGAGAGAGCTAGAGAGCGTATCTGTATCTTATTTCATTAATGTAAAAGCAGTGACACATGAAAAGCAGGAGTCGTGATGCAGCATTGTAATTTCCATTTAGTAGCATTGATCCTGGTCAGACAAGATGCTGTACCGCTGTGCTGTCAGGGCCGCGGGAGGAGTAATTCATTTCTATTAGCCGGAGGATGACAGGGAGATGTTGCAAATGTACTAATAAGGGTTGCTTGTGCCTTTGTTTGTATATTTAGCGACGTTATTGTCGCATTCAGGTCCTCCTACTGCTGTTACAGAGAGTCTGCAAGTGTTAGCAGCAACGGGCGTCTTCCTCTTCCTTTGGGGAGAAATGATGTGAGTGAATGAGTGAGTGTCTGACTCCCCATGCATGCGAGTGTTGAGAAGTAGCTGCAGAGGAAGGCTAAAGCTCAAGGAAGGATTCTTGATTCCAGCCTCCTTCAGCATCTCATGGCGGTCCTTTCCTGGAGGTGGAGCGGCGAGCCGGCCGGTCAAAGCTGCTCACAGGTGGAGAGTTGTGACGGGATCAGCCACTGAGTGGGGTCCGATGCGGGGGGAGTCTGTACTGCGGGGGTATGGCTGGGGTGGACTGGAGCCTCATCTAAGTGGATCGTGTAGTGGTTCTGGAGACACCCCAGCTGAATCTCTCTTGCAGCTGCGGTGCACCACCTCTGCCTAGGACAGCTGGGTCCATGGATTAGTTCGTCTTGGTGTGGAGCTATGCTCCATTATAAAATCCCTGGATGCTCCAGCAGCATCAGCTGTGTTTAAGTGCCCAGGTCCAATGCAGCAGTGATGCCTCCTGCTGCTTCGATCAGTCCGGAGAGAGAATAGATCATGACTCCATGCGATGAGTATCGCCCCTTAACCGTGAACAAACAGCCATATTAAAACCACAGGAATACTGGGATGTCCTGGATTTCCATCCGATCCCCCAGCTCGATTGAAAGAAGGCAGAAAATCCATTTGCAATGCTTTAAATGAACAAATAAAATGCTCGCTCACTCACGTCGCACATTCCTCATCTCTTCCAGTGGCATAATCTGAAGAATGCAAATCAAGGCCGCCTTCAGCTTTCGAATGAATGTGATCGAAAAGCTGATTCCGTCCCTCAAAGACTTCTGCTCATGGTGTGAGCTCAAACTTCTCCGATGGAGAGTTTGAAGTGTTGCAGTTGTGTTACTCAGTCTGAGACAGATTCTAAGGGGGCTTGTGTGATCTGAGGGAAGCCTTCAGCAAACCTGTCTACTCTCTTTCTGTCAACGGCATCTCCTACTCTCTCAGCCTCCATTGTTGGGATTTTCTCCCTCCTCGAATACCTACCAAATATACCAATGTCTCCCCTTCATCTAAACACATCGTGAATTTTTAAAATGTGTTTTTATCCACCCCTCCCATCCTCACTTTCTCATTAAGCATCTTACACGACACAACCTCTGCAGTCTGGATCAGTATTCAGTCCCATCCTCCAACATGCTCTCCACCGCTTAAAACATCTCCTGGTAGGCTAAAGCATTCGGTCCACCCTATTCTGTGGTCGTCTGTCCACGCTCTGGGGGTTTCCAAGTGTATGTGTGTTATAACACGAGAGCGTGAAGGTGAGGAGTCAAGAGGGGCGGCAATAAGCGTAGGTGAGGAGGTGGTGCGTTTGTGTGCATAGAGGCGCGTTGCTTGTCGAGGCAGCAATCCCATCGCCTAAGGTGGAAATCCCAGGGTTCTCATATAGCTCCAGGTGCTTTTTCTACTGCTACCCGGCCTCCCACGCTCTCACAGATATTTTAAGCTCTTGCTCTTACACACAAAACACTCGCTAACGCACACGAACCCTAACGTGCCACATGCCACCTGGCAGCCCGCATGTTTTTCTGCGTCGGACGCGACTCCCTCCGCGGCCGCTATGCCCTCGTTTTCCTCCTGCTGGCCTCGTACAAGCTGGAGCGCTGATGTGCTGTGATGATGGGGGGGGATTCAGCACACATGCGCATACATCGGAGCATACATTACAGAGTGAACCTGCTGAGTGCTCGGCTGGATGCTGCAGTCTCTCCTTTTTTTTTTTTTCTGACGCTCTCAGATCAATGAGCCTGCAGCTTTACCAGCACAGGCTCCAATCTAGCCTTGATCTCCAGGTACTATGTCCTTATCTTAAAGCCAAGTGGTCTTTTATCTCGATATTTCACGGATCGTTTCTCGAAATATTAGACTTACTTTGTCGGAGCAATGTGTGTTAAACATTAGAGCCACACTAACCTGTGTTAAAGAAAAATGAGACTTTGAAAATCTCACGCTGTCCTCACTATAAATAGAAAGAAACTGCCATTTGTTAATATAATTGAAATTAACTTTCTTCTTATTTTTCCTTCAAAATAATCATACAAAGAGTCAATGATTTGCTCTGTTTTGGTCTCCACCAGCTCCTGAAGGAAGTATCTGTCTTTCCAGCTGCTAAATACTCCACTATCTTCGCCAGTTTACAGCTAACTTTGCCTGTCTGCCCGTTGTTGCTGGGCAGGTAGGGAACAGTGGATTTATAAGAAGCCTTTGGCTGAAAACAGCCACTGGCTGCTGGAAACGAGGTTAATGAGAGCCATGAGACTGAAACAGTAAAGCTGTGGACCTGCAAATCCAAAAACAACAAGAAAATATATCGACCCTTTAAGAATAACAATTTATTGTCTCCGGAGCCTGAAAGAAAAGTGGAACGACTGCCTCTCAGCATGTTCGTCTCAGGGACAACAGTGGGTGGGATTAAGAGAGAGACAGATGAGTGAAAGATGGATGTAATGAGTTCAAATGGACATATTATCGCTCGGTATTCCCCCCCTCCTGCAACCATTGCTCAAGAGCTGGAACCTCTTTCTCCTGCAAAAACCTCTGCTCTTTTACTCCGCTTCCCCTCCCCTTCCGTCTGAATGGGAATCACGTCTGCTTGGTCATGACAGGGTGGCTTGGCTCGGCTGCTGGAATCCAAATCATGAATATCACATTTGGTGCGTAGCGCTTTTAAATTGCTTCATTTCTCAGAGGATGTAGCTGCCGGGTGATTCCTGACTCCCTGGTAGAATATTAGCCGTTTTCATGCACAAGTTGAGCAAGGCGAAAGACAGTCTGTAATCCAGCCGTGTGTGTGTGTGTTCATGTGTGTGTTAAAGATTGTGTGTTGTTTTGGGGGCGTTAAAAAGGACAACAGAACAGCTGTTGTAAGGGGATATATGGGATGAGTTGTTACATTTATACAGAGGGTGTATGGTAGTCAAGGATACAACTTGTTCGGGCTTACTGGACACTTCTGTTGGTCTGATCCAAATTAGTGGACATATCACCAATACTGGATTATACTGTACAGAGTGTAAATGGTGTATATGTATAATAACCCTACTGTGAAAACCCATGCAAACACAATCTCCCTTGAAATCTCAATGTGAAAACACAAAGACTAAATGACATTGTTAGAGGAGGGCGACTTGCCAGGAGCTCCGCTTTAGTGATGCCCAGACAATTAGGTAGCTGTGGATCAAACACACACACACACACACACACACACACTCTCACATCACTGGATGTGAACCGTATACCCGGCGGTGCCTCAGGAAGTCCCTGAGGGTCATTAAGGACTCAACACACCCACACAAAAGCCGGTATCCCTGCTGCCCCCAGGGGAGGAGGTACAGGACCCCCGAAACACGCAACAGCAAAAGTGAGGAACAGGTTTTTACCTCCGGCTATGACTTTCAAATAAATAACTCACTAATGCACACATGCAAAGTGCAATCCAACCGCCGTGTAACATGCAACATCATTGTTGTTTTCTTCGATGGCTATTTTGATGGCTTCTATTTTGTTTTTGTACTTATTGGTTTGTATTGGAGTATATACAGTATATAGGTTGACAGATATATTCCTAGATTCCTAGGAAGATGATTATGGAGACCATTATATAAAAATGTACTGTAGACAAAAAAACAAAAAAACAGAATGATTGACAGGCTACATAATTAGACAGATAAAGATGAAACATCCGCCTAGGACAAAATCTACTGAGAAGTCCCACAAGACTGAAGAGTCCAATGTTGTCCCACTTTCCCCCCAAAAAATATCAAACAGTTTATTTCCAGTGTCCTCGGCCTCTATAACTCCCAATCAATCAAAATGACCAAGTTTGGCTCAACCATGATTTTCTCTCAAACATGGCTCTCAACCGAGTCTCTTGGCCGACTCGCTGAAAGGCAAACATGCCGTCCTCGTCCTCGACACTTCCAGAAGCCACAGATGACACCTTTTTTTTTTTAAATGTAAATATTGCACGCCCACGTAACGGTTCTGAATTGGAATATGTTTTTGTTGTTAGTCATGTTACACTAGCTGCACCCTTCATGGTTGGCTGCGTTATGCAAATGAACTGTAGGCGTAACGAGCACTCGTCAGACAGCGTTGCATGGGCATGCATTTTTCAGAATTGTGTTAGCAATTGGAAATATGTCAGTCTTGTATAGTCACTCAATCTGACTGCATAATGTAAACATGCAATTGTATTGTCCAAACCCTTTCCATCTTTATACTTATTTAATGTTTTTTTATTATTGATCAGATATAAATGTCCATGATATATATGAGAAAAGTTTTTATGTACAAATGACATACTTCAATTTCGTCAAAGCAAATCCCAAGGGAATGACTTACCAGCAATAACGTTTACTAATTGCACACCGTTTTTCATTGTGGAAGCAAGAAAAAAAACATGCTAATGTGATAAGTGTAACACTGCACTGCATCAATGTTTAATCTTTCAACAAATTGTGCTATTAGCTTGCAGTTAGCAGGTGCTAAAGTACGCCAACACTTAGAGGTGTCTTGAAAATGATGAACAATTTAAAACGTGGAATTTAAATGTATCATGGACGATGGGATTCCTCATGGGCAGATAATACTGCGCCAAGACCTTCAATGGTCAGTGAGCCGACGTCCTCTGCAGCTCAGGGAAAAGGGCTCTTTGAATGAAGGAACAGTGTGCAGTTCTGGAAAAATGTCCACCCATCTGTTCGTGGGATTTCACCCCCAAAGAGCTTAGCCCTGACAATCCCTCAACAGACAATCCTAATTGTTCTGCACCATGTGCACCAGTGTACGCCAGCCTGTGTCCAACCGGCGTTAGGGGAGCGGTTAACATATACTTAGTATTCAAATGTAGTCGTGACATTAAAAATGGGCATTCTTTTTTGGCCAATTTAACAAATAATACATAATGTACAACATCTTAAATGAGTGGGGTTCATTTGTCGGCCATTGCTCTTCACCCAACGTAATCCCCATGTCTGCAGCTGAATTGTATACTGAAACAAACACGCACGTACAGCCATGCGCGGGCACATACTCGCCCAGGGAAATGTCAGGTACGGTTAACTTAACGACCCAGAGTAATGTTCAAAGCCATCCACCTAAGGCTGCGAGGCATTGCAGAGCTGATCGGAACAGGCACAGCATGTCCAATCGGCTTTCCCGCTCCTCTCAACACATTACACAAAGCTTTAACCACGGCTCTACCATGATTTATTGTACAGTGCAAGAGAAATAAATAGAGGATACATCCATTTAGCTGCTAATTTCCTGCATACTTGATCATTCATTTGCATTCTTCACACCTTCTTCACATTCCTTCATCCGACACGTGTGCCTTCTCCTTATACTTGGTTGTTTGAGCTTTCCTGCAGTTTTTGTTGCATAATATAATAGAGTGGTTTGTTATTTCACATTAAATGCTTGGGTGAATGGAGATTTTAACTTTCCCTAGAGGCCCCAGGTAGAAATGACCAACCCCACACGTATTTAAGGGTGCGCCTTGTTGGTGTGTCACTAGTGACATTTAATAGAGTCGGCCACACAGTAGATTGTCTTCACATTCAAATGACCATTAAAGCTTCTTGCCCTTCCCCCCTCCACTGCAGTTATATCAACGCCCCGTCTGTCAACCCCTTGATGCCAGAATTACATCATTAGGTACGCGGTGCCAGGGGGAGGAGCTGATGACTGCCAGTGATGTCACTGCAGGTTTTAACTTAGAGCACATCCTAAATGAGCTAAGCAGGACGTGACGTCTGAATGAGTCATACGTCTGCGTACGGGAGTAAAGAAGATATTGTAGGTGGATGATGTGTTTTTAGTCCTGCCTCCCTCACCATCTTCCTACATGCCTTCTCTTCCTTGTTCTTTTCCTTCTGTGTGCAGAAAGCCAGGACCTGCCTTGAATGTTAAAATGAAAATAATTGACTTCAAGCACAAAATGTATTGCTACTGTTGCCGACCTGGGTGAAAGGACTTTCTTCATCGGGACAATATAAGAAAACCATGTCAGTTCGATAGTTGTCAAGCACCAGCGTGAAGCATTGGGCAATATCTGTGAAATTTGACCCACTGCCAAGCCTTCGGCAGATGGCCTCGCAGCAACACAGTGTACTGCTGATGCTCGATATGAGCTGCAATAAACGAGGGCGAGCATATTTGAAAACCCTGAAAACCTGGACCCTCAAGTGTACCACATATTCAATGCACGGTCACATATGCTCTTTTGCAGGCACCAAAGGCATGCTATCGTATTTTTGCTATTTGTCCATCTCAATGTGATGTCATACGGACCATTTTTGTACTCTTACAGTGTGCAGATTGCACGGGGTACCGACTGAGAATGCACACCAGCTGAGAGAAAACGATATGAAATATGTCCACTTTTTTATTGTGGTAGCGAGTGGATTCAGGACCCAAAATCAGGACTTTGGCAAAAGGTTTGAAAAAGTTCACAAGCGGCCTTGATTGCAGAAAATGGATGTTGAGAGTAGATCTGAAGATAGCAGTGGAGTGGAGCAGGCAGAGTGAGCTGAGCTGTGGGCTGGAAACAGAGTGGCGAGGTGCTGGGCGAAGGCAGCGGGAGATTGGACACTGAAGCTCAGGAAAACACAGAAAGACACAGAGTTCACGCAGATGCGAGGAAATAACTTGAGAGAGCGATTAGAAGCTGGCAGTATTGTTGCACCAGGTTGGAAAAACAGAGCAATCTGGCGAAGGGTAGATATACTGCAGGAGCCTGATTAGTGGATGTGTCTCAGGTGTGCAGCTTGATTGCAGCAGGAGAGAGAGAGATTGAGTGCCACGCCCAGACAAACACAAAAAAATCACTTTAAATGGAAAAAAGACTGACGACTAATGTTTTCTCTCTTATTTTCCAGTTGAAATGTATTTGTTAAGTTTTATGTCATGGCACAATGAAACATTTAGCTTTGTAGTCAGTGTGAGAATAATGGCTGCTGGAGTGAGGAGCCAACGTTGATTTTTGCAAGCTAACTCAATTTCTTTCTTCGTCTTTTCCACTCGACTCTTATTAACGGATGCCTTCAATGCGAGCTGTCTAATTGGATAATGATTGAATGCATTTTGTGGTCAAAGGCGTGGCTGTAAAACGGTGGAGAAACACATTCAATTTCCTATTCCCTTTATATTATTTTTACTGGTTACTCTTCCTACCTGCAGTATGGGTTGACTGGTTTTAATAGCTGCCAATAAAGCTCTGCAACACCTTTTCCTGGAAATTCTGCAGTAAATGTTGGGTTTTCACCAGCAGTAACATAGCATGACTAGAAATCTAAAAAAAAAATGTTGCTATGGAAAAGCATATTTTTTGTAACTCCAACAGAAACTTGTCCCGTAAAAATAAATCCAGCTCAGTGTCAGTGTCTGGAACCCCTTCAGCCGATGGAGCTCTCTCCGACAAGTGAGCGCCAGGAAGTGCTTCACTCCTGTTCTTCCCCCGAGCTCATCTCTCTCCCTCTCTGCTTATTTGGCCTCCCCCATCAAACATTTCTCTTTTCGGTTCCATCAAAGAGGGACCAACATTTGGGTGTTGAGTTGAAGAAGAGCGTAAAATGTTGAAAGCCAAGAAAGATGTTTTTTTTTCTTCTGTGATATATTTTTTTAAACATCAATACCTCACATTTATCGTTGATATTTTAGATAGTGTATCGTTTTCCTTCTACACAACTGACCCCAAATTTGATGACAGATGCTTTTAGTTTAGAACTTCAATTTTCTAAGTGCGTCCGATGCTCTTACAAACATTATCTGCCATCGTGTTTCTTGTCTTGCTCTGAAGTTGAACTTGGCTTTCACATCTGTGCGGTACTTTAGTTAATTTAGACACTCACGGAAAAATGACTGATTCTAAGCATCATTAGTATCATTATAGTGCAAATCGACCACACGTACTGAATAATGACTAACAGGTCAGCTTATTACTGTAGGATCGCTGTCACACTTTATAATGGACTTAACGAACTGACAAACGATACTAAAGCACATCAGTTTTACAGCTCTTGACCTATTAATCAGGGAGAATACCCGTGCTGATGCGTGTTTAGTTACCATGGTTACCAGATGATTCGCATAAATGGGTCATATACATGTTACCTTGCACAGCAGCTGGATTCTTGTGAGAATCATGGGATCACATCATGGAAGTCTATCCTGTCAGGCTTCAAGTGATGCGTTTGTGTCCGGTCAGCCAGAGCACAGGCCAATCAGCGTCCCGTGAGGAGCTACTGATGGCTAGGGGGTGTGGCTTGAAGGCGAAAGTTTGATTGTTTGGCCTGTCCTGGGGTTCGATTGACAGCTTTCACAACAGCCTGAATCCACTGTGCTTTCCAGAATGTGGAGGAAGAGGACGAGATGTCTCGTTCAGACAGACACGATGCAGCATAATTGCAGAGCATGATGGGGAATGATAATCATATTTTCTATCAAGTGCTGCAGTGGAGACAAGTAGGCCACGATGAGACAGAGAAAGTGTGAGTAAAGCTCAGATGTTCGCAGCTTTCCTGACACTGGCGCCGGCAGGTTCTTTTTTTTTTTTTTTTTTTTTAAGGGATCGAATACAAGGACAGATCTTTTTTTCTTACCCCTTTGTTAGCTTTCTCTCGGGAAAGCTGGTCTCGCTCTCTTGTCCATCTCCGGCTCTCTCGGTTTCGCTCGCAGAAGGCGAGCTAAGCCGCTTGGGACGGCCCAAGAGTCCATGCTGACGTAAACCTTTCTCAAGGAAGCTTTTTTTAATTCACAGTGTTGAGAAATTGATATGGTACGCTTTCAAGAGGGAATTTTGGGGAGTGTATCTGTGTGAGTGTGTGTGTGTGTGTGTGTGTGTGTGTGTGTGTGTGTGATTGGTGCAGTGCTCAAGAGACGTCTCATTTAGTTCAAGGATTTTTTTTGGCTGATAATCCTCCGCACAATCATGTTTAATACATAATTTTAACCTCACAAAGATATGTGCACACCACCGTGTGTGTGTGTGTGTGTGTGTGTGTGTGTGTTGAATTTATTTCTCCCTGAAAGCCTTATGCACTTTAGCCTGTAAAACATAGTGATAAACTGGCACTTACAGCGACTGCCAATTTGCCGAAGGAAATGAAGTATTACAAAAACATTTGAGCATCCTTTTTTCATTTAACATGATCATAGTGCTGCTAGTAATGCTGCCGTGAGATGAGTAGATTCGTGGAGAAGGCGTACGATATATCAGGCGACCTAAATTAATCTCATGGATTGTGATGACCTCAAAGCCGATGTAGAGTTCCCGTGTACCGTATGCTGAGCTGGCAGTGTTGCCTTGTTATAAAACCATTTTCAATAGAAGGATTTCTTTTGAGCCCACCTTACTATTATATTATATTTAAATGTTTTCCTTCCCCTTGCTAAACTGTTGATTTGACTTTGACCTTGACTCAGAAATGCATTTATTCCAAATAAACGCATACAAATAAAAACAACAAACAAAAGCAAGCAGCCACACAACCTAAAGCGCCTCATCTGAAGCACTTTCCGTAAATATGTTTCCCCCCTTCCAACATCAATTGTATTTGTATTTACCATGTGTGGCCTTCAGGGGCAGACTCTAATACTGCATTTGTGTTTTTTCAATGACGGAACATGTTCACAGCTATTTTTTCCCCTGACTGCCAAGGAAATGGTCTGTGAAAACTAATCTGTCAATTATTGAGAGCTTTGATCCCCCTTCTCCCCTCCCCCCCCCCTCTCTCTGTCCCATGCTTCAAATTATATCACTCCAGTGTGCACAGATCTTTTCCTGCCTTGAGCCGAGTTGAATCAGCCGGAGAGCTATTGACACAGTAAAGCTGAATCCAGGGCTGCCCCTGACCAAAATGGGGCCCTAAGCGAAAAAATTTCTTCGGGCCCCCCCCCCAACGCCATCCGACCCTACCAAATCCCAAATGTATATTAGGTACAAAACGACAGTATAATGATTAATCAGTTTGTCCAATAATATAAGACAGGAAATAAACGAGCTGTCTTATTTCCGGGCTTAAAAATTAACAGTAACTTCAACCTGTGTCTACAAAAAACTTACAGTGAGACCTTTGAGGATTTCAGGCACTGAAAGAGTGCAAAACAAGCATGTTGAGCATGGAGGTTTAGGCCCCGTACACACGAAGCAAAACAAACTTTTTTTCTCCGTTTTGACTTGGCATCGTTTGAAGAAAATCTGCTTCCAGACGAATCCACTGAAAACAACTCAGCGCGCTGTAGTACATATGCCAGGCCCTTATGCGGCGCTGTTTCTGCTACAAAAATGCAGAAGAAGAGACGGAGCGTGACCGGATGTTTGCCGTTGCTATGGCAACCCGAGAGAGTTACGGCTGATCTCCGCCCGACCACCCGATCAATAAACACCCATAAGATGACAATTTGGCCCGTATAAATAAAACCGACAATAAGCACCAACAGCCGTCACCCTAAGGACCTTGACGAGGCGTTGTCACACGTTGGGATGGATTAACTAGACAAATAAATGCCTACGTTCATGGGAAGTTAGCTAGCGGTTGTTTGTTAGCATCGGAATAAAGTAGCTTTTTCCCCAGAATATCGCCCCCCTCTCTCGGCTCCGTTTTTTTTTTATACAGTGGCCCTGATACGCCGACGTACAGACGAGCAGAATATCTGAGAGAAGCACGAGTTTTCTCTTGTTTGGCTTTTCCCCCCTCTTGCTCGCGCCTGACTTGTCGGTTGTTTTCGAAGCCATCACGTCTTCACCTGCAACTGCTTGACAAGTGTCTGTAGCGTATGTGCATCTGACCAGTGATTGGTCAGATCGATTGCTGTCAATCATTGCAGTGACGGCGCGTGCGGCGTCAGATTATAAATTTAAAAAAGGTGTCTTCTTCTCTCTCTTCTCCAGCCTCGCGCTGATAGCTGATCTAGTAGCGCGCCCCACGGCTGTGCATATGCGCATCCTTTGTGCAAAACGGGGCCCCTATTGGATCGCGGGGCCCTACGCACTGTGCGTGTTCTGCGTGTAGGCAGCGGCGGCCCTGGCTGAATCCAACACAAGGAGGAGCGCATCGACAAACACATTAGACACGAGAAAGTTAAAACAAAATACAATGAAACCATGGCGTGCAGATTACGCTCTCCCTCCAACAGACCCAGTGTGTGTAAGAGCTTATAAAAGCTTATAGATTTTTTATAGGTGGTATTAGCGGGCTTATGCCATGAGGAGAACTGAGTCAATGGTGTGGAAGATCAGAAAGCAGGTCATGCGAGTTCAGTTTAATCTTCGGCGACCGCGTCGTTCAAACAGTTCAAGGGGGAGGAGGGTTTGAAACTGGAGGCAAGGTGGTTGTAGTCAAAATCATCTGGAGACAAATTCCTGTTGATGTAGAAGGAATGTTTGCATAATCCTGAACATTGGGGATCGGACACCTTGGACAGGAACATGTACGCGATATATTTGAAAGATAGGGGTGATAGAAAAAGTGAGCAGAGAGAGATGGCGGAAAATCACGGAGAGAAAATGGTGGGAAGCCGGAGATCAAAGCGGAAAGAGATAGGTGGTTAAGATGAATCAGAACAGAAAGTGCTTTTAAAGATAAAAAAAAAAATCAGATTCAGATGTGACCACACTATGTTTTTTATTGACCTAGTTTCGCCAACAGTGGATACGCCGGTCCACCTAACAATCCAAACCCTGCTGCACGCTTCCCCCCTTCGTCAATAATACCCATCGATTTAATTCAAATGAGCTGGGCTATTTTAAAACACTGCTGTCAAGAGAAGGACGACCCTGCAGGTCCGTGGGCTCTGAGCTAGTGTCGTCTTTATCGGCATGTCAATGCATGGGATGCATATGAAACTGCAGTGGGAGGATGATGAATAAGACGTGGTTGGATCATCTTGTATCACAGAGAGAGGACTAAGTAGTGGTGTTTCTTTTAAAATAAAGAGGTTTTTATGGTCTTCAGCTGCGATTGATGGTTGCCAGACTTGGACAGCGACTAGCGGAGACTCCAGTAAGTCACTGTGAGGTCTAAGAAATAGTCCCAGACCAAACCTTCCCTAATATAACAGTTGTTTTTACATTGTTAATATGTAATAATAGGTTTGTCTACATTTGCTTTACATTATCAGCAGGTAAATACAATAACAATGCGACGCAATCGATGAGTCTATTAACCTGGATGTTTTTACACCTTGTCCTGCAGAATATCCACTTGTACTTTATCCCGTCTGCTGTTTCCAACCCTGGCACTAATCCGTGTTGCCTCAGGGAACGCCTGTGTTCTCCACCTATTAAAAACCCGCCACAGTGGTGTCATGGCGGCTAAAGCAAACACAATTAGAGGAGCCATCAACAATGGGAATTAATTTGCTGTCATACCCTCCGTTTGCTGCCTGCTATTGTTGTGGTCAAATACCCCCCTGACCTCCCTTTCAAGCTCCTTCTCTCCGTTTCATCTCAGCGTTTACGGAGCGGCAGCAAGAAGAGACCATTACGATCAACTTTTAAAAGTCGTACCCCACTTTCCCAAAAGGACCTTGAATCGTGTGATTGCACTTCACAGCAGAAAGAACCATTTTAAGTGTTCTTGAGGTGAACCAGCAGTCACGTTGCTGGTATGGGAGAAGACTTAGAGGTCTCCTTGTTTTCCCCGACCTCTCCCAGGGGACGGACAGGAGGGGAAGCAGAAAGAGATGAGGGCAGGGAGATTGCCCTCAGGAATGAAGATCAAAAGACAACAGAGGGGCGTCAGGGATGGATGGGTAGTTGCTGCTGGGAATGTGGCCCTTTTTCTTCACGTCTCACCTCTATCTCCTCCTGGCCCTTTGCTACGTCCCGTGTCCAAGGATATGGACACCGCATATGGAAAGCGGCTGCTCTTTTCACTGGCTACATCTTCTGACAGCAAGAGTAATTGAGCAAATGGCTCTCTTGCACAACACTCCGTGTCTGTAGGAGTCAGAATGGGGGGAGGAGTCGTAGGGAGTGATGGGAAATCAGTGTAAAAGGGGAGAGTGGGGGGAAGGGATGATACCGAAGGATGAGATGTACGAGGCCGTAAAAACAAGAAAGAATGTGAGGTTGACAGAGAGGGCACCCCCAAAGGAGGGAGGAAAGTGAATGCACTCATGGCTTTCTCACATAAAAATTTGATATCCTTGCTTTTTCTTGCTACATTTCGGTATCACTCTCACTTGTGACTCTATCTACAATATGTTCCAGCAGAATAGGGCAGTGTCTTTAAAATGCTTTGAAGCAGCAACGCTTCCCGTAAATTTCCTTTCACTAAAATGTGAACATTTTTGGTAAATTGTCAGATTAAACTCAGAACTATATTTATCCATCGATTGTTTGTGATTTATCCAGCAAAAATGCCAAATATTCTCTGGTTCCAGCTCCTCCAATGTGAAGATTCACTGGTTTTCCCTGTTATATATCAGTGTGGCGTGTGTCTCTCTCCGTGGTGCTGAAACACTCAAACTCACTCTCGAGCTCTACTTCTCTCTTTATATCACATCAACTGAACACAGACAAGTATACATCAAAAGCAGAACAATGTTCATCAAATCTCACTTAATCTTGTATTAATTTCCACCTAATTCCACACCAAACACCACAAAACATGACACACAATTGATGTCATATAGTCAAAAGATTTTCTCCTAAAAAACTAACTAAAGTCCACAACTGGTTCTCATTAGAACACATTGGGTCATGTGCAGACATAGTAGAGAAATCAGACATTAAACAGTTGACAATCTGGCTAAAAGAAGAATGCTAAGTGGAGAACATACTGGGTCTGATGACTAATGGGAAGCAGGTGTGGTCGGGTGATGAGCTAGAATGGGAAATCCACTGAGGACAACTGGTGGGCAGGTGGAACGGCATCTTCTAAATGACTGGAGCAGATGAAAAAGGCAAACAGAGAGATAGGTTTGCCAAAAATAAACAAAAATGCATCAACTGCACATATTTGTGCTTTAATTGATTCCAAAGGGTGGAATTTAACTGGAACATAAGACTAATTTATTCGAGTAATATTATTAATTACACGAAAAACCAGGAGAAACTTCTCAACTAATTTATTTATTTGGATTCCCATTAGCCACTTCCAATGTAGAAACTGCAACAAATATGTAAGCAACTTTGAAAAGCAAAAGGGAACAAAAGACAAAAAAGCAAACAAAGGAAAAATATATTTTATCATAATACATAAAATTACAATAATAACAACAATGACAAAAAGTACCCACACAATATCTTAATAATCATGAAAGCAGTTGATAGAGCTCAACAATAATACTAGTACCACTAAAAACATTGTATACAGTGACTGAGAACATAGAATTAAATAAAAATGATTATATAGTGTCCTATGGTGAGGTGCCATCAGGTCTTTATTTAAACTCTTGTTAAATGTTAACAGTAACAGTACACTGATTTACTTGAACCTGAAAGTGGACAACTTCAAGTAGATTATTACATCCGCTGATCTTTTCTTTTATTCTGTTTCTACTCTTCTTCACAGCAACCAAACAGTGCTTCACCAGTTCTGCTGCCCGGCCCCCGAAGCCCCCGAGGGGGAGACTTCTACCGCCTGTGTCCCCAGGTAAGACAACTGCATCCTTGGAAGATATGCACAAATATAAAAAAAAAAAAAAAAAAAAAAAAATTTATTATATACTTTGAACAATTTATTTTTGTTTTTGGTAATTTTAACCGCAGCCACTTATCATGCATCCTGTTAGCAGCGGTGCTGCAGTAGCTAGGCAACACAACTACCCCAGCAGTGTTATCTAAGTTGAAGTGGTTGTAAATGCTTCAGGTGTTTTTCAGGCACAGTTTGAATGTCTTCCCCTCCACGATCACAATAAGCCAATGAGAGGGAGATCCTGTTACATCAGCTTGGGTTTTGGGTCTTTTTGAGGCTGCAAGATCGTTTCCTGAGTGAATCTAAGATGTTTGAGTTTAAGTGCTTGCTTATGGTTGTCAGGTGAATCTACACAGTAGAAATATCCAAATAAATCACATCAAAAACATTTTAGCAAGCAGAACAACTCTATTATGCCATTACCTGTTGATGTCAGTGTGGCACATGGCAGTTTAAAAGTCTATTTTATTAGAAGTTTTTACGGTTGCCCAATTCAAACGCTCTGATATTATTTAAAGGATTTGCACCCACTGTCCTGGGGAATAATATAGATCACCGGATAATTAGCTGCTGTAATAATTCTACCTTTGCACGACTGCTCTGAAGAGGTATGATAATTAATAATTAACGTTAAATGGGCAGTGTGGAAAATATAGAATTAGATAAGCAAATACAAAAAGAAATAATTATCGGCCTTGACAAGGTGTTATCTTGCCCCTTCAAGCAGACTTGAAAGCACAATCTTTTTGTTTGCCTCTTGCTTTTATTCACCGAGGTGCACTGCGGAGTTCCAGCGAAAATCATGGCATTCATGTGGCATCAGTGGCAATTAAGTCTGTCTGAAATGCTTTATTTTTTTTGTGGGCTGCTAGTTTCGCAGGATGGATTTGCTGCATTGTATGAGCTTTTAAAAAAAATAGAAAAGAAGACCACATGTATTGATTGCAAATGAAAATACCCACAGTGCCGGACACAATGAGTGGCAGAATGCTGCAGAGCCTCGAGTACAAACAGCATCACACTTTTAACACTTCAGAGGTTGTGCTGTCGTGAATCAGTCACAAGGATAGACTGAAGGACGGGTAAATGTAGAGAGGAAGGGAGCACAGTGAACTGGAATTATTGGCTTTGTTTCCACTCTCAAGAGCAGCTTCATATTTATCGGATAAATTCTTAAGACGTCGACTGACTCAAAACCCAAGTCTCTCACACTGTTGTCGCAACACGCTTCCCTTCATGCTTCTCTTAAATACATGAGATTCAACTCGACAACTTTCATAAAACCAAAGCCGGAGGGGAAATTTAAAAAGGTAGGAAAAAAATACAAAAAAAAAAGGACAAGAATCGATCGTTGTTCAACAGCTTGAACTTTGCTTGACGGAAGCCGTTTGGTGCTGTTGTGTTTTGTGATTGCTTTGTGCTTAGGGACCATTAGTGAAGGGTACAAACAAAGTGCACAACAGAAGGTTGCTAACTTGTCAACCCCTCTAACTTCTAAAAACACCCTCCTCCTCCTCCCCCAACCTCCTTCCCTGCCAATCTCTGAAGCAAACCACTTCAAAGCAGGACTCTCTGGGGCCGAGACAGAAAGCAGCTTGTGGTTTTGTCTCTCTTTCTTTATTTGTTTTGTTCTTGTTGCGTCCTATCTCTTTTTGGAAAGCTGTATTCTGTTGTTGTTGATTTCTGTATATCCGCATTGTTGTCAGTGATTCGTTGATCATTTACTCACGTGGCATCACCGCATCACATCACGGCGACATGACCACACATGGCACCCACGCCTCATCGCATCCATCACCATTCATGTTCACTTCATTCGGGCTTGTCTCTCCACTGTGGTCACGTTAAGTTTGAAAGAGTCACGTATGAATATTGCCATGTAACTAAAGTGTAACTATGCAATGTAAAGCTACCATAATGCATCAATGTGTGTACTTGTAGGGTTTTTTTCCCCCCCATGCTGGAAACTGGTGAGCCTCCTTGTTGACACATGTAATGCATCTGTGTTCATGTGAAAAAAGAAAAGTTCTTATCATGTTGCATGCTTTGGCTTGGCAGTGATCAGAACATAGCTCCCTGTCTATCTGTGTGTGTGTGTGTGTGTGTGTGTGTGTGTGTGTGTGTCACAACGGTACACACACAGCATACGTTAGATAATTTACACACTTCAGGAAAACACACACACTGTGCACACCAGCTCAGCAGAGAAATCCATAATGATAGACTGGCCAAAGAGGAAAGGGTCCATTATTATGGTTGTGAAACTACAGTTCCCATAATGCTTTAGGGGTCACAAACAGGAAGTATAACATTTTTTAAAGCCTGTATTTGTTTACATTTTGGCAAATTAGCAAGGTTAAAAGTATGCAGAGTTAGCTATTAGCACTTCCTGTCTACAACCTACCCATGGATGTATAGAAAACCACCACCGGATTACTTTGATACTGAAGAAAACGTAAAAACATGATGATTCTCAGGTAGGTTCTGGAGTTACAACGAGCACTTTTCAGCCAATGATTTCTAAGTGGATTTGTGGACATTTATTGGCATCGGACATCAAAGATATGACCTCCTCAGAAAATGTAAGTTCCATTGAATCTAAAAAGGTGTGTGTTGTGTGTGTGTGTGTGTTTAGATTTTAATGAGTTATTGATGCAAACTGCTGCAATCGTTCACAAATGACTTAAGCCTTGAAAAACTCCATAAAAGCCTCTTTAAAAATAAAAGTGAGTGAATCCTGTTGTCTTGCATGATTAAGGGGATCCACTCGCCGTGGAACAAGGCCTGATTAACATATAAAAAGGCCAGCTCGTTTGTGCAAAACCTCCACTTCAGGATGTAATGAAACCTTATTTCACACACTGAACCTGACAGACAAAGTGCAATCATTGATATTTCATTCGCGCCGCTCTTTCTACTGAGAGTAATTCAAGCCTCTGAGTCAGAGGGGTCAGCTCAGGAAAAGGCCACTGGTGTGAGCTTCTCCGAGAACTCATTGTACTAATTTGGAGCCGTTCCTTGGTCTCGGTTCGCATCTGTCTGCACCTGGGGAGCTTTATCCGATCGGTTAGGAAGCGGGGGGGAACACGCGGGTGATGGCACGGCGTATATGTGGGATCATTTAAATGAGGAGAGAAGTAGGAAGTTGTGAACTGAGGAGAGAATTGAGGATTTCACTGTCACATTTAATGAGGACCCTACGGAGATTGGAAACTCACCCTGACAGCATGCTCACTCTCGCCAGGTTTTAAGGACAACAACGTGGTCGAGCAGCCCGAGCCATCTTCTGTGTGCAATTTTAGCACTCTGCAGTTGGAGTTTGGTTGTTACTTTAACAGTTCCAAAGGGGACGCGAGGTTTAATGCTCTGCTTTGCAGCATAACGGAGAACTGCTGTGCTCAACAGACAGGGTCCCAAAAACCTCATAAATGGAAGGAAAGCATAGAATATTCTAGCATGGAGGATGACATAGCCGAATAACTATATATATAATGACACAAGCCACAGAATTGTTACTTTTTAAATGTTTTTTGATGTGTTTGCAGGAGTTGACTTTCAGAACAAAATAAAGCCTCTTTAGTCTTTAGGGTTGACCTATATTTCAGTATTTAAATCTAAAGGATTCACAAACAAATGCTAATTTGTACACACTCATTCATGAAACCACAAGTGATGAATTGTGTACTAGGATGAGGAAAACACTGCAAAGAAACAGAATCTGCTCCCTCGCTCCCCATGCACAAATCTATGTTCACAGCTTGATGCCACTGTGTGAATTTGACTCGAGAGTTTGGGATCACATCCAAATCACTTCTCAAGTGGGAAAACTGTAACACTCCCACTTCAGAAATGGAGTTTTTGTTTTTGCAATTGTAGCTGAGTGTGCGATCAACAAAAACAGACGCGTGCAGTGTGTGTAGACAAGAGCAAGTGCCAGTTTGAACGGTGCGAGGTGGAGCTTCTTCCAGCAGATCAGTGTGAGTGCAACTGCTTTCTCAGCTTTCTTATCCAGTAAAGTGAAATAGATCGTTGGCCAGGGTTGGTTAGAGTTGTCCCTTCAAACAAGGTCTCCTCTTTGACTAGATACAAAGAGTGAAATTGCATCCAGTAAATTGAAATCAATGTCAAAGATTTTTTCTCTTCACCAAACTGCCGTTAGGTAAACTTTTAGTTTCAGATCTTGGTCAAGTTGGTATTTTTTATGTAATTTCTCCCCATTTCATGCCCCGGTTGGTTCAGGCCTGCAGTTCTGGATGGAAACTTCGTCACACCAGCATCTAAAACGCCATCATTTTGCAGCGAGTTTAACGAATTCCAATGTATTTGCTGTGGATAAGTGGATTGGCCCACGGGAGCAAAGTGAATGACCAATAACAAGCTATCTTGAAAGTGCTGACCTTTGAGAGAAAGCATCCAGCCTCATCACTTGATGAGGCAAATGGTCCGCCGGGCAGAAGCCTGGAAAGTGAGGACGGATGCAAACTATTAATGAATTATGTTGTTTAAAGTGTTCAACTAGTCTGACGTTAGCGAGTGTCCGCTCCAGCTCAAGCTCATTAAAGGTGGGCTGACATTTAAGGTGGACCAGCTATTCTCCCTGAATTGACAAACTGCTCCTCTTTGTTTGGCTCAAGTGATTTTTAACTGTTTAACTGATCATGAGGTGCTTCACATGTACAACCAAATTAATAAAAATAACATTTTAAAAAAACCACAACGGATCTCTTATAAATAAGAGCACATTCATCATATAGCATCCAGACACAGAGAATGCAGCATTTCTTCTGTCTCAAGTGAGTGCCAATATGTAGTCGAATGTACCACAATTTGCATAAAAACTATGCTGAGTCTTCGTAGTTGCAGTTTAAATAAAGCTTCGCTGAAAACAGACACAAACGCACAGTCTACGTGTTTCATAGTGCTCCATGGGACAAATTCAAGTTAATGCTACCAGTAAATAACAATTTGCCTGATGGTTAACTCACTCTTTTGGTCGCAGTGTTAAATATAATCTCTTTGGCACATATTTTTGGCACGACACTTTAGCCTGTTGGCGACTCAGCTGCCAAACCACAGAGAGACTGACATCTTGCTCACCATCTAAAACCTCTTTTAAATTAGTCCTCCTGCTGTGCTCCTCACGAATGACTTGCACACACACACGCAGACACACACACACACGCCAAAGCCTTAATGAGGTATGCTATGCTAATTAGCTCACACAATCTGCCGTAATGATTTCTACCTTGTCAGAGTGGAAGTTAGTTATCAAGTTCATCAACCTCCTCTGCGTTTTTCAGAGTCAGAGAATCTTAATGAACTCAGAACAATTAAATTACATTTTTGAAGTTTCATTTGTTTTTGGAGTGATGGATTGTAAAAGCATTCATCCAAAAGTTCAAATGTAGGCTTTATAGGTTGATTTAGACTTATTCAGAATACATTCGCTTATTTAACCCTCAGCGTAATTAAAGCGATGGGCTATAAATAAGGCTTGAGTCGAGGAAAGGCTGGATAACACACTGCATCTGGCAAAGCATATGTCTTTGGCGAAACATAAAAAGGACAACACATTTGGATCATTGCCAGATCTAGATTTAGGAGGCCTGTGTCATGATTTTTTATTTGCCCCTCAAAAACGCCCTTGAACGTACACACGGATAAAAATGTCGATGTCATGAGTGTTTAAAAATGAAGCTGACACCTTGAGGGATCACAGCGGGGAGGATGACGGCGTTTCTGCAGGAAATTAATTCACCTCTGGAAGTGTAGACAGCTGTGTCACCTCGCCAAGACACCTTTTTCTCTAATTAATCCCAGGAATTAATAATAAACTGCACTAATTAGTGGAGTCATGCTGTCTGGCAAATGAAAAGGTGACGTGGGATGAATAAGGACTCAGCTGGAAACGCGTTGTCACTTTGGGGTAGACAAATTGAAGTTCTGTCCTGTTGGGGAGAACCACAGGAACCACGATGCACTGAGGCGGACGGAAGGAACCGATGGGATGATTGATCCGTCCTGTTGGAGGACATTCAGGGGCATGCTGGGAAAGTGGGCCTGAAGCTTTTTTTTAGTCATTCAGGAAACGCACACTCACACTGCACAAGCATGTTAAGTGCAAGATCTGCTTTGTCCTCTCGCCAGCGGACATTAGTCTCGCCCGTGCACGCACAAATTACATTTCACATGCGTAGTATCCTCAATCAAAGTTCGCCCAATTTCTCTCACCTCTTCACCCCATGATTTAATATTTGTCCTCATCTCCCTCCGCCTGTGTCTCTCTCTCTTTGTGTCGCATGCTGCCTCAGCTGGAGAAAGTGACCTTGTCTGTTGTCATGGGAACAGAGGGCAAAGCAGGAAGATACGCCATGACAACGAGAGACTGTCTGCTAGGAGTTAAGCGTGTCTGCACTTGTATGAGTTTGTTTTTTTGTCCTCCTTTATTGTGAAAACCCCGGCGCCAAACGTAAGCCTCATGTTTTACTTCCCTGTTTTTCTGTTGTCATCCTCCGATTGGCTCAAAGGGTTTTTCCTCCGAGTCAATCAGAGGAACACTCATGTGTCATTTCTCTGCGGGGGGTCCCCCGTCCATTCAGCTGTTGGTTTTTTGTTCTAGCTTATTCCTCTTTAAACGCATCCTCTGGGGTTTGAGTAGCCTCAATTCACTCGAAAATTGAAATCGGCACTCAGCAGCATTTTGAATGAATGAAAGGAGCTTTTAAAGAGTGTGAGTGCTTGGAGTAATTTCTAATTAAAGTGATGCTCCGACTAATTTATCTTCGCCCTGGGGCATGCTTTACGCAAGAGTCTTACGACAGAACCGTGATACCGAATCTGCGGGCGCTCAGCTGCATGATCATAGACGTCATTCACCGTCTGGGATGCGTGTTGGCCTTGATGAGGCAGACAAATCAGGCATGAATAAGGCCGCCTACTTCATATGTTGCTCTGCCGCATTCCTGCAGTGTCACGCCAGCCCTCTCTTTGGCAGAACAGTGGTACAGTGGTGAGCGTCAAATGTTCACATCTGAGAGCTTCTCCTCCTCTTCTCCCTCTCCGTTCCGCAGCTTATCTCAGCATTGTGAGGCGAGCGGGGGGTTTTATTACAGAGGGGATTTAATAAATGCACAACATTTTTGATGACTTTGCTGCAGCCTCTCTTGTGTCTCAGAATCAGCAGTCTTTTTAAGTTTCAGCCTCTGTGTATAGATGTCAGGGTGCTTGGATCTTCATTGACATACTGCTTTTACAGGCAGAATGAAAGCGGTTAGTTAGCTGTTGATAGCATTGTTGTATAATGCGATTTTTTTTAAAGGGGCGCTCCACTGATTTTACATGTCAAAGGGAGGAACGCTATTCAGCCTTCGTTTAAAGTCTTCGTTGGCTCTGGAGGAGCTTTGACGAGTCATGAAAATAACCGCTAATGGTGCCATAATCATCAAGGTTACAGCAGACGGTCTGTGTTACAAACTGGGATTTGGTGGATTTGGGTTTTTTACCCAGCAGGCAGGGTCTAAAGGAACAACAACAACAACAAACAACCTATTTGCTAACAAGTTGCATCATGGGAAAGTAGTATCTCGTGATTCTGAAGCTTGAACCACACAAATCAGGTCCCTGCATTCGTTGCTTAACAAAACACTTATAAAACTGCCAATTGTTGATAACACAAGTTAGTTATATTGCTGCTATGACTCCTATATATAATCATGAATAGTGATTAAATAATAATAATAAACTTTATTGATATACCACCATTCCAGAAGAGGTTTAGATAGTGCTTACAGGTATAAAAAAAAACAAACAGAATCATGATATTGTTAATCATAAAACAACAAGAACAATAGCACCATCAATAAAACAATAAAAAAATAAAGCAATAAGACGTAAAACATAGTAATAAAAGCAAAAGCAATTAACATAAAACAATAAACAAATGGTGTGGGACGGTAAGACAGAAGGATCGCAGACTATGAATAAAAAGTGCATTTTGAGAAGAGTGTTAAATGAAGATAAACTTCAGCATCATAATCTGCTAGATTTTCTGCAGAAGCAGCAAATGAAAAATAGATATGCCTAATGTATACAGTTTCTCCGGACTCCGTCTGATCATTTATATCCAACACTGCACCATGTTCAACAATGGTTTTGGTCGTTCCACTGACTCACTGGTCCCTGGAGGCACAGCTACTGCCATAATACCCACTGAAATATACTGCGGGAAAATAATGACAAGATCAGGAAAACGGTACATTTATATTTTCTGCAGAGGCAGACAGTGGACAAAAAAAGAACATTAAATACCTAATGTGTGCAGTTTTTCAAACTCTTTTTGGGGAGGGATTCGATAAAAAACGTCTACCCCATACTGCACCATATTCAACGATGGTTTTGGTCATTGGCACTGCCATAATATCCACAGGGAGATGACGCAGGACAATGCCGTACCTACAGAAATAACCCTCCTGTGCGCTGCTAGGAGTGAAACAATAAATGCACGTTTTCCCGTAATGTTTTCCATTTTTCAGAGAGGAATGAGGTGATCATCAGGAGCTCGAGTTCTGATTATGACTCTGGTTCAGATAAATGTCTTGGATACAACCAGCTCATGTGATTTCAGATGATAAAGCCCCCCCTTTCACCTCCATTGTTCCTTTCTCTGGCCACCATCTTTAATGGACTGCCATCTTATTAGTCTCAGAGGTCCCAGAATGCATCCTGCAGGCCAGTCAATAGCTCAACTCCTGCCTGACCGTGCTGCAGTGAAACGTCCCCTGTGTGATGTGAGTGTTTGTGTATGCAAGAGAGAGAAATAAAGGGAGCATTATGTTCTGGGATGAGTGTTTCAGTTTTTGTGTGTTGCTGTCCCTCTTGTTTAAACAGCCCCCACAAATGGACAAAATAACTCCCCTCTGGAAGCAGGGGGTGCTAATGAGAGACAGAACTCCTGGCAGTCGGAGACATCCGTCTCTCCACATGCTGGCTGCACATTTTGTCCTGACCTTCTGCTTCTGGCTGTCAGCCCATATTTTCATCCTCCGTCCTTCTACCTCGTCACTGCAAAAGAAGTCAATGACTGCTGTTTTTTTTGTTTTTTTTGTTATTTTTTTTTTTTTTTATAATTCGAGGCCAAATGACCATCCCTTTCACCCACATAGTCCACATCCCGTCAGCCAGTGCCAAAAGTGTCCCAAAAGCAGGCATCTGGTGCCCTCAGCTGCCCGACCCATCAGCTCCAGAGGTAGCAGAGAGGGCAGCGTGTGAGCTGTAAATCTCCCGCGGGTTCAAACGGAGGGAAGAATTAACAATCTGCTTCGTTCTGCAGTGCAAGGGTGGAAACGAAGGAATGACTAAGAGCTTGGAGGGAAAAAAAAGACTCTGGCTGACCTTTTTAAATACAAATTATGCACATCTTTATCACGTGTGGAACACTTCACGAGGAGTGCTTTTTCTGAGGGAGGGGCTAAGGATTTCCAATCAGTCAATTAGGCAGCAGAGGTGGTAAGAGCTCTCACCCACCTAAATTTGCATTTAGGAAAGTGCTGAGTCTAGAACAAAACATTTTCTTTTTTCCTCACACACACACACACACACACACACACACACACACACACACACACACACACACACACACATCCTTCAGAAGATATTCTCAGTTTGTGTGTTAGCGGTATCCTTTTGAATAATGATTATGTTCCTGTAAATAAAAAAGCACATGGCTCCAGCAAAGGGAACAGTTAGGGGTCCTAATTGCAAGAAGCATTAGCTGCTAACGCTTTGTTTTCTCTGCTACTCTCGTCACACGTTTCTTCTGAATTTCTTGAGGAATTTGGCTCAGCTGTGTATCAATGTGTATCTGACTATTTCGACTTTAGCATAGAAACAAACACAGGACTTTCAACCAGAGAAAAACGGTGACATGTTGTCGGCATAGCTGGTCGATTATTGTTAGCTTCAGGAGTTGCATTCTCCTGGTTTAACTTCATTCATATCAACTTGTGAAAAATAAGACATGCCAAAACAAACGTAATCAGCCTTATTAATGAATTAATTAACATTTTAAAAATGTTATAATTTTCCTTGAGTTTATGTCCAGACAGTGGGCTTCCTCCACTATAAAATGCTGCATAAAAACCCTGGGGTTGCATATTTTAAATACAGATAGTTCATAACAGATTACCAGCCGGGATGTCAAACCTTTGCTGCCCGACTCTCAGAGCTCCAGTTGGTAACTTAATCCACCCCACGAGCAAGTAACATGTAAAAAATGACTGAGAGAGATGTCGTGCACAGAGACAGCTTTTGACGGGGGAAGAGAATGCGTGTATCCTGCGTGCCTCACCTCCCAGACACACCAAACCCCGTAGTGATCAAACAGGTACAGGATGTTCCCTACTGTTCCCTCTGAAGGGACATTAGGTGTCCCGGGCGTGGGTAACACTGTCAGGTTCTGCGTACATCACCGGGGTGGAGTCCTTGTCCTGACAGCTCGCCGACAGCCTCATGACTGTAGATCAGCAAGGTAATGAGTGAGGAGGAGGTGGAGGAGGAAAAAAAAACTGCAGACATGGCGATCTGGCGCCACTGTCGCCTCGCTTCACTTTAATGAGGGATGGGGAATGACGAGGAGGCGAGTGAGGGGGAGGAAGGAAGGTGCATGGTGGAGGTTTAGATTGGAGAGGAAGATTTAATGATGTAGATGCTTCAATCTGGTAAAAAGACATCCCTAGGTGTATTATCTTGTCTCTCAAGTAGTGTGGTCACCGGTTGGGTAGAGTTAGAAGAAGAACTTATATCAGGAAGAAATATCCACTCAAACTTTCCTGTCTCCTCATTTTTCTCTAAAATGAACGACCCACATCCAGACGACTGAATGCTGATGAAAGGGAATGTTTCAGAGAGCATCGCTATTTGCTCCGTCATGCTTTTGTGCACAGAGCCTGTTACCATGACTTCAACTGTGTGTGTGTGTGTGCGTGTGTGTGAGTCATTGCTGCAGTGTGTATGTCAGGCTGTGTCATCCCTGTCAGTTCAAGCCTTGTTTTGAAGAGGTGATGGGTGGTCAAAATGAGTTACTTGTTAAAAAAAAAGCCCCAGCGGTGCCAGTCTAACAAAAAAAAGAAGAAGAAATTAAAACAATTCCACTTTTATTTTGAACAGAATGGTGCAGAAACCTTCAAGATGTAGATGCCTTAAACAAAAAAGCACTCAGTGACTCAAAGTTAATGAAGCTTCTCCTCCCAAAGTTAGATTTGACCTTAAAGGACACTGTTGGTGAAGTCACTGCACACCAGGTTTCGTTTTCTTTTTTTTTCATTCCACCCCTTTAGCCCATTCGGTAATCATAAAACGAACCATTAGTTTGCTTCTACGGTAGCCCACTCAGCCCATTTTGGAGATAGCCCCTTGCTTTGACATCGCCCACCTGGCTGCTTTCGCTCTCTAACGGCCCGCATCACCTCCAAAGTCAGAGAGAGGATTAAACGTGAAGGGTCCGCACAGGCGTGGACGGGCTCTCACTCTGGAAGAAAAACCTTTCACATTTCACTGAGATGTAATTGAATTCCTGCCGCTCTTATCGCTTCGGTGATGGGATAGCATCTCGCCACTTTCTGGTGGAGAGTCGATGGGAACACGACGGCGGCCACCTCCTGGCTTAACTTAATTTTTTTTTGCCAAAGAATAAGCTCAGTGAAACATTATTTTTTAGCTACCCTTGCCTTGAAAGCAATTTCACCGATGAAGGGAGACTGATTCGGAGTCTATGAGTGTGTGCATGCGTGTGTGAGGGAACAGTGACGGATAATAGAGAACGTGCCAAAGGGTGAGTAGTGAGCTGGATGCCAGACCATGCCTCTTCTGACTCGACTCGTGACAATAAACAACCTCCCGTCGTGATTTTTTTTCTTTTAACAAATGAACCCCGGAGGAAGGGGGAAATAAATAGCTTCACATTGTAAGTCTGTGCACATAATCTGTAGGTAGTCAGCATTGTTTGTTGTTTAAATTGACCTGTATGCTTAAGGAAAGCAGGAGGAGGTGTGGTGTGAAATAAAAGGGGGAGTGGCTTATTACAGTAGGTAAATGAAGGCTAAATAAACGTGATAAATTGAATAGACTATTCAGTGTGAGTGTTTGTGTGTGTGTGTGTGTGTGTGTGTGTGTGTTTATGGGTTTCAAGGCCCACTCTGGTGTGATACAGTGAAGAGCTTGCAATGTGGTTTATCAGATGCCAAATGCGCCGTCTTGTCCCGTTATTCTCTTTTCCAAACACGGATCAAACAGATGATTGTGTGCGTGCGGGAGGGCGTTGTGTTCATACTTCCTGGGCCGACGGAGAAGCGTGCGTGCGTGTGATCATCGGCAGGCTTTAAAGGTCGCTGAAGGTTGAATTGCGGTGCAAGGGAGCGGACCGATGTTTTCCCAACTCCTGTTGCCGTGGCGTCGCAATACAGCAGAGTATAAATAGCTTAAAGTATATCAGTTTGAAATGTGACAGCGTGGTATTTGTTTCATGTGGGATTGTGATTCAGTTTATATCACAAGAGAGAGAGCAATCTGCATGAGGAATGTACCGACAGCAGCCGCTACCAAAATGATGCATGCATGTATTACATGTAATCCATCTGTGGTCCACCTGCAAACTAGTGACATAATGCAGACAATTACAACCAACAATGATTTCTTATCATTTTATACTATATTGGCGATGGCCGTTCATGTTTATGATGCAGACCTGCAGGATCAAACGCCCCCCGTCAGTGACTGTTGTGCCCACATCTTAACAGAGACCTGGATCCATCTTGGCATCCGGGATCAAGCTGATCAAGGACGAGAGGAGGTGGACTGTCAATGACGCTTGGTGTTCAAACATAGTAGACATGAATGGACACTGTTTTGATGAGAGCTCAGAGAACTGTTCTTGTTTCTGCTGTTCATCATTATCTGCAGAAGTTTGGGCAGGACTTTATCTTTATGACGAATCCTACATCTGTTCCTTGTCTGTGTCTTATTTTTATGGCATTCATCACCGGCGGTGACTTCCAGACAACGACTCCTATATATCCTCCAGTTGATCTCCCATTTCCATATCTCAGCCTGCCTCCCATCATTTCTACCTAAATCACTCTGGAGATGAGCTGTTCCCTCCGCTTGTCTCTTCTCTGTTTGTTTTGGATATAATCTCTGAGACAATCAGTTCTGTATTGATGGATCGATCCTCTCACAACGGATCTTTATCCTGCCACAAACTTCATTCTACAACACGGGAACAATTTCTCACTTCGCAGCATCTCGTCGCGTGTTAATATTCCGTCTGTCGCCGCCGCCACCACGCTGAGCGGTTTCATTTTCCGCGACACGCCTGTGAGCCCTTTCTGTTCCGTTCGTGAATCTGTTTTCTCTGCCGCCGAGGCGGCTTCATCCTCTCGTCATCCCATTCGGAAATATCACAGCGAGTCCACGGGTAGCCTTAAACAACTTCCAAGCTCCCATGCATGAATTTGCCCTGACGTTCCCTCTCTCTTCCTGGACGTGATGAAAGTCTGGATTTATCTCCGCGTCAGGAGCCGCCTCCGATTCCCCCGGATGGTCCGACAACTCCCTCTGCCAGGTTACCACGATAATGGAGGTATTCTTTTTGGAACAATGGGTCACCAGTAAACAAAATCAGGCTTCTCATGTCTAGCCAAAAAAAAAAACCCCGAACAAACAGATTTTGGCAGCTAAATTGACAAGTGATTTCATCAGCTGTATCTCGTTAGTGACAGCTAATGCTATCGTCTGCATCAAGCTAACGTTTATTTAATGTTTCCAGCTGATGAGTGCTTAAAAATGCTAAGGACTGAAACTAAATTTACATGAACAAACTCATATTGCTAATAATTATGTACAATCGAATTTTAGGTCAATAAAAGAGGGACTTCTTTTTTTTTTTTTTCAAAATCATAAACCCCCCCCCCCCCCTTCTTCTAATCTTCTACAGCCAGATTTTAAACCTGAAATAGATTTTGGGGTGAGCCTTTAATTCCACTAATATCACTAAGGGCTCGATGGCTTACATAAACACCTTCATGAGAATAAACCAACTTAATTCCAAGAGAAATGTCATTCCATTTGAAAGTGTAATATCTACCCAGGCGTGCTCATATATAGCGTAGCTCCTGGGAGACTCCAGATGACGGCGGGTGGAGTGGGTGGCTCGCCTTCTCTTATTTAATAAGTGCATGAGTAAGAAGTGGAGAGCACTGAGCTCATAATAGTCCAGAGTTCAGGCTTTGGTCTTGTCGAGGGAGTTGCTCGTGACAGAAATCTCCCTCCTGAAAACCTATTGAACAGAGCACCGTGATTTATATCATCATTCAAGATTTGTGGGAACTCATTAAACTCATTAAACTTGATTTAATCGGAAGTACCGTCTCACGATCGTCTTCCTCTCTTTCTTCCTCGTGACTATCTGTGGTGGCTTGCCGTTATACAAACTACAACATGTCGGCAATGAATGTCTTTTCTTTGAACCTTTTTGTTTTTGTCTCCGCTCCTAACTTTTTTTCTTAAAAAGACCTCAAATTCAAAGTTATTGGGCTGACATCCTGCACTTTCATCGCAACCACTGCGCAGTGAATTACAATGAGGTAAAAAATACTGTATTTGCTGAATCATCTGACACTCGTGATGTTGTATCACCATTCCTCCTCTCTTCACACCCGCTGAGTATTAAGTGTCCTCAATTATTACACTGTTTTACTTTCTGCTCATTTTGAGCCAATAATGTGATAAGTGCAATAAGCCCGCTGTCGTAGAACAGTTAAATGACACTCATACTTTGTGTGCACAGCGGATTTGTTTAAAATCTTCTGTACACTTAAACAACAATGAGCCTCGTCATATAGTCCTTCAAGTATTGAACCGTGGTGCTTATTCAAACAAGATACCTGTGCATTTGGAGACCGCCGGAGGATATTTCCAGATATGTGAAAAAGAAAATGAGCCAAATAAATAAAAAGAAAACCACCAGTTATTTCCCCCTGATGGGCCACATAATAGGCAATTAGCTTGTGAAATCGTTGGGGGGGTTGGGTGGCTAAATTGTTTGTTCCTCTCACAACGAGGCGAAGCAGCAGCTGAATCCTTTCTCCAGGCATTGTTGTTCTCGAACACATGCTTTCCTTTCCGCCTCTCTGTTAGGCGCCCGTAAAACTTTTGCCACGAGGTATAAAAATAGAGTTGTGAGTCTTGTGCGTAACAAGCTGTGAATAAGATGCGGGGAAATAATACATACAACACAGTTTACATCAGCAGGGAGTCTATACAGGCAATGGATGAAGGCATTCAAACCACTATTGCATGTGCTTCAGTTTCATTCACTATCTATGAAAACTGCTAATGTACAAATGTGCAAACCATTTAATGCAGCGTCAAGAACATTTCAGGGTCACGTGACTTTGCTGGAGTTGCGACATTGATCTGATGACTTTGGTCCAGACTGAAATATCTCAAGAACTTTTGGAGGGATTAAGATTGCATTTTGTAAAGACATTCATGTATCCTCACGACTAGCGTTTCCTTTACCGCCACCATGAAATCTGAAACAGGCAGACAATTATTCTGTTTGTTTGTTTTTTAACTCAGGATGGATTGTAATACACCTGACTTTTAATCAAACGCCATCCTGGTCAACATTTAGTTTTTCTCACTTTGGACCAAATATCTGCACTACCATCCCCACTCCCATCATGCTCTGTTGTTTTCCATGTCCAGTGTGTAGGGTGTAGTGTGACTCTTTGACTTGTTCATTATTATAACGTTCATTTGAAAATAACAGTTATGTAATAACACTATTATTATTATAGCATATGTCTTCCCTGTTTAGGAATGTTCAATTCATTCTGTTCGGTGCAGACTTAGATATGACTTGAGATCAGAAAATAACTTCAACTCAATCTCATATTTAAATTAGAAAAAAACAAACATTGCCAGTAAATGTAATGTAGGTATGTCTTCAAAAAAGTATTGTTGTATGGAAGCTTTTTTTCTTTCTAATCTTTTCTTCTTTCTATATTGACATTGATTGACATTGTGAATGCCTGTAATTTTCCATCCTTGAAGTCCTGAGATTGTGTGTGTGTGTGTGTGTGTGTGTGTGTGTGTGTCTACATATATATCTGTATCCTTGCAGCACGTCAACCATAAATCTACGGTGCAATTTCCACCGTTGCTGTCTCCCTCCCTCTCTCTCTCTCTCCATTTTGTCCACATCCCGGGGCTTCAGCTTTTGAAGACATTCAACCTAAAATCCTGTCTTGCATATTTCACAAGCCCAACCTGTTTTTTTTTTGTTTTTTTTTATACCCCGTGCTCTGTTGTTGCTGGAAAGATGTTTCATTGACATTGCACTGGAACGCCTGTGGTCATAATGGTCTGTGTGTATTGCGTACTGTATGCGCAAGCGGTTTGTTCTTAAATCCTTCAGGGCGACCATCCTCGTTCAGTCTTCAAATTCAACACGATAAATAAAAGCCTCCCCCTTTACAGCAAGAGGGAAGAAACTGTTTGTGTGCAGCGTCTTGTTTCGTAGTGCTCACCTCGCCATACTGATCACTGCCCTCCGTGAAACTATCTGTATGGGATGTCAACAAGAGCTGAAGGCTGATCCTCTGCGTTTCAGACTCATAAACTGGTCAACATTGATCTCGGTGCTCTTCAGTCAACGCCCAGAAAGTATGGATTACATGCAACAAGTAAATAGAGAATCGCCTCCACTTTATGCCAGCTTTTCTTATCATCTCTTAGCTAAACAGCGCTATTTATGAGCTGTGTCGTCCCGCCCAAGTGAGCGCGGTATTGATTGGCATCTCCATCGCCAATCCATCACCGCAGGACTGATCACATGAGGCAAGCAGAAAGCTCAAAGAGGATGCCACCGAGCATGCATCACTGCACGTCTGCTCAAGGTGAATTTCACAGGGTAGAGGTGGCCATTTTTGGTACGGCAGCATGGTTACTTTATTTTATTGAAATTGTACTTAATTTTTTCAGTTTTTGAACAAGCGATCAGTTAATTACTGTTTAGACAATTTTACAATGTCTACCTGTAGATGGATGGATTCTGATCTGTTCTAAAAACGACATTTCCCTTCTTGCTTTAAGACATGCACGAGTGCAGAGGCTTTGACTTCTTGTCCTCTAGGAGAGAGAGAGAGAAAAAAAGGCACAGATACTGTTAACCATGTGACTCATCCAGCCGTCTCATGATTTAAACATGTCGTGGCTATATATGTGAGCCATTCTACACAAAAGCTCCTTCAGTCAACGTGGCCGATAACGTGCTGCATGGAAGCATGTGACCTGCCTTCCTCGGCCCTTTTAAGGACTTTCTTGTCTGCTTTGATCCAAGATGGTGGTTGTCATGGGAGTGACGGTGCTGCAGATGTGTGTGTGGCCAGCGGACGCACGTTTCCGTTTGACCTTGATCAAGGAAAACAGAGACTCAAAGACAAGACGTGGGGTTTTTCATCTGTTAATGTGCAATATCTCAACAACTACATCTCAGACGTTCATGTGAGGATGGAGCCTGACTCTTCCCATCCAATTCTTTAGTATTTTGATTATGATATTCAGCCTTCAGGCACACATTAAATTTGCTGTTTCAATTTAGTTTCACAATTTCTAAGAGAACACAGATTTGTGTTATTTCCTATAATTTAAAGGGTATCATTGCACTTACATAAAGTCAGAGTCGACTGATTTAACCAATAGTGTAATGCTCCCATGACTAGTAAATGATCTCCATGAGTAAAATGTGTGGAGATTCCCTTTAGCGTCATTCGTCAATATTATTTGGTGAGATCGGGCTTTCACACTTGCATTTCCTGAGTCAGAGCTTTGTCTCTGTGCCTCTGTCGCCCTCACACTCTGCCTCATCTCTTCATTGCTCATATAAACACAGGCATGCCCAGTGTTGGGTTAGTCAGATTACTTTACTGTTGCAATGAGTGATGTAACACGTAAACAGTTACATTTTCAAATAAGCAATCTGTTACAAGAATATGACAGTGAAATGTGCCCGATGATAAATACAAATGCCGGTATTAACAACAAAAAAAAAAAGTGTGTGAAAAGCATTGGCTTTCGTCTTTCATTCTGAAAGACATTAACAAGCTTGTAGCCGGTTATGTGGTAGAAGAGATGCTACCGATATCAACTGTCCAGTCTCCATTTCTCCCTAACATCATTAATTGAATCCTTGTGACGCATAATTTGCTTGCTATCTCAACATAATGAAGAGATGTGAAGGGGATATTGCCTCTGTCATTGCTGCCGTGTATGGTAGATCCAATACATTCAAAGGTAGTAGCAGAGAAGGCTAATAATGCTAACATATGCAACAAATTACCTTGCTTACTGCTTGCTTATCACACCAGCAAATTATATTTTAAAAATGACACAAAATAGGTGAAAGTCAATGGGCTGTCTCACCTTGAACTGTTGTAAATACATGTTAACAGGGAGGTTAAGAAGGGGTAAGGGCATTAATAAAAGAAAGATGGAATTATAGTACTTACTAAAAGCGAAAGAAAAATGAATTAACTTGACCTCATGTCTTTTTGATGAAATGAAAACAATTTGCACCATCAGAACATTGGCAGTTTGTGTTTTTCTTTTCCTCCCATGCAGATATTTTGTCCTTGTTCAGGGAAATAACGCAGCATTATAACACGTAATCACACTTTATAGTCAGTCAGTCTGAATTCTCTGCTGTGCACGAGGCACTACATGTTTTCCCTGCTTGCAGAAACTGTGCTGAATTTCAAAACACACTTGGGTGATGCATTCAGCAAATGTACCCCATACATCACCTTCTGCATGCATCAGAAAAAAAGGAATATGCTTATTTATGCGGAAGTTTCTATTCTCCAGTCCAGTGATCTGCTTGATGAGCTGATTCATTCTCTATGAGCTATATATACTGTACATGTATTTTTAGATACAGAGAAGCAGAAAAGGAAAAAGAAGGAAAGTGAAAGAGTTGGCTACAAAATAAATCATTCTTCTACTTGGGGGGAAACATAAAATCCATAACAATAGCAGCGAGCAGCTTCTTCTGGGATCTCATTTGCCATGACTTCTGCTGATGGTGGTTTTCCTCACATGATGCCCTCTTCAGCAACTCTTTGGCTGCAATCCACCAGAGGGAAGACCCTTTGAACCCCACTAGTCACATTGCCCGATATCTCATCCCCGCCGCCGCACGCCCTCCACAGTGATGACGCTGCAAAATCAGCACGATCAAGGTTAATGAAAGGCGAAGCAGCCCGTAGTGACCGACTTCACTCTGGAGATATAATGAGTGGGCCTCCCGCATAAAGATGGTGGTCTTCCTGTTGGATGTCAGCACCCTTTGACACAGCGCAACCGATTCTTAATGGCTGTAGTCAGCACCGGGCCTCTATGTTACCAGTATTTAACCTCCCCCATCCTGGTTGTTCAATACATTTTGACATCCAGTGAAAAAACATGTAGACGTCCTTTTTTAAAATGCAGAAGATACAATGTTTCTCCGCAAGAAGTTAGGGTTAGATAGTTGGATAGTTTGAGCCCCAGAATGTCATTTTTTTTTAACTCAGCCATGTATTTATTATTGTAACCATGACAACCTCACCTTAACCTTAAGTATTCATTAAAACCCAAACCATGACGTTTCCCAAAACGTAACCACGTTGCAGAACTACTACTTTTACTTTTGATACACTGAGTGCTGATAATAATTTACTTAAAGCAGAACCTTTACATGCAATTTAGTATTTGTACCTGCATCTTTGTATTGGTGCTTTTGACACATACATAGAACAGATTCAAAACTTCATGTGAACGCAGCATAAATATTATGTTTCGCATTCCTGCAAATCTGCAAAACGGACAGCTGCAAAGGCTCCATATGGATATTGTGTGCAGCCAGGAAGCCGAATGAAGCCTATGCTCTCATGCATCCCAATTCAAATCAACGTCGCGTTGTTAGTTGTTGCCCGGGCGATACACTAAATAAACAACACCAGCCAAGGGTCACGAACTCACAGCAGATTACGGCACCAGCCTGTTAGCAATCATGGCAAAGAGAGAGCAGGAGACATCAGCGAGCGGCGTAATTATATTTCGGATGGAACGCATGGAGGCCGCCGCGCTCATCCGTCTTCAATACTGACATATGGAAAGATGAGAGGACAGAGAGAGAGGCAGCATCCTTGTCTCTACCTCGTCAGTCACATTGACACCTGGAACTGCTGTGTGTGTGTGTGTGTGTGTGTGTGTGTACAGGTTGGACAGAAAGGCTATCAATAATTCTGTATGGTGATTTTTTTTGTCCTTTCACAAATAATCCGGGTCATTCTTTAAAAATCCAGCCGCACGCTGCCTTTTGTTTGTCGGATTATCTTTCTCCAGAACATGTGCTCCCGCGAAATAGCAAACAGGAACATTTAGATTCACAACAATGAGCGGAAGCATTCCCGAGCGAGAGAGTAGACAGTAGACAGGCAGAGCGGCTCCCCTCCCAAAGGATGTTTTTTTTTCCAGGCAGGTCTATTTTTCGCACAAGTAGAAAGCTCACCTGTGAGCTGAGTGTCGGAGCAGCAGACTTTATTTCTCGATTCATTATTCATCACTCATACGAGCTCTATTTTAGAAGTTGCAGACGCAGCTCTATCCCCGCTAAAGATACTTTTCTCCTCGAGCATATGTGCTGTCACGTGTGATGGAAATGAGAAGTGAGCCTCGTTTTTGCAGGAAGAGGAAGCAGACGCGATTTGAGTCTGAGTCTTGGAGACTGATGCACACTTTTATATAAGAAAAGCCGATTTTAGCCACAAATGAACACATAGCCTACATTCGGCAGGTATTTGGAGGCTACATTTCCTCCCTGGTTTTTCCACTCGTCTCTCTTGCAAATACACAGTTTGAACTAAAAGTTTGTTGTTTCTCTGAAGCCTCCCCTCCCTCTGGGGAGAATCATGCCGATGTTCTACTGCAGCACTCTGCATATGGCAGCCCTGAGTGTCCTGATTTTATGCTCACTGACTCTGGTCTTATCACCGTATCCAATAAGAGGGAAACAACTCTTATCTTAATCTGGGGAATAACATGCCGAGCGCTTATCACACTGTCAATTAGTGTGTAAACCTGGCTTGAATTCAAAAGGATACTACAGGACAAAATCTGCGGATACTTTTCCTTATAAACTGTAGACTGGGACGATGCTGAAGAACAAACATGAGCGTAACTTGATTTAATTCATTTTTGTTGAATTATTTTTGGTATATATTATGCTGGCAGCTGGGCTCCATTCATGGCAATGCGGTCTTTTACGATCAAACAGATATTCGCAGTCAAGAGACACATCTATTTTAGGCCACCACTAGGGGCGGGACTTAGCCTCTCTAAGAAAAGCATTTTTGGGGGGTTTCCTCTCTACTATGTAGGCAATTTTCAGGATAAAAACACGTTTAATTAATCATATTCATTATGGCCCCTACTTTATTTACTGTGTCGGAGCCATTCCAGAGAGCCACCACTTACAATACCCGGGACCTGACCCACCTTAATGGAACATGGCCATGATAACACCTCTGTTTACCCTGCAATCACACCTCATAATGGCTGCTGTGAAAAGGGGCTTATTATGGATGTGCCTTTTGGCTGAAAGATCATTACGATCTCATCTTTCCCTGCTAATAACAGCAGCATGACAGAAGAGCCTGAACCGCAGAGTCAAAGTTATATTAAATGGTTGACATCGGCCACATAGAAACAAGTCAGAAACTGATAGGATTGATTAAACTCAAGGCCGTCACCTTGTAAAAAGACACTGAGGCTTAAACTCCCACAATAACGCTCATACATGCAGCCATTCACACAGTCTAAAAGGTGTAGCGACATTTGTATTAGCTGCATGACTGTTCCACATGTGTGTGTGCGTGTGTGCGTGTGTGTGTCAATATTGGATGGTCTTTTTTTTCCACATTTTCTCTTGTGAAGATTTTGCTGAAATAAATAATCACTCTTGATTTTGTTTTTCTTCACTCTCGTGCACTGTGGTTTTTGTCAGCTGTTCTGTGCTGTACATTTCTACTCCATTGTTTCGTTGTCTGTCAGTGTCTAGACAGACGAGAGAAGCAGCCAGAACAGAGCAGGTAGACAGATGAACTGGCCCCGCACACAGTTAGCAGAGTGAGAGAGAGAGATCATGCAAAAAAAAAAAAAAGGTCAACTTCTTACCACTAACCCAGGCAGCCTGGAGAAGAGGTCAGAGCTCGACACGGATGCAGCAGCAACCTCACTCTGCGTTTTCTCCTCCTTTCTGCAGCGATGACCTTTCTCCAGACTCGTCTATTGGGGAGGAAGGGAAGGGAGGAGAGGGGGAGCTGCAGAGTGAGGTCGAGTCACAACCACAACCCGAGCAACAGCAGCAAGAGGCTCAGCCACAGACTGAACCACCGCCGCCACAGCCCCAGTGTGAGCCCCAACCACAGACTCAACCTCAGCCCGAAACCAAGCCTCAGCCAGAGCCTGAACCCAAACCCCAGCCTGCACCGGAGCCTGAACCCCAGCCCGAGCCCCAAATCGAGCCGCAAATTGAGCCCCACATCGAGGCTCCGAGCGAGGAAGCGACGCCGGACGCCCCTGAAGTCCCTGAAGCCCCTTCGCCTTGCAGAGGGGAGCAGACAGTGGTGGAGCAAGAGAAGGAAACGTTGGAAGAAGTTATGGAGGCAAAGAGAAAGCAAGAGGCAGAGGAAGCACAGGCCGAGCGGCGTGAGGCCGAGGCAGCGCAGGAAGAAGAGGAGGAGGAGGAAGGGGGAGGAGCAAAAGGAGGTGGGGCGGGGAGGAGAGCCAGCCTGCACCACACAGCCTCGCCCTTGAGGGTGCAGCGCAACGGGGCCGGCTCGCACTCCGCCACCTCCGACTATGAGCTCTCGCTTGACCTCAAAAATAAGCAGGTAGGGTTGTGTTGGGGACGGGGGAGGGTTGGTGTGTTGTTTGGGTGAGGGGAGCGGGAGGGCGCCAGGTACAGTAACTCTTTGTGTCTACTGTACGTCTTGTGGTCCGACATGTTTGTGATGTTTCTGTCCGACGAGGAAGACTTCTGTTTTGGTGGAGAAGCTGGCGTTTTCTTTTTGTTTCCCCGTTGTTTGTCGTATTGATCCCTATTGGCTCTTCCAGACTGTATCGACTAATGATGAGCTTCCTTTTTCTTCATTAACAAGAACCATCATTGCCATGTCATCATTTCATCATCATCCTCACATGCGTTTGTTTTCGGAAAGTAGGCTACAACATCATTTATCCCCAGGTATTTCACTGCTGTGTTGTAATTTGTTGAATTTAGGGCGACTCATGTACATTAAGTTTCATACACTGTATTAATTTGCCAACGATGCAAATAAACACACACACACACACACACACACCAGGGTAAAATAAAGACAATGTGCAAACAAGTTGTACGTTTGTATCTGCATGAATGAAAAGCTTATTAATTTGTCTTTCCTCTGTTGCCCTTATGAGATCCTCTGGATGATGAAAAGCCATTTCCACTAAAGAATAAAAGCATGTGACCGTTATCTGTTTCCCATCTTATTACAGCCAGTTAAACCAATTTCTGTCTGAGACGGATATGAGCTGTGACAGTGTTTAAACATGCATTTCCATTGTCCTCATGTTTGTGTTCTTATCATGCTGTTCATCAGGGGCTCCGAAATCATTACATAATCATCTCCATTTCAAGAACCATCAAACCGTCGCCATCCCTTGTCATTGTCATCCATCTAACCAACATCCTTCAGTCAATGGATCTTCAACCAGGTAAGGCAGCAGAGTTGGGGTTGGCTCCCTGTGTGTCACGTTTCTGCTACTTACATTTTCGTCAAGATGAATGACCTCATTAAAGCTTCATCATTTTTTAAAAACGGCTTAATTATTTAAAGGGGAACTTTCAGTTTGCTTGTCACAATGATCGCCACACAGCCTGGGAAAGCAGTCGTAGAATGGGAAGTGATGTCATAATGATGTCATAATGATGTCATGGGGGTTATCTTGGTCTGGGATGCAGGCGTTTTGTTTGCATTACAGTGGAAAGTGTGGAGTTTTGAAAGGAGTGGGCATTAGGGAGGCAGAAAAGGTCTAATGGAATGCTGTCATGTTGCATTATGGGAAATGAAGGCTCCAGTGTTTTTGGAGCTTGACCCATTCTAGGGAATACAAGTGTGGAAACCTTAGTCACTGTTGATCTAATTTTGATAGTCTTTTTTAAAATCTGTCTCAGGTGAGACCACCAACTGAATGGATGTGATTTCAGCTTCTAGATGAGCGGATGTGCAGCTTTCCTCTGTTTTATAACATTTGAATGGTATATTTGGATTATGGAATATTGATTGGATATAAAAGGATAGTTGAAGAAGTCAACTTGAGCTCTAGGAAATTGCAATAGGAATTTTACTCTGTTTTTCTGGCATTTAATTGACCAAACATCTGACAACAACTGTCTGGCATTTCATTTACCAAACAGTTATTGTCAGATGAATTGACAATGAACATTTCCCTTAGTTTCAGCCCTAAATATAACAATTGCACTCCATGCATTTTTTGTTGTATGAATTCATTGGTTTCTTCGTGAGGCACAAAGGTTACAGACCTCTCGCCCTCAAGTCTTGACTTCCTTTGGTGTCACAGTAATGGTGGCGTGGCCCGCTCGACCACACTTCATCAACAAACCCAGAACAATCGGTAAACATGGTCTCCCCGGTGTCAAGTGTTTCTCAGCCTCAGGGCATCAGACTGTGAAGGTAAATCTATTCAGAGGTGACACTGTCACTGTCATTTGGACTGTGCTTTTCTGTGTCAATATTTGTTCAAATTCAGTCGGCAAGAAGAAAAGATAGAAAAAAATGTAAGATGAGCTACTGAAGCATTGAGGTTTGCAAAATCCATCTTCCAAACGAGCGATGAAAGATGGGAAGAGAGATGGCTGCTTTATTTCGCTCTGTCAGCCCCATTTCTCGCTCTGTTTTCACTTCATTTCCTCACACATTGCTTACATGTTAAAAGTTCCTTTAACCTCAGCTCCCCTAACCCGTGTCTCCCCCTCACCTCCATTATCAGTCCTTTAATCTCACATCTCTCCCCGCTATCTCCCCGTCAACAATGCTGGGGATACGTGATCAGCTAGATTGATCTTCTGTCTGTGCAGCCGGCGTTGCAGGCGCTTGATGCGTCTACGGATCAATGTCAGGGTAATTGGATCCGCGGGGCGATACCTTGATTGCAGGGGAGGAACCTCATGACCAAGTCTTTGAGCGTTAACTCACTTCAACCTGAGCGTTCAATCTCTGGCTCAACTTCTTTTGTGTTCGGTTTAAATTTAGAACCTCATTGAATTTTAAATCATGCCTTATGGTAGAAAGCTGGTAGATGAACATGTTATTTTCATGCCACGGGCAGTTTTGTAGATCGTATTAATATGCATTTCTGTACATCTTTTTTTTATTGAGATACCTTCCATGTTCCATTCCATAACCACATCTAAAACCCACATTTTATAGTTTACAGAAGAAATGGCACAACCTCTAGTTGCAAGGACTTATTATTAAAATATTAATAATAATTCCACTTATATATAAAACATTTTACAGCTTTAGGATTAATAGGGAAACAATTGGAATTAATGTTACCAAATGTTCATCAGTATGGCTGTTGATAACAAACATAATTCCAAAAGGGCAGCACTGAAATGACACTAGAACAGAGTGGAGAGGACAATTTGAAGGGTATGTGTAAATATTTTCTGGTCTCCAATTATAACAATAGAGTCAAAATTCAGACAAAGAAATGACGGTGTCCCCATTCAAACGGAGACGTAACTGATGCAGGTTCAATCAATGCAGACCACGCAGCCTTTTTGTTTTACAGCATGATGAAGTGAGAGTTGATGAAACCTGACTCCAAACGACTGCTCCGGCCTCGAATTGGTGCGAATCTCTGCTCGAGTAATAAAGAGGGCCCATGAATCAAGAGGCATTCATCTCCATTAAGTGAAGCATTTCACCAGTGAAAAGTTAAATTTGATGGCCCTCGTAATGACAATTAAAAGCCCAAGCGACATGAAGACGTGGAACATCAGACAAGATGTTTAGTAGCTTGTCCTAAACGTGCAGAAAAGGAACGTGATGACATTGTTCAATAGGTTGCTTCTGTATCATCTCAGTCTTTTGCCGTTCGAAAGAGATTGCACAATGTTTTTTATTCTGCCTCAGAATTGGTCTTTTTTTCGCTAACTGACTTTGGTCAAGGAGGTGTCAGCTTAACGGATCCCCAACCTCTGATGACGAAGTCTTTCGTTGTCCTCCGCATTTTGTAATGCAGTCAGCATAAGTTGTGTCCCAGTTTTTGCTGTTATATAACCATCTCATTAATCATGCAGATGTTTCTGTGCTGTAAGACAGTGTGAATGAACGTGGAGGCTAATCGTGGCTTCGCATTTTGCCCCTTGTTTCTGCAGCATACGAGATCTGATTGTCTGATGTTTTATTTAAGTACACATTTTAGTATTTTCATAGACGTTTAACAGCAGAGACGAAAAGATTTATGGCTAAAATCATAAATCAAGAGAGAGGGTTGTGTACTGTATGACTGGTATTCCATTTTAAATAGCATATCTCACATATTGTTACTGCCCTGTAAAAAATATGTTCCTGTTTCATTGATTTTTCTTTTAGAAGGAATAGTGTGACATTTTGGGAAAATTGGAGTTCTCCTGCTAAGAGTTTGTTTCAGTGCTAAACAACCAAATTGTTTCACCACAAATCACAAGTCATGCATTATCTAGCCATGAAATTCGCCCATAATTCTACAAACGAAGAGGCAGAACAAAAGTCGTGACACATGATGCTGAAAAAAACATGCTGTGTGTTGTATTTTCGGTTGACCTTTTGTTTTGAGACACATTTCCATTTGAAGCATGAACATTTCCAGACTAAAACAGATTTCCACAGCCTCTGGGTATTAATATTTCAGAAGAGAGATAAAGTTCTATATTTCAAGCCACGATATCCACCACCTGCTATCTGATAATATTGGAAAAATCCACCTTTTCTCCTGCAACTCGTCTTTTAGCTCACGTTTCTATTTCAATGTGACCATAACCTCAACCTTCTCTACTCTTCTTGTGGATATGTAGCCGATTCGACTTCACAAGTTTGAAAGGTCTATGCTATTCTTACCTTTATCTATCCTTCATAGAGTTAGCAAGAGTTACACCGTCCCTCTTGCTATTCCATTGTATATACTCCACACTGCAATGTAACACCACTTTGCACTGGTTTGTTTTCCACCTTTTTCCTCATTTGTTCAAAGGGGAACGCGAGGTCAGCATGGTGCTGAACAGCCCGTCAAAATCGATTTAGATCCTGGTGGAACAGAGCAGTGCCATCACGTTCTCTCAGACCACTGCGACTCCAGAATAATCTCTCTCCATCAGCGCTTAGTGAAGTGATCAGAGGTAGAACTGACAGTTGGCTAATGGGGGGGATTTGCAGCAGTGTCACTCTTGGTGCGCTCATCCGTCTCATCACCTCTTTTTTCTATATCTTCATACCCTCCCCTCAGTAAACTTGTTTTCTTGTTTCTTCAGTGTCCTGTTCATCCATCGTGCTGGCATCACATTTTCATGCTACGATCAGACAAAAGCCCATCCACCTCTTGCCCTGAGTCTCCTAGCAACCGTGAAAGCAATGTGTAGTGTGAATCCGCGCTCGTTGCAATGAACCGACACGGGACGATCACCCGAATCTTGCGAATGTTGCCTCACTCGCCTGCATTCCCACGTGAGTGACCATGCACTTATCGTGAGTTCCAGCTCATTGATTAGCTGTCAGCCCGCAACTTCACCGTTTTGTTTCCCTCTCTCTGCTTTCATGTTGTTTTTCAGCGAAAACACTAAAAGCCCACTGTACAGTACATTACCCTCTCAGCACCAGACAGATAGGGACTAGAGGATATAGTGAAACATCTAGCAGCTAAAGTGGTGGTAGAGACCCAAAATAGAGCTAGAAGACTGAAAGACTGAATATTGAACTAACATTTGTAAGTAATGTCAGTAATAGAAAGGTAATTCTACCAATTTGTCCATCAGAAGGTTTTACAGTAGTTCAACCGGTATACAAATACAGTGTACGGCTCGCAAACACTTTTCACTCTCTCGTCTTCCTCCCCTTGCATCACGTACCAACTCGACCTGGTAGTTGTAATATGAATGGCAAAGTGTAGCAGATACACACTGTGAAAGAAAAGAACGCAACATGACCCAAATACTTTATTCATCATCCCCGATCCTGCTTACGCAGAAGGCAAAACAAACAAGCTCGACTGCCACATTTAATCAAACGCAGCCCCACTGACGGCCGTTTCTCACTACCAAGGGCACCTCTGCACTGGAACTCTGCAGAATTTGTTTTGATGAGGGACACCTTCCTGAGTAATGAGATCATATTACCTCTGTGCCCGTTTGAAAAAAACAAAACCCAAACAATTATTTATTTTGGAGTCGAGGCGATATATGGCTAACCTTGTCGTTGCAAGGGTGTGCAGAGCGCAGTCGCAGAGCTATCCAGATTTAAAAGTAGTCATGAATATTCAGGCTGAGTTCGACCAGTCTTCAAGAGCCGCCGGCCAATGAGAAGCCGGCATCAGCGGATACAGTAGAGCTCGCAAACCAGCGTCCTATTCTCAAACCACCTTAATATTCTCCGTTCGTCTCATTTTTGCTCGCAGAGGCTCTGCAGCGAAATGTAAATGGAGTAGATAAGATGGATTTTCAGTGTCATTCCACTTTTCTAAAGAGCTTTGTGTGTGATTCCGTTCCTCCAGTGACAACGGCGGAGGCTGCATCTTGAACCAACCACTTATCACAAATTGCAAACCCTCAAGGCATTACGGCCTATCAGCAGGCGCTTGAGTGACTTTGTCCGGCGCCAAAGCAAAAAGAGATTAGCAGCTGAAAGTCACATTTTGATCCGTCGGTCTGCGGTGACTATTCATTTGCATTTCAATTTATAGGAGGGCTATTTTACTTGGACCACCTTAATCCTGATGTCCACATCACCTTGATACACTGAAGGAGAGAACAGCAAGGATGTCTATCTCCCTATGAATGCTTTTTTTCATGTGCACTGTCTATGCAGCATTTTATAGAACGCATTTAGAACATGTTAATTTTAGTCATATTTGTAAAAGAAGGTGTTCCGGCTATTCTTTCAAAGCTGAATCCTCTTCCAATCGTGCCCTTGATAGAGTTAGAACAGAAACATAATTATATTCATTGATTTAGTCTGAATGAAAAGGATTTCAGAGTGACTGGAGAAGATAAGAGCAGTTTCTGGGCACTTCCAAAGATACCCACCCCCTGATTGTTCTGGGAAACTCAAAAGAGGTCTCATCTAGTGTTTGAGCCGCCGCCAGATAAGAACGGCTATATTACATCTCTATCTATTTCCCACAGCATTTGAGCAATTTTTCACAGGCAAGATTAATGGCTTGTTCAGTTTCAGACAATTTAAAGTTGTGTGGAGGACCTCTCTATAGGATTCTCTGAGATTAGGAGTTCTATTTGCGGAGGAAATTAACAGTTTGTCCAAATGTCATGAGTCAGCCTTTGCTGTGTTTTCTTTTAAACTGTGGCTTTGACCAAGCCGTATGTAGTTTAAGTACACACATCACAAGGCCAGCTTGCAGAATAGTATTACTGCACCATGTGAGGATATTAATAGTTGAATTTGGAGTACTTCTATATTTAAAAATTGTGTCTACTCCTTCAAAAGTTGGCCTTTAAAACCCTTTTTATCTCCTGGGATTTTCATTTATTTTTCTTTTCCCACCAGTTATCCTATTTCTTATTATGCCCACCTCATTCATTTCCCCACACACATTCCACTTTTTTCACACTGCTATTCAACTCATATGCCATATTCATCTTCCATGCACCCCAGTGACAAGAAGGATAATATGAAAAATGTCCAAGCACTGGTAGTGACCTTTCAGAAATATAAACGTCTGTGATGCAGAGCCCTGAGCAATACTTGGTCTTGTGTGTATCCTGGGATTATTCTGCAACGACTTATCAGTTTTCAACCATACTTTTCATGTGACGAGTCCATAAAGTCACATTTTTTTGTGTCTTGCAGGTTATAGGCTGTTATCTGCTTTATGTAAATCAAAAAATACAATTGAAATTCCAGCAATTCATTATTTCCCTTTTCTATCCTTTCTCCTATTTCTTAGATCGAAATGTTAGAGCACAAATACGGTGGCCACCTCATCTCCCGCCGTGCCGCCTGCAAGATCCAGACTGCCTTCCGCCAGTACCAGCTCAGCAAGAACTTTGAGAAGATCCGCAATTCTCTGCTGGAGAGTCGCCTGCCTCGACGCATCTCCCTGCGCAAGGTCCGTGTGCAAAACACGGAGGGCTTCTCTGCTGAACGGGCCCTGGCAGAAGGCTGCAACTTGACAGGCATCCCGTTGGTGCGCTCGCCGTCTCTGCCTGCCACAGTCGGTGGCTCCCTGACCGACCTGGAAGACTCGTTCACCGAACAGGTCCAGTCGCTGGCCAAGTCCATAGATGATGCGCTCAGCAACTGGAGCCTGAAAACCATGTGCTCACTGCAAGAAGGAGGCACCTATCAGTTCACTGCCGACTCCTTCAACGCAGCAGCAGCGGCGGCGGCGGCAGCAGCAGCAGCAGGAGTAGGAGGTGGAGGAGAAGGAGGCAGGGTGGGAGAGTCGACGATTCATCAAGGCCCCGTGGACCCGAGTGACCTGTCGCGAAGCGCGAGCAAGCTGATGATGGCGTTCCGGGACGTGACGGTGCAGTTCGACAGCCAGAACTTCCGTGTTTCGTCCTCGGTCATGGAATCGTCCACCGTCACCCTCGGCAGCTGCGTCCAACCAGAAGGAGTCCCCATCACTGTCACATCTGCTTCCACAACGACGAACTCAACTCCGGCCTCTTTTCCTCCTTACCCCCCACAAGAACCCCCTCCTCCCCCCGCAGAGCTCCCAGTCGAACCCATAGACCCCCCACCACCCCCGCAAGAGCCGCCGCCACCCCCAGAATCTGAATTTGACGATGGCGAGCAGGACGACGACTTCCCTGCTCCTCCTCCAAGTGAAGAAGAGCTGGAGGAGGAGGAGGAGGAGGAGGAACAGCATCCTCTAACCCCTCTGGATAAGATGGCTGCTCCTCAAAGCCCAGAGGAGGTCGTGGTGGTGCCACCGCCCACAGGGCCCCCACACGCCCCTCCGCCACTGCTGGGTAGCTCGCCCATGGCAGAGCCACTGGAGGTCAATAGGTGCGGCTCTGAGATAGCAGATAACAGCTCGGAGCAGATGAGCAGCAGCAGCACGTCTACAGAGGCACGGTCCACATCCGAAGCCTCGTCCAAGGAGGCCCTGCAGGCCATGATCCTCAGCCTGCCACGCTACCACTGTGAGAACCCGGCCAGCTGTAAATCACCCACACTGTCCACTGACGTCATGCGGAAACGCCTCTACCGCATCGGCCTCAATCTCTTCAATGTGTGAGTAGCTGCTGCCTTGTTTTAAAATGATTTCACATACACGATCAGATGAATCCAGTCTGGGAAGTTCATTGGATTTGAGAGTACTTTGGGAGTATTGGGTCCTGTAATGTGAATGTTCCTCACATTTGCTTTAAGCAAGAGGCTAAATGAAAATCTATTATTGGGACTTGACGGTGGATATATCATATACAGTGAGACTTAAAACAATGTGTACTTCTATCCCTCCTCTAAGTATACCTGGAGTTTGATGGAGCCTTCTGGACTCAAAGAGCAAAGAAAAGCATTTTTCCTCACAGATCCCATTGTGCCGAAAGAACAAACAGAATGAGTCCCAGGCAAGATCTGAGGTGTCTTCTTTCTTCTCAGGAAGACAAATCAGAACGGGGATGAATTATTGAGACAGAGAGTGTGGAGATTGATTTTTTAAGGAGGAAAGGAACGAAAAGGAAACAGACATAGCCAGATATGGTGGAAATGACAGCCTCACCCAAACCCCTTACTGAAAGGGGGACCATATTTTCTAGCCCCCCAAACTGGGACCCTTAAGTGTACAACAGGTTATGCATGTGCAGATGTACATGCAAAAGGCAATTTAATGTTTCTATAACTCATCAGTTTTAAATTATATTGAGGGTTAAGGTCACCTTTTTTAAAAGCGTGGCAACTTTGAGTGACAGGTGGGACACAAGCCACCCAACAGACTTTTTCCCATATTGGGGAAGACAAATCTGTAGCCTCAGATCAAACATAAATAGCTCTTATTGAAATGATTATGTCCTAAATTGTAAAATTAAACAAAAGCCTAATCCAGGGTTATTTTCATGCTGTTTCATCTGCCACGTTCATAGAAATTTTCGGGTATAATCTGCCACTCTCAAAGCTCACCTTCAATACCAAGAAGAACGCATAACGATACAGATAACTCTTACATCCGAATACTAGATCTACCCAACTCACACTGCATTTCCCTTTGTGCCTCCAACAATTGTGAGCCGTCTTGAAAAGCTTGTTTATGTTTGCTGGTTGCAGCTTTTCAGCCATTGTGATTTCAGTCCCCCCGCCCTGCTGCAGAGCCAAGAGTGACAAAGTCAAAACCCGATAAGAACTTCCCAGGAGGCGATCTTGACAGGTACAAGGTGGCTACATGGCAGCGGCGGATAGGGGGGGGGGGGGACTTTTGCCATGGCGACAACAGTGCATGGGGCCAGCTCTGACTAAATCTGTTGAGATGTGTGTCAAACTCAGTCAGTTTTGCAGTAGAGAGTATGTTTTGAATCTGTTATTCAGAGAAGCTCTCAAATAGTTTTAAATGTTACATAATGCATGTGGTGAATGTATGTTAACATTAAGCTTTAAAAGCACATTCTAATGTGGGAGCTGATTTTATTTGTTCAACCCTCGTCTCCTTTTTCGACATGTTTGTAACCACATGACTCCGTACAATGTGCTCCGCAGCCAGCGGCACACTTGGAAGGAAGCTTTAAATGAGGCGTTTACCATATGCTCTATTGGCTTCTCACCCCAGCCAACCCTAAAGGACGCAAACACTCCACATATAAATGAACTGAACTCACTCACATATATTACAAAGTTGAGCCCAGCCACTGATGGAGTTGCTGGGTAACAATTATTTGGAATGCATGAAAAAAAAATGATGGCAACGATCCACAAAGCCCCCAAAAATTCTCATTATTCATCTACTGAGTCGTGAACATAGTTAAAAGTTCCTTCAGCGCCGTGTGAAGCGGCATCCTAGGAACCGGAATGAAAAATGTGTTAACATTTCAATCCACGGTCTCTTTTGTCCCCGCCACCTCAACCACATCCGTAGAGGCGCTCCTTGCTTTCCAAAATATCCCGCTTTGATGGAAAATACACTGTGTTCCCTCGGGGGCAAAAACCACTACAAGATTTTGATATTGCCCCAATTAAGCCGCCTCGTACACATTTAGAAGAACGGAGCTCATAAACACACATTATCTATTTGCTCGCTGCCAAGCTCTGCAGAGCAATAAAAGCGCACAATAAGGCAGATCAACTTTGACTCGATGCTGGAGCGTGACACTGAAAACAAGAGGGGCAGAAACGAGCTGCAGATTGAATAATCGCCAGGGGAAATGAAGAAAATAAATGAAAAAAATATGTATGAAAGGCAAGGAAGGAGGTGGATTATATACAGATTGCTATAAATGTATATTATACTGTTATATTTCTAAAATTAGATAACAGATAAAAACACCCGTTTAAGAGGTTACATTTTAAGTGTTAAGGATTATTGCACATATGGGTCGAAAACAGAGGATAATGGTTTTATCCAGCTACTTGGCAAGTAAGAATAAAGAAAAAGATCCCTTGCTCAGTGTTTATATTTAATATTCTCTCTACCATGACTTTTTCCAGACATGTCACTCTGAACAGGGAGAGGTAGAGAAAGTTTGGCCGCAGCAATTCATTTAAAAAAAAAAAAAAAATCGTGACATTTCTTCTTTTTTTTTTAACGACATGCCCAGAGAGGAGAAATGAGGACATGTATATATATTATTTGTAATGACTGTTTAATGAAAGCTCACAGTTTTCATAAAAGGACATTTTTGAAAGCCTTTTCTATGTGTTTGCAATCCCCTCTTCTCATCCAACCTGATCAAACACCTTGAAAGATAAGCTGACTTTTAATAAATTGGCTACAAGGAGAGAGAGAGAATGAGGAAGGGAAAGCAAAAGAAAAAGTAGACAGCGTGAGAGAGAGAGAGAGAGAGAGCGAGAGCAATCGAGCTTGAGGCTTATTAGTTCCACCAGTTCATATCCTCCCTCTAATACCTGCGCTGTTGTATCCTTTGCATCTTAAACAGGGTTGTTTGCTTTGGGCTAAAACTTGGGTACTGCTTGATCATGCGGACAAAAAAAAAAGCGTGTACATATGCGCACGGCTAGGTAATGTAAAGTGTGAGCGTGTGTTTGTTTCAGCAGGTGGTCTATGTGGGGAAAGTTAGGGGGAAAGTAAATTAAAAGGGGGAGCGGAAGTCTGAAGTTTTGGGTGTACGTGCGCGCTGGTCTGCACAAGAATTAAAAAGATAAAACAGTGAGGGATGGAAATGGAGTGCAAAAGCGAGAGCGAGCAACTGAAAGAGAATCAAAAGGCAGAGAGGGGTGGGAGGTTGAGAGAGAGAGGGAGACCACTTGATAAAGTTTCCACCTTGAGTGTGTATGGAATAACAATGACTCCATTATGAGAGAAGAGTGTGTCAAGGACACTGCCACCACACAAGGGAGCTGATAGCAAACCTTCAGCAGAGAGGAGGAGGAAGAGGAGGAGGAGGAGGAGGAGGAGGAGTGGCACTGGTGACAGATTTCCGAGTAGATTTCTCTTTTTGTATGCATGGCGTGACTTTTCCATTTTATACATTATGGTTCAGAAATCGTAGATGTGTTGTGAAAGCATTGAGATCAGAGCTGCTCACAGAGGACTCACATCGACTTCCCATCATGCATGAAAATGGAGCGCCATCAGAGCTTCATGAATTAAATAAAAGGTGGTGTGAGAGATATATGTAGGTGCTGGCGAAAGTGTGAAGAGAGAGAGAGAGAAAGAGGGAGAAAGGCAGATCTGAACACATTTTTCAGGGAAGACTAATTAAGATCAGCGGATCAGCAAAGCCTGCCCGACTCCTGGAGAAGCATAACCTGCATACACAAACCTGGATTAACAGTCCAGCCACGGGGCTAAATGACCCAGCACATAATCACAAACTCACAAATCCAGATGGCGAACACAGGAAACGTTTCTAATTTCTCCTTGGCAGTTCTGTTCTGCAGGTGGTACAGAAAAAGTTGGCAAAGTAGCTCAACTGAAAAAGAGAGTCTTCCATTATATATATATATATATATATATATATATATATATATATATATATATATACACCTTATTGCCAGCTTAATTGTATGAGAACATCAGCAATATCCTCTTTACGATCATTAATGAACACTTTTGGAATGCTAACCGAAGTAAGGGAAGAACTGCCACACCATTATATTCCTGCCTTTTTTATCAAAAGCATACTTGATGGACAAGAGCATCACTCTGAGTCCTAACCAGTGGAATGATTCAGAGTTTAAGTGCTTGTATCGCACAATTGCGTTACCACTCAGAAAACTGCTCAACGACACTAACCAGCCATCAATCTATCCCTGGTTAGTAATGAAACAGCAATGTGTGTGTCTGGAGAAATAGACAACAGAATACAGAAGTGTTTGTAAAGGCCATAAAAACCCCGCTGAGGTACAGCCACGGTGCGCATCTGAAATAGATCTATAATAGAGGGCCAATGAAAGTGGATATCAAAGAAATATGTATTTATGATGGGGTGAGGGTCCAAGATGGGAGGTTGTTTGTGCAACAAAGAGGGAGGCGAGAACAGTGTGTGCGAGGGAGAACGCCGTCTGGGCACAGAGCAGTTTATTTGTCATTCCAGCATGACATCTGGGTGCTGTCTGGCAGCCTCTCATGCATTCACAAACCAGAGGTGTCTCCGTTTTGTTTGTGCACATCGTGCTGCTGTTCTCTCTTCACACTTTGTCCGTGGAATGCTCCCAGTGCGACTGTCCCCACGAGTCCTCCGACGTACAGTACGTGATCCGAAATGACCCGCGCGACCTTCACAAAAAAACGTGTTTCTGGACTAAATCTGCCACGTTTGCTTTCAATCGGCACTTAAAATGTTAACAGGGTTGTTTCCAGTCTCATTCTGCACCACCCATCTGAATCTATCCATCCTCCCTTTCCCTCCGCTTGCCGACTGCTAATAATAATCACCGTGTGCCATCCGTCTGTTGTTGGAGAAACATCAAGTGAGTGATATGTGCCAAATTTGTTTGGCGCGACGTCACCCTTGGCCGAGAGGGCGAGCCAGGAAGCGGAGAGTGTGCCGCGGCTGTCACAGCAGATGCTTCGAGGCAGTCCAGCTTCACTCATCATCCTCCCTCTCTCTGTCCTCACGTTCCCATTCCCGCACATCTGCTCTGTCTGGTTTTCCTCCAGCCTCCTCCTTCTATCCTGCCCTTTATCCCTCTCTCCCCTCCCCTCCGTCCCGCCCTCGCCTTATAAACCCATTAGCTGTGGCACACACACACACACACACACACACACACACACACACACTGCTCCGTTATGTAAAAGGCTGTGGTTTAAACACTGTATAGAGGGAGCTGTGGTGATGATGTGGTAGCCTCCCTAGAGCGACTGTCCTCTATCTCTAATAGGGTTATAAATAGTTACGATATTACTCCCTTGCTCCTACGTAACTCCTGCCATGCAGTCAGCGGAAAATTATCAGCAAGGCGACTCCCCGGAATCGTATGAGAGAGATGACTTTCAAAAGTGATGATTCACCGAAAAGCCACGAGATGTTTAGACACTTTTCCGAAGGACGAGGAACGGGAACTTCATGGTCCAGCCAAGCGGATGCTCACACAGACGCTCACACGTGCAATCTGTGTAGAAATGATCCTGCCAATGGTTTTACACGTTTCAGCTAGAGGCCACGTCTGCTCTCACTCTGCGTGTAGCCAAACAGCTACTGTAACAACAATCTGTTTAACCGCATGTAATTCATTTCTTCGTTTGTCTCAAACTCTGAGACCTGTTTCAACAACAAGAAATCTACTTGGGAATGCCTCCATGCATATAAGCAGGGATTTAAGGCCGGGTCCCAGATCAGCCACTATTATTCTGGCGGTATCCCCTGAATTTAGCAGAGTGTCAAGTTGTTTAGCAGTTGTTAATGGATGTTGTAATTCAGCACAGGTATGAATACAGATGAGATTGCGGCCCCTTTTAACAGTCTCCATCTAGACTGTGCAGATGTGACAGTGATAATCATAATAATCCATATATCCAGATGTATAAGGATATATTTTGTGTTGGTGTGGATTACTGCTGCTCAGAGCAAAGTCATCGGAACTGGCAAGATTCACTTTCGCAGTTTCTTCCTTTCTTATTCTTTTTTTTTTTTCTGTTTGTTTCAGAAACCCAGACAAAGGCCTTCAGTTCCTGATCTCCAGAGGCTTCATCCCGGATACACCCATCGGCGTTGCCCACTTCCTCCTCCAGAGGAAGGGCTTGAGCCGACAGATGATAGGAGAGTTCCTCGGCAACAGCAAGAAGCCCTTCAACAGAGATGTCCTAGAGTGAGTAGTGCACATTATTTCCTTAGGTCCTTGCCAGGATAACTCACCGCTCCTCAAAAAAGGTTCTCCCTATAATCCCTTCATTGTCTGGGAGATCAGTGGTCAGGATCAACTACAGGACTGGATTCAATAGAGGATTTGGCTCAAGGAAAATCCTCATCTTTTAGTGAGAATATAGTGATTGTGGTGTGTGTTGATGAGGTTGTAAAAAGCTTTTACTCCATTTTCCAACTCCTTCTTTGGGTCATTTCATTCCCCGAAACCTAAATTATAACTTCAGTATCCATTTATGTCAAAGCTGTTATTTTGTTTTTGCAGACGTTGACATTTGATTATATTTTTCATCTCAGTAAACAAACTGAAAAAAGCCAGATTGAAGTGTCATGATCCAACAAACAAACCCTCATATTAACTTCCAATTGTAAATCCAGGTTGACTTGTGAGACAGAATGGCAGAAAGGGAGGATAACAAGCTGATAAGAGAAAAATAAAATAAAAAAACTTGCCTGTCCTTTATTGTTTTCCTGCTTCTTTTATCACATTGATATCAAAACCATTGTTGCTGTTGTATTGGCATTATTCTATCAAACTATAAAGGAACGAGGAGCATTTTAGCCTTCATCTGATAATATAAATATTGTTTTTGAGATTTAATAAACGCATAAAAAAGGAAATATTCACTCCTGGTCTTGGTATTTGTACCCATCGCTGTGACTGGTGCCATCTTTAAATTAGATCTAAACCACCACTGTAGTTCAGATGATATTATCTATGTGGAGCATAGAATCCTACACTTCCCACTTGATTGCTTGGACCAGGCTCTCAAATTGACATTTTATTCTTTATTTATACGGCCTTCACTCAAAGAAATGTGTTTTTCCTCTGCATCGCCACCTTGACTGCTCTTCCACTAGTGATGGTAGAGGGGCGGAGCCAGATTTTCTCACTGAGGAAGAAAGAGTAGATGTACTTCTGGCCCATTTTCACATTTAACCATGTAATAAATAATAATCATACTACATAGTCTTTCAAATGTGAGGCAACTTTAAGACTTAAGATCCTTACTTATATTCCAATGCAACCAATGCCGTCAAGCTCAGATAAACCTGATAACAAGCTTATTTCCTCAGACTTTAAAAAAGCCACAAAGACAGCATACAACTGTTTTTACAGTTTTAGTCCTCCTCACAAAAACTGACTACTGACTACTGATCCAACTTGTATATATTAAATTGCTGGAGTTCCCTCTTTACCTTACTTTTATTATATGTGGAGCCATCATGCACAGTCCTTCAGTTCTTTTAAGCTGACTAAAAATAAAAGACAGGGAAAAAAACACATCAAACCAATGTGAAGACAGCAACACACACGTGCACACATGACTCACGTTACCCTGTTGGTTTCATTCCAGGTCATTAACCTGATTGGCATTCTTTGCTTTGAGGTTTTCCTTTCTCTTTTCCATGTTTCAAAAAAAGAAAATACTTATTTCATCTCAGTTATTGTCTTTTTTTTATTCTATCACATTCTCTCATTCACCAATTACTTCTGCATTTGCATATCAACCCCGAGGAGGCGAGGCGGATTTCTCTTTTATCCTCCCTTTTGTCCGAATATCAAATCCAGAATATACTTTTAGTCTCCGCAAGGGTAGACGTACACGACACAGCACTCTGCCAAGTTGTTCACCCCGGGCTGCCCTCATCTAATAGCCACATTTTCTTAAACGGACACTATCACGGCTCCAAATACTCCGTATTAACAGGATTCTGCTTTTAAAGCTTCAAACGGGCGGGATATCCTTCAGCTCAGGTGACATTGGGATATATAGATGCATATTTATTTTCCTGCAGAGCAGTCACACAGGCGTGCACTGAGTGGAAGTAATGCTGAAGAGGAACATGATAGAAGAGTGCAAAGTGCGTGTGAGAGCACTTTGGATAAAGTGTAGTCACAGGAGAGCGGTGAGGGATTGCAGTCCAATGTGAAAATCGCTCATGATGATTGACTGAGCCTGAATATATATATATATATATATATCATGTGTGCCTACATGAATATATATATATATATATATATATATATATATATATATATATATATCATGTAGGCACTACATGAATATATATATATCATATCTGCTGTGTCCTGTATCCTGAATATCCCTCCTCTCCTAATAAACCCTAAAGTGCCTCATTCTCTTCCCATTTCTCCAAGCATAAAACAGTTCGTTAAAAACGTCTCAAGTCAATTAAGCCAAATTGTCGTTACAGATTTGTCGTCCAAGAAATGTGACACTCAAGGTGTCATTTCAGGATAATATACTATGCCTGTTTGGCAGCAAATGTGAGACCTGTTTTAACAGCTAATCTACTCAAAATATGTGTAATACAATGCACGTATGTATGCAGATGGATGCAGATGTGTATGTGTATGTGTGTGTGTGCGCATGTGCATTATGTGAAGGAGATGGGCCGAAGCACTTAGGCCAGAGAGCATCTCCTTTGGTGTTACATAAACATGGAGTGACAGCTGTGGAAGGAGGGAGGGAGAGGTGGTGGAGCGAGGATGTGCGTCACGGAGAGGCCGCTGAGCGACGCTCGACGGGCCCGAGAGTCGATCGGGAGGTGGATCGAGTCAGTGTCGCTGTGTGCTATAAGCTTCACCTCCATAAGTCCTTTAATCACTGGGAAGAAAATAATATACAGTTTAAGCCGATAAGAATATGGGTGGATTTTAGGAATAGGAGAGGGAGAAAGATGGACGAAGGGTCTGGAAGGAGGGAGAGGATGAGAGCCATGTTGGACTGATGTCAGCAAGAGGCAAGAGGGATGCGGGGGAGTCGACTCAGCGGGAGAGAGAATGACTTTGGAAGTGAGGGCAGAGGTCGTGGTAGTTTTGTCACAGTACATATGACTGCAAAGTGTAGCTTGTGTAACACCAGTGGTGGGGATTGCACTGAATGTAATAGTAAACAGTTGATGGTATTTTTATTGTGAGCAGGTTTGTTGGATCTCATGTCGTGATACACGGCGAGTGGGTCGGGATATCTGAGGAAACCACATGCGTCACAGTCGAGCACCCGCCTCATTAACTCCCTTTGTTCACAGTAATCCATTTTCATGTGTGTGAGAGTGTGTGTGTGTAGGTGTGTGTCAGTGTGTCCTGTAGTACAACATGAAATGATCAGAAGCAGAAGTCTTGACACAACTACAAAAGGAATTTCAGATCACCATCGTTCTTTGAATCATCAATGAGTGGATAGTAACAGATTATCTACGACTAATGTGGATAAGTTTGGAGTATCGCATGGAGACTTATCCAGGTGTTTAAAAAAAAGAAAAAAAGACGTTAATTTCATAGTTCCATTATAGTTCCATTTTGTGCCTCGACACCTTGCATCAAAGCAAGGGAAACTTTAAAACCTCCCGACTCGTTTCCAAAGTCACCTTTCACTTCAAGACCTCATTTCAACTCCAAATTGCCCACGTTGTATTTATCCCCCTGAACTCATTGGACAGGATATTTGACTTTTTTTAATTAAAGTCATTAAGCTGGGGTTGTCAGGTAATGGGAGGATTTTCTGCTCTGAGGGACAGTGTGTGTGTGTGTGTGTGTGTGTGTGTGTGTGTGTGTTGGCAGCTGTGGCACGGAGAAGACAGCCTGGCCCAGTCTTATCCCTGATGTCCGTGCGTGGCTAACACCTGCAGTAAGCGGAGTGGTGCTCTGACTGGGAATTAGATGAGTGGACTTTCATCTTAGGCGTACATCCACAGATCGAGGGCAGCTGCTGCTATCCTGTTGATGCATTGCTATGAATTGTAATCTATTTGCTTTTTTTTCCCCCCACTGCTCTTTCCACACCACGTCCATCCCTCGCCGCGCTGCACAGTTGCGTCGTGGATGAGATGGACTTCTCGGGCATGGAGCTGGACGAAGCGCTGAGGAAGTTTCAGGCCCACATCCGTGTCCAGGGAGAAGCTCAGAAGGTTGAACGTCTTATCGAGGCCTTCAGGTAATGATAAAACAGTCTGGGTTTTATCTACAACAGGCAACGGGATGAGATGTTGGCATTCTGGTTTCCAATGTTGTCTGAGTAGTATTGACTAATCACGTTCCAGCAGGCTTTGGTTGAATGCAAACAGTCTGCGTGGAGCAGAAGGGGTGGAACACATTGGCTGGAATTAAAATCTTGGAAGACATCGGTTGTCGTCTGGAAATGATTTTGCTTTTCATTGGTTTAAAATAAGCTTGTAAACTGGCGACTGGGGAAAGAGTCTGGTTGTACGTGTCGTCTCAACTCCAGCCTCGTAGTCACCTCAAATTCCAAAAAAATTAACAATGAGCAGAAAAGGAAAGGAAGGTTTTGGCCTTGATATCCGATGGCTCCACTGGAAGGCAAGTAAACATAGCCCCTTGCCCCCGGCGGCTTACCTCAATCAGACTAATAGGTTTCTGAGATGGGGTTTATCTTGCAGTATTTTAGGAGAGCACATTAGCTGTTTTTTACAAAAAACTACATTTGGTATGGTTCTCTTCTATTCAACATTAACCATTCCCTAAACCTCCAGTTTTAAAGGAACAGTGTGCAGGATTTAAAGAGCATCATTAAGCAGAAATGTACCATAGTGAGTGGCCAGTCAGACAAGCAGGAACCAAGGATTTGACCAGTTTGATACATGTATTTACAGTTTATTCAGAAAGTTGTGCAGAGAGAGAGAATTGCTTTAAAAAGGAGTCGAATATGAATATTTATCATCTTGTTGGTTATGCAAAATAGACCTCATTTTCCCTGCTGGTGTCATTTACTTCGACTGTAACGCAATTCTGGCTCTGGTGATATCTGAGCTGATGTAATGAAATAATGTCACTCAGGCGTGGCCCTGGGTGGAACTTGTCCTGCGGGTGCTTTAAGATGCATTTCACAGGAGTTTTCTGATCATCATCAATATGCCTACATCGAGTTCTGACGCTGTGCTGAGAGGTGCATACTTGTGATAAGCGATTTTTCTGTTTTTTCCCCTCCGTCTCCAGGAGCACTGTACAGCCACGCCAGACAGATACACAGAAGGGGAACGTCGAAACAAGCATGACTAGATTTAATCAGATAGAAGCCATGCAGGCAAAAAGAGACGTGCACACATAACGCCCACTGTGTCTAAGAAGCGATGGAGTAAACACGTGTCATCAAGACACACGTATGATCTCAGCATGTCGAGTCACACCGCCTCACCCCTTCTTTCCTCTCTGATCGGCTGCAACGAAACATCCACAACGCAGAGAGTCATTTCTAGACGACTATACTATTTGCGGTGCAGCTGTGGCTCAGTGTGCTACTGCTAACTGTTTGCCGTGGGCCCCCTCTGGAGTAACGACCACCTGTCACAGTTGTCGAGGTGCCCAATGAGGAGAAAAACGACGGCGTCGTCATAGTCAGTGGGCAGGGAGGTTGGCACCGCCGATGCTTGGACATCGATGTCTGCGTGTTATCGGGAGATAGAGAGACACTGGGGGGTGAGGAGGCACAAACTGGGGAAAGGGAGGAAGGACGGGGAGGAAAAGGGAGAGAGGGAGGAAGGGTTATAAATAACCAGCGTTGCGTAACCGCCACTGCCTCTCTGTGCCTGCCTCCCATGCTCCTGGGCTTTGATATGCCTCCAAACGCACACACACACACACACACACACACACACACGGAAAGAGAGAAATCTCCAAAGTAAGTGAAGGGGATTTGAAGCAGCAGTGAAAAGGAGAGAGGGGAAAAGTGAAAAGCAGCCAGCAGCCTCAGTATCTGCTGCGTCAGTGTGCTAATGAATGAAAGCCAATAAGAGCCAGCTCCCAAATGCTGCAGACGGATTCAGTTTCTTTATTTCCGTGTCTGCGCTACAGCGTTGTATCCGTATTCACTCACCCCGTGGTCGCATACTGTTGCTGTATTTTCCCCAATCGTGCTTATTATAGATAGAAAGGATCACACAACTTGTATAATCTTGCACCAAAAATCCAACCTCGCAGAGTAGATAATGACTGTTGGATTACATCTTTAGCGATCTGTAACAAAAAGCAGAAATTGGTTTGGAAGACGGCGGCCAAGTTCCAAGACTGCCAAATCCACTGCTGAGCAGCGTCACGTTGTGCCGGTTCAACCTCTTGCTTTTGTTTTTGTGGATAGTCATTTTCCCCCATGTTTTTCTGTGCAGAGTAAGAGCACACATTTTGGCTTTTCACTCCATGGTGCTACGAGGATTTACAGACGAGATCATAATTGCTTGCCGCAGTTTTCAGACGCTGAGATGTGAATGAGCATCTGTGTGAGGCTCTGTGATTACCAGGCTAAGACAAATCCTGTGTAAGGGACATCAACAAAATTACAATATCAAATTTACACACACCTTTAAACCCAATAAATAACATTGTATTTCTTCTACAGGGAACAGTGTCTTTTACTGCATTATCTCTGATTGGTGATCACTTTTTTAAAGAAATATCTGTATATAAGAGCACGTCAGCGCTCGTTTGTTTTGGGGTTTTTTACAAGAAAATGCTTAGTAGTCGAGGGACGTTTTTTCAGCCCCGAGTAGCGTCTGCAGTCTTCCTCATAAGCTGCATACAGCCCCGACTGCCTCCACTAAGAAGGAAGGGCAGCTTGCATGTTGGCTTAGAGGCAAAATCAAATTATTCTCTACTGCTTATAAAGCTTAATTGCTGTGAAGGCACTGTCATAAATGATGCTCAAATGAGCCTTTTATCATCAACCGGGAGCGTCTCCCATCTGGATTTTGGGGGTTGGACAATTGGACGAGGCGGCTTAGTGATCTCTTAGTGAATGAATCAAACTGAAACTATAAAAGCGAGGGCAACTAAAGTGGAAAATTATGCCCCTTTTATTATGATGTGTATAAAAGCGGGCAGACAAACACAAGCTTTGTTTTTCCCATTAGTCCTGCTAAGGGTGAAGCAGACCACACACAAAAATGGTGTTTTTTAGGAACTACATCAGACTGAGCCTGAGTTCTTTTGCAGAAAAGCGGCTCGGTAAGGGGAGTATTTCTTCTCTCCCCGTGAATGTTGGAGAATGTTTGGCTCAGTGGAGGGTGTGCGGGTCCTGTGTTTAACATCATCTTAGGTAGCGCAGGGTCCATGTAACCATCCGATCCAGTGGTACGAGTGTGTTTACAGACGCAAGTCTCAGCGGAGCACCGCAGTGTGAGGTTCATTGAGGCAGCAAACAGCTTTAGATGAAGCCACGAGTAAAAATTAAAGCCATAACTCTTATTTCTGCGTGACGCACTCAAGCTCGGCTAGAGACAAGGCATTTATGAGCATGTTGAAGGATGCCTTTGGTGTTGAAGGACAACGTATTAGCCGTGTCTTTTCCCTCCCATCTCTTGCTATCTGCGCTGTCATTCCTTTGTTTTATTCTAATTTCTCTCTCTTTCTCTCTCTCTGTGTCCTCGTCATCACCTGCTCTTTTCAACATATCTTCTTGTTTTTTAACCTCTTCTTTCTCTACCTCCGTCCCACCGACAGCCAGCGCTACTGCATGTGCAACCCCGATGTGGTGCAGCAGTTTCACAACCCGGACACCATCTTCATCCTGGCCTTCGCCATCATCCTGCTCAACACAGACATGTACAGTCCGAACATCAAGCCCGACCGCAAGATGATGTTGGAGGACTTCATACGCAACCTGCGAGGTAAGGGGCGTGGCATTTAAGCATGCGTGCAGAGGCACATTAAGGAAGTAAAAAAAAAATGTACATGTGTGTCATCTGAGAAGGTTTTTTGGGGTTTGGTGCAACAGTGTTTGGATCTCTATTAAATCAAACCTGCATAAATCCAGGTCATAAAGATAAGGTCATATTTCTATCCCTGCCAGAACAGACACCAACAGAAAGCACCAACAGCAATTCTCGTCTCCCGCACGCCGACAGATGCTCATTCGTCGAGTGTTGCGGACGAGACAGAAGCGCCGTGGTTTTGCTCTCCCTCCACGCAATCAATCAGAACGCCGAGGTCGATGCAGAACAACTTTAATAGATTCATCCAGACTGTTCCCCGCAATTAAATTAAGTTGGAAAATCAATCTCTGCATTTTATGCAAATTAAAATATGCCTTTCTCTTGGCCTCTCTATTTGTCTTCCGCTCAGTTTGCTGTGTTTTTCGGTCTCTCGATGCATTCTCTTCTCTTGTTTTTCGTCTCAGTTGGAATATCATTCAGTCTGTTTATTAATCCATCTTTCCTTGTTTGTATTCCTTCCGTTCCCCTCTCCTCTTTTCCTTTCTCCGGTCACGTCTCCCCTGCACACTGACAGACGAATAACTCAATCAACTAATTGACTGAGGTGGTATGCAATTATGCACCAGAAACCAATAGTAATGAAGAACCACAGAACATTCATTATCTCAATTAAAGCAGGCCGTCAGTGTCAAAGCTATTCCACAATGGGCCAACACAGTATAAATGAATTAATCCTTTCTGTCAGCTCACTCAAAAATGAACATTTTCAGTTCACTTTTCAATGTCCTTAAGGTGGGCTACTATTCACCGAGATGAAAAGTCAGAGCATCACCAAAGTCATTGGGATTCATCCTCTGAGCACCATGAATATCTGTACACAATCTCATGTCAATCCATTCAATATTTGAGTTATCTCAGCCTGGATTGGTTTTTGGTTTTCACCAAGCAAAGCAGACAGCAGTGAAGTTGTGAGGAGTGGAAGGCAAGACATTCCACAAAAATAAGCCACTTTATTCACGTGACACTTTACACACATTTCCCCCCTGGACATCTCCTCCACTTCCTCCAACTCCGTAATGCGCAGCGATGTCTCAGCGGTGTCCCAGGGTGCCTCGCTGTCAACGGCATCACTTCATTTTCTCCAAACACATCCTGCCCCATTGAAGACTCAATGTACCACACAGCGCGCTGCAGCTGTGTGCCCATATAATGGGGGGAGTCATCTCGAGGGCAACCTCTCAGCCTAATGACATGCAGCTCTACCTGGGTGGAAATGCCACGGCCTCGAACTGCACTGTGTTCCAGACGGAAAGTCTTTCCTGCGGGTGTTTAACCTTTCACTTGCCAATTCACCTCCTCTCACGCTGCCTTCTGTCATCGCTTAATGGGGACAGTAAGACAGACATTCAAAGAAGGGGAGACGGGTGAATATGCACTGAATACTGAATTTCTTTCCGCTCTTAGGACGCCAAAAAGCGAGGCAAAGGGAATGTGCGTTGGTACAATATTAACCAGCTTTGTTGTATTTACATGTTTAAAACCGCCCACCCTGTGATGTGTATACTCATGTGTAATCAGTCGTATTCACATCTTAGGTGTGGACGACGGAGCAGACATCCCCAGAGACATGGTGGTGGGAATCTACGAGAGAATACAACAGAGGGAGTTGCGTTCCAACGAAGATCACGTCACCTACGTCTCCAAGGTCGAGCAGTCCATCGTGGGCATGAAAACGGTACGGACACATGCACCTCTGGTAGTTTACCAAAGCCCTCGATGCACAGCAATGTAGTAAACCCTGACAGTAGCTTAGCTTTGATTAAAACCATATTCACACTTAACCTGCATTAGTTTATATTTTTGGCCACTTGGGGGAGCACTTTAAGCTCAGTTTTTGGTCTCCACCAGCTCCTGAGATAAAGCTCTTAAGCTGCTAAATACTATAATGTGTTCACCACATATTTGCTAAACTTGTCTTTGGTCAGATTCTGGTGGTCGACTTGATTGATCAAACAGCTATGCATCTGGACAGGATGTTGGTATTGTACAGGGTGAACCAAAAACAAAGTTGATGTGCTTAAAGATGCTAATGGTACAGCAACCGAAAACTTTACCAAACAGCATTTCCATTATTCAGTAGTAGCCTATAATAATTGAATCTGTATTTACAGCACATTTAATAATCTTCTCCACGTGTTGGGATAGTAGAAAGCTGGCTAAATCACACAAAACAGGAAATATAACACACACCCTTTGCTAACTCCATGCATGCCAAGCCATTCACTCATTATTCAAGGCCCCATCACTATCACCTAGCCTAAGTTGTGTTAGCGGAGCACATTTATTAGCCATTAAATATCTCATCAGCAGCGAGATCATTACTTCAGGTCATTACTCCAGCTAGAAACATCATTAACCACCGCTATCATTAGAGCCTTCTAACGGTTTAAGGTTAAAAGTGTTGGGTCGGTGCACCACCCGACTAACGTAAGCGGTTGAACCCAACGCTCGAATGTGCTTTAGTTAAGAGTAGCTTACAGGCATCGACTTGTGGCTATTGTTTCCATTCACTGTGGGAATATTTCTGTGGAAAGTTGGATGTGTTTGCGCATTTAGCTTTCTAATTGACTGATTACACTGATTCATGTGGGAATGTGCTGTGTGTGCCCCCTAATATCGCCAAAAGGCTTTTTAGGAAAAATGATTCAACAGTTCAGGGAATCATTTTAGAATCGTATCAGTGCAGAGTTCTTCCAATCCTTTATTCATTAAATAATAATAGAAATGACTTGTTTTACTTAGACTCTGGAATTTAACTGTTAAAAAAAACATTTCACAATATTGTAAACACGTTGAATTTCACTATGCATGTATTTTGAATTAGTTTTGAATTTAATTGCCATGGTTTCCTGTTTACTCAGTGAATGACATTGGAACCATGACATTGAAAAGATTGCCGCTGTCTGTTTTTTTCCCCTTTTTTTTGGCTTGTGCCCTTAAGTGCTTCTCCGTGATGGATGAGTAACCACAGGATGACAGAGGGAGTGTTGTCATAGCCAAAACAATGATAGATTGTTGTGACAGGAAGTGACTATTCCTGCCCATGGGAGTGTCTGCCATAAAAAGAAAAAGTTTCTTCCTTAGAAATACTATCACAGCAGGTGTCAGAGTCCCTTTATTGTGGATTTAAGATGCACCCTAAGAGGGAGTTGTTCATATTAGAATTATTCCCCAAATAATAGGAGTGTGCTTTATTTGACAATTCCATCAGGAAAGGATTTGCATTTTTGTGAAACATGCGAGAGGCATTTCAAGCTAATGATGTCTTTACATGTTTCTGACATTAGTGTAATGAGAACGCAGGCTGGTCTGGCCAGCTGGGCGGGAGTCTGTCAAGCCTGCAGTGATGAGATGAGAGAGCGTGCGAGGAGGAGGAGGCCGTGTGTGTTCTCGCTGCATTGCAAATAGTCCGCTGGGAGTCAACACTGGAAATGCAGAGAGAGAACTGAACAGAGGCTGCTAATAGTTAGATTTTATCAAAAAGAAGGGATCAACTTTGATCCAACATGGAGACAATAGTGTGTAGAGGAGGGAACAGCCATTCTCCGCCATTTTTGTCGTGTACTTAAACCGGAAACAGCACTTCAGTTCAGGAAGAGAGACTAGGCTTCTGGAAACACAACAGCAGAATTTTACAATACACCTCCGTGCATTATCACCTATGCTAATCCAATTTGTGTCAGAGCCAATAACCAAACAGCAAGATGCAAAACAATATAACATTACTATAATGAGACTTTTTGCTTGCTCACATGTATATAGTTTGAAATAAAGGTGTGAAACTTTGGATAACCTTGAAACAACACACATCCTCATCCCTTGCTCCAATTGATGGTTTTTAAGACGAACATAAGGTCAGATTCATGGCACGAATTTGTCTCAGCAAGGTTGTCTTTTTTTTGTACTTTGTACTGTAACCCCAGTGAATAATGCGTCGTACTCCAGCTGTAAATCACTTGTATTAAAAGTCTCCCTATACACTTCAATATTCTTTCCCCGGCTCCTCTGAGGGAGAAGTCTCTACTTCATCCTCCACATGGACTCGAATGACTTTAAAGCCTCTCAGACGCTTCATCCGAGTGATTGAAGTGTCATTTTCATCTTTACATCTTTGCCTCTGCAGGTTCTCTCCGTCCCTCATAGGAGACTGGTGTGCTGCAGTCGACTCTTTGAGGTGACCGACGTCAACAAGGCTCAGAAACAGGCAGCACACCAGAGAGAAGTCTTCCTCTTCAACGATCTCATTGTGGCAAGTATAGCAACAAAGAGGGATTCGGTGTAATAATTAATATCTCTCATATATGTTGTTAAAGTCTCTTTTCAACCAGTCATAAGACGGTTGTTTCTGCTGCACGCATCCAGTCAAGTTTTAAAAGCTGCTTATTTTGTTGTGACAGCTGCAATGCACCACCACCTACCTCGGATGGGAGCTCCCTCTCTTCCCCTCCGTTGTTTCATAACTCCGGCCTCTCTGGCCATTTCCTTAAATAATAGATGGTAGCAAATGCAGCTTTACAGTGCACTTCGTACGCAAGTATCTGTCCCCTACAGAGCGGCTTCAGGGCCCGGTTATAAAGTTTGTGTTTCACAGCACAGAGAAGTTGTTCGCTTTGTCCAAAGTCACGCAGATTTTAGAATTAGCAAAAGGTTTTCATGTTGGGTACAATTAATGTGCCCATTAGGAGCCACATGGGGGAGGGGTTAGCCATCCAAAGTGTTTAACTACTCATAATTATGTAAAATGTTGATCTAACGCCAACAAAATCTCAGATAAAAGGCACAGCAACTTCAGTACCCCCCCTGTTCCTGCTAAAGCATTAAAGTAATTAGTAGCTGCAGGAAAAAGAGGTTAAGGCCAATTTAGAAGTTAGGGGTGAAAGAAGCCATCTTCCAACATCACAGGTGAATTCTGTTCCTTTTGTTTCCTGTTCTAAAAGTTAGCGGTGAGGATTATACCAGCTTTGAAAGTGGGGCCGAAACTGTTTTTGAAAGATTTCTCTGGGAAATTAAAGTGATGGGGACTTTTCTTTGAATGTGGCCCCTGTTCTAGCAGCTCGAACATCGAGCTGTGTTTAATGTGCCGATGTGATGTATTGGTTTAATACGGCCCGCCTGGTAAACTGTGGACCCCACAGCAGCTCTGCAAAACAGATTAGCCTCATTCGCCTTCTCTCGGTCTGGAAGGTCATTCAATGGAAAAGCTCCACAGCATCTTTAATCTTTAACACATTGTGATATAAATTTGCCATGGTGTTTTTTTTCCAAAAGAGCACCAGCGCACAAATCATTAATATTGACAATGTGCTCTTTGAATAATCATCTTAAATCATCAAATAGTTTGTTCTTTCTGAGCTTTCTTCGAAAGGCGGAGATATGGAAATATCAACGACAAAAAGGTTTCAGAACACCGAACACAGTCGGGCTCTTTGTCGTTTATTTGTTTCTATAACTGCTTTTCTCGTTGTCTGCAGATCTTGAAGCTTTGTCCAAAGAAGAAGAGTTCTGCAGCGTACACTTTCTGCAAAGCTATGGGCCTTCTTGGCATGCAATTTCACCTGTTTGAAAATGAATGTAAGTCACGATTCTCTGCCTTTTTACTCTTAACGATCTGTATTTCGACTCATGTTGATGGTGCAGTATTTGAGGTAACTTTCCTTAGAGTTTTTCTTGTTACTCCCATCTCAACAATTCAATGTCCCGTTCGCTCCCCCAGACTACCCTCACGGCATCACCATCCTCTCACTTTTCGGCTCCGAAAAGAAGCAGGTATTTAACTTCTGCGCCCAAAGTGCTGAGGAGCTGCTCAAGTTCGTGGAAGACCTGAAGGAATCAATCGCCGAGGTGTCAGAGATGGAGCAGATACGCATCGAGTGTAAGTGTCCGTCTTGATAGAGTTTTCCCCTTGGTAATAAAATGAGGCTGCCAATGAATTATTAGGCATACGTGACATAAAGCGTGCCAAAGGGATGTGCAAATAATTGTTAGTATTTGTTGTAGCTGCTTCTTGCACATGGATTTATTGAAGTCAGGATGATCCTCGGTCTTTATTTGAGTCACGTGGCTGCTTGCTTGCACCGTATATGTGTGTTGGCTTGTGTCCATCAAGTGGAAATGTTGCTGTCGTCCTCCTGTGGCAACGCAACCAGCACAACCTTTTTCAACCAAATCAATAATCTTACATCTTGAGAAGTGAGGAGACGACGGTGGATTCTTAGATAGCCTGTGTGGGACTCAGTAAGTCCTCAGATAGTACACATGAGTCAGAAGCCATCCTTTCTTTTGTATCATGTGTAGGTGCAGAATGGCGCTTTTCATTTTGTTTCCTTTGGTGTACTGTAGCTCAAACAGACTGCAGGGGGGCAGTCGATTTGAGGTGAAAAAAGAAGAAGAAGAGGTGTTCTTCAAAGCTGCCAGGTTTCCGAGTGGTTGGGGTCTGCGTGCATATGAAGTTCTCCAGAGAATAAGACGTGCACACACTTAGACCCACATAGAGAACCAGAGCATCCAGAGTTCTGCCTCTTGCCAGTGAGCATCAAAGTGAGCCTCCCTGCTGGTATTTGACGCAACTGCATTACCCTTCACAGAGGGGGGAGGGCCAGCAGCCTGGGGAGAGCAGGCAACAACATATGGAGACAGGCAGTGGTTGACAGACGGAAGTTATTTATCTCAGATGAGTGGAGGAAGGATAGACAGCTGTGCACCCCCCCCCCCCCCAAAAAAAAAAAAAAAAACATTTAAACCGACACACAGAAATAGGAACCATGTTGATGCATTTTTGTTAAAATGCATAAAAATGCAAACTTTTTCCTGAACAAAATTTGGAACAAGAATGTTGGCTGGCACAGAAAAACACCACATCATTCTTTCTCCTCAAGTGTTTGGTATGGTTGGCACATTAGCAAACATGCCTGCAGCTGGCTCGTTTATGTTTGGGCTTTCCCTCTTTGAGACAGGAAGGGAAAGAAAATATCACATTTCTGTTCATACGGAGATGTCTGCATCTGGGTCTTTATAATGAGGTTTCCTTGTGGAATTGATCACTTTGGTTCAGTCCAACTCTCACTTTAAACCTCCAGGGAAAACAAAACAAAAAACTAGCATTTTACAGACAGTATTCTGTATTTCTGTTCCCTGTGCCTGAGCTGGTGTCTGTAGGCCTAACTGTAACATTGGCCTATTGCATACAAATATGAATTAAATTAAAAAAATAGTAATTGTAAGTATGATGAGGACGATGACAGGAATTCAAAAATAAACTACAATAATTTATCTATAATTACTACCACAATACATGCTTATGCGCAGGAAACTTGTAAATCAAATTATTGGGAAAATATGATCTGTAAAATAAAGTGTTGCCACTGTTTTAGAGCTTCATCATTACCATTTTTATAATAGATACATTACAAAACAGGACAATTTTCTGTTTAGTTTGACACATTTTTGTCACACCAAAATGATGGAGACATTGTGTGATACTGCACCCTTAAAGCCGGGCTAGGCACTATATTTTTGACGACCTATTTAAAAAAAGAGTCAGAAGTAATTTCACTGTGGCAGCACCTTGGGGCGAGGCTCTTGATTCACAGTGTGTAATGTCAAAGCACTCCACAAGTTTGCAAAGAAAAAAGGACTGAATAGTGGCTATATAACTGCATCAGGATCACAATCGGATGATGTTATAAATAATAAATGACTAGTCCCGGTGACTAGATGAAGTGCCTTGGTTGTCTGGTGGGAGGGGCTTAGGACAGAGAGGAGAGCTACCTTTTCCAGAAAAATGCCTGTTGAATTATAATGCTGATAGGTTATTATGTAATTTTTGCCCCATAATGCCAAAAATAAACTGCCTCTACCAGCTTTAAGGTCAGCACCTGGTGGTTTTGCAGTTCAGAATTAGAATGCGGTGCAGAGCTGGAGACAGAACAACATTTAGTCCTCATGATTGGAAATGACATGCGATTACCATCAAGTGTGAAGTGTAATTAGCGAGATGGCGAGTTGTGTTTTGAGATTAGAGGACAGTGGGAGGGGAAGGCAACGAGAGCGTGTGCGTTCAGCTCTTTGCAATAAAGTTGACTTGCGCCGACTAATGTTGTGACTTTAACCCGCCACCGTCTTCCTGCCTGTCTATCTACCTATTTGGCTCTCTGTGGTGCCGTTCATTATGATCATCTTTTGTTGTTGTGTGTCTTCTTTTCTCTGCAGGGGAGCTGGAAAAGCAACAGGGAGCCAAGACACACTCAGTAAAGAACAACGGCACACAGCTAGAGCTGCGTGGCAAACAGGGCTCCCCATCAGGTGTGTGTGTGTGTGTGTGTGTTTGTGTACTATTGCTTTTTAAATTTAAAACCCACAGCAGAGACCTTGTCCTCAATTGCATTCATTTCTCTGCTGTTGGAAGAAAGTTGAAGCACTGCTGTGTTTTTTGAGTGGGAAGAAGAAATGTTCTGCTTAAAAAGGGGGTTGCTGCAATTGAATAAATCTTGAATTATATTTTTAGCTCCTCATAACATGTTCAGATGCAGTTAAAATTAAAATTATAGATTAACACAGACATTTTGCTGCCACTTTTTGTCTCTTTTCCCTCCCTTGCTTCCCCTCCTGTCCAGGAAACCAGGAGATAGATGACAGAAGTGGACACAATGCAGTAGAGGTAAGTGTTAGTGATAGGGCCATGTCCCAAATAAAAGGTAAGTCAGTACAGTGCGTCAGTATCAGGGTAGGATGATATATAGGTTGAAACGCCAGGATAGTCATATCATTAGGGCTAGAGGAGTCAAGCAGGAGTGGGTTAATGGATGAGAGAACGAGTGCTGCGGGCATGTGAGGTAACCCAAACAAACTCAATATATTAGATAAAGATGACAAAAAAGAAATATGGTGAAATGAGTAATATCATAACAGTCAGAACAGGTTCTATCCGCAGAAAACGCATCAGACGCAGAGGCTTAAATATTATCTCTAAGCCTAAAAAGGAATAGGTTGTAATTAGTTGCACAAGCTCAGGCAGAAATTGTGACTCCTTTAGAGCCTTGAAAGGGAAAAAGAGTGTGTGTGTGTGTGTGTGTGTGTGTGTGTGCCTGTGCCCACATGCCGCAGCACCGAGACTTTAATTAACACAGTAACACGCGGGCAGATACATTTAACGCCCGTTTGGCCCGGAGACGTCACCTCTCCACCCCTCTGGCAGAAACCCGGGGGGAACTTTGCGTGCAAACATGTCGTACAAGCAACAGAGCAGGCTGAACTACAGTACCCATGAGGCTTTGCAATTAGCCATCCTAGTAGCATTAGATGACCTTTCCCTACCCATTTTTTGTGGCTGCGGAGTTGAGGGGCTGGAGTAAAAAGCCAAATGCAAGTGGCTGTTTAACTCCACACCACTCATTGAGAGTCTATTAGGCTGTAAATCTTCACCCAGGTGCTGCTTATAGAGCAAATGTGTATACACACATCACACTGAAGAGCCTGGGGTGATTTCCTTTTTTAAAGCCTGTAGAATAATTAATTACATCAGTGCAAAGATGCATTAATTTCTGCATCATTCTTTTTTAACCGTACAATGGGATATCTGCTCATTTCATGCATACAAGTGCTTTCTTTTAGCAGCCTTTGGGTCCCTATAATGTAAAGCTACAATCGGGTCTTAGTTCCCTGAGCTACCTTCACCAGCCGTCTTCCCCTCTACGCAGCCTGCAGTAAATGTCAGTGGCTGGTGGGGAGCCGTTAGCTGTCGAAACACATTTATCTTGAAAAGCAGAGAGGGTCACAGAGAATCCTGCTCATATTAGACGCCTGGATGAATGAATCCCACAGCAAGCTTTTTATAAGGCTGAAGAATTTGATAGTAAGGTGTTGAGTTTTTATCATCTCCCGCAGAGCAGCAGTAACAGTGATAGTCTGCAACATCATTTCAACGTGGCTAAAGAGCTCTAAGACAGTCAAGGGTTTTTCTATCTGCACTCTTCTCTTGGAGACACAATCATGGTAATGGACTGTCAGCCAGCAACAGCAGTGACGTAGTGGCACACATGAACAGATGTGCGGGTCGTTGGAGGGTTGGAGGGGTTTTTTTTTAATGAAAGGCAAAACAAAACTCAAGGAAAGTCATCATCACAGACATGACAGGAAGAACAGAACAACAAAAATTGCAGTTCTTTTAAGCTCTGCCAGCTTCTCCAAAGGTGCAGCCGATCCAGCTAACGATCTCCCACTCGTGGCCTCGTCAGGGCAAAGTCAAGTCAGCTGGCTGCTGCACAGTCCAGCTCACATAGTATGATTAGTTACCAAAATGAATAGAATGCATGTGAATAAAATAAAATAAAAACTGAGTACCCTATATTGATAGTCTTGCAAATCATTTAAAAATGGTCATTCCTTTAATTGATGCACTTGCAAATCTAACACAAAAGTCCTGTTTGCTGTTGTAATTTTTCAATAATCACAGCTCATAAATCTCTCACTCAAAATTTTATCTCACAGTCTGGACACAAATTTACATAATATTTTGTAAATTAGTGATTTTAACGATTCCTTAAATTAAATAATTTTCAGTAAATTTTAGCAAAAAAAAATGTTCTGGTCATCTGTGAAAAAAAAAATTTTTAGGAAGAATTTTAAACTTTTAAAGGACAGCAGAAAGTCAGCAAAATCCTTCAGTCCTTATCTTAAGTGCTTCAGAGCTCACTGATACTGTACTCTTAAGTATATGTGCCAAGTCGTCAAGGAGACATAGCGGTTGGCAGATTGAATGGGAGCAAATGTTAATGGAGTCCTTTCACACGAGAGTTGCATTGGCTCCTGTAAAAGAATGGGAGACAACCGCTGTAAGCCCTTTCTTACCGCAGATAATTCACATTAGAAGTCTATTAAACTGCAGGTGAATTATCGCTGACCTTATTCAGACAGGCACCATTTTGAAGGGTTTCGGTAGGGAAGTATATTCTGATTGACACATTTACAGCAGATTAAAAGTTCAGTTAAAACTCAGATTTATAGTCAGAAATGTACGACAATTTGATGAACTAGCATGACTGCTTGACAGTATGGACTGAGTAAGTCACCAAACCTAAAGGACAGGAGGACTGGTTCAACACAGGACTCTCACCCAGGAGACCAGTGTGAAACCAAGCATCAACGTTGACTAATTGAAATTTCAACTTAAATAATGTAACAAATGTACCTAGTTTGAGCCAAAGTAAGATGTTTTTGCGTTTGTTTTTTACAATGTTTACCGCGTGTTTAAAACTGTGATCATAATCTGAGATGTTTTTCTTGAGACAGACACAGTTGTTGGAAAAAAAACCTCAAACACGATGCCGTTAACTGATGTGCTGCGGTTTCTTGCATTTTTCACGTACTTTGTGTCCACCACACATAATATGCATTTCAGATTGTGCTCAATCTGTGAATTCAGACGGCACCCCCTCTATCTCTGCTTTGGCAGATGCTTTCTGAGAACAATGGAGGTAACTTGGAAACGTGACATGTTTCCTAAAACCGGCAGGATAAAAATAAGTCAAGGAAAGACGGCCAAGAATAAAGAAAGTCAGATAGCAGAACACAAACTTTGAGGGAAAGAAAACTACCTGCAGGGAAAAAAAATTAACAAGAAAACAGCAAGTTGAAATAAATGTGATATGTGGAGGTTTGCATTCTGATGAATGTTGCCTGTGGACGTCTGTGGTTGTCGGTCTGCTCACCTCCTCTCCTTCCACCTCTCCCTCTTCTTCGTATGACCTCCGTCTATGTTCTGGTTACCCTGACCCCACCCCCCACCCAAGTGTCCCCGTGTCCGCTGTCACCATAGCGCCAAGCAGTGGTTTGGAAGGGAGACACAGGGGCCCTCAGTGTCCCCTTTGGAACCACCGGGCCCCTTTTGTAGCGTCACACTGAATCTCTAACCCCTATCCCCCACCACTGTCCTCCTCCTGACCCCCGGTCACACACTGGTGTTCCCAGCACCCGGTTTACACTGTTCCCAGTACCTGTGGGGGTGGAGGGAGGGGAGTGTGCAGTAGTCACAATGATTTTACACCTCCACTGACCCCCAACACCTAAGCCCTGACCTGACGCATGCCCTGTGTGTGTGTGTGCTGTGCGTTCACCACCACCCCACCCCCACCCCCAAAAAAACAAAAGAGGGCTGAACGGATTGTAGAGGAGGAACCAGTTTTATAACATTTGATGCTGTTCTCTTGGCTGTTTTCTAAACTAGGTGTCAATTCACAACAGGCTTCAGACGTACCAGCTCAGCAGCAGCACGGCTCGGAGTCCCGAGAGCGCGGCCCTTCTTAACCACCGGGGGGAGCTGCTTTTCCAGCAGGGGCCCCTAACCCAAGGGCCGGTGCCTCCACCTCAGCACCCGCAGCTACAGTCAGCGGCAAGCACCCCTGCCCACCACCTCCACCTCCAGCAGCACCACCAGCCGGCTGTCAGCATGGCTGATCTGGGGCCTGAGACCCTCATCCAGTGTCAGCAGATCGTCAAGGTCATCATGCTCGACAACAGCGGCCACGGACGCATGGAGGCCTTCCTTAGCCAAACGCCCACACACCACCACTACCAGCATCACCACCACAGCCACCACCAGCTCAGTCAGTCGGCCATGTCCACCCCGGTCCGCACACTGGACTGCTCCCATGGCAGCGACGGCCACCAGCCCCCGCTGCCTCCCCCACCTCCGCCTTACAACCACCCTCACCAGTATATACCCCCTGACCCCCGCCTCAGTCTACACCGGACCCCAAGTGGCTCTCGGAGCATGGTGTAAATAAATTAATTAGTATTTCCCTGAAACACCCACACTCCCACACAAACCCCTCCCCTTCTCTATCTATTTAAAAGTACATAATGTACATATATACATACAAATGAAAGAGCTATTATGAAAAAAAAAATGAAATCTCACGTATATGCATATATTTAAGGAAAAAAATAACTAAAAGAAAAATCAAGGTTTTAAAAGAGAAACGGAGAAATTAATTGCATATATAAAGTTTTACTTGATTCCACATGTATTTTGAAATATTATGTAGTTTTAACAAATTTCTATAACTTTTTGTCAGTTTTAACTCTTGCTAGAGAAAAAAAAACACAGATATTCAGTTTCAGGATGGATTCCTTCTAGTTGCAGTTATTCTCCACCACCGAACAACAGAAATGGACAGCAATGGCTGGACACACTCCAAGGACCTTCCGCTTCTGTTTGCTTTTCTCATCCCGAACCTCATGCCTACTGTGCTGTATGTGCGCGTGCGTGCATAGTTGACACTTACTGAAAAACGTGTGCCAAAATACATAGCCTCCACTAAACACTGACTTCTTTGCACTTGACTAAACGCTAGGGCTAGAAGAAAAGAAGAAAAAAAATCCTTCCTTGCTTTGAAAAAAATAGTCCTCTGATGCTTCTCCCTCAAGGAGCAGAAAAAAGTGAATAAAAAAACTGATATTTCATAAAAAAAAAAAAACAATGTCCCTGTTTGCACCGTTGCTGATTTATTTACGTGATGGAGAGCCGTCGCTCTTCTTCTCTGTTCCCTGGATAAAAAAAGAAGGGAAAAAAACAACCCAGCATCCCCCAATAAGCTGCGTTCGTCATCTGCTCCTTTGTTGTGTTGTGGCTCTCTATCATCAGAAAACACTCTCACTCAATTGTCACTCTCCATAGATCATTCTATACAGTGAAGTATGACAGGAAACAAAGGCAGCCAATCACATGAATTTGCTGCCAAACCAAAAAGTCAGTCCAGGATGTTCCTGTTGATTGCTGTTTGTCTTTTACTCTTCATTAAATATTGTAAACAATTCCCAGGAGTATTTGCCACATTATCTCCTGATGGAGGAAACGTTTTTTTTTTTTTTTTTTCAGATTTTGAAATAGTTTCAGCTGCTGAAACGGCTCTCTGACTTTTCTAAAACAACAGCCATTCAAATGTAATATACGTAGACTGTGCTGTCCTCTGTTTATTTATGAAACGCTTCTTAGCTTTTTTTTCCTTCTAGCAAATCACCATGAATTTCCATGAAGATGCTTCTGCTGCAGCTGTTAAATGTTAACATTTGTGTTCATTCTGATTTGTGTAAAGCATATTCCACCTTTGTGTGTTTTGTGTCGGTGGATAAATGCAGGACTCAGTACACCCACCAAACATCCAGACACTGTCTTTTTATGTCTGTACAACTCCAAATTCTGTTTCGGCTCCTCGTGACTGTTCTCTCTTCCCTCCTAACCTTTCATTCTGACATTTTTAAAAATGCAAAAACTACAGAGGCACACACACACACACAGCTTGTATTGCAAATGCTGGCATTAATGGTATTGTTTGTGCTGTTGGCTAGCCTGCTTTAAATAAGAATGGGACAAAAAGAATGCATTATCTGATCTTTCTCTTTCACCCTAGCCGAGATTGTAAATACCACATACACGCAGTGTCGGAAAGGACAAGCAAGCTACCTTTAGCCCCTTCAAAATGCTGTTGCCCTGTCACGCGTCCTTCATCCTGAAATAGGTCAGCAAATGCCTCAGCCTGAATGCATCCATCTTTTAAACATAAGCCCCACCAGGTACTGTTGAATGGATGTTCGGTTAACTCTGCTCCCGTCTGACCCTCGCCTGTCTGATATGTTGATTTATAATCACAGAGACACTGCGGGGAGGTCTCTATCTCATCATTCTGTCCTTTTACACTTACAATATCACCCATCGGAAAGACAGAGGTTGCAGGGGGGGGAAGTCTGGCAGAGACAGTGAGTGTGTGTGTATGTTTTCTTGTACAGCTATCTTTGTGAGGACCAAGGAATTTAAGACCTTCAGTGTGAGGACCTTTTGGCCGGTCCTCACTTTGACCGGCCTGTTTGAGGTTTCAGGCTTGGTTTTAAGGTCGAGGTTGGAGTCAGGCATCGAGTTGTGATGGTCAAAGTTTGGGTAATGTGCCTGACATTGCATTTGGGGTGTGTGTTTTGTGTGTGTGTGTGTGTGTGTGTGTGTGTGTGTGTGTGTGACCTGCTCACAGTAGCATTCTTGCTTTCCCATAAACAAATCCAACCTCTCTCCGATCATCGCAGTAATTGCTTTTGTTTTTATTTCACATGACAGTGAGAAAAGCTTTCAAAAGGAATGAAGAGCTATTTTGATCATTTTAATAATTTTACTGGTTATAAACAAACTTTTGAAGGTTTATGTAATCTTATTCCGCAAACAACATAAAAAAGTTCTGATATTAGGGATTTTGCATTGAAGGATGATCATTTTATGATTACTGATGCAATTGTTTGGATCAACTTTCATATATAATGTGATTCTCATGCATGCATCAGTTTGAGAGGCCTATTGAACGCTTGTTTCTCAAAAGTTTAGAATTTTTTGTGTGCATGACTGAATTTGCAGTGAGCACGTGAGTGGGAGATGAAGATGACAGATTATTTTGTTTGTGGTTGAATTTAAAAATGAATGACAGCCAACACACAGTTAATAGATTTACAACAGCAAATTTGAGGCTTCTATTTCGCAAAACATTTCTTTATAGTTTCTTTCACAAGCCTTTCATTATGGTTGCACAGTTTTCCCTACTTGACAATGTGTTTAAGCATTTGGGGCATCCTGTGTGTGCAATAAACATGAAAACGAGGCACACTGAAAGTTTGTCTTTGAAAGGAAACCAATGTAGCATTTGGGGAATCTAGTATATGATATGGAAGTGCAGTAGTGGCTAACTTTCTTGAAGAAACTGAAAAAAAAGGGCTCTGCCATACCAGTGCACCGCTTCATGAATGACATGTGGATCTTGTCTGGCTCTTCAACACTGTGTTTGCTCATATAAAAGTAGACATATTTAGGGTAAGTGGAAACTGAGTGTAACTGATATGAACCATCACCTCCCTCAGTTGGCTTTGAATCCCTCTCTACCTGTCTTTGCAGTATATCAACATGCTATTAAAGATGATTTAAGTCTATTCACCACAATGGTTTGGTTTGCTTCTTGGATTTAAACGCTTGATTCTTCACAAATTTGACAGTATATTCACCAAGATTCATAGCCTCTCGGTTAAATGATTAAAACAACCTTATTCAGTGTTTGTTGAAGGTCTGAATCAGCAAAGACAAAGAATGTAAGTGGACGGCCCACATATTTATTGCTGGACAAAATATCACAGTGGCTGGTTGGATGGAAGCTACAATAAGCACAACATCTTTGACGCATTACAGCTTTACACCTATAGTCAAGTTTAACCAGATTTGTTTTAATGCTTCTGTACAACAACATTCAAGACATTTGCGGTAAGTTTATAGACAAAGATGGTGATTTTCTTGAATAGTAGAGAAAATGTACAAGTAGGATGAAGATTGACAATCATACATTAATGGTGTATTTACAAAGGGTCAATACTGAGCTATAACATTCAATTTCAGTTCACTCTTGCTGCAAATTGAAATCTTCTATCCTGTAAATGTATCAACAACTAAAGCTTCATCGTATTCCATTATTTGCCTGATTTTTTAATAATTTAAAAAACTGTGCAAGACTCCATCTGTCCAATTGTCAAATTTCAGAGTTGACTACAGTAAGTCCTGGCAGACAGGGGAATTATTTCAACCTGAGCAATCCCGGCTAGACAGGAGCTTCGCCCACGCTCCCTGTGTGTGCAAATTCTCCATGCCCCGATGGCTTTTCATCCTCCCGAGATGTTGTCATCACATGCCAACGCTGGTCAAGTAAAGACAGTAACATCACATTAGCATTAAATGCTTCACAGTTTTTCACAATGGTGAGTATAGATGTGGGATGTTCGAGTACCAAAACATACAAATAAATATTAGAAAGGAAATATGCTTTTTAACTGTAACTGACATGATTTTAAATACTAGATTTTCCAAATGGATCTTTACCATCAACAAAAAACTTTGTTCACCTTCAAATACTCTCAAAACTAAAAATGTGATCATGACAAAACAATCTTTAACTGTAGACATTAAAAACAGTGAGATTGTTAAGTGGTTTTGTACCTGTTTGATGCTGCCCTTGGTCATGCAGAATATGTAGATGAAATATCCAGGGACAAGTATCATGGAAGACAAAGCCATGAACCAGCCAACCACTTGGCCCCAAAGCGGATACACATACTTGCCCAAGGTCAGTGGGGTCATCTCGAATGCACTGAAGGTGAACACCCCCTACAATATACAAACATATTATTTAGTCCATGTAATAGTTGGCCAGTTCACCAGCGAGGGAATGAGAACAGCAAACAGCGATTTGGGGATTTGTAGGTCGGTTGAAAGACATCTTGTTTATAAATGTATTGAATTCAGTAGAATTTTTTTTAATGCCATGGATATGTAATTTTATTTGAAACAGCTTTTAGATTTTAAGAATTTGTTATGCATCCTTATCACACTCAAATCAACAGTTACTTGTGATCTAATGTCTAAGTAGGCCTAAGTATACAGCAATGCTAGTGGCAGCTAGCGGCTAAATCTGAGACTTTGAGAGTGGCACATTGAGATAAATTCTAACTTCAGCAAGCTTACATGCTCACAATGGCAATGCAATAACAATGCTGATGTTTAACGATATCATTTTTACCCTTGTTCATCTTAGCTTTGTGTGCTTAGCATTCTAACAGCTAGCATCTGCTTATTAGCATTCAATACAGATACCAGTACAGTACCTAATGATCGGAACAGTAAATGTGTGTAACTAAATGTTATGGCAGTCCATCCAATAGTTGTAAAGACATTTTAGACAAGATCAAATTGGTGGACCGACTGGCTAAAAACATTCACTTTTCAATCAAAGTTAGCCCAGGTTTAATGTCAAGACTGTACTTATTTATTTTGGCAAGTTATCTCTGATTTACATTTATATAGTGTCACTTAAGATTACACTTCCTTTGTCACTCGAGTATTGAAGATAAAGACAGTGGAATGATTTCCCTGAGGCCTTCACAGGCCGCAAGCTGAATCATTGCATGACGGAGGAGACTAATTCAGTAATGTAAGCTATTGGCACCTGCTGTGGCTTGATAGATCTCCATGAGGGAGATTAGAAAAATGCACATTATGGACATCAAATCGATAATCATTTCCCGCCTACCAGGCAGATCATGGGAGTGAAGAACATCCAACACAGCTTCCACCAGCCACATGGCCTGTAGCCGATCATGTCCTCAATATCCTTATAAAACCTTTCAGCTCCTGTGGTATAAAGAGGGGAGGACAAAGAAGACGAGAGGGTATGTGTGTGTGTGTGTGTGTGTGTATGTGTGTGTGTTAACATGGAGATAATAAGTACAAGAACAAAGCTGTATGGGTGAAAGAGAGGGAATGCTGATTGGACAGAGAGACTTATCACAGAAAGTGGAGCAGATGGATGTAATTTCCTGTTGGACAGCTACAGTGTATATAGGAAATCGACATGCTTGATTCATTCAGTGACTTGACACAATATAGTCCTTTCTATCCAGCTCAGCTTATTTCAGCCAAGCTTACATTTGATGTCTCTACACAGTGTTTGGTTCGAGCAAAGACTGCATAAAATAGATTTTTCCTACCATAAAACCAGGATATGGATACTGTTTCAAAGAAGACAAGGTAGAGAAGACACATCCCACTGGCGGAGTAGTAATCAAACAGCTTGAACACGTACAGACCACCCTGGGAGATTCAACACACACACGGACACACATATCTGCTTCAGAGGCGGAATATTAATACCTCCCCTCTCTTTATTGAGTAAAATATGCATGATGAATGTACACCGGAGGTTGTTGTGAGATCGTTTTGTCATTATGTATAACGCAGGAGGGGGCTGTTTTCCCTAGTGTCGAGAAAATAATGTGCAAATGTTCAGGTGTGTATGTGACATGGGTTTTAATGCAATCACCTCCTTATGAAACATAGGCATGCATTCATACATCATGCAGGACAAGTCAACAGCAGTGATTTAAACTGAACATAGGAGGGAATCAGGAAGAGCATGTTGTACACAGAGATGACGACTGCACCTGTGTGATGTTGGAGAAGCCAATGATGAAGGAGATGAAACAGACAATGAGGATGAAGATCTTCTTCCTCTTTCTCAGCACCAGAGGATATTCATCCATCAGAGCTGTGATGAAGCCTTCCACTGTGCAGAACTAATACATGGCATTATAAAGAGACTTGGGTCAGAATGGTACAGTCCATGATTTAGCTCTGAAACAGAGGTATCGTCCTTTTTGCTCAATTAAAGAATGTTGTTAAAATTATGCTTGCATTAGAATCAAATTAAAAAATTCTATATTGATTTGGGGGAAATCGTGTCACTCTGTAGTTGCTCCCATTTGAGGAAAAAAAATATAAACATAAGAAAAGTATATTAATAATGAATTAATAATATTTGCACTAAACCACAATATATAACACTAATGAATATGCAAAAATAGGACTATGTATACTATGTAAACTGCAATACAACAGTGTAAATAATACAATTCTAAACATTCTAGAGATGATTAAGTGTGTAAAAATGCAAGAATTGTAAAAATATGATAATTAGTTTAAATGTACAGTGTATATAAATGCAATGTTAATGGCAGAGTAAGTCAGAGTATTGCACAGTGGAGTTATTGTACTGTTTATATGGCATTTAAAAATATTACGGTATGTAAATTGCTAATACTTTTTATAAACTCTCAAACCAACTATTATAGCTTTTGTAGGTGTTTCAAAGTAATGCATGCATGCAGGATCAATTATGAATAATGGGCCAGACAAACAAAATAATAATAAACAAAAATAATACCATGTGTTCGGCAGCAGGTAAAATGTTTGCTGTTTGTACCTGACTGTCCAGGCCCAGCATCATGAGCATGGAGAAGAAGAGGATGGCCCACAGAGAGGACATGGGCAGCTGGGTGACGGCCTGAGGATAAGCTAAAAACGCCAGTCCTGGACCTAAACATTACACAGAAGCCACACCATTTACATAAAAATGCTTAGTCATATGACGTTTAGCAGTAACAAGTGAATACAGTACTGCACCTGATGCTGCTAATTCCTGAACAGGTTTCTTTGTGATATGGGACATGAAGCCTACAATGGAGAAGATGACGAAGCCAGCAAACATGCTGGTGCAGGAGTTGATGCAGCACACTATGATGGAGTCCCTGAAGAGCAAGAAACAAAATTAGAAGAAAAAACTCATTAGTTATCAAATAAGGCGTGTAAAGCTTGTGACTACAGGTTCCTACTTGTATACGTCGTTGTGGAAAGTGTTGTAGCTCCCCAGTGCGATGAGCGAGCCCAGGCCCAGTCCGTAGGAAAAGAAGATTTGAGTTGCCGCATCCAGCCACACCTGTCAGAAACACGCATGTGCCCATATTTGCCTTTTGTTTGTCTTTGAACGTGTTTGTTTGCATGTGTGCAAAAGGTCTACCTCAGAGTGCACGAGCTTATTGAAGTCTGGAGTAATGTAGAAGCGGATCCCGTCTATGGCTCCGGGCAGAGTGACCCCACGAAAGAACAGGATGAAAAGCATGACGTAGGGGTAGGTGGCTGAGAAATACACCACCTCAGAGAAAGAACAGAGAGAACAAATTAATTTTTGTGTATTGAAATTAACATAGATTTCTATTATTTCAAAGCCAAAACCATTGTTTGAATTATACAGAATTGGGATTGGGTTTTGTTTTCATGTTAATCGCAACTGCAAACAACTCAAAGCAAATTCCTCTTAAATAATTAAAAGTCAACAAAAGATGCAAAAATCCACAGAATATATAAGAATATTTTCACAGCTTCTCTTTGCCAGCAGACATCGCTGGAGCCTTTCGGATGTGGCCCGCAGCTCTGTAGCATAATCATTATGCTTAATTGGTAATGTCCGTCAAGACCGAGGCCTTGGGGGAATTAATTTCTCACTGCTCTCGGATGCCACACATTAAAATCCAATTATCCACCGGCAGTTAATGTGTAGATGTGTTTCTGCTCACATACATCGCTAGGACTTGCTGTACTTTAAAATATCCCAGGCAGTAAGCAGAGTGATAATTTATTTTTTCTTTTCCTAACTCTCTTGCAATCGCCTCTACATCATCCAACAGTTTGGGATTAAATAATACATTTTGAAACCATATCTGTTTATAAAATATAAAGAGAGAGAGATGGGGTGTAAACAGCAGAATGACAGCAATGTCATCATCCGAGAAGAATAAATAAATATTAAGACATATCTCCATCAAATGATGAAAACAATAGCTTGAATACATTTGTTCGACTCTGTGGAGCCAATCAACACATCCTCATGCCTCTGCACTGCTTTGATGTGAAGTCAAAATGTGACACTTCAAACAGTGAATTAAAAGAATTTATTTCTGAATTTGGGGGTCGTTTTTTTAAATTCTGGGACAGATCAATAGCCAGAGCAATGATAAGCCACATCCAACTATGAACTATGGCTTCATGTCAGTGTGCTTTATGATCAATAAACACGTAGACTAATAAAAAACTGAAAAGGAGACAGGGCTTAAATGGCCTAGTATCCAATCACACACATCACTCGTCAAGCAGGATTGCATTTTCCGGCCCAAGGGGACCAAAGTGACAAAACACACCAACTGAAAGGTAATTACTTGTGTCTTTTGGGATGGCACAGTGGAAAAATGGACTGAAAGGATTGAAAGATAAACCATCGACTAACTAATTGTCAAAGAAACTATCAGGCCAAGTCAAGGGAATCACCAAAGCGAGTCATCTTCTGGGCACCATCCTCTCGGTTCAAAATTTTAAATGACAGCTGCTTGAAAGTTGCACGATTAAAACATGTATGCAAAAAGGCTCACATGAAGCAGACTGCGTGATGGAGCAGAAGCAGCACTGCGAGTTTAAAGAACGTAAGAAGTGAAAAGAAAGGGGAAAAGAATGGTGAGAAACTTCGGCAGCGAGCCTCACCTTCCCTGTCCACTCCACTCCTTTCCAGATTGAGAAATAGACAAGGACCCAGGCCAGCGCCAGAGTGCCCACTAGGGGCCAGCGAACCTCACCGGGGTCTTCAAGACCACTGGACAGCTGGTGCATGTTACGCCTACAGGAACACACGTACACGCCAAGGTTCAAACACAAGCGGCTAGCAGGAAATAGCTTCGGCATATCGTCATCCAAACACACTCGTATGTGGAACACCTACTCCCAGAACTCTGTGACAGCGCTGGTCAGGTTGGTGGTGTCCGTCAGACTGTAGTTGCAGAAGCATTTATCGGTGTTCCAGGGGTTATCGCAGCTTTGCCAAGGCAGCTCCTGCACATGACACATGCATGAATATGATAAAATACTCTTGAAACTTCTACCGCATGTTTTAATTGTTTTACTACTTAAAACTGCGGCTAACAATTATTTTCCTGATCAATGAATCTGATAATAGTGGTGATAATCAATCAGTTAATCCTTTTGTTTATAAAATGTCGTAATAGTGACAAATTCCCAAACAATATTCAAATTTACTATCATATGGAAAAAGGCAAAACCATCACTTGAGAGCAGCAGCAACAAAATTGTTGCCTAATAATTTGCTGTCAATCGACTAATTATCTGCTTCAAATATACAAATTGTTCCCGCTGGATAGATTACGTAACATACCGAACCAAATGAGTTGAATAAGTAGTAGAGAGCCCAGGCAATGATGATAATATAGTAGATGTTGAGCCAGAAGGCCAGGACCAACGAAGCTAAACCAACACCTGAAGAAGGACAAGGCACAGACTTCAGCATTTTACATTACGCTGTTATATATTCATATATAAGTCAGCTGACATGCAAAGTAAAATGTAATCTTTTAGAAGCAGTGTCACTCAACATCATTGCTATTTCTAATGTTTACTTGCCCTTGGCTTTGAGGGGCACGTTCACTTTTAAAATGTGCTTCACTCAATTTTTTGAGCTTGGAGGCAGCAGGATAATTGGCTGGCTGCAAGGAATGCTCGACAAAAAACAATCTTTTTTTTGTATGTGTTTCTGCACCTCTTTGTCATAACCCTTGGTATTTTTGCAACACTCGCAACGGCACGGAGAAAGATCCCAATGTCAAGGTAGATTTTGATAAGACGCTCAGTCACCAAGACAGAATTACTGCTAATAAATACAATATCAGTGTTATTCCTGGTGCCAAACTGGGGTCCGTTTCACAAAGCAGGTTTAGTGAAAACCTTGAGTTAGTTAACCCTGAGATGAGGGAAACTCTGGTTTTTCGGTTTCACAAAGCTAGTTCAGCATAAATCTGGGTCAGTTACCCGGGTAACATGCTCCGTGAAACTAACCTGCTCGCTAGCAGGTTTGCTTCAACAAACCTTGAGTTTCTCCCTACATGTCTCTGCCTTTTTCCGGAATCTGAACCAACTCTGAAAAAAATGTGCCGTCCTTTCATCGCCAACCTAATCGATATGGAAATAAAAGTGATTCTAGCAGCTTTGCGTCGGGAGAGGATTTTGATTACCTTTCCTTTCAATCACATTAGATATTATCTAAACAATATTCTCCGACATTTTCAACATTTCATATCGCGGACATAATCCGCAACCAGATTCTTTGCGGAGGTAGTGTTTTTGCGAACGGGAGATTTATGAAATGTTTAAGTACATTCCTGTGTTGAAATACCTGCTTATATTTACTGTTTAATATGTGAAATATGATTAAAATCATATGCCTTAGTCAACGTATTTGCGCAATATTCTTATGCTTAATTTTCAACTGAAGCCACTTTCTTTCTGTGCCTGGGGGGATTATACCCAATAAAAATAATAATTTATGTGTTGCGCTACTTTGTGATTTACGGGGACTGAACCGCTGTCGCCAGCACTGTGGGCGGCGTTGCTAACCATTACACCACCGTGACGCTATGCAATTCAGAAAATAAACAGTTTTTACCTTTAGATCAATAGACTGTTTAATTCAGTTATACACATTAGATCGGGCAGTAAATGTCTGCCACGCCAACTATCGCTACTGTTGCTGCAGTTACGTTGCTCCGCTTTCTCAGGATGAGCTCGTTTTCTACATAAACACTCGGTAATATCTAATGACGCTCTCCCCGTTGCCATGGTGAATCGTAGTATCGGAGCTCCATTGATGATGGCTTTGTAGAGTCGGCAGGCACGCGCGTAACTCAGAGTTTACATACTCAGAGTTGAGTGAACTAATTCAAAACCGCTGTTCTGAAACCGAAAACTCAGAGTTTCCCATCTCAGAGTTGTTCAACTCAGAGTTCAGGGTTAGGTTCAGAGTTTGTTGAACCTGCTTTGTGAAACGGGCCCCTGGTGTTTTAGGAGATTCAAAAATAATGTAAGTAAACATATACGTAAATCTAAATGATATATAATCTCCACATCTTACCTTTCATCATAGGGAGGAGCTTCCACACCCCCAGCCCTCCAACCGAGGTGAACTGTCCCAGAGACGTCTCCAGGAAGAACAGAGGTAGCCCAGCAAACACCAGGGTCAAAAAGTACGGGATCAGAAAGGCCCCTGATAGATCATCACAAAGCAGACAAGCAAAATATGTCTCTCAATTTAATGTAGAGAGCAATCAGGAGGCTCTGGGCATTTTCAAAAGTTATTTATCAGCGGTATTATCCTAAATATGTTAGAGTAATAAAGCATTTTCACATACTTATGTAACTTAGATTGACAGCACATAATATCATAATATAACTTTTAATTAAAAACTCAATTGGAGTGAATTCAGGGCTTTTTTTCAATTTAGACGAAAAGAGAAATTGCTGTAATATAGTGGTAAGTTGTTAAACCACAACTCCTGCCTGAAGATCTACTTTATTATTAGATCATTAGCATTTTATGAAAAACGCTAGAAGACAGTCTTGGCTAAAATATTGTACAATTTGCATGCAGAAGTCACACACACCTCAAGAGAACTTGCCCAGACAGAGTTTGAGTTTTACAACAAAAGTTCTTAAAGGGCAACTAACCTCTGAGAGTTGTTCCATAAGTTTTATTGATTGAATTGAATAATCACTGATCACTACTTCCCAATCAAAAGACAATTGGCCTCGGAAAGGGCATGTGGGCAACTGTTAGGTCAGATCTGGTGCACAAAAGCTGCAGCTTAGGTGCAATGTTTAATTCTTCACTGTGGTTTAGAAAGGTTTATGATGAAAACGTAAAGAGGGAAAGAAGAGTTTGGCATGTGGTATTCTTGGATTTAGCAAATGCCTTTGGTCCCGTTCCTCATAGTCTGCTGTTGGGAGCATTCGTGTGGAGCATTTGAGGCATCATAGCACAATTGAAGGCCGACATGATGAGATGACAGCAGTCGCTACCACAGCTGAACACTGACCTAAGGTGCACTGCAGCCAGTTCCAGTGTATGACTGTGGGTCCGAAGCACATGGCAACCTCCGGTTCTGGAAAAAGTGAAGGCATTGCGGAAGTGCCTTCATTTATTGTCCCATTAGGGTAAAGTAGACGATAAAGCAGGGTATGCTTTAGGGCGTGACTACCTTTTGATTGACAGGTGTCTAACACGGTGTTGTCCGTTGAATATTGTTACATTATGTTAGCATACTTGCTAGCTTAGCAGGCTACTAGTTGGCCTGACTTATTGTTGACCCTGATAACCCTGCTAGATAGGACTGTGTAGTTTGTGAGGTAGGTGAGGGTGATTCTTTGGCTGCTTGGTGGATTGAGCATGCTGGCTTGCTTGGCATGGTGTTAGCTGGTTGTAGTTGGTTAGCATGTGGTAAGCTGATATAACCTGCTGTAGAGGGTTGTGTTGATTGTGTAGGTGCAGGTAAAAAAAGGAGGTGGTTCTGGGAAGCTTAAAAGCTCAGAGAATTGTCTACCAGGGCTCAGTAGAGGCTCACTGCATTTCAACACACTGAAATACACTTGTTTTTAAATATGTGCTCTCAAAGTACTAAGTATCTTACCAGAATTAACTGCACTTACCTCCGCCATTCTTGCCACACAGATAAGGGAACCTCCAGACATTTCCAAGGCCAATAGCATATCCCACGCATGACAACAGGAAGTCAAACTTTCCCTTCCAGCTTCCTCTGTCAGGTGGCTCTTCTTTATTCTTCTTTTCATCTGCAGGGGGTGCCACAAGATCCATTTCCTCAAAGGGAACTGCTTGTTTGACCTCTGTTGGGGAGTTTAAGTCCACTGTACTCTGCCCAGTCTTCCCCATGGTGGGACCACTACAGACCAGTGGGCTCAGCAGGTCACTCAGTCCTCACGGCCTGTAATGGTGACGAATAAAAGACGCTGTTCCTGTCCGGCTGAGCCTCCTGCACTGCAGTTGTTTGTTGATCAAGGATTATATGCGGACCCTAATTGTGCAGGGAAGCTGTAGACAGAGAGATGACATTTTACTGATGATGATTAATTTGGAATGACACAACACAAATGCTATTATTTGATTTAAGGTGGTATTTGTGGATATGCCATCGCAAGCCAAAGAATCGCTCAGAACAATCACCAATGATACGAGCAGGCAGGTGGCTCAATCCAGGTCATCCTTAAGAACAAAGCGCCATGCATCTTAATCACTACTGACACACCCTCGACTTCACCTCTCTTTCCAGTCCACCACAATCAAGTTCACAGTGAGTCACCACAACACCGAAAAGAAAGGGAAAAGGCGAGGAAAATACCCTGATGAAAATATCACAAAGGGTTTTCACTACGTGCTGAACAAGTGGACGTCTGGCTGTAATGTAAATGTTACTGCCGATTCAAGTTTTTATTCAGCCATTCATTGCCTGTGGTGTCACACGCCATCTCCAGCCTGGGCGACATCAGGAAGTTAATTGGGAGGAAGTTGTTCATGATTACAAATATTGATTGACCCAGAAATAGTCCAAATCACTGAATGCCACTGCTGATGTTTGCGAATACATTCCCTGTAAGAATCAAGATATTTTTAAGGAAATGTCACCACTTCTTTGCACACACAGTGGAGCTGAAACAGCAGGATTCCACTGAGCTTGCTCTTTGCATTACAATTCTGCATACTTAATCATCAACCATGTTAGCCTGATTCAAAAAGCCTGCTGTACTTGATTATAATTAATTAATTATTCTTCAGCCTGATTCATTGTGCTCACCTTTTTGTTTTCAACGCATTCGCATGTATATTTATATTCAATCGCAATTTCGCCTGATGAAAAGCCTTTGCATCATTTAACAGATGCATCATTTATGCTTTCCAGCCTTTGATGATGTTGATGAAAAGAAGTATTGGCAAAGTGTATTGGAAAAAAAAGTTACAAGTCTGATACATTTGAAACAGGGACTGTGATGTTTACTATAATCAACATTGATCAAAAATATTCTGTCCCGCTGCGAAGTGAGCTATGTTCCACACTGTGTAAAAAGTAATCAACTTCAATCAGGTTTCAGGGAAAAATACTGCGAAATGATCAAAAATGTAGCTGTTAATATTGTCTAGGTGAGTTTCTGCTTCAAAAGCGTATACCAAACACATCACAGATTCCCTTTGAGGGTGTCATCTATTTCGATTCAAAGTAAATCCTGCTGATTTTTTTGTTGTTTTTTTTATTTTGACTTTTAAGATGCCTTTTTTTTATTATGCCTTTCGGTAGCAGAAAAGTTTCTCTTCCTCTCAGCAATTATGAACAAATAGTTTTATCCAGTTAATGAATTCATGTTGATTAATATACTTGTTTTTACGGTCTGTGGCAAACCAACTTTTTTTTAACCCTGTAATTTATCAACAAAATCAACTTTTAGGATGGAGGAGGTGGAATGAGTCGAATATACCTGAGAAATGTCCAAGTCCTCCGTCAGGTCATAAGTTTCAGTTCTCTACAGCAGCGCCACAAAAGTCTTGAATCTTCAACGTAACATCCAAAGGGAAATATATCATCTTTGAGTGAACAGCGAAAATCTTCGAGCCGGCCCAAAGGAAAGCCACCGTGTATCTGCTGCCCGATAAGCTGTTTTTGATGTTGAAACTCCTTCCTGTATAGCCTACTGTATTTGGAAGGACCTGCGGCCGTTCCTGCAGCTGCTATCGAGTGCTTGGTAATAAAGTTCGACCTGTGTGTCTGTTTTGATTACTGCTCAGTTCTGACTAGCGAGGCCCCGAGGACATGGGAAATATGTCAATCGCCCCAACTGTGGTAGAGGAACACTAGCGGCAGCGAACAGTGTGTGTTTGTGTGCTCTGTGCGCTTGTGTTTGTTGCGATAGCCGAGGTCAGCTCTTGCCAACGCCGTTACCATGGTATTTCCCAGCAGAGACGGGCCCGATCAGTGAAAGAGCTCGTGGAGTTTTGGAAAAAGAAGCAAGCTATGGCTGCTGGCAGGGACTCTGGAAATGTACCACTCAGCACATAAAGTGACATAATCCTCATCGAGTCGACTCATCGACTCCAAAGGAATCTTTTTAAACTGGAATTGATATTTTTGCAATATGGTGCCCGTGTGCAAGTGATATGTCTACCCATGTCGTATTCCTTCAATCTCTGCTGCTTCTTCAGGCATGCTAGGTGGCACAAGTGGCACATTAGCTTTGCTAAGCCACTGACTGAAAATCAAACAAGCGAGGTAACAGTGAAGTGATCCAATAATCTCTTTTATAAAACAATATCCGGCGTGACGTTTTCTAACTTTAGCTGCTATAAACATGCTGTTAAAGTTAAGATTGTTTCTTCTGTCAAGAAATAAGGAGTGTTTCTTAACACTTTCACTTTAACTGTTTGTCCATTTTGTCACCATTTAGTCCAGACACCATGAGGCCATGTTCTTAATTAAAAAAACGAAAAGAAGTGCACTTGTGTCCTGGAAGTGGACACAGTGACATTGAGTATATTGTATTTTTAATTAATCTATAGTGATTGTAAAACAAAGGCTTCTTTAATATTACTGGGATTAGATATGAGGCATGAACCTTTTGATGTTTCTCCTGGCAGGTAACCTCCTAACATTAATATCTGCACCAGATATGAGGCACAAGTCAATTAGAAAAGACTAATGAAAATTCCCCCAATGCCTCTGGCTGCACGGCAACGCCCGTCGCTGTGGCGGCTGGTCGGTACATACAGGGTTTCAAATGTGAGAGATTGAATCATATTAGAAGCTTAATTACACCCGGAGCGAGCCGAACAGATTCAGTCTGATCTCTGGTGAGGTTTATTGTCCACGCGGAGCCAAATGATGATCGCTGGCTTGGATTGGAGTTGTCAAAGCTGGTTCTCATCAATCTGTTTACAGCATCCCCATGATCAATGCAGCCTAATTATGATTCCAGAGCAACCGTGGCCGAGAATAATAGGGAGCAATTATAAGTGACAGAGGCAGAATGACAAAGACAGAACGTCTCAAAGCTAAAGTTAATCTTAAAAACTAAATGTCAGGATTTGATTGGTTGTATTGAAATGATTAAAAAAGGTAGGAATGAGACAGAGGAATGTAGGCCTTGTTGACCTTCCCAAAGCACAGTCAGAGTTTCTTTGTTGCAGATTGAAAACAAATGTGAAAGAGAAACCAGGATGCACACAAAGGCTTCACCTTGACATCGTGTAAAAGTGTGATTTTGTCATTTACTGCATATGAACTTTTTCTGCTCTGAGCGGATTTGGTATGTCCAAACCCATTATGATATTTTCCCTTACTTTGACGTAACAGTAACTATGGATACCTCTGACATTTGTTGAGTCTGCATGCCCAGAGGTAAACTTCAGCAGCACAGTCATCTGTATGCATGAGCTCTGGTCCTGCCACTGCGTAATGAGTGCCTTTAGCAACATCCAAACAATTTCTCAAGAAACAAAAAAAGAAGCAGAGTAATGGCTCATATTGCACATTGACATAAATCTTGTGTGCCTTTTCTTTTTGAGAAATGGTAATCTGTAAATTGTCAATATTTTTGGGGAGAATAATTATGCGCCTGTAGATTTATTATATTACATGTTTTTTTAACAACACATATATGCTGGAAGTTGATGTTTATGTTGGCAAATGTCAAGAGAAATGTAGCAAATATGTGGGTGAGCCTTCCTTACAACTTACAAGAAAGAAAGAAAGAAAAAAAAGTACTTTTTGGTAAGCATATAGAGAAAGATGCTAGAAATCCTGAGTACTTATTGGCTACAAAACACACTAGTTGATCAGTCAAAGAAATACCTGATGGATTGCTATGAAAATTACATTTTGGACAGGATAAGAGGGCTGTCAGACAAATGGTTATTTATTTTGATAATTGGTGTTTTGGAATAATGGCTGTCGAGACAGAAAACAATCTATATAGACTCAAATATGGTCAAAGGTTTGTTGAACTGACAACATTTGAATTTTGAGACAGCACATTGAAAAAAGAATATATTCCATTCCTATTCTTTCTGTTCATTCAAGTGAAGAAATATCCCTCAGTGACAGAAATGGGCAACCGTTTAGAAAAGAAACCGTTGCCTTTGAGGCCTCCTTGTGATGTGTTTAATTCACAGCACGTGTCCCGGTCCGCGAATCAATGCCGGGGTTATTATAAAGCAAGGAACACCCAGAGGCGGTTGGCATGCGTAGATAGGAGGCTAATATTGGCAACATCATCCTGTAATGCAGCATGTAGGGCGATGCATACTGCATACATTTCCACAGGTTAAGGACAAACGCGGGGCGAGCCACACAACAGAGAGAGAGAGAGAGTGTGATTGTGTTAATGAGAGAGAAAGAGGGGAAAGATGAAAGATGACGAGGGAGGCAGGGGGAAGATAAATCACTGCAAATAATTGGGGGGGGGGGGGGTTGAGTTGGGAGGCAGAATTAAAAGATAGTGAGATTAAGAAAAATGGGAAAAGTTGATATGTCGCAGTAGAGCCAGGGTAGTTAAGAGTGGAATGAGATGAAAAGATACAAAGAAACCGAAATATGGAAGATGGTTCTGTCGCTGGAGACTCAAAAACCGAAGGAGATAAAAGGGAGTGACAGAGGGCATTGACATCTTCATTTACATGTTGCAGCAGTTTCCATTGGCGTTACTATAGAAGCACCCTCAATGTCAGTGTCTGCGTCTCGTTCCTCCTCCAATAAACAGTGCTGCACATCAACAGTCTCCACCTTGTGGTTTTATACCTGTAATGCTAAATCAGTGGTGGCTGATCTCTCAGTAAGATCACCCTGGAGCTCTATCAACCACTCTCCCATGTATGCTGCTCTTCTTCCATTCCCTCTGAGTCATGTTTTATCACTATCAAATCCTTGTGACCTTGATATACGCAAAGTCATCGTCCTTGATACGCCACACAAATGATAACATCAAGACAATGTCACCGTAAAAAGCCTAAAGAGGCAATCAAGCAAAACATCCTCTACGTTGTGTGGACCTTACTATCTGTAGCTGTGATGCATTCACTGTCTTCATCTTAGTCCGGCAAACAATCAACAGCTTCATTAAACATGGATGGAGATATACGGGCAGGGACCAGTGATTGGGACACAGAGTGACGCATGCCCTGCCCGACAATGTCGCCCACTGACGTGTGTTCAGTACGGAAATGTTCCGCTTCCATGCCAAGGTGGGACAAAGAGGGCAACGGATTTGTACTTTACGGATTGAAAACCAAGAGAGAAAAGTGACTTGAAGCAAAGCAAATGAAACCGAAGCGAGTGAGAGAGCACCTTATACAGAGTAGTAAGGCGTGAGGCCAGGTGGGCCCAATCTGCCTGATTACTCCCCTCCAAGCTCCTGCAGGGAGAGGGCAAGCCTGCAGACACAGTAATTAAGAAAAATAATACAAATAACTTTTAGGCTTGTGTTAATTACGGTGAGATTATACTTTTTAACTTGCCGTTCTCTGGATTTAACTTGTAATCCTCAAACATTGAACTTGGTGCTGAGAAATTAAGCAAACACTGCAGTACATCAAATGGCCACTTGAAGCTGTGCAAATATCTAATGTTAGCAAGAAAATATAAATATGTTATGTGAATATAACAGCCCATTTTTGGATTAGCCGGGAGTTCGGTTGGGTGGTCACTGCCAAGATGGCGTTGGCCGGAGTCACCTACTCGTCCTGGAACAGTCAATGCCCTCCACTCCTTTGAAAAATTGTCTAATTCTTTTACATCTTCTTTTCGTCTCAGGCTTAATTTAAGTCTTTTCTCCTGTTCCTCCTTATGAGACAGAATGAGGGAAGAGAATACAAGGATGATACAATTTTGGGGGTTAGATCTAATCTCATCAGTGAAGTGAACTAATGATGCAGCAGAATTAACTCAATGTGATATGCCAATTTGCTCCTATAACCAGGTGATTTCGTCCCAAAGCTTTCACAGCGGTTGAGGCAGAGCAAATGTTTTAAATTGCTCAATCTTGTGAACTTCTAATCCACACGCTTTCTGCCTTAGTTTTGTTGTTTTGGGGGTTTTTCAAATCCTGGCGATTCATTGTGGACGTGATGATGTCACAGTGAAGTCAGATTCAAATGTGGAGTTTGAAAGACGTCAGCATTTCCCATTCATCACTTGTTTTACCCTCTTTCATACAAAAAGAATGATGTCATTGTAACAGCTGTTTCACTGACAGCTAATAATGTCCCACTCTTCAGCATTTGTATGCTGTAGGTATTGTCAGTTGTTGGTATCCATGCCAACAGTTGAGGTTTTCCATTACAGTTACTGGCACTCTGCAGCAGCTGAATTAATGGCTGGTTATGTAAAGATTAATGAGTTGACTCTAATTATAAATATCACTGGTGAACCTATCTATATATCCGCCCTAACGCAACCTGCAGCTTTTGATTTAAGCACTGAGCTATCAACGACAAAATGGGGGCGTGACCTTTTATATATATATATATATATATCCATGCGAGGGCGGAAAGACTGCCCTCGCATGGATCTGTCGGTCACTGTCGAGGGCATCACAGTATTACCTTTCTCAACTGCGAGGAACCTGGGTGTAATCCTCGATGACCAACTATCCTGCACCCCCAACATCACTGCTGTGGCCCGATCCTGCAGATTCGCCCTCTACAATATCCGCAGGATTCGGACCTTCCTCACAAAGGATGCAACGCAGCTCTTGGTCCAAGCACTGGTCATCTCCCGCCTTGACTACTGCAACTCTCTCCTGGCCGGACTCCCGGCCTCTGCGATTAAACCATTACAGCGTATCCAGAATGCTGCAGCACGCCTTATCTTCAATCTACCCAAATTCTCCCACGTGACCCCCCTCCTCCGTGACCTCCACTGGCTCCCTGTTGCAGCACGCATCCAATTCAAGACGATGACACTGGCCTTCAGGGCCATCAATGGAACGGCACCCTTCTACTTCAACTTCAACTTCACTTTATTTATAGAGCACCTTTCATACATGAACATGTAACACAAAGTGCTTTACACATCAAAAAAGAAAAGAAAAAACAATTACAAATAAAGCCCCTCCCTCCCACCCTCCATACTACACACGCACACACACACAAACACACACACCTACACACTCTCACTACTGACAATAGGGAGACATGGCATGACACTGATGATTGAGGAAACGCCATCCACACTGGGAGGAGTCGCAGGCTGTGCCACAGGGGGCACCAGTGCCCAGGCCCCCCGACACCGACAGACAACAGTCAGCCGAGCCGAAGGGACCCAGGGACAGCGCCCCCAGCAGCAGCCCAGATACAGCTCCCAGTGTGGAAGACCCCCCTGAGGAAACACTGGAGTTAAAGCTAAAAACTAAAACACATGAAAAAATAAGTGACCAGCTTAATAAAAGATAATAAAGATAATAACATAAAACAATACCAATGATAAGTAAAACAACTAAAATTATTTAAGATCAATATCATCTAAAAACAAGATAAAAGCAAAAATATAAAATAAGATAAAATCACATAAGAACGTTAAGAAGAATTTAAAATACTAGTTAAAAGCCTGATTAAAAAGGTGTGTCTTTAACCTTCCTTTAAAAATATCAACTGTCTCTGTGGTCCTGAGGCTCTCTGGCAGGCTGTTCCACAGGTGGGGGCCATAGTAGCTAAATGCCGCCTCACCATGGGTTTTAGTTCTGGGTTCTGGTATGGATAAAAGGCCAGTGCCGGAGGACCTCAGGGTCCGCGAGGGTTGATATGGTAAAAGCAGGTCAGCTAAATAAGAGGGCGCAAGGCCGTTAAGACATTTAAAAACGAGTACAAGAACCTTAAAATCGATCCTGAAGCGTACAGGGAGCCAATGCAGCGACGCTAAAACTGGTGTAATGTGCTCCCGCCCTCTGGTCCTCGTCAGCACGCGTGCGGCTGAGTTCTGTAATAGTTGGAGATTTAAAATACTCTTTTTGGGAAGACCAGAGAGCAGGGCATTACAATAATCTAAACGACAGGAGATAAAAGCATGCATCAGCACCTCCGTACTGGCCTGAGAGAGAAACGGGCGGACTCTGGCTATGTTCTTAAGATGATAAAAACCTATTTTCATCATATTTTTGATATGTGAAATAAAATTCAGCTCAGAGTCAAAAATCACGCCCAGATTTTTTACTGACTGTGCTGGTTTAAGATCTTGTAGTTTTGGTAAAAGTTTCTCTCTCTGGCCTTCAGGACCTATAACTAAAACCTCAGTCTTGTCCTGGTTGAGCTGTAGGAAATCCTCTGCCATCCATGACTTAATGTCTAAAATACAGTTAAAAAGGGCATCAATTGGCCCTGTGTCATCAGGAGACACGGCAATGTACAGTTGCGTATCGTCAGCATAACTATGGAAGCTGATGCCGTGCCTCCTGATGACGTCCCCAAGGGGCAGCATGTAAAGATTAAAAAGAAGTGGACCTAAAATTGACCCTTGGGGAACCCCACATCCAATTTCATGGGTTCTTGAGGAACATGTATCCATACTTACATAAAAGCATCGGTCTGTGAGATAAGAACAAAACCAGTTAAGAACAGTACCAGAGATGCCCACCAGGTGTCTGAGCCTATTTAATAAAATGTGATGGTCTACTGTATCAAAAGCTGCGCTTAGATCCAGTAGAACCAACACTGTGAGCTTTTTATTATCAAAATTCCACCTGATGTCGTTTAGAAGCTTTCAAAGTGCTGACTCGGTACTGTGGTTTTTCCTAAAACCAGACTGATGTTTCTCTAAAATGTTAATTCTGTTTAAAAAGTCGTTAACTTGGTTAAAAACCAGTTTTTCTAAAATTTTACTTAAAAATGGTAAGTTGGATACAGGTCGGTAGTTATTAAAAACACTTGGATCTAAATTGCTCTTCTTCAGAAGGGGCTTCACCACCGCCGTTTTAAAGGCGGTGGGGAAGACACCCGTCTGAAGAGAGCAATTCATGATGTTTAAAAACTGTTCCTCGAAGAATCCATAAAACGATTTTAAAAGTGATGTGGGAATGGGATCTAAAAGGCAGGTTGTTGGGTTTACTTGGGAGAAAACTCGACCAAGTGTCCTTGCATCAACCAGGGCAAAACTCTCCAGTGTTACCTCAGGTAAGGACATCAGTTCTGTGTTAACAGTTAAAACTTGATGGGATAAAATGCAGGATCTGATGTCGTTGATTTTGTTTCTGAAGTGGTCTGCAAAGTTCTCGCAAAGATCATCTGTGGGTGTCTTCTACCTCCAAACACTGGTCAAACCTCATGCCCCGAAGCGAGCACTTCGCTCCTCTACTTCAGCTGGCCGGCTGGTACCACCATCATTGAAATCAAACAAATGTCGCTCAGCAAAGTCCAGACTCTTCTCTGTTCTGGCGCCTCAGTGGTGGAACGAACTCCCGACCAATGTCAGGACAGCAGAGTCATTTGCCATCTTCCGAAAAAGGCTCAAGACTCACCTGTTCAGACTTCACCTTGACTCTACATAGCATGACCCACTAGCACCCTCCCTCGACACCCCCCCCCCTCCCCCCTAAAAAAAAAAAAAAAAAAAAAAAAACCTTACCTATAGCACTCTGATCTTAGCACTGTTGCTCTTGAAGTACTACTTTACTCAGATGAGGACCTAACACTTGTTCTATTTTTAGCTCCTACTGCATCGGCAATGATACGTCGTGGTTTCTTTGTTTCCTTCTTTTGACAAATGTACTTATTGTAAGTTGCTTTGGACAAAAGCGTCTGCTAAATGACCTAAATGTAAATGTAAATAGCAGCTAGGTCACAGGGAGTGGCAAGAGGAGTGTGGAGGTTGAAGAGCTGCCGGTTACAGGAGAACGCTTACCTGAGCCTATCTGGGATTATGATTTTGTGGCTGAAGAGACTTTTGTTCAGTTAAGACTGTTGAAGAGCAACCTTCCCCTTTGTTAAACCTTTTTTGTTTGGAAACTGGAACGTTTTGTTGATCCTGCTCACGGACGGTATTAAAATCTTTTGACTATACTTTAACCTTGTGTCCTCGCACTATCACAATATATATATATATATATATATATATATATATATATATTTATATATCCCTACTGCCGTTTTCCATCATTTGAGTAACAGCTGACAGTTCTTCATTTGCATCTTCTTATTAAGAAATGTCACCTTTAACACGCACTTGACCCAATGCTGGACGTTTTTTTTTTTTTTTTTTTTTTGGCGGGGACCTATTTTTTTCCAGCACTGAGGGTCAGTCGCTGTCATCAGGAGAGGACTGGAGGCAGTGAGGGGGCGAGGAGAGGTGGGAGGCTGCTGGCCCGAATTGTCTGTTAATTGAATGCCGGGTTAGATCACACAGATGACTGAACTTGACATTATGTTTGAGCGAGTTCACCAATTGCTTATCCTGTAAAATCACACATACATTCAGACAAGTTGTTATTTCAGCATGGATGACAAAAAGCAGGTAAAAACATGGACCTATGATTTTTTTTTTTTGTATTATTTTGCTTTCTTGCTACAAAACAGGAAACATGAGATTAATTATATGACCTGACAAGCTGATCATCCTGAACTTGTATTGAATATTTATTCCGTCTGCTCAGGAATCAATATGGACAGAATCAAAAGGGACACATACGGATATTTGGCATACCTTTAATGAGATTAATGAAGTTTATCATTGCCTGAACACATAATGAAGATGATGTGCATTTCCATTCTGAAACAAAACTGTCCCGTTTTGACTAAAATAAAAAAACAAAAAGGAAGAAGTGAGCTAACCAGTGCTCTGTAGTCAGCTCCTCACCTCAGCTTGAGGCTAGCAGCTCAGGCCTGCGTTTGCCATTCAAGCATAACACACCCAAAGTTGCATTGTGGGCTATGTAGGTGTCAGGCTTTTAAAAAAGAACAGTTACAGGAATATAAAAGATGATATTTTTGGTTCTGCTGTATCCATTTTGATACTTTTGGTTCTATCGTCATCATTATGCGAGTAAATTGCTTTGTCGGTGAAAGTAGGCCACTTACAGAATACAGGATTATTGGTGCATGGAAATGTTTACATTGTGGGGGAATTTTCCATTATTATTTAGTATAAAAAAGCTAATGTACCAACACGAAATGCATAACATAAAATGACAATAACAATGTTCCTGAATACTAATGAAATGTGTAAACATTCATAAAAGTTTGCATATGATAAAAACAACGGTGTTTTCAAAGATTTGTTCGATTCACTGACGTGCAAAGCATCACACCGAGCTGGGTTCCTCCATCATCATCTTGTCGTGGTTTTCCTCCACGTGCCGGTTCGGCTGCGCCTGTCCCTTGAAGATGACGCGTTTACACAGTGTGAGGATCGGCTTGTGTGGTCGAGCCTGACGCAGATCACTGGACGGTGTCGTCATGTTTCTGGGATTCTGAAAATTAAAGTATGATTGTTTTTATTAAAGATCTGAGGATTAAAAAGATCTGTAATTAAATTGACCGAATGCAACTTTAGACATGACCCACCCTAATTAGTGTGACGAAAATGAATAATGGGATGCACATCAATGGAGTGATGACAAGGAGTGTGCCCAGAGTCTTGCCCAAGCTGCCCATTTGATATCCATACACCACGAGTCCGTCGGAGACTGTCAGGTCATACAGCAGTGTGAACTAGGGGAGAAGAAATTTAGAGTCAGTGCGATTTGTGGTGCAAGAAAAGACAAACATCAGTAAAAAGAAGTGGAATGAAAATTGTCCAATTGGAAACGTTGAGCTTCTGCTAATTTCTCATTTTAGTCATATGATTATGTAAGTCAATATATTACATAACTTTCTCCCAACTGATGTTAGTTTAAGGACAACATCAGTGTTTTCTAAGTTTTAAATGCTGTAATGCGGCAACAAATTCCCAAAAAACAATGTGGAAAAAAACAATGGACAGAGTGAATCTGTTCATGTAAAACTGAGAGAGTTTGTAATCTAACATGTTTTCTTAACATTAGCTGACAAAGTGCAACATAAGCAACACCTGCAGATTTTAAGTCTCCTGTTAGCTCTGTTTTGGTCTCCACCCCCAAATGGAATTATCTGGCGTTTCACTTTGTGGCAAAATAATTCATGATTCATATTATTATCAGAACAGAAGGTATGAAAATAATAGTGCTATCAGTCAAACTCATCAAAACATGAAAGGAAATCGACATTAAATAGACAGGGAGTGGATGAATCAAGTTAGAGAGATGTGACGCAGGTGTGAGCATCTCACTCCACAGATGAGCGGCGTGATGAACAACCAGCAGTACTTCAGTACGGGGAATGGTCGGTACCCGATCATGTCCTCGATGTTGTCATAGAAACGGTCCACACCTGCAAAGTCATGGATGGGAGGCGTTAGTCAATGAAAGGGCAGAAGATTGGTCTGGGTTTTACAGGGGACGCTCTCAAACACATGGGGCCCTTGACTGGAAAGCCAACGACATGATGGAGTTTTCTCAGACTCAGTCTGAAGAGGCCGAGAGACCGAACGAATGGCTAAACAACTCAAGTGAGAACGAGAAAGCAGCTGCGGAAACACATCGATATCTCACTCGGCATCAGTTTTCAGCAGAAAGATGTGCATCTGACCCGAATTCCAAAGAGCGGGTGGTTTTTGGAAAGGAAAATGCATTCAGTCATAGAAATTGAACATAGTTGCTGTCAATACACATACGTGGTCAGGATGTTTGTGAGAGCACTTGTGAGGAATATATGCCTCCCGTTATTTGAAAAAGGAAGACAGCTTGTGTTGAGAAAAGGGCGCAGCACAGATGCTCGGAGAGATGTGATCTACAGACAAATATGAGACGAGAGGAACTCTCCACCCACATGATGCAATTCTGCCAGTAATGCTGTCGATAATGAAAGTGTGGGAAGTGGTGAGAGCTCAGTAGATTTATCCAGAATGAGGGCAGAGGAAGACTGGGGTATGGAAACGGAAGATTAACACTTGTGGTGTGGGTAAAAGACAAAAACTGACACATTTGAGGAGAAAAGAAAAATGTATTTAATACTATAAAAATAGCAGGAAGACATGGGTTGGAGAAAAACAAAGTCACATAAAAGTGCTTTGCTGCCAATAATTATAGAATTTAATTATATCATATATACAATAATATCCTCAGATTTGATGGTAGATGTCTTTATACTTTCAGTTATTGCAGGAGAAAATGTTCATGTATTTTATATCATTAAATGCAGTATTTCAGTTACAAAGTATAGTTGAGGCTGATGGACGTTTTATTTGCTGTGAAGGTATAATTGGTCATAAACCAAAGTATTGTGCTGGTGCTAGAAGTCACAAGAGTCGGTCAGATATATTGTCTCTGATTATATTAGGCCGTCTTTAAAAAAAAGAGATTCATTGTCCGTGCACCATCAATGTCTTCCAAAAAAGAGATTTATTGAAGCTTCTGAAAAAAAAAGGACCAAAAGTGCAGACAGAGGGCACCATGTTTTTAAAGTGGAAACCTGGATTCTATTACAGATAGAGAAGAGTGTATCTAGAGTATAATATCATCTATGTGATGCATTGGCAGAGAAATGGGTAATTTCTTCTCTGTTAGTTTTAATGTAACTGATAAAAAGTGTGGATATCAGATGCCGGTTTCTTACAGATAATATTGTGTCGACGCAGTAAGTTGATTACACGGATGAAACAAATGCTGCAGTCGGAAACGCACAAGCTCAAAGAAATATGATGAAGTTTCTCTCGGTGGCAACATTTTATGAGATACAATTTAGCTCCTCCGAAAGAGTTTGATGTGAGTAAATCATGCGTGTTCGGCATTGCCTTATAAAAAGCATGTAGAGCAGTGATTAGGACCCATGTGACTTACCATACACCCAGCTGACGACAACCGTCTCAAAAATGGCGATAAGGAGGAGAGTGACTCCACTGGGTCCATAATAGTCAATCAACTGGAAAAGGACTATACCTCCCTGAAACGTGAGCAGAAAAACTCATGCAGGGAAAATCAAATAAAAATGGACAAGCTGTGTTTTTTTTCTATCTCTGCTTACCTCGGTGATGAGCGGCAGGCCGAGGAGAAAACAGACGACGGCGATGACCAGGACCAGCACCTCTCTGCCGCCCCGCCTCCTCAGGTGGCGTGGGAACAGGTCTGTGAGGGCTGTGGCCAGGCTCTCCACACACACAAACTGGGAGGACAGAAAGAAATGAGCTCATTTGTGAATATCATATCAATGCTGAAACGCTGAATTACATGACAATACCTGACTGTCCAGGCCCAGGAAGAGGATCATGAGGAAGAAGAGTACGGCCCAGAAGGATGACATGGGCAACAACGACAGAGCCTTTGGATAAGCTAAAAAGACCAGACCAGGACCTGTAGGAACACACGAATGCATCTATGAACACCTGAGAGTGTGAGATTGCAACCAACTAACCACCCCTCCCTTTCCAAGCGTGTCAGACAGCTGCAGTGGCCTTCAGGTTACATTAAAGCTTGAAAGGCCTTCTCTTGAGCGGGCCTTTGGTTTGTCCCTTATGGGCTACTGTAGAAACATGGAGGTGCAATGACTCCACGAAGAGGACTCACTATGCAGATATGCTTGTTTTTAAAAAAAAACATTGAAAATAGAGTTATGAACATTATATTCCAATTACTGAAATCAGCCTCTTTCATCCTTTAAGTAAATTATTAAACATACATGCAGATTGGGATGACGTCAGATCTACACACTGGCCCTTTAAGCCAAAAAAGGCCTTTTGTGGGAGAGAAGTATGTCTTCTTATCTCTTCATTCGTCTTGTGAGCCGGGCCCTCACATTTTTCTTGTGACCCTATGAGGGGTCGTGAACCCCTGGTTTCAACACAACTTTTAATGACTTTTCTTGCACAGACCTTTCTTTGCAAAGTGCTTCTCCAAAACAGGATTAAAAACAAGCTGGACATCAGTATTTTCTAACCTTGAGAATGCTACCAGCCAAAAAAAAAAGTCTTTCAACTGTGTGTGAACATAAGATGCCATCTTGTGGACATTGTTGGTTGTTGTTGGCAGAATTACTGTCAAGTCACAATTCATTGGAGCTGCAATGAATTGGTTGATGATTCATTTTGGTGATCAAACAATTTCAATTTCTTGAAGCCAGTTGCCATTTCTAGCTTCTTAAATATGAATATTTGAGTTTTGTCATCATACATGTTAACTGGATATTTTTCGATCATTGGTTGGACAAAACAAGACATTTGAAGGTAATTAATTTAAGCCCAACATTGCATTAAAAAAAGAAATACAACAACCTTCAAAGCATTAAAAAAAAGTACTGAAAATAAAAATACTGAAAGGGCATGAACTCACCACTTGTAGCAACTTCTTCTATCGGTAAGCCCATGTCATGAGCCATGAATCCCATCACTGAGAACACGACAAAACCAGCAAAGATGCTGGTGGCACTGTTCAGGCAACATAGCACCAAGCAATCCCTAAAGAAGAAAAAGGCTGCACTGTCAAAGAGCATGTGAATGTAAAACTGTAAATGTTATGTTGTGCTGTGAGGATGCTAACCGGTAGCAGTTGTTGTTGTATTTATTGTAGCTCCCCAAAGCGGTCAGCACTCCCTGGCACACGGCGTAGGAGAAAAAGACCTGAGTCCCGGCATCGTGCCACACCTAGACGTGGGAAGAGAGTGACATTTGAGACGGGCCCTGAATTGTTGAAATAACCCAGCATATGCTTCCCATCCACTTTTTTCTTTGCAGAGCAATAAAACAAACAACTTTCGAGGTCAAATCAAATCACCAGAACTGTACAATAACAAACAGCTTTGCTTTGTGCCAGCATCAATTATGATACGATTTCAGTGATTCTGTGCTGACACAGAATTTGCAAGAGTGGGAGTGTTTTTGTTTGTTTGTTTCAGTCGCTGCATTGAGTGAGTGAGTGAGTGAGTGAGTGAGTGAGTGAGTGAGTGAGTGAGTGAGTGAGTGAGTGAGAGAGCGAGCGAGCGTGTGTCCAATCAAGTCGGTGGGTTGGGCGGCTTTGTTGACATGACTGTCTGCGGGCCCACATTCTGACAGCATCTGTTAAATATTAAAGGCAGAACAGTGCTGTGAGTCTCGCCCAGTAAAAGATAGAGCTGGTAAGGCTCCAAACATGCGAAGCCTCTACTCCAGGCCCCCCTTGGTGGGACCGACTTGTTCCCAGCCTCGGGTCACAAACGAACGCCTCAGTCAATGGCAAAGGATCTTCACATCTAACTGTGGACAAAGGGGAAACTGTTCTATTTGGCTGCTCTGGACACAAAGATTCACAAGCACATGGAACCACCAACCAAAGAAGGGACACATCCACACATTAAACAGACCCCAGCTGCATGGCTGAACTCAATTACGATTTCCTCTGTGGTTCAGGCACAAAACCCTCGCCTGCTGGAGCGAGACTCATTAGAAACAGACCAGTTTTTCAGATCTGTTTTTAAGAGCGGACGGGATTTCGTAACTGTCCAACCCATAACTGCTTTCACCTGCTCTCCACCAAATAGCACACTAGCAGTTTATTCCCTTTTGTTTCCTCCCATGATTACATGCTACAAGATTCCCACGATGCCTCAGAGCCGTATGACCATATATTCTTACATTTGGACTGATCAGACACTTCAATTGAGTTGCATAATGCATCGGAATGAGCAACAACAGTCTCGTCCAATCCAACAAAATCACATATCAAATTCATGCACATCCACTTGCCCACCGGAAAAGAGGAAGAAAATCCTCTCTTCACGGAAAAGAAGCTGTCCGAGGGTTCACCCTCTGGTTTATTACATTTGACCCCTGAAGTGCTGCTGTGAACTGTCAACAAGAAGAAGGAGAAAGAAGCAGGGGGGGCGGGAGAAGGAGGGCGAGAAATAGTCCCTTTGGTGAAGTAACTGTTGCTGGCAGAAACAGAGTCTGACATTGTGGGAGAACATGCAGAATTCACCCTCTGTTTTTGTGGGGGGGGTGGGGGGTTAAATCCCTTTTCAGTTTAGAAATGACACCATTATGCTGAATGAATGACAGCTCTATTGTAGGCATAATATCATTTTTATGTAAATCAAGTTATATTGACTTTTTTTGCTCCCAAAATGTGTTAGAGGTTCCCCATAGAGAGGGACTGTTTTTACTCCTGACGATGTTACTGTATACTCCAGAGGGAAGCTTTCTTTCACCAGCTTCACACTGAGCTGAAAGGATCCTGGTTTGCTTTTCTTGCTATGACTCTGTCTTAGGACCGGAAAGAAGACTCAAGGCAATTAGAAAAGGGACAAGAGAATAACGGGGACTTTGTATTCATCCTGTTAGAACCCAGGGGAATAAATCAGAGGCAGAAGCATTGAGAAATAAAGGGGAAGATGAGGATCTGGTTGCTTGTGAGGCCTCTTTCTGCATATTTTGGATTTCTGTACTTACGAAAGTATTTGCCTTTGCTGTATTTCAAAAACAAACATTGTTAAGAACATTCTGACCGTGACTTCTTACTCCTGGTTCACTGATCTTTCTTAAGTCAGGGGTGAGGTAATATCTCAGTCCCTCCCCAGCTCCTGGGAGTGTCACTCCACGGATGAAGAGGATGAACAGCATCAGGTAGGGGAACGTGGCCGTGAAGTACACTACCTACAACACACAACATGCAAACACAAAGCTCAGTTAGGATTTCATGTGTCAACTCAAACATGCTTTATGCATTGAAGGATATTATTTGGCCGGAGAAACGTATAAATTGCTAAAAATTGCAAATATTTTACCAAAGAGTTGACTTTTTACACATCCAGCAGACATGGAGCAACATTAGTATTTATTTGGAGTCGTGTTTTTGGCCAACTTGCGAACGCATGTCAAGTATTCATTCCCCTTTCAGCTCTATTTTTGGTCGCCACCAATTAATGACTGATATGTCAGGCTCTTTAGATGCTAAATGCTCCATTATGCTAACCAGCTTGTCGCTAACTTTGTCTCACTGTTTAGTGCTGGGGAGGATGCGTACAGGTTTGCAGGTTTGATCTAAAAACGTCTAATCGCAAAAGATGTTGGTGAGACAGATGGGACTCAACCAAAACATTGCACTGAAAGATGCTAAAACACTCCAATGAGCTTTAAAGTTAAAATCCTACAAGTTGACGCCAACTAGGGATGGAACGATTCACAGATCGGTAGATTGTAGAATTTTCATTATCTGGATAATGAACAAATATCTTTTTCACTAGTGATGTGAAAAGGCTATCTACTTTGTTGTTAGGAAAAGGTGAAAAATAGAGCCTGATTAAAAAACTACGGGAAACAAAAATACATATTTTTATTTATTTTAAACCCTTTGGTTTGTTGATCATCTTATTCAAGATTATTTGATTGTTTTTTACATTGTTTGGAGGGTGTAAGGCAGATCACAAGTAACAATTAATACATTACACATTAATAAATGTGTTCATTAAATTCAAATATGTTTTAGACTAGACTAGAAAGATTATAACTTTGAATGGAGAAATGACTCTGGATAAAAATCAATCCCTTATTGTCTTTCCTGAATAACATCCAAGCCAATAACATTCTGAGAAGGTCAGATGAACTGCAGAAACCATATGGAAACCATATGGAACCTAACATCGGGGAGAGTGCTGCATATTTATGCCAAAGCAGTGCTTGCCTTTCCGGTGGATTTGATTCCCTTAAAGATGCATAAGTAACATATAATCCAGGCAAGCAGGAGACACAGAGCCAGGTCCCAGTGGACTTTACCCAGGGACATGTCAGATGAAATCCTTAAAACGCGGTGCCTGCGGAGAAGAGATCAGACACATAAACACATATATGCAGCTGCATCCTCTACAAATAACACTCAGAAGGATGGATGAACAGATGTGCGATGCATAGAAACATCAGGCTGTGACCAGCATGCCGTTCTTTTACAGTTAATAGGGGTCCACTCTCAATGCACTACATTAGACTGGACACAGGCTGGAATCTGTTGCTGAGGAATGTCCCCTACAACACTGGGGAGGATGATGTTACTGTCACAGATTACCCTATGTTTTTAAATTACAACGTGTGAGTGTGTGTGTTTCTCACAGCCAGAACTCCTCCTCCGGCGACCTCTCCATCTGGTAAACTTCACTCCTGGAAAGACGTTAGATGAGTTTAGATCAAATAATAACTCTAAGCGATGATCCTATTGTTCCAGCAAAGATTAAGCTATCAGCCAAGTCCTTTGTGATTTACTCAACAGTATCACGAAGATATTAAATAATTATTAATCACATTTTTTTTAGCTGGATGTAGCTTTGTGCTTACCAGATAAGAGTGGTATGAAACTACTCATTTTATCTCGCAAATCTCCAAAAATGTCTCAATTTTCTTTTCTTTTTTCACATTGTTTTTTCAACCACTAGCGTAATAAAGTTTTTAAAATTTATAGGGTGTACTTTTCACCCTCAAAGTCCCAAGGAAGCAATTAAAAGTTAGTTTTTATTGCAGAAACAGATGTATGAGTCTCCTGCTCTCAGCACATGAAAGCATGGGGGTTCCAAAAGCTGCTAATCCCACATTTCTCTCCATTCCTTAGTGTTTACTTGCACCAGGGTGGGAATACACACAACCAAGCTGAACATGCTCATAATTTAGCAATAGTTTGCTAGCCGAAAGGCTGTTTGCCAGAAGGGGCTTACCCAGAAATAAGTTATACATTTTGCACTTCCAGCTCCCTATTTTTTGTTTTATTTGTTTGGTTTAGATGCCAAAATAAGGCCTGTGGTTAACACAATCTGAAGATATTTTATAAGTGTTAATGTTAAAACATTAGAACATTTCCAACGAGTGGCTAAGAGACACTATAAAACCTCATCACATCGACTTGTTGCCTTTATTCATTTATTTATTCATTTATAGCCTAATGTTGCCTTTACGTCTTCTGGAGGTTTTATGCACACTTTAAAAATCTGAAAAGTGGTGTTGAGTGTAACAAAACATGCACGCATCATAAACTTGAGTTGACTTTGTGTTCATTTTCTGCAATAATCCAAAATCCAATGGAAATCAATATGGTGAATACCCAATATTCATTCAATATGTGTAAAAAAAAAACAAAAACAAAGACATATAAATTGTGACAGTTCAACCGGTACAGCTTAGCAATGAAGACGGGACTTACGTGTAAGTGTCGTTTTCAAAGTAGTCAGGCATGGTGATGTTGTTTAGGAACGACCAGTTGGAGCCAGGTTGAAACAAATGGGGGTTTGCAAAGTTGCTGAGGCGATTGTGACATAACTCTGAGAGGTTGAGGAAAGATAAGAGGAAGGTGAGTTGGATGTTTCATCCTTCAAAATGTAAAATGTGTAGCATACATCCCCTTAAGCTTCCTGTCCACTGTAACATGCATTCAGCAATACAGATGTCAGATACAGATGTGTTTAAACAAGCCAGTGTCGGTTCATCATTTGAAAAAAAAAGGAATGCCTCACCAGTGTTCCACGGGTTATCACATGTGGACCACGGCAAAGGGCTTTTGAAGGAGTTAAACAGGTAGAAGATTGCCCAGGCCAGCACCACGATGTAGTAGATGTTCAGATAGGCCACAATCACTTGGGATGCAACCCCCACCCCTGCAGGACAAGATGACTTTTCAAACATAGTGAACGTTTGATTTGGTTCCAGTTAAATGTATCGTATGTGTATCTTATCCCTGTTCTTATTTTAGAGCAACTTTTCAGATAGAAGTCGAGATAAGGGGAATTATTCCAAGTAAGTGCAATGAACATTTCCTGCATGCAAGTAATTCTACAATCTGATCTGTGTGAGCGTTTACCCTCGAACATGGGGCATATCTTCCTCCAGGCGGTCACCCCGCCCTCGCTGGTGTACTGGCCCAATGCCGTCTCCATGAAGAACACAGGGATACCACAGAAGAAGAGGAACACAAAGTAAGGGATGAAGAAGACACCTGCGGATATCAGAATCAGCTTTACTGGCAAGTATGCATACAAGACATTTTGTATCTCTCTTAATGTACTTACACAGAAAGAGACAGTGGTTAGAGTGTATGACTGGTATTAACTGTTCACCATTCATAAACTGGCCTGCAGACACACTGTTGGTTGTTTTGGAATACCGTGTTCTTCTTCATGGGTATATAGAAACCCATGAAGAAGAGTCGTATATAAAGCAGGGGTTACAAATCCCACACATATTAAAGGTTGATTATGTGACTGGCTAAGTGGGATGAAAGGGATTATTTGTAATGAAATACTTTAAAGTGGGATTAAACCACTTTCCATGTTACTTGGGAGAAATCTCAAGGACCCTGCCTGGAGAATCATAAACACAAAAGAACCAAAGCAAAATGTTGTTTGCTTTCGGAGACGGACGTCTAGGACATATTGAAGGAATTTTGCAAAATGGAGATATTGCGAAATGTTCAGACTACGGGAAAACAATGGGAGCCTTTCTTCCAGTTTGCCATAAAGATCGTGAGAAAAACATGTGTGAGTGACAGATGTTAGTGATGATCTCTCATGACCAACCTCCCATGATCTGACACACACACACACACACACACACACACACACACACACGCGTCCAGCCTCACCTCCTCCATTCTTGTAGCACAGATAAGGGAAACGCCAAACATTCCCGATGCCAATGATTTCTCCAGCCATGGAGAATATGAACTCCAAGTTGTTGGCCCATTTCTCCCTCGGCAGAACCCCTTCCTCAGGAGGGGCCCCTTTATCTGGCTCCGAGGTTCCAGCCGGAGTCCCTCTGGCTGCTTCTTCAGTCATAGTCTCTCTCAGTCTACACACATAATAAACACAAGTGAAATGCAAACCATGTCTGTTGTGTAACACTGCTGCTCTCCAAAAACCAGTTAGGATTTAATAATAGCTAGATATTAACACATGACTCGGACAAACCCTTAAGGCTTAACTCCCAAACTGCCATTTCAAAAAAGCAAACGACTTCCAAGAAATTACTCCACGAACTTGTGCTGAGGATTGCAAAAAGAAAAAAAACACAACCCAAGAACATAATGAGGCAAATATGTAAATGCATGTAACTCACCCGTGAGTTTGCAGCAGTGGACGCAGTAAACACCCTCCGTGGCTGACTGGTCGAAGTTTGAAGAAGAAGATATTCTAAAGATGGGTGTGTCCTGATGGAAACGCGCGCGCACACACTGGTTGCTCCATGCAGAATTTAATTAGTTCTTCTTACTCCAAAAGTTGCAAGCTGAACCACCATGAATCCGTCTATTATACAGGTTAATACTCTATTATAGTACAGTCACTATAAACCAGGCGTCTACTTATATACGCACCCTTAGTGTCATTATTATGTTATAAACATTATCATTATAATATATCGGCGCTGTATCTGGGCAGACTGCGTACCTGGCAGGACAAACTCGGGGCTGCAGCGCTGCGGCTTTAAGGCAGCGCTCTACTACGTCACATTGATGCATTGACGTGTTGTGCGTGACGAACCAGGAAATAAAAGTAAACAACGCATAGGAAGAACGAAAAAACGATATGTCGCGTCAGTCATCCATCCCAATTCGGAGTCTGTGGGCTTTTTTTATGTAATGCATGAAGGATTATTGTCGCTGTAAGGACAGGGGCCCGGTTAGAGACCGGCTGGAAACCGGTAAGACACCCGTTGAGTTGAGAGGAGCCAGGTGCGGCAGCCGCTAATGAAAAGCTAGCTCGACATTGGCAATTTCCGGTATTTTAATTTTGTTTACAGGTTGAAATGCCCTCGCGACCGTTGGTTTTTAAAAACGTCCCCTTGTCTCACGAATGAAACCTCACCTCGTCTCCCTCTCTCCCCCTCCTCCTCCCCACCCGGCATTTTCTTTGTTGTTGTTGCTATTTGCCTAAGTGTGTCCCGCATCTTCTCCCTTTATTCATTTCAGATTTAGCTATGTTAGCCATCAGGTCGTCAGAGGAGGAGTCCGCTGAGATTGAGGAGATGGACACCTCAGACCCCAACTGGTGCTGGTTTTACTTGGCCGAGTGTGGAGTGTGGCATATGTTTGAGGTAGTTCACAGGACATGACAGCTTTACACAGCACTCATTACACCTTCTTCCTGTCCTTGTACTGTATGAGGTATGAGAGGGGCAAATCCTGTTCCTCCCTCTGTGATGCCTGGCTCAGGCTTTAATGGCAGCTCTTCTTCTTTGGTTTAGTCAATAAAATCTCCATGTGTAATGTCAGTGGCAGATGATCAATAAATTAATCGATTAGTTCATTATGTTAAAATGCCAACCATTTAATGATTAAAATGTCACTGCTTTTTTGTGGGATCTTATCAAACATTCAGAACTAGGAACACAACCAACTATCACATTATTATTATTATTGTTGTTATTATTATTTAAATTATTGATGAATCCGCAGATTGATTTTTCAATAAGTTGCCTATAAAATGTGGTGGAAAAATGCTTTCCTCCAGCCTAATGGGACATCTTTAAATACTTGGTCTGGCTAACCAACAGCCCAAAATGATGATATTCGATTTACTATCACATTAGCAGCCAACGCTCACAACAAAAGGAGCTGGAACTAACAAATTAATCTCAATAGCTGCCACATCATTTTCTGTGCATCGTTGAATTCGACTAAATCATATTTGGATATCCCTGTCAGATTGATCCTAGTGCAGCCTGCTCCGTGACCAGTGCCCAGATTGAGCAGTGCTACAACAGAAACCAACGAGGAGTCATGGAGTTCTACACAGCCAAGTACACCTACAGACTGGACTTCTCAGGTATGATGAATAGTTGGTTTAAATTATACAATGGTTATTGATCAGACAGCAAGTATTCAGCCCTCTGAGTGATGAAAGGAACGTTCTAGTGGAGTCCGATTGAATCCTTGTTGCATAAATTGTGCATGAATGTGGATTTGTGCGGTTCTAACCTTTGTTGACTTCCTCGCCAGTGATGCGACAGATAAACGTAACGACAGGGAAGCAGCGGCCAATCAAACGCTCCCTCCACTCGGCGACTGGCTTCAGGTAAGATTTGGTGCTTAAAGGGCCCATGCTTTAAATCAAAGGTCAGGTTTCAAGCTTGTGTCAGCCTCAGGAATCCTTGATGTGACCTAAATTCCAACAAGCTCCACAGGGAGATGCCCTGCAGCTGACCCTGAACTTTGGTCTGTCCGAAAACATAAGGAGCAAGAGGATTTCTGCATCTGGCACCACTGTCTTAGAATATGGTCTCTTTCTTTATGATTGGTGAATTGGCGTTATCCAAGTGCACTCAGTCGCACCACTGTAACAATTACATTACTGACCTCTCTTCTCTCTCTTTCACCTATTCTTTCAGGTTCATTTGTGATAATCTTGCCTTGCCTGTTCCTTGTCATTGGGAGAGAATCAATACAGATGAGCCCTACCAGGTGAGGAAAATAGCTTTTTTTAATAATTACAGTGACACACACTGTGTTTACTATGTTATTGCTACTGTGAATTTTGCCCCGGAGGAGTTTGAGTAAAAAAAAAAAAGCAAAAAAAAAAAAAACACATTCACTCACTACAGTTGTTGTCTGGTGTGTTATTTCTTTTTTACTTTCAAGCGTTGACAGCGTAGCTCACCATTACCCATGTGTGATTGTGTTTTTGCAGCTCATCCAGCTTGGTAGAGACACCTACGAGTTTAAAGAGGTTGCCAGACTGTATGAGAGGACTATGGATCACCCAATCAAATCCATCCAGAGGATTCAGAACCTGGATTTATGGGAATTCTTCTGCAGGTAGATAATTGTTGTATTGCTATGCGTCGACAACACAAAAAATTTTGTTAAATTAAAAAAACAGAATGAAACCCGATTCAGAGCCTTCTCACCTTTGCTAAAACATGTAACTGATGTTTGAACCGCTGTCTGAAGCCACACAGTGATGATCAGTTCTCTGTGTTCTGTTGTCATTCATCGGTTCTCCCCTAAGGAAGAAAACACAGTTGAGAAAAGTCAAGCGCACATTGGATATTGAGGAGCGAATGCTGTTTCACGGCACGGGACACAGCAACATACAAGCTATATGTACATTTAACTTTGACTGGCGTCTGACAGGGAGCCATGGCGATGTCTATGGCAAAGGTAGATCCTTCAGTGTTGTGATGTCACAGCATGACACAATTCAGCACACCTTTTTTTGTTTTTTTGTTTTCTCTCTGTGTGATTTTTAACATTTCATTCCATTTCCTTTCTGCAGGGAGCTACTTTGCCCGGGATGCAAAGTATTCCAGTAAATTCTGTCACACCACAGGGAAGCACAACACCACCCTGCAGAGACACGGACTCGCCCCGCCAATATTTGCGAGCGAGCCGCCCTACAGGACCATGTTCCTGGCCAGAGTGCTCGTTGGGGAATACACGGTCGGCCATCCTATGTACTGCAGGCCACCCTCCAAGGATGCCAGCTTCACCAACTTTTATGACAGTTGCGTGGACGATATGGCCAATCCAAAGATTTATGTCATTTTTGACAGCAATCAGATTTACCCAGAGTATCTGATTGAGTTCTACTGAATCTGAAGACTGAACCAGTCAGTTCCAGTGCTGGAGAATAAAGTGCCTTTGAGGAAATAGGCAAAACAAGAAGACCATAAAGACTTTGTGTATGGTGTGTGTACTGTACAGTATGTTCTAAGACAGGCCTCCGTGGTTGGATTGTTTCTGCGACATAAAAAAGGATGAAAATGCTAACTAAGGATCAGTATATGTGGCAATTTTCTATAAAATGCATAAATCTGTGCTTGCTTGTTCAGTATCTGTGCACAGCTGTTTAAAACAAGAGTGGCATTGGCAGCGTGTAGGTTGTAGGTAAAGTCTTGCCACCGGTCGCGGCCCCTCCACATCCACAGTGCCACGCATGAGCTTACTTACAAGTCATGTAGACATAATTTACAAATGAAGAAACCAAAAACCACGACACTTCTCACTCATTCAGCACCATGACCCGTCAGTTTAGCGACGTCAACATCTGTGTGTACCTAGTACGACGTATTACGTAGGCATGGATTTTTTTTTTTGGTTTGGTTTGTAATTGAAAAAGAAAGGAAAAAAAAGAAACGCTTCTACCTCTGCATTTTTTTTAAACCCATGCATCAGTGCACTTTTCCCCCTTTCCATGAAAGGTTTTGTATTTGTGTCACAATGACATGAAATTGTGATGTCGTGTTCACTTGTGGTCCTTGAGCAATATGTTTCCGTGTATCTTTTCTGACCCTTGACCTTGATCTTTAACGGGCTTGACGATGGCCAAGGTTGGATTTTGTATGCATTTGCAACCACATTCATTCCAAAACAAGATCAGCATCGCATTTAACTTAAACCCATCCGAGTGTGATGTCACCCCCCCACCTGCTAACGTTTCTTTAAGGAACAAGCAGGTTTCTTTTCACCTGGTGTAAATTTATCAAAAATAATGAATGTAGCCAGCACATGTATAGTACTGTAATGAAAATTAACCACAAAATGTAATATTGCTTTGCTGTGTGCATTTGTTGAATCCATTGAATGATTGTGTCTGTGTGTTTTGAGTTAGGAGAATAAAAAGATTCAGTGTATCATATTTGCCACAAGATGGCGTAACAATACAAGGGAACCATGGTGAAGAAACCACACGATGTCTTGAGTCATAACACTACAGTTGTGTGAGTCTAAGGATGTATGAAGCTATATGTTTGTGTCTGTAATTTGCACATGTTACAACTAATAAACTTTTCAACGCAAGCATATTAAATTAATTATTATTGACAATATTTCAGCAAAGATGACTGATGTTGAGTTAAGCTCAGCAATCAATACAATCTCCCCCGTGAAAGTGATTGGTACGTTTAGCACTCTGGGCTTGAGCACTTCACTCTGCAGCAGACAGACCCCAGGCAGTTCACAGGCACACCTCTAGTGTTGAACACTGGAGCCCCCCAGGGCTGTGTGCTCAGCCCCTTAATGTTCAATAAGTGAACTCTATTGTAGAGTTTGCAGATACCACCACTGGATTAAAAATGAATATGAGACTTCATATAGACAGGAAATCAACATCTTCTCAACAAAAAGGTTATGGATGCAACCCCGGTTCTCTGATTACCATGAGTGTCTCACTATGGCGTGACCTTGTCAGAAGCTCAAATAACACTACACCAGCCCTATAATGCTGGCACCATGTCAGGAGGAGTTGGAGCGCTCCTCCTTTATATTAGGCTGATATAGTGTCAGTTGATGCATAAACATCCATGGTTGTATGACTGTAACCAAATCTGTTTCACCACCTTGGGATGAAGTCTCTAGTCTGCAGATCCCCATAACTCAGCCCACCTTGCCCGGCGAAGGCATTGTATGTCCTCACTAAAACATGATGACCCCTCAGCCAAGGGAGGAAGTACTTCAGAGTGGACAGCTCCAGACGATTTATGTGAGCGTCTCATTTCCCATTCACTGTTCTTCCCTTGTGGGTGGCACCCCAGCCCTCCAGACAGGGATCTGTGGTCGCTCTCCTGTATGTGGTCAGCCGAATGCTTTCTTCCGGACGCCAGCCTAATATCTAGGAGGACATAGGCCGAGTGTTATGACACAGAACAGCATTTCCTTGTGAAATCCTGTTGTATAATAACAATAATAATGAACCTTCTTATGCTGGTCACATAAAGTTATTCTTTTTATTGAGGAAGGCCAGCCTACCTCAGAGGTGTGGCTCAAAGAAGCACTATGTGGCTCTATAATAGGCATCCTTAAAAAACAGACAAAAAACACAGTAGATTTGCATCATATTGCACGCTTTTAATACATACTGTGCTGCTCTGCAGGTGTGCATTTTCAACACACTCCAATCAGTGACATCCAAACAGGTGTCCTTTCACAATTAGAGCAAATACCACACACCTGCTGGCATCGACTGCAGCTGGAGCTTTGACCTAATTCCTGCTGCCTAGCAACATCAGTGAAAAAAAAGAATAATAGTTCGAGAATCAAAAATACAAAGTGTTTTTTCTGAGGGGTTTATTTATTCACCTCATCCTCTTACTCCAAATCTGGAAATCTGGAATCAACTACGCTGAAGGAAAATTGTCAGCAGAGGTCGCTGTATACGTTTGAGAAATAGATAGGTCGAAGACTTGGCAGAGATCTATATTGGCTGGTCCTCGTTATGTTGAGCAGTTTTGCCTTTATTCCTTCAGGGTGAGTCAGCAGCTCATCTGGATTTAATCTCCCAGGATCATTATTAGTCACCCAGTGGTTACATTCAGTGGTGTGAAGTATCTCAGTACATTTATTCAAGTACTTCAGTGCAATTTAGAAGTACTTGAGTATTTTAATCCCATGCTACTTTATACACATACATGCATATTTAGTGGAGACTAAACTAAAGTCAATTAAAACACATGTAATGAACCTCCGTTCAGTCAAAAAGACATAAAGGTAGCAGCCGAACACTTCCACTACTCATATGCAGACAAGAGTCGGAAATCTTTCATGGGTCAGGGATCTGCCTCACTTCCTTCCCTATTGTGTAGTTTTAGTGGTCTACGTTAACATGTAGGCCCAGGTGCTTCTCCCGCTGTCAGAAGTCATGTCTGCCGGATACGTAGCCACCGTGTGTGAATCCCTTTCTTATCCTGAACGACACAATTACAGCCCATTTGGTGGTTTAGTTGAAAAGTGCAGTAAGACGTAGTAAGTAAAGTGTTGCACAGCTGCAATTAGAAAGGATGACTCGTCTTGTTTCCCACGTGCTGAATGAGAATACTGGTTCCTGGTACAGAGGATGTACTTGGATTGCTCCCATCGGTTTGTCCAACCCAGCAGGCAGGAAGAAGAAGAGGTTATCAAAGGGCTTCCTCATTGGGTGTCAAGCGAGCGTGACCAGAGAAGACAATGTGGGGCCAAGGTTTTACAAAAATAGGAGCTCTCTGTTTCTTCTGTCCTAAGGAAAGTGCGTCCATAGAGTGCGAGTGGGCCCAGGATAACTAACTAAATGTAGATATTGAATTGATTTCAGAAATGTTTTTTGAGGGGGGGAATCCTTGAATTAATTTGCTGTGTTATCGTTTCATTTCCCCAGAACTTTTTATTTATTCTGTACCGATGTCCAAATACTCCCGTGTACTTAATTGGAACATGGAAATCACATTAGCATCCACTGGAATCAATTTCACACCATAACATGATGCAATAATTCATGATTACATTAGCTAGCATATTGTATTAAAGCCATAACATTCTTGTTCTACAACCCCAAGTGACTAGCACACACTTGCGTGCTGATTTGATCATTTCCTCATTTTCTTGGACTCAAAACTCTTATTTTCCGCACCCTCAGTATTATACAGAGCCGCATGCGTGTGTTTATGGCATCATGAGTTTTTGTAGTTGGAGCTGTTTCCCAATACCAGCTCTCTGCGATATGTATATGTCAGTCTATCAAGATGGGATTTCAAAATAATTCATTGATTCAACATTGCTGTTATTACGTAACCGAACATGTCCTCCACATGAATGCCGGTTTGAAATGTTTGAAAGTGGGGCTGGGAGTTCTCCCAAGTCAACGAGTCAAGTTTGATATCTCCTTAAATATTTACAGCTTGGTATGCTCAAAGCCTGGCATGTGATTAGGGCCGCTTTGAAGTCTGCTTGATCAGATGATATCAACATGTTGACTGTGAGAAGTCTAATTAGTGGTTTTGTGTGTGTGTGTGTGTGTGTGTGTGTGTTTTGTGTCATTCTCCATCTCTTATGAAATTGAGAACGGCACCAGAGAGAAATTACTTCCCTATTCTACATTATTTAACATTTGAGCATGTCAAACGCGCAAAAATATCTCAGTTAAATGCAAACTACTTCTTATATCGTTAAATAAAATAGATTTTTTTATGTGCTCTATATTTGTGACTTGATGTTGTACATCGCTAACAGGGAGTTAGACGTTTACTTTCAATTTGTGAATTTATTTTGTCTGTGGACTACTTTTGGCAAACTTAAGGAATATCTAAATATAGTATTTGTTCATACTTGGCCCACAATATATTCCTTATCTTGGTGTGAAATCAATGCAAGCTTTAGTTTGTGAAGCTTCAATTATTGGGTTTTCATGAAGACAAAATTAAAAATGAGGGAGAAGTGCATTCTTCATTATGAACACATGCAGCTTTGTAACCAGGAAGACCAGCCAGTGTCATTTTGACTCACAGCAGGAAATGTGCAGGTGTATTTAATAACGTTAACGAGGACTCGGTTACCAAGGGACTGACTCCCCGGAGTGGAAGGCAGTCATCGTTACTGCTATCAAGAACACCTGTGATTTTCCAACTGTGACACTTCAAAATGACGGCTGTCTATTTAATATACTAGCTTACCTGAAATAGTTAATGTTAACTTGAGAGGTAAGGATCACCGTATTTTATTTTCCGGCTACATCTGGTCATCAGTAGAAAATTAAATGATGTCTTGGCTGCTTGCTGGGTCCATAGGATTAGCATTGGTATTCATATTTTATAGATTTTTTTTGTAGTGGTGAAATATATTTGTGGAGCATTAAGGGCTCAATTGATTCTGTGGCATTACCTGTCTTTGTTTCATGCCTGTTTTTGGGTCTTCCTATTAGTTCACTGCTAACTTAAATGTGTGTGGTGCTATAAATGTGATTTAATTGAGTTATGAAAACCTCCTTTAATTTTTTATTCTTGTTTAATTGTAGTTTATGAGAATTGTATATATTGAGTTTGCTATGTGGACTTTCCATTTTATTCATTTATTTATTTTTTTGACATGTTGGAAATCAACTAAACTAACTTGTACTAGAGAATAAACAACTGCACTTTTGAACACAACTTCTTTTGGCCTCATGGGAAACTATACGCTTTGATTTTGTCGCTCCCAAATCCCCGCCGAGGGAAGCAGATGGTGGCGTACGCTCACATGCAGTGACAGGATTAAAGGCCACATATCAACTCCATGCATAATCCGTGTTCACATAAATATACATGTGGGTTGGCGGACTGAATTTACATTGTTGAGAGGCACACACAGGCTTCCCAGAGGAAGCTACACCGCTGACGGCAAAAGTCATGATTTTATTATGGAAAAAGGTTCACTTTATCGTTACAAAACACAGTACATTTCCAGCTACACATCTTCTATAATTTAACCAAAAATCACAATCGTCGAAAACCCCACCTAACATCGTTTTAAGAAGCTCTCTCTGTGTCACAAAGCCATCCTGTGACAGGAAACACAACCTGATGTCCCTGAGCAGAGAGGAAAAAAATACACGTTTAAATGAAATTGTCATGTCGCCTACTGTAGCCTATCGATGCGGGGGCGGGCTACTGTGACAGTGACGGCACAGTGTTGGCTTTTTCACACAAAATAACAACGCGTATTAATAAATTAAGTTTGATCGCGTGAACTGAGACTTTTTCATTGGACACGTTTCAGTTCTTGCTTGGCACAAGAGGCGTTAAAAGACTCTGTACAAGCTTTGGCACCGTTGAGGAGTTTTCTTGTGATCTCACGTTAAGCGTTTACACCGAGCTTCAGTGACTCCGACAACGGAACGCAAATTGTCTACGCAAGATGCTTGAACCTTGGGTTTCCAATTGGTCGGAGCAATTTACTACAAAGCACTGTATTGGAGCGTTGGTACCTGAAGATGCCTTTTTTAGCATTTTTATTTTTGCAATTCTGCAGATCTCATCAAAATCTGGCACCTGCATTACCCATAATGCAACCTTCAGTTCAGGACGTTGTAGCCGCTAGCCTCAAGCGGAGGTGAGGAGCGGGCCACAGAGGTCGTTCTCACTCAGTGATGTTTTACCATTTTCAAAACTTGTAGCCTTCAGCCGCAACTGAGACTGCCTCAAGTGACATCACAAGAGGCAATTTATCAGTTTTGCTCTCTCTCTCTCTGTGCAGCTTTTTTTAACATTACATTGTGACATATGCAGTAGTACAACTTGAAGACAGACTTGACGATGTATAAAAACCAGCTGGCATCCTTCACTCTTTTTTTTTTTTTTTTTGCAGAAATTATCATTTAAATACTTTTGCTACATCCTCTTTCAAATTAAGTGCTTAAAGTTTTTTTTTTTTTTTTTTAATGATAGCGAAATAATAATTTGTGACATTTGTTCTTTTTCTTTCGGACTTTGCAGTTATTCGCCTTTTGATTTCAGTGCATCGTTATAACAGCTGAGCATTGCTTTATAAAACGCAATAATAAAGGTAACGTAAGTCGTTGGAGTCGCCACGCAGCGCTGGAGGTGACGTATTACCGGGCCGAACTCTCACACCCCTCGGCTCCCAAACACGCCGAGCCTCAAAGTGTCTTGCACAAGCATCACGGGCCATTTGTCCGTCCTGTCTCGTAGAGAGCTCTTAGCCGGGCTCTTTCTCATCCCGTCCCGCTCCACTCGCTGGAACTCGTCATCATGAAGGCAACGGTGCAGTTCCCCTCTCAGTTCAAAGGTCGCCCTTCTGCGTCGCGAGCCCACGCTTTAATCCTGAGGCCCTGCCTCTCCATGATGTTCCACAGCTTGCGCAGGTTGGAATGGGTGATGGCGTCGTCGGGTTTGAGGTGGAGCGCGCGCAGGTAGTTGGCCTCCGCCTCGGGGAGTTTCCCATTCAGGTGGAGGATGGCGCCGAGGTTCATCAGAGCAGCCGGGTACTAGGAGAGGAGCACAGAGAGTGTGAGTTATGAGGACTTACAGGATTACTGTAAGCAGTAAGTCTGTAGTAAGTCCCTAACTGTGTCAACTTTGGATTTATCCTTCTGGGCAAAGAATTTTAAACTTGCCCTTCTCCGTTCTACATTTGACGCAGACAGTTATGTCAGACAAACATGCATTTTAGGAAGCTTACTGTTTTTTTTTTTATGGACGGTGGATTAAAGCAAGGTCTCTGAGGACATTTGCTTGAACCAAACATGCATTAAATAAACCCTAATGCAATCTCACAGCACAGTCGCAGGCGTGGCCAAAGACAAAAGGGCGTCCAACAATGAGCAAATAGGTAGCCGCCTGAACAACCCATTTAGAAGGTGTCTTTCTGGAGTCCGGTTCCATAAAATACCATCATTTGAAGCTGCTAAGTGAAACCATCTGGCCCACGAATAGTGTACCAGTCGTGGAAATCACCAAATTCCAGGTCCGCAGACATGGCTGAGTGAGCCATAACTAACAAACGCACCCAAAAATCTCATCCTAAAAGTCATCAGCACCTCATCCCCAGGACCTGGCCTCGTTCCCAGGTCCGCGTCCTCGGCCGCATGACATATGGTTCGCGAGTTGGCAACCACTTCACAGATTTTCTCTCCCCAAACACAACTGTTCGTCTCTCCTCAACGCTGACATCTCTCTTGTTTACATATACTTCTCCAGCGGCGTTAAAAGACGAGCCTCGAGAGCGGCGGCTTGTTTTTCTCACCTCATCTTAGTAAATGCCGTTTTACAGAGAGAGGAGTGAAGCCCTGCCATCCCTCCAAGTGAATGTGTCAAGTGGGTTACATTTCAAAGTGCTCCAAACCCATCCTCTGATTTTTGTTCCACTGAGGAACTCGTTTGTGAAAGCTCAGTGGTGTGAGCGTTCACAAACAGCTGGGTGATGTGCAATACACAGACTCGCCCTGAAATTGGGTTTCATGACTAACAGTGATGAAACAGAAGCAACTCTTGATCTTCAGCATTTTAAAAGAACATCTGCTATGAACATGCCCTATGAGCTAAAGTCTGAAAGTGATAATCCTTAAAGATCCCCTCCAGAAGTATAAAGAAAATACTTTGAATTATAAATTGTCTCCGAAAATGAGGTTGTTTGACTTACATCCAGAATCTGTGATTATGCAAATATTTTTCATTTCAAATTTCCATTCATCCATTTGTTTGACTGCTCTATAAACACACACTTTCTCTTCTGTTGTATTTCTGCAGCTGCTCAAAGAAGTGCTCTCCCTTTAAACCATACACGCTGTTACCACGGTAACCACAGGGGTCGCCAAATCAATCAGGACGGAAAAAAAAAAAAACTATCATCATTCCATTTCTAGGACATCGGATCATACTTTATTATTTTGCAGTTGCCAGACAGCTCAAGAAATGGCCTAATTAACCTTGGAATTACCGTTTTCCGTAGTCATAAATACAGCTAAAGAGTTATATATCAGATAAACCTATCTGACTGCTGTAAAGAAAGCATTTCAGTCATATGTGTGTAAAAAATTCTGTGGAGGCGTGCAATCGTTTCCTTTCTGAACACGTACAGGAGGAGCTGAATCTTTCATGACGTGAAAGCTCCTGGATTAGGTTGATACTTGAGAGACGGTCCAAGCAGACGTGTGCAGTGAAAATGTCAGACTAGGGGCGCTCGACTCATGACAAATGACAAGAGAAGCCCTCAGCGGGTCTGAATGTGTACGCGAATGCCTCCAGGCTGTGAATTATAATGATGAATATTTCACAGAATGAAATATTGGTTTCCAAATTAAAATGGACAACCAGTATTCTTATCTTGTATGGATTTACTCAGCTTTTAAGGCTTAAACGGGATAAAACAGACAGGCAGGCCTTATCTAAAAAGGGGCAGATGCTTTAAAGAGGTGGTTCCCAGACAGGACTCGTTCCCCGTGGGCTGTTTTCTACGGTTGCTAGGGGTTACGTGTAAAGAATACTGGCTCTAAGCGAATTAAAACATTAAAAAAAGGGAAAATACACCTGAACAGCTTGAAATTGATTGCCAAAAGTATGAATTAACATATTATAATGGATAAATGGTTGAAATAGCTAAGTTATGGATAAGCAATTAGGTTAGCTAGAAATAAATGGTTAAAATAAATAGCGAAAATAATGGATAAAAATAGTTAGCTAAAGTAAATAGCAGCAAGATGTAGCCTACGAAATAATGGTTAAAATAAATAGCTAAAATAATGGCTAAAAATAGTTAGCTAAAGTAAATAGCAGCAAGATGTAGCCTACGAAATAAATCGTCAAAGTCGTTAGCTAAAAGTCGTTTACAGGCGAAACGTTAGCTAACAACATGGATAAAGTGGCCCGGCTTCTGCCACTTCGATTGGGAGTATTGCAAAATACCTAAAGATAATTAAACTGTATGAAAACACTATTGATTCATGTCATGAATACGATTGTTATTGCTCCTGTTGGTGCACAACACCTTATCTGACTAATACTGTTAAATGACATCCAGTTTAAAATCAGTTCAAATCTACACCGGTGTCCATGAAGGGGTTCCTTCAGAGTAAAGTATGTGTGTGCCAACATCCAGTAACACTAGTTACTCCAGTGAAGGTCATGAAGATGAAAGTCTAAACCTTCTCCTGTGGCAGCATAAGTCACCGAGCAGAGCGCCGCTAAGCAGCCTGACATGACAAACGACTGGAGGAAGCCCCTTCCAGGTCTCGTCTGGAAGCACAGAGGTTCCTATGGATCTGAGTTACGTCTCCCGGACCCCCCCTTTTTTTTCCTTCTTTGAAGTGACTGATATACAGAAACGAGATATAACAGCTCCCCCAACTTCCTCCGCCAGCATGTGCTGACATCGAGAGACGCGATATCCCTCAAGGCTTTTCTCCGGTAAACGACACCGCCACGACCAAGTGTTTATTCTCCGGCCGAACGTGAAAATTCAATAAGAGGCGACGGCAGCCGCGGAACTCGTCTCACTCTGGGATCTTCAGCGTTTGCACGAGCACATCCAGGCACCGGTGCGCGGCCACGGAGAGAACACTGTTTTTCCATTTTATATCCTCTGTTTGCCAGAAACAACAGCACTATAATATAATGTCAGAATGATGGGTAACGCATATTATGTTGTAAATTGAATTTACTGTGTGTGTGTGTGTGTGTGTGTGTGTGTGTGTGTGTGTGTGTGTGTGTGTGTGTGTGTGTGTTTCCATGATAAGTGCTAACAGGCCCACCAGTCCAGGTACTTACGTCTGGTCTGAGGCTGGCCGCGCGCTCGTACTGCCTCTCTGCTGCCTCATTAAGACTGGCTTGTCTGTGGAGAAACAAGAATAGAAAGAAAAAGGACGAGTAAGAATGAGACATAACGCAGCTCTCAATATTGCAGCGATTGACGCGGCTGACCAGTAATTGTATTCATTCATTATCGCACAGCTAATCACACAAATTGACGTTGAATTGCTGTAAAAAAAAATGTCTCAGTGGTGAATTTACTCAGAATTTTAATTGGAGTCGGATTCATTACATGTTTATATTAGTTTAAACCTTATTAAAATGATCAAAACGATACACAGTGCTGTATTCTCTTGCAGCATCTTATTTAGCAAGAACAGATGAGTTGCCAAACTTTCCTGGATGCTTACAATGAAACAGTCTACTTGTGAGCTCGCCTCCCTGGTTGGATGCATCTACCAGTTGGCTGAAACTGGTTTATATAAATACAAGAACGTGCAATCAATCAGAGGATAGCGTGAAAAAATAGGTATGAAATGGAATGCCTTCAACTGCATTCTTTTTTTTTTAAACTGCAAACCATTAAGTGCATTCTTATCGGCAATCAAATTCTAAGGATTATTATTATTTATTAACATGCTCTTATTTCACATCTACATTTTTTACTCGGCAGATATATCCCTGAGGGGAATACGTAGTTAACAAAAACAATAATTCATGTCTAAATGACGTAATCAAGACAAAGATGTTTAAGCTGAAGTTAAACACACTGAATTATTAGTATTAAGAGACTCTGAATAAGTGAACATAATAGCCAACAGATGGTTCAGACCCTCATTCGACTGCAGCAGTGTTGAAATATGTTTTCTTCATGGAAAGCCAATACTTTAGTTGCTGTGTTGGGTGATTATGTTTTTAACTGGGCAATAACTGTCCTTAACTGTAGCCTTGATAATGCAGCTTCAAATTCATATTGAGGCATTGATTTGCGGAACTTATTTTTGATGAATAGCTCATTGTCCATGTTATACCGTCCTTATTATTGATCAGAGTATGATGAAGAGAGATGGATGATTTTAATGCCAGAAACACTTCACCAAACCAGTCGTCCCTGACATGTTACAGCTCATAAAATGGCAACAGTTAATCTGCTCCATACAATTTTATCCAAAGAGTACACGGACCGGACTTTGCCGTGCCAAAGTTAATAAAGTCAAGGAAGCCATTCTTTCCCCGACATGGTAATTAATATTTATAAGACTGTGACTCCAGTCAAATATGCCTCGAGAATCCATGCAACACTTTATCAGGGGTTCGCCGGAGTTCATGACGGACTATCGTGGTCATCATCTTCTAGCGCGCTTCCTTGGGCATGTTTTTGTTTGGTCAAGGTGCTGGAGAGTCAATAAGGATTCAGGAAGTCGGGCTTTAAGGGAAGTCAAACATGCAATATGATTGCACACGTAAAAAACGAACTCCTTTTAAAGGAAAAATATATAACCATATCAGATTCCCACCAGAATATTTGAATCACTAGAGTTTGCTGCAATGAAATGTAGGCCTGGTACATGCAAAGAAAAACATTGCATCAATCTGGATTATGGGGTCATTATTATAATCCCGGTTATGATCCGTCAATATCTGTACCTCACCTTTATTATCAGTGGAACGGCTTAAATCCGGTTCATGACAGGTGCTTGTCACATTTATTAAACCCTCATCGATTTATCTCCACTGAAAACAATCAGTCAGACCAGAATGCAGCAGAATGATCTGCCATTTAGATTTACTCTTTCCAGAAGAAGGTCTCAGCCAAACCCCGAGACTTTCAACTTCTTACAAACGCACTTAAATGGATAGTAATGACTTCTCCAGATACGTAGCGGGAAAAAAAAAGAAAAGGGAATGGAAGGCACATCGCTCCAATATTTCCTTGAGTTGCTAGGAATGGTGGACATTTGCAGTCCCCCCTTTTGACACATTTTAAGACTCGTACGCTGTCTGTGCTCATGCTTGCCAAAATGTGAGGGAAATATTCCCCAACGGCCTCTTTACAAGCCTCGGACTGAAGCATCACTGTGATAGACTGAAACCATACTGCTGTTTATATATGAAATACATAACAACTTTTATAGCTATGATTTCCACAGAGAGGACATTTACTGTTCACATCCGTGTAATTTATGTTTCAAAGGCGGTTATTAAACGGCGGTGGTGAAGAACAAACCCACCAATGGTGAAGATTTCTGTATTCTCAAGTAGGAGAACGCGAATTTGAAAGCGTGGTTGTTTGTGTGTCTGCGGTTTAGCCCACCTGAGCATGTGAGCGGCACTGAAGACCACGTCGAACTCCGAGCTGTCCAGCTCCGCCGCCCTCTCCGCCATCTGCGCCGCCTCGCCAAGGCGGGACTGCTCCAGCAGGAACTGACCTGGGAGGGACGGGAAGACAGAGGAAGAGCCGTGACATCTCGGGAAACCCCCTGACTTTTCATCTCACACTATTATGAAATGTAACGAATGCTGGCAGACACCGGTAAACATTGTGCTACAGATGCAAAAAAATATAGTAGCGGCATTGCGGAGAAGCCGCGACACACTTTGGATGGAGATGGTTGGGAGACAAAGGGAGATGAATGGAGGCCCTGAAAGAGAATGGCAATACGAATGTTATTGTTTTTTCGGCGACGCTGGAGAACACTGCAGAGGCGGAGGTGTTTCATGTGTTTTCCTGTGGGAGTCTGGCCACCTGGTGCGGCACCCGCACGAGCCCGCCTGCCTGAGCGGCTATAAATTAACAGCTGCAGATGTTTCTGAATGTGGGAAGAGAGGGGAATGTAGGGAGGCTCCGTCGACGTGTGTTTCTGTTGCATTCGCTGCTTGCAGCTTCCAAAAAACAAGCCACGAGACACCAAGCAGAGCATTTAGAAGTGGGTCATACGAGGGACAGTCTGCATTAATATGAGTTACAGAGAACAATGGCAGGAAAGAGGGGCCTCGTCTTGGCTGTGGCCCTCTGTGTCGCTCTCGTAAGTGTGTTTTTCAGTGTGCGCATCCGCCCGTGTTTTAATGTGGACAGATACCATCAGTCCTGACACACTCACACCTGGAGCTCATCCAGTGAACAAAAGGAGAGCCAAAGCAGCCAGATTTGCGATAAAAGAGGGGACCGGCCCAAATAAACACCACCTATGTAGTAAGAAGCTACAAGATAACATTGGAAAACAGAAAATAGCCAGATAGGCAGAGAGGGATACAAAACAAAAAGAGTGTAAGAGGAAACAGCTTGGTCCAAAGACAGCAACGCTGTCCTCGACGGGGAACCGAGCTAAACCCGAGGCCCGGAGATATCCAGGACCAGGAGGGACGGAGGGAGATAAGGAAGACGAGAAAGGGACAACGCACAATGGGGCTTTCGGGGGCCAGATTTCATTTCCTTTAAATATCCTGAAGATAGCGTGGTGGAGCGGCGAGGAGCCTGTTTCTCCAAACTGATACGACGATGCATTAAGAGCGACGCAGGGCAGAACGGTACTTTGCGAACGGTAAGCAGAGGACTCTGCTGATCCCATCTCCCCGCTCAGATAAACATGGCGAGCCTGTTTGTATGTGTGTTTGCTCCGTCTGCGACACCTCAAACAGCTCCAGCACTGATACCAACAGTAAATTAAATATGAAACATTTCCACAGAGCTGCAGGAGTTGTTGGATACACAGTTATTTTTGGGTAAAGTGATCAAAACAGCAGGGTGTTTGACACACGTGATAACCACGCTGACACTCACGTTACGCTTTGAGCCGATCCAGGGGGAGTTTATAATAGGAGCTGGTGTATTTTTAATGACTCTGGGTGTAAATGTGACACTACAAAGAAACGTGGATAAAAGAGCAAAAGCAACTGCCTAATAATTACGGCAGCAAAAAGGGCGGTAGGTTTGGGTAACAAGCAATCAGGCATGTTATAGTCGGTAGAAAAGGAGGATGTTTCTAACAACAATTGCTATAGAAGGGAAGCCTTTGATATCTCTTCTTACCATAGTGCATGTAGCAGTTCCCTTTAGTCGGGTCTAGTTGAATAGCTCTCAGATAGTACTTCTCTGCTTCTGTCTTCTGCCCCTGCAGGGATAAAAGGAAATCATTGACACCTGATATTCAAATGAATGAAGAAATTGGGCATGAATAAGTGGTTTAGCACCTTTTTGTTTGTATGCACAGTCAGAACAGAGAACGTATAGCTCCTGTGTGCACGAGGCTCCGTTCACCTCTTCTGTTTCGTTAATGCGTCGGCACTGATTGCTTCCATACAGCCAATGGACTCGCCATGCAACGAGGAATAAGACGGCGGGGCCTATTAGGTTCGCTTCATTAGCTTTTTACGCGTGCCCGCAATCCCTCCAAACGAATGAGCAAAGATCGGGCCTCGATGGCTCATTTCAAATATTCTTTGGCACTTTCCTCTTTACATTCAATTAACCCTTCCCCCTCGACATCCATCAGGGCTGAAATGAGAGCGGCTCAGTCCAGTTAGGTTGGAGCGAGTCGTCGTTTAAAAGATTTATGAAAGCTTTCCGACCAATGTTTATTATGTTTTTTTTTTTTTTTTTAAACAACTGTCAAAAGACAATTTTGCGGTGCGCTCTTTTAGAACTGATTTACTGCCGTTTAATCTTCTATTTTTGTCTCGTATCTCCATACGCGGCTGAGTTCAAATTCATAAATCAGCTGTGTTGACTGACCACCACTAGTACGAAAGTACAAAACTATCAGGTTGCAGCTTTATTATTATGTGGATTTCAGAAGGGGAGAGATGGACACTTTGACAGCCGAAGTAGTACTCCAGAAAAAAAAGCACCACAGCATGCTGGGCTGAAGCACAGGAGGGGGACAAGACTTCAATTTGACCTTTCCCCCCTCTGTCTTTATTGTCGATTGACTCCGGCAGGACGGCCAAAAATGTGGCCGATGGAGTGATTCAATAAGGAAGGAGAGTAATTGAATTATAAGCCTGTCCACTGGCCCATTGTCCAGGGTCCATCCAATCTCCTGTTCCTTAAGCCCTGTAGAAGTGGAGATGGAGGGGGGGATCCTGCAGTCCTGAGCCTGAGGGAGCACAGCACATGTCCAGCCAGACTTTAAGCAACTCTAATCCCGAACCTGTGCTTTTACATGGTGTGTGTGTGTGTGTGTGTGTGTGTATATATATATATATATATATATATATATATATATATATATATATATATATATATATATGTATGTATATATATATATATATATATATATATATATATATATGTATGTATATATATATATATATATATATATATATGTATATGCATATGTATATGTATGTATATATATATATATATATATATATATATGTATATGCATATGTATATGTATATATATATATATATATATATATGTATATATATATATATATATATATATATGTATATGTATATATATATATATATATATATATATATCTTTAAATCTTTCAACAAAGACGGTTTGAAGTCAGTCAGACACTACAGGTCGGTTTCCTGAGCACCTCAGGCTGTGGAAGGGAGGAGGTCAAACATCTCCTGAGTGGTTGCAGAGGGCGCACGGTTCAACTCCCACGTCTAAACTGGACTCAGCTGTGAACACATCTGTTGTCACATAAAGGGGTTTTTGTTTTTACAGAACGGGAGAGATGGTGGGAGGACGGGAAGTGGAAGTTTTTTTCTGCAGGAAAAGAAACATTTGAAGGGGAAAGGTAACATTTAGGAGATACTGGGCGACCTTGCGTGCTCTCTATGTCGCTTGTATGTAAAGATGCACACTGTGAGGGACGGAAAACACACACGGATCATCTGGAAGTCATCCAATCACGGAGGGGGAGCTTTCATCCACACCAGACAAACTCCCACATCTGTGACCTTCAGACAACAGAAGTTATGCTTCTACTTTTCAGCTGTTTTTTTGTTCTTTTAACCTATTTGGCATCAGTCCTGGATCAGGGTTGATCCAAGGACACAGAAAAAAAACATTTATCATTTCTTCTGTCACGCTACGCGATCCACTTTTCATCCGACAAAGGCTCGAGGTCAAAAACGACATTTGGCGAATGCGTCACAACTCCTCTAGCTGACTTGGGATCAGGGGAGAAGAAGCTCATACCTCATAACAATTACCACAGTCTCTCCAGGCTTTGCGGAGGGATCGATAAGGTGGCCTCGCTTTATCTCCCAGAAGTAACTCGATATGCATTATTCATCGCCCGGCTCTGCCACTTCTGGTCCACGTTTAATTAAACTCTGCCAGGTAGTTAACACTGCAACTGTTAGGAAAGACGATGCTTCGTCTCGCCTGGTGACTCTTACTGTATGTGTGTCGGTAACAGGACTTACAATGATGGACAGAAGTTTGCCGTAGGTGAGGTGGGCAGGGATGTGGTCTGGCTTGGCCCTGAGGGACTCCTTGTACCAGTGGCCCGCTTCCTCCAGCCTGTTCAGCCTCATGTAGGCCTCTCCTGAAACACGACACAGAGCAGGAGGCTGTTAGGATGACGATGATAAAAATTAATACATTTGAAACTCTAAAAAAATGCACTCTATTGACTGTTGGAATCCATTGGGCACCCCCTGTTAAAGCCAGTTAAATCTGGTCCATAGTGAACACTGGTTGTCGGATGTGTTGCCGTAGAAACGTGAGCCTGTCTGTCTGATCGTATCTTTGTCAGTGTTTATTAATAGTGTCCTTGAAAGTTACGATAGAGGAGGACGGCTATAAATCTCACTGATTAGATTCAAGTGGGAGAGTTGATTTAAAGGAAATATTATCGGATTAAAAAATAATACATGCTTTTTTGTGTCTTTCCATTAATATAAAGGATTTAATTAGTTAAGATGCAAATACACAAATTAATACAAATACAGCTCAAATTTTGAAGACATAGTCTACAAATGAACACTCAAATCAAAATAGAATAAACTATTAAATAAAAGATTGGAGCTCATTTTTTATTTTTTTAATTAACCAGTGCAATGAAACAAGTTTAGAAGGTGCTTCGGGTGGATTTTGTATTTTTTAACACTATTTATAAAAATGTTTAACTGCTGGACTCCACACTGTGTTCAAACCCCTGCTGGAGTTTGCAGCCTCCCAACTGTTTACCAAATGATGAATGTGACGCATGAATCAGTGCTTGAAAAGATCCTCGGGACATTTTGTTTAAACTAATGTTAGTTTCTCCCTGCGGCCGATGGAGTGGGAAGGCCAGCCAGCCTCGCTCAAGCTTCTGTTGCAGAGTGATAAAGTGTTCGACTGAGGAGGCCGTTTGGCTTCCACTCCAAAAGAAATGGAAAACAACTGCCATTTAAAATCAAAGTTATGGGTTAAATGATGTGAATGTATGAGGATACTAAATACCTTTTTATTAGATTGTATTTGTTTTCACTCTGCCTCTTATCCAAAGCCTTCCTCACATGATGAATAAATAACCCAATGTTTTGTAGAAAACTTCAGATTTTTTCATTTCTATGAAAGAAAAATTGTTGTGTTTAAAACTCCATGAGACGCTCTTTGATCTGAGGACATGCCGCTGGCTCCCGGGGCACGATGACATCAGTTTAAACAACGAATCCCCCGGACATCGCACGAATGCAAACACTGCCCAGCATGCACCTCCCCCCCTCCACCTGACTAAACACGTCCCCCGCTCTCACTCGGCTCGTCCGAGGGACATTAGCAGACATCTCGCCGCAATCTCAACTATGCCGTCGGGATGAGCTTCCAATAATGTAATTAGTGCTACAATAACAATGAGAGGGATGTGATTTATTGCACGGATTAGCTCCAATCCCCTTCAAGGGGGGACACGATGGTCTGCGCAGTGTTAGAATCAAACAGGTGGCTTCGAGTCCACGGGAAGGTTTTTTTTTGCTGATGAGTTCATGTCGGCTCAATTCTAAGCTCTTTTAAACACTGAAACTCCACATTGTTTTACTCATGAAACAAGCAAGTTGTTCTCTGTAATTATGAGTATCAAATGGTTATGTTACTCATCCAACGGCTCATTTCAAATTACATTTCAAAGGCTTCCAACAACAACTTACCCATCATGTTGAAAAGGCTGTGTGGTGCAAACTGTCTGGGCATTTTCTGCACTGCTTCCTTGTAAACAGACAGCGCTTCCTGAAATAGAGAGAAAGAAATGTACTCAGCAAGTCACCATCTATGGTTTGTCCTTGTTTAACTCTAAAAGCTTTTAGTCCTGACCTCCTGCTGGCCGTGTTCATGCAGCAGTTTCCCCAGGTTGTACAGGCAGCTGGTGACGGAGCTCTTGTGGGCGTGGGGGTCCTTCAAGTTCTCGTCTGGAATGTCGGCACAAGTCAGGAAGGAGCGCTTGGCCTCGTCCAGGTTGCCCTGGTTCATCAGGATGATCCCCGTGTTCAAGTAGGCCGCTGTGACGGGCAGAGGGGATTCAAAAACGTGCTGTCACTCCCTCAAATACGCAGACGAGCACCAGAATCCAAACACTTAAAACCCTAGACTTACTTAAACATCACTGGCTGAGGATTTAAGAGTGGAGGAGATAAGTGGAGAAGGTAGACGCAGAATTAAATCGCCAAAAGGAGAAAGGACAGAGGTCAAAAGCAGATTCAATTACCGTAAGAAAAGCCGGTAAGAAAAAAGAAAACACATTATCCTAAAACGAGATGAAGCTAAGGACGAACTGAAGACAAGTTATCAGGGTGAAAAAGCAGCGCACACCTGTCCTTGCTCATAAAAATTGTCCTTGGCACAGTAAGAGACGGAGCCTCATCTCACATGCGAGCGCTCAAGTGTGAGATTGAATTATTGCGCCGTCGAGCTGAAATAGCACCCAAATATGGCATGTGGGAAAAAAGGACATCTAATTCAGCATTTAAACCGGCCCACGATGGCGATCCAATAACGCGGGGGGGGCCATTAGCTGACATCTAATTAATCAACGTGTGAGAAAATCTAATCGATGACAACCCTTCCCCTCGATCACGACCACAAAATCATGCTTTTTTGGGGGGTTTTACTTACATGCCAGAGTTGGCCGACTCCCAATGGCCAGTTTGTAATAATGCAGCGCCTCGGAAAAACGCTCGTTCTCCTGCAGCAGCAAGCCACTGAAAGAAAAGCAAACACCGATTCGTCTCGGTATTTGAAATCTGCGAAACCCCAAATTGCAGCACGTCAAAGGGATGAGGGGACTTTGGGAGAAAGCTGAGAAATAAAACAACAAACGCTGCCTAAGCTTCTGTATCCCTTACCCCAATATACCAACACGTAACCCATAATATACCCGGGCATCTAGCATATTGAAATTGCAAATGCAAACACACCAACATCGGGTTTTTCACTTCTCCCTGTGCGGCTCTGCCAGCTTCCTGACACCCGTAACTCGAGAGGGAACGGAGGACGGCGTCGGCGTCAGAGGACGAGACACGGGTCTGCTGTGAGGTTTTGGCACCTTTTTGATTTTGCATTGCAGGATTGGAAGGCGGCTTTGTGTCCTCCCACCGGGACCTCGCAAACCAGGACGAATCAAATCAGTAGCAGAAGGTACAAAGACCCACCAGGGACGCACAAACTTTATCCCTCTTTGTCACACTCTTGCATCACCCTCAGTTCCAGAGTCTCGCTCGCTCCTTTCCTCCTGCTTTAGATCTATTTCTGCTTTCTTTAACTTCCTGTCTGTCACTCTCTCTGTCAGTATCCCTTCTCCCCTTTCTCTTTCTACCACAGTCGAGTGATGGATGGGAGGAATAGGAACCCTGCTCGTGTCAAGACTTTGCAAACAGGAGAGCGGGGGAGCGGGGCCTTGTTAACACTCACAGGTTATACAGCATGTCAGCCATGTTCCCCCGGTGGTGAAGAGCGCTGCGGTACGCCTTCTCTGCCTCCGCCATCTTGCCCTGGTTCTTTAGCACGTTCCCCAAGTTTCCCCAGGCTGCAGGAGACACACGTGTACGTCAAAAGTTGCACTTTCAGAGCAGAAAAAACACAATGTCGATATTTAATGAAAGAGAATAAAGCAGTTAATTAAATGACAAATAGTTCCCAAAGCAGAGATGTTGGAATGTAACGTTTCTAATGCTTATGAATCCAACTTTTCATTTGCAAGAAGATTAAAAACGTGTTATTTCTTTCTTTAGCTGGCTTTAAATCAATTCAACCCATCCCTAAAGATCCCATCTCTGCCCATCTCTTACCTTTAGCAGGATTCACACTGATTCCAGACTTGTAGAGATTCTCCTCATTGCTCCAGTCCCTGTTCCTCTGAACAGTTCTGAGTCCATTCAGCAGCACGAGTCCCGCACAGAGACACAACAGTACGGCCTTGCAGCCTCTAGTCCTCAGTCTGACGTGTAAAGTTCTTGCGCCGGCAGCGACCAGCAAACAGAAGCCGATACTGGGGATGTAAAGTACCCTCTCTGCGATGACAAAACCCACATAAAAGCAAAGATTTGTGGCCGGGATGAAAGGCAGAGAGAGGATGCCTAATGAAAACAGGACGAGGGTTTCTGTAGGGGGCAGGGTCGTTGGTGGGGGGATCTGTTGGAGTCCGGCTGACCCATTCAGGGTGGTCTTAGGCGGCCCGTGATCTGTGTTATGGTTTGTGTCAGGGGCGTGGTAACCATTGCCGTTGGTGATTGATTTCCCGTTAGTGACGTAGGCTTTCCCATTGGCCTCCTTGGCTTTGGAGGCGGGGCCACGGCGGGCAAACAAACCCAGGAGGGCGAATCCACCGTAAAAGGCCACAGTGTGAAGGTTCCTCCAGTCTGCCAGGGACCGGACCAGGGGCACGGCGTCCATGGACCAGTCAAAGCTGAGCTTGTCGGGGCAGAGCAGCAGCCAGGCGTTGGCGGCCGGCAGGTAGAGGAACGTCAGCGTCCGGGTGAGGATGTGCGGCGAGTCGGCGGCAGGGTTGTCCGAGTTGGAGAAGTTGGGAGGCTTGTTACCCATCCAGTAGAGGCGAGCCGAGAGCAGAGTCACTCCCCAGGAAGCCAGAACGCCAACACTCAGCAAAACGCTGATGTTCTTTTTCTGTAAGAGAAGAGAGGGTGGGGGGAAAAAAAGTCAAGCTAAAGGAAAACACCTAAATCAACATTTCACTCCAAGCCACAATATTTTGTCTGCGTTCCAGAGCACCTGAATTTGTTTTCATTTTAGGAGGCTATTTTAATATCTGTCAAGGTCCGGATCACAGCGGAGTTGGAGCAACGATGGTCCTATAAACGTACCGGTGGTCACTGTACGCAACCAGTTATTAAGAAGGATGTTCCCGTCTTTTCTGAATGAGCGGTTATGGTTTGATTTAATAAAACCACCTTTTGAAAAAGAGGAAAAAGCTTGGAAACGTATTATTATCCCATATAGAAAGAGAAGCTGTGTAAAGAAAATCTCTGGAATGTTTTCGATAGCTGTCTCGGGGGCATAAACCACACTCACGTACAATCACACAGCCCTGTGTAACGCTGGCGTACTTATTAAAATTAAAATGCACCATAGCCAGAAACAACACAGCTCTGTTTACACGAAAATACTGAAGTGTGACATATTCAAACCGGTTGAAAGGCGCAATTGTGATTTGGACAGCTGGGCGCTGTGATGGATGTCACTTTCGCTCAGCGGCAACGTTCCTGTTTGCTGGAAATAATCCTTTTTATTTATGGAATGTGTCATTTTCAAACGGGCGAAAGACATGATTTAGAATTTCATGTTTGATTCGACAATACATTTGAAATCAGGCATTTTTATTGAGGGGGTTTCCTTCCACATATATTTGAAGGTTATTTCTACAATTTCTCCTGTTTATTAATAAACTCCAACCCACTTCTGACCTCGTTGAGGTCAACCTTGAGGTCCACATGAAGCATGAGAGGCTTTTCCCTCTAAGTCCTTCCTTGTTGCCTGTCAGGACTGCGGCGAGTGTGACTGCTAATCAGCTTAGGACTCATTGTGTTGGTATGTAGATGCTGTTTACATCCCATAAGAGCATTCATTTTTGCAGCATGATCACCATTAGGTTCTCTGTCACGCAACACCTTTAAACCAACCGTAACGCTCCGAGCCGTTGTCAGCGCAGCCTCCACTGAATGGTCCCTTTATGAACCTGAAATCGTGTTACACGCCTAATGGCTGTTTGATACGTACTTGGAGAGTAACGTAGAGGATATTTGGGTTGGTGACCTTTCAGGAAAATCAGTCTTCGATGCAGTAATTTCAAATCCAGTGATACTCCCTGCGGCCATCATTCATTTCAATTGCTTCACAATGGAGTATTTAGATGTCTGTGAATCTGCAGTTTGAGTTAAAGTTGTTAAAGTGTGACCTCTTGAACTTCATCAGTGGCTCGTTTAATTACATTTGTGTGTGACAGTAGGGAGAGAAATGTGAATGCACGTGTATATGTTCTAGGGGGAGATGCTTTTTCAAAATAAAGGCCTGCATTTATTTTTATGGGCTGTTTAGTTTTACAGAGAGCTCATTCACACGTATTAAGCTTTTTGTCTTACATTACGAGCAAACGACCATCGGACGACGGTGACCGTAACCATAGTAACGAGCTCCACTCAGCAATATTGTAGAGGGAGAGACGCTGCTAGAGGAACAGAGTTAACTCTGAGCAGCCAACATAAAAAGCCAAAAAATGTTGGCGCACCAGGAAAACATCCGGTTCACCAGACTGCCATTTTCTGCCTGTCAGACGCTCTGATGTCAGATTTCTTCAATGCCGCATTTTGATCCTTTCTGGACTGAATTCCTGCCTAAATCTGATTAGGTGGTGCGTCTTCGCCAAGATGAAGTAAATATTTCATTAAAAACTGATTAAACTGAAATGTCATATAGCTTATTGACAGACAGCCTGGCGCAGGCCTGACGAAGAAAAAAGAAAAAAAAAAGTAAAAGGTGCTCGTTATTCATGTTCCTAACAGGGTTTACCTAATGAGCTAATAAATACAACGTAACATCATGAGTGATGAGCACAGAGATGCTGCTCACCGAAGACTTATTTTTTTCCAAGAGCCAGTAATATGGAAAATCAACTATATTTGAACCTGTCCGGGGGGAATTAGAGGTGTGTGTGTGTGTGTGTGTGTGTGTGTGTGTGTGTTTGCCCACGAGTGCATGCTTTCATAATGAAATTACTGTTTATACAGCGTGGTATTTATCACAGGACAGGTTTACATATTACAGACTAGTAGTTATGTTATCAGCATTGGCTTTCATGTCCTCCCACGTCGTCTATAACTCAAAGTGTTGATCCTACTTTTCTTTTCATCTCTTAAGTGAGTTTACTCTACCACAGCAATAATTCAGACTCTGTATAATCTTCTCCAAATGAAGCGCATAATAGGCAGAGCACAAAAAAACAAATCGCTCATTCGTCTCATTAATAAAAGCGATATTTTGTCTCTTTACATCGAGCTCGTGCCCGCTTTCAGGAACCGTGATGGAAAACACAAGTTGCCCGTAACAAACCCGTGTTAGGATTAGGGAAAAAAAGGGGTTTAGCGCTGACTCGCGTGACCCGGTGGCTCCGGTTGCTTCCCCCCCACATCTGAAATGGAAAAAGCATGTTCCCTCGGGAGGAAGTTGCAAAAAGCCACCTGTCTGTCGATATAGTGAGATGGAAAAGGGCCGGTTCGAGGAGTTCGACATTTGGGTGGAAGAGGGAGGAAGTGAGTGGGAAAAAGATTGGATATTGATTTGCATGCTGGAAGCCGGTACCGGAGGATAAAGCAGCCGCTTTTTACACAAAAAAGGAGTGTGCTTATTGATGGATGACCCATATTGCATGTGAAGGGTGGAAACTGTCCGAGAAATCCAATTCTGCTTGGCAGCGGAAGATAAGCCAACTCCAGCTAAGGGAGTTGTTAATGGTTTTTAGGTGAATGAGCTTCATTTTACCCCTCTGTTTCTAAATCATTGCTTAACTGACTTTCTGATCGATCATACGGAAGGGAGGCTGGATCTGCTTTATAAATGATGCGTGACCGGAATTTCACAAACTCAGTGGCAACTTTTTTTGTTTTGATTTTAGAAGCAACAGGTTGATTCATGAAGTGGAAGGATTGCTGGGTTTTATTTCCTTCGCCAATGAAGTCTGTGGTCGGTTGGAAAATACATAACCTCTCTGACAACCGATTCATTCCCTCCTCAACTACACCCTTTAATTGCTCTACTTAGCTGTTGATTCAAGGATTATCCTCGCAATTCAGGTTTACGTTGTCATTCTATAGTCAAGAGGAATATTGGCAGGCGCGATCCTGACAAATACAGCTGCTTAAAGAGAGCCGGTGGTGATTTTTAAACGAGGAGATTATCTAATTGGACTGAAAACTACCTGAAATGGAGACCCATTCCCGGAGCCCTCTCGGTGCCGGGAAGCACAGGTGTAAGTCATCGTGCTAACGACGGCCCTGCTGAGTTCCAGCACGTTCAACAAAGCGCCGACCTCATCAGGGTTACGAGTCACACCTGTGTTTGACATCACCAGGCTACTACAACATGAAAGGCCTACTCTGCTGCTGTGTGTTGTTAAGTAAGGAGAAAAATAGGACTGATTCCATCTATTTTTTTCTCCGATAAACTCTGAAAATCATTGAATTGCAGTTTCAAATTTCTTCATTCCTGCCAAATATGATCCGGCCGATTTCCTGGCTTTGCATTAAATAACTAAAATTAAGCCAAATTCAGGCATTGTTATATTCTTTTCCCCTATGTGTGTGGCTTGTTTTTTTGTTTAAACTATGGCATATGCTTAAAAAAAGTGTCATATGGCAAAACTGTCTCGGATTGAAATCCGAACGTTAGCCACAATAGCTAATCGAAGGGGGTTACTTCTTGGATTCTCTCTCAGGTTTCTCCTAATTTCAGCTCGACTGTAACTTAAATCCCTGGGAACATGTTGGGGCTGTGATTGATTGGCCTTCATGTGATCTGTGTGTATCCATAGAGGACGGCTGGCATAATCCCCAGCCAACTGTCAAACGTAAAGCCTCCGAGCCTTTGAACCTTCCACATATCTCCTCCACTTTGGATCCTCATTTGGAAAATTCGGCGTCAACTTCTGTGGCTTTCTCTCCACTTCTTTTTTATCCCTCTTTTAGTTTATTACCCACTTTTCTTCCTTGAATTAACCCTTCTCATTCCCTCCGTCCCTCCCCCCCCCTCTCTCTCTCACATAAACATAAGCATCCAGCTCCTAAGCCTTCATCCTTTAACAGTGCCATTCATTATTAGCCCAGGTTTTATTAATCCCAGAAGTGTGTGGTCCGCCTGTTGACACTGTAGTGTGCGGAGTGTTTAAAACATGTCTGAAGAAACAGCGGGACATGGCTGAGTTCATACGGCGTGGCGTTTTAAAGCTGCTGTGGACTGATGCAAGACAGCGGGGGATCAATCTTCCGGACTTCTCTTGTTAAAGTCACGTCCAATTTAAACCGCCCGTAACTCTTTCCAGCACACTGGGCTGTTCATGCGAGGTATTTCTGCCGTTTGCTTAAGAATCAAAAGGTTATCCTCCAATACCTGGTTCAAAATACAGATGAAACATAAAAAGGTATGCCAACCATAAAGCAGAATTAAAAAGAAATATTTTTCTTGCGTTCTAGACGAAGCGGGAGCTCCATCACCCTACAGTGGAGCAATTTGTTCTCAGTGAAATGTGCGTGACATACTGCCGCGTTCTTCTTTTCTTCCTCCACCTCTCTAATGTCTATAGGATTCTGCTGACTTGGCGCGACTCAGCCCAGTCGTCAGACAGCAGCATTGGCTGGCATTGAGAGGGCTGACTTTGATAGAGTGACCTAATTACCCCATTAGTCTCTCCATGGAAGCGCCGTCGTCACTGGCACGGGGAGCTGCAGTGAGACGGGTCACAGGTTGAAGCGCCGCGTGCTGTCCACCAGGACAGCTGATAAAAGCAGTTAACATTTAAAGAGCTCCCTGCTTGATTAATATCAGGACATGCGTGTGAAAGGGGGGTTCACGACAACGCAGGGATCCTTGGCGAACTTGATCAGATGTCCTGCATCCCGCTGAGATAAGTTGTAGTTTCCTGACAGACCTCCAATTAATTTGTGCAATTTGGGTTCATCATGAACATCTTACAGGTGCATTCCAAATACAACTCAAATAGATTAGTTCTCACTGTTGGCCTGATCATGAATTTGCTATTGTTCATTCTGAGCAGATCAGACGGTTTGTGTAAGAAGAGAAGAAGAAGAAAAAATGCTTTTGCCAGAAAGTCTGAACATGCCCTGGTAAATGAATGCAAGGTAAATAAGGAGCAGGCCATCATTTCACAGCCGAATGCTCCTGCTTCAAGATAATTGGCGCAACATCCCTCAAACCATCAGCTGGTCACACGGAACTTAATTTGCCTGCAGTGCTACTGAGACAAAACGAGGAGGAGGAGTCCGTAACACTTCTAGGACACAATAAAATCCCTCTAATGCCTAATATCTGTGGTCTTTCAATTAAGGACAAACTCAAAGGTTTGGAGTAGGTAGGATTAGGGAGAGTGCCATCTAATCCAGTTTTATGTTTATTTGAGGGACTATATGTAATTTCATACCTTTTGAGTTAGTCTTTGTTATTCAGTCAAATAACTCCTTAAAATGATTTCTCAATGTTTAAACAAACGCCTTTAATTAAATGAATCTCGCCTGCCAAAGCTCCACCGTTTACCTTCGGTTTGGCAGAGAGATGCGACTTTCCTTAAAAGCAACAAAAGCAAACAACTTCCCTGGACCAGTCTAACTCCTGGAGCCTCATCGTCAACGTGTTTGTTTTAGCCATCGACAAACTGGCTGAAAAAAACAAAGACATTGCGTTCTTGTGATCCTGGCGTGTAAACCTTGTTCCGCCTTCCCAACAGGCTGCAGTGCCAAACAGTACACCTTCCTTTGTCTCCATCCACCACCTTCTGACTCTCCCGCCGTTCCACCTCGTCTCACTTCAAATCTCATCTCGGTCTTATTAGGGGAGTTAATAGGATGAGAAATGGAGCGCCGGCCAAAAGCGGAGCGCATCCGTCGCCTCTGCTCCCATGATTTGCATTTCATTGTTCGTGGCTGCTGGGAGGCAGCGGTCAGATAATGCGATTTTTCCATCTTTTTCTTCACATATTATTAATACGCCGCATTGTTCTCTACCAAGAGTGTCTGCAACCTCTATCGTCTACCGCCAAACTCCGTGGCTGCTGACTGTGCCTCGGTGGCAGACCGTGATAGAGCAGACGCCAGCAGGGCTTTTAGGGCACAGTAGGTGAGAAAGAACCGAAAACAGATAAAGGAAAGGAAGTGAGGGCATAGTTTCCCCTCTCCCTCTCGCCTATTCTCCCTCGGTGTCCCTCTCCCTTTTGTGTTCCCATGCGTCACGAGACGTCTGGCTCATAATCGAGGAAACGATTGCCCCCGCGGCTGGCCCCGGCACATAACGAGCTCCCTGCCAAGATAGCCGTGACCGGGGCAATAGCAGAGGGCATTGCCAGGTTGATAAACGAGCCAGATGTGCTGGAGGTGGCGGGGGGGTATTGGCACTAGGACCTGACTGTCTGCTACGGGGATGCTGGCCAAGGCTATTGTGTCTGGGCAGCGAGGTGGAGGCTGCTCCGAATAAACACAGGGGGAAGTCGGATTTTCATAACGGCTTCTGACAAGCTCCGAGGATGATGAAATCCTTCAGACAGCACTGCAACAGACTGGAAACAAGTGGAGCTCAATGTCTTTGAGGTTGTGCTTTCATTTCTCTTCGGGAACGTCGGAAAATGCAATACATCCCGGCTTTTTTAGGAGGGATTGAAATTTCTCCATCAATTTAGATTTTTGTTTTTTCAATATTTCTTTGCTTTGGAGGTGGTGTCATCAGCCCCGCTGACTCAACAGTGGGTCAGTCAGTACAAACGTGCAGGCAATGCTTTCCTTAAATCCAAAATAACTTATCTTAACTTCTCAGCAAGCGTCCAATTCGTCTCATATTCATATTCACACAAAAATGAAGGCGGTGAATCACATTTCATAGGTTGTGTTCCTCCTCTGGCCATTGACTTTGGTCGATTCAAGTCCATTTCTAGTCTTCTGACCACTCAAAGTGCTGTAAACTCATACACTGATGTGTCACAGTCACTTTTCCCAAGGACACGTGGACTGGAGTTATCTGGGGAATGAACTGCCGCTCTTCTGGCTAGACGAACGACACACTCCAACCCCCGAGCCACAGTCCTTTTATCGTCTCCGCTCCGGATTCATGATTATATATTCGTCTGCTTCATCATCTGCAAAAGAGTTACCGCCGCGTTGATACTCTAACGTGCTTTAGCACTTTTAAGAGATGACTGGGTGCAATTCGAAAGACAGGTGTTGTTTTGCATCCAAGGTCTAGCAGTCACGTCTGCCAAACTCCCTTTCCCTCTCTCTCTGATCTCTGTGGGCCGCTCACCGCAGGCCCTCTAATAACAGTCGCTGGGTTATCATCCTGCCAGAAACGACTACTGGAGAAGCTGCCCCGCAGGTACGGTAAAGCCTGACACACTTGGAGTTAGTATACCATTCCATTTGGAGGCAGGCTGTGTAAATAAGGGCTTTGCAGTATGTTCACACGAGAAAGTTCCACGGGACGTTGGGGATGTACTACGTGAGGATGCATCGCACACCTCGCGACAACCATTTATGGATGTTTGGCCAAGAAGAAACAACCATAAAAAGACACACACACACACACTGAGAGCCAGACCGTCCTTGCTCTGCAAACCCAAGGGGACTTTTTATGACGCTATTTATGCATTTTATGAGGGCCATCGCGCCGGCTAAGGAGCGGTTTCGCTAATCAAATGTAGAGTGCCGATGGAGAGGAGCTTTTCCAGACAAACACTGATCCCTATAATCAGATGAGTCACTGCGTCGAGGTTGTGTGCCTCAGACAACTTTGAGTTTGAAGGGGAAAGTGGAGCCTCTGCACAGAGTGTGTACATTTCCTGTGTTGAGACAGCTTCCTCTACAAATGGAACAAACCATTTACCAGAGCAGCAAGCGTTATTATTTTCCTGCACATACCTTTTGTCACCTTGAATTGGAAAAAAAAACATCCCCAAAATAGCTTTTCTTGTGCTACTGCCCCCCTCCACCCGGAACAAACAACGCGTAATGAGGCCTGAGATCCTAATCTAAATTTCCTTGCGTATTTGTGCATCTATTTGTGTGGCAAAGTCGTTGGCAGGAGTTTGCGAGGATGTGGAATACTTCCCCCGTGCCTATGGTTGCTTCCTGTTTAGTCCGGTGACGGATGAGAATAGCTCGCTTTTTATGTGCCGACAGCGCAAACGGCTTTCCTAATTACACTCCTAATGAAAAGCAAACAGCATTCACACACAAAAGCTTAATCCAGCGTACAGGAACTGTGAGCAGCTGGCTGGATGAGGTATCCCCCCTCTGAGGGAAAGGGAAGAGGAAACTGCTAGAACACACCGGGCCCCTGTGGCATGCATTCATTTACCTTCCCCAGCAGGAGGAGGACAGCCTGGCGCAGACGGAGCCTCTGGAACACGAAGAGGTCGTACGCCGCCGACACGGCCAGAACCGTCACCCCCTGCTCCTTCCACAGCATGCTGGCTGCCGCACACCACAGGCTGCCCAGCATCCAGGCCCAGCACCGGGCCCCCGAGCTGGTCTGAAAAGCCCCACGTGGGTCCCTGCGAAGTCCACAGTGTCTCACGTAGCAGAGGAGCGACAGCAAAAAGAATAACGCGGCGCCGACGTCCGCCCTCCCGACCACGCCGGCGACCGCCTCCGTGTGAACCGGGTGAGAGGCGAAAAGGAGGCCCGCCAGCAGGCTCCAGCCTCCCCCGCCGAGGAGCGGGCGGCTGAAGGCCGTGAAGAGGCCGGTGACCAGGCCGTGCAGCGCCACGTTCAGCAGGTGGTAGCCCCAGGGTCGCAGGGCGTGCAGGGAGTAGTTGAGGCGGAAGGAGAGGGTGCAGAGCGGCCGGTAGGATTTGTGGCTGCCGCTGTGGGTGAGCAGGGTGCCCCAGAAGTCGTCATACAGAATGTTGGTCCAAGGGGTCTCAGGAAGGAGGTCCTGGTTGGTCTTAATGGCTCGGCTGGAGGAGCAGAAAGAAAATATCCTTCACAACAAAGTTCATCAAATTATACTTTCAAGATGATACATAATGAATGGTTAAATGTATTCATTTTGTTTAAAACTGTCCATTTGGGAGTGCAGTCTCACGAGTGACGTAGTCTTATATAGTCCAGATAAATCGATAAGAGCAGCTTCAAGTTCACTCAAACACTTTGAAACTAAGCATTTTAACATGCATGAACGAATCATTTATTTTATGACTTTTTGTAGCTCATATGGAACAATGTGTTTTCCACAGAAATTTAATGGACAAATGCAATGAGGACGCTAAATGTTATAAACAGGCCCCGGAGTGTGTGATTAAATACACAGATGTGAGCTTTGTTGCTCTCTTTCTCCCTCACACACACACACACACACACACACACACACAGGTTGTTCGATACCCCCGAGGCTGCTGTGGATTCTCCAAATTAGCCATCATTACTGGGGACACGAGCTGCATGCGTGTGCCGTCCAAGACTGCAACAAACGAGCTTCACCAGGAAGAGTGATGGATAAAACAAGTCGGGTCGAATCGGCCATGAGACATAGTGTTACTTTAAAAAAGAAGACATTGGATCAAAGAAACACACTTGTTTGTGTTGTCAAAAATAAAATAAAAGTCTTAAAAAACAATTGTAATTTTCATTTGTCAGCCCAATGTATGTTTAATTCAGAAAGCGTTTTGATTGCGTCAATAAAAAAAATAAATAAAAAAAAACATTGTAGATAGAATTTTCTTGAAGTGATCAACTTGAATTCATAGGAATCACAATCAACTTGCTAGGAAGATAATAGCAAATTGATGCAAATAGGCTTTTCCTTAAAACTACACAATGCTGCCCAATGAGCACTAAGCTGACTCAAGTACTGTCGCAACACGCACAATTATGGTTACGTGTGAATGTTCCTCTGATTTGATCACACCCACATAATGGCTGTTTCTTGTGCTTGTGCACGGCCGCCAGAGAGGGAGAGACAGCGACAGGGAGCCAGCCGAGGACTTCCTTTGTCTAGAGATTGTTACTTAGTGCTGCATAAAGAAGAAGAAGAAGGGGGGAGCTGGAGCTGCCGGCCTGCACCCAGCAGGAGAGCAGCAAAGGTGAAAGGGAAAGTCTGACAATGTAAAAAAAAAAATGAATCCAGCTGTTAAATTCAGAATTGCTCAATGTGTTGATCCTAATTTCAGTTTATTTTTTCCTCGACAGCTCTGTCATCACATGAGCTATCGTAAATTCCTTGGTTTCCCAGGATTGTTCTCCACCAGGGGAAAGTGTGCTTCTCAGGCTTCCAGTTGCAACGAGCCAAAGGGGAACTGGGCCTTGTTCGATATTTCTAAGGACCCGGTGCATGACATCATCCCAGTTTACAAACCTCTTTTGTTCCGCAGTGAGCTATTATTCATAAAACCATTTAGGGTCCCAGCACAGCGCCGAGTAGCTAAGAGCAATAAACACGTGTTGAAAACCTAATGATCATCGAAGTTGAGCGTTTTATTAATGCTGTATTTACATGAAAGTCTTGAGAGACTACAGGGATATACACCCTTCAAAATTCAAATGTACGATTTTGATCCATTCTTGAAACGGAATAAACAACGCGTCCACCTAAAATCTGCAATTTCAGCCTGTTTTTTCCACTTTCCATTGTTGCCCTCGGGGCAACAAACAGCACACTATCGAGTCCAGACACGGCTAGATTCACCCTCACCCAGCTCCCTCGTGTCCCCTTGGCATGCCTTGGATCTCAACGCTCTCTGGTGATAAATAATTTAAATATTCAAATCAGAGGCAACCACTCATCTCCCTCCCTGTTCCTGCCCCGGCGCTGGTGGATGAAAAGAAAAGCGTTGGCCGTGAGGCTGTGGGAATGGGTTGGAAGAACTGTGTGTGTGTGTGTGTGGGGCGAGAAGAGCTAAAGAAATAAATAGCTACATGCAAGATGCCCGTCTTTGTGTTTGTGAGTGTGTGCACGTGTGTGCGTGTGCGTGGCAGAGCGGAGCATGTGCTGACGGCTTCATTGAGACCTGTCGCTGCAGCGGTGCAGATAGAGTGGTCTCCCGTAGTGATTGCTCTTACAGAGGGGGGTCTTTTGTATTCAGCCACCGTATGTGGGGCAGGCAGGCAGGCGGGCGGGCGGGCGGCGGGGCACTCTATTCACAATCCTCAAAGTACAGGACCGGTTTTTATGAGGGGGGGTTAAAATGAGAGGGATTTCCATCAGGGCTTGAAAAGAGACCCTTTTTTAAAAAATTTTTACATCCATTTGTAATGGGGTGAGATCTTCCTTCACCTGTCCGCCGCTTTTAGTGAAGAGAAAATTGGCTGCCTTTCAGTGTTTGGGTATGTGTCCTTTCAATATGCAAATGAAGCACTCCAGCAGTGATCTCACCACCAGTGATTTGCTTTTTCATGCCGCTGCCTGCAGACACACACTAGGCCTCTTGTAGGCAAATGTACATTGAATGTGCAAAACGTAAAGGGGCCGACTGACATTTTTCTCTACACTGATTAAATGAAGTAAAAGCCATTATTCATGATTATGCCACAAAGGAAATGTGGACAAAGAGATTTGAGCTGGGATGGAAATCATCGCCAACTCCCAAAAATACATCTAAGGCGGAGCAGAATCAACCCGCAGATATTTGATCACTTTGTGCAGCGGCTATAAAAAGATCTGTCAGGATCCTCTGTTAATTAAATGTTTACAGTTTCTATGTTTAGCTCAAGGAAAGAAAGCTCACTGATTCTTGACTAAGCCCTCCTCAGGGTACAATGGCTGTTGTTTTTTGTTCAATTTTCTCAAAACATTTGCTAACTTAAATTAATTATATTCAACACTGAATTTTTATTACATTGATTGCTTGCTAGTAATCTTCTTTACGGCCCATTTGTCAGACTGCTAGGTTTAGCGCCACCGCTCATCTGTCACACAACTCCTAACCACATTCAAGCCGAACATATTTTAACAATAACTTCACTCTCTATTCAGCACAACTACTCCTAATCCAATAGCAATATTTATTATGGAATATCAGTTCTGCATCCTTTTAAAATCATTGTTTTTGTAATTGCATCCTTGTAAAGTTCTATTTACAGTTTTCTGCACTAAAGCACGGTGCTCTCTGTCGTCCGACTCCATGAACCTACTTTTAGTATAAATGTTTTGCGCACTAAAATAACGGCATTATTAACTGCATTGCAAAACGCCACTCGAGTCTGTTTTGAATATCCGGCCCCCTCCAGCCCGTCTGTCTGCAGCAGCGTGTGCACCGGCCCGCTCCCCTCCAATAAACATCTGCAGTATAAACTGCCGTCACTTAACGTAATCAGGACTGGCTGAATTACAAGCTTTTGTAGCAGAGTGCATCGTCCGGCTCCCTGACTGCAGTAACCAGATGGATTAGCCAATCATCGTTAAAAAAAAGAAACAGCACTGCTAATGGATACAGAGCTGGACGTTATTTAATGGATATCATCACCTCTTTGTTCAGTTTTTTTATTCTTCCGTTTGCAATAATCGTGTCTTTGCCACTTCCCTACTTCCATCCATTCTTTTATCTTTATTCTATAGTATACATGCTATGTTTCCATCCTCATTACAGAGCAACCTGAGTGCTAATGAAGCAGCTGAGGCAGACAGTCCTACTCACAATGCTAATGTTGAACTGGCGCGCCTCTGAAGTAAACACATCATGGATGCTGCTGGATTTGTGCGGGAGCAACGGGAACACGGATGATTAAGACACCGCGAGGAGAAAACAAATCCACATCACAGCAGCACAGCAGCAAATGTGCTCAAGAGCAGTATGTTCGCTGAGCTTCCACCTTTTATAAACTAGTTGAATCCGCCTCGACCACCACGGATTGACACCTGTTTTGTTCTGAAACTCACACATTTAATGCAACATCCCAGTTTGATTCAAGTAGGGAAACATTTGCTCGTATCATCTCTCGGGCTGGACATTGGTACCGAAATAATACAGTAGTTCAGTAGTCCTGAAACTTCTCCAGTCAAACGATACTTATACTTTCTTTTGAGAAAA